>CM052900.1:74404576-74662601 GCA_028534135.1 Potos flavus | reverse complement strand
CAATCAAGAAATGGGCAGAAGACATGAACAGACATTTCAGCAAAGAAGACATCCAAATGGCCAACAGATCCACGAAAAAGTGCTCAACATCACTTGGCATCAGGGAAATACAAATCAAAACACAGTGAGATACCACCTCACACCAGTCAGAATAGCTAAAATTAACAAGTCAGGAAACGATGGATGTTGACGAGGATGTAGAGAAGGGGGACCCATCCTACACTGTTGGTGGGAATGTAAGCTGGTGCAACCACTCTGGAAAACAGTATGGAGGTTCCTCGAAAATTTGAAAATAGAGCTACCCTACGACCCAGCAATCGCACTACTGGGTATATCCTAAAGATGTGAATGTAGTGATCCAAAGGGGCACATGTACTGGAATGTTTATAGCAGCAATGTCCACAATATCCAAGCTATGGAAAGAGCCTAGATGTCCATCAACTGATGAATGGATAAAGAAGATGTGGTATAGATATACAATGGAATACTATGCAGCAATGGAAAAACTGAAATCTTGCCTTTTGCAACAACATGGATGGAACTAGAGGGTATCATGCTAAGCGAAATAAGTCCTTCAGAGAAAGACAATTGTCATATGATTTCTCTGATATAAGGAATTTGAGAGGCAGAGTGGGGGGTCATGGGGGTTAGGGAGGGAAAAGATGAAATAAGATGGGATCGGGAGGGAGACAAACCATGAAAGACTCTTAATCTCACGAAACAAACTGAGAGTTGCTGGGGGGTAGTGGGGGTAGGGATAGGGTGGCTGGGTTGTGGACATTGGGGAGGGTATGTGCTATGGTGAGTGCTATGAAATGGGTAAACCTGATGATTCACAGACCTGTACCTCTGGGGCAAATAATACACTATATGTAAAAAAAAAAAAAAAGAAAGAAAATCATTCTGATCTTACTGGATCTACAGGCCAATGATAAGGCCACAGTTTCATCCTCGGGATCAGTTTGGAATAGGAGCAGGCAATGGCAGGCATTAACGGAGGAAAGATCCCCAGGAAAACTGCTATTGGCATTGAAAAGGATGGAGTAGTGGGAACTGAGCTGGTTGTAATGTTTAGCCACAGGCTAGAGAAACAGACTTGAACAAGAGCAGAACAGGAGAAAAACAGTGATGCGAAGAAGCACAGACACCGAATAGAACTTGTTGTAATTCACCAGACCAATTTCTCCTTCTGTACAGTTTGTGACTTCCGTTACTAGTCAGAGAGGCTGGTTCAATTCCTCAAGAAGTATTTACGAAATTCGTACTGTTTTGTTTTTTTTTTCCAGCACTGTGATCAGGGTTGTGAGAAATAGAAAAGCAGTATAAGGCAGCCTTTGCTCTTGGGCTTACAATCTCTTGCAGAAAGAATACAGTAGACAAAAAAACTAAGATCACATATGAATACAGCCCTAAGTGGACAAAACAGGTACCTGCTACAATATGTTAAGACAAGAGAGACATTCATTCATTTGTTCATTCTTGCAAATGCTCATTTGCTGACTCGTTGCTTGATGGACATTTACTAAGCAGTCACTGCACCGAAGGTTATAAAGGATAGGAGCTCAGGAAGCTACATCCCTGCCCTCAAGGAGCCCATACTTAAAAACTAGTGTCGGTGTGTATGAGAACAGCTCCGAGATGTGGCAGAATGGGATCGCGCTTTAGAGGCTTCCTCGGTGTTAACATAATCAGATGCATCTGAATAGTCCTGTGTGACTTTCTGAGGATGGTGGAATCTAATGGGATTTGAAGGCTTGGTATATATAAATGTATGGGGGTAGGGGATGGGATGCCAAGGAGGAAACTCGCAGAAGTGGAAATGAGCGTGGCTTGTATTTTGTTGATTCATCGATTCATTGAACAGACTTTGTTTTTGGAAATATCCATTATGCGTCTTAAAGAGGAATAAGAAATCATCCCTTCCCTCAATGTGTAGTCTAATGGGGGAGGCAGATACCATTTTTTTAAGTAGATTACAGTGTGGTAAGTGTAACAATCGAGGTATGAGTGAAGTAGTAGGCAGAAGGCTGTAATGAGGTGGGGGCTCAGTGGGTGACAAGGGAGTCAGGGCACCACAGGCACAAGGGACAGCAAGGGCAAAGGCTCCTTAGGAAACACACTGCCTAAGCCAGTATATAAGGGCAGATGAAGAGTGATGGGAAATCAGGTAGTTAGGCAGGTAGAGATCATATCATGAGGGCACTTAGAGGACATGCTACGGAATTTGGGTTTTATTCAGAGGACAGGGCAATCAGTAAAAGTTTTCAGGGGAAATGACCTACCATGTCTGCATTTTGGAAAGATAATGATAACAGTGTCTTATATTATTTGGGTAGGGCCAACTGTGGTTTACAAGCCTCAACCTCCCAATAACATTTATCACCTCCAGAGAAATATACAAACTTGCCCAGCTTCACTCCAAGAGTAAGGAGCAGAGGAAGGTTTTCTGTCTCACCCCTGTACGCTGCTACCTCTCCGACCACAGTGCGAGAGGGATGGGAAAGGAAGAGGCAGAGCTGTAGTCAGAATACAATATAATAAGACCAGAACTAAAGCAGTGGCGGGGGGGGGGGGGGGCGGGGAGTGTAGAGAAAGAGACAGAGTCAAATTATTTAAGAAGTAGGCTCTCCTGGGCATTGTGAGTGATTCGACGTGGGGAGAAAAGGGGAGAAGGGCTAGAAGGACCCCCAGGTTTCTGTTTCCACAACTGTTTCTTGTGGGGCCAGCCCCACCGGGGGAGGAAGTATAGGAAGTGAGGGAGGCAAGTATGGAGGTAACGGGTGAGGCAGCTGTGGGACACCCAGTGAAGACGCCAGTGGGTGGGGTGTAGACCCAGCAGGAGTCAGGAGCCGGGGAAGGCTGGAGCAAGAGACAAGCAGTCTGTCAGACTGGCCGGACGGGCAGGGCTGAGTAGACTGTAGAGAGCCCCGATGACAGGTAACATATGAATTTGAGTTTGAAGGCAGTAAGGAGTCACTGAGGCCCTTTGACTGGGGAAGCAACATGGTCAGTAACAGCTTTTTAAATGCCAAGCCTCGAACGAAAATATCCAAGAACTAAAAGAGAACTTATTTCTAGCCTCCGTTCCACTCTGTGGTGGGGAGCGGCCAGCACCTCCATGCTCTGGGCAGACACCAAGGGCCCTGGGCCTCAGCAAGCACTGGAGAAGGAGCTGGCGCTTGGCCAATGTCATCCTCCACGTGGCGCTCCTGAGACGTCATCGTTCCCAGGTCCCCAGGCCGGCTCCGCCAGCCTCCCGGCCTCGTGCAGCTCATGAGGCCTGCGAGGGCCTCCTGGTCTCTCTTGGTGAAAGGCCAGAGGAGTCCCAGCTCCTCTCTTCGTTTATCTTGTTCCTGGGGCCACCCAGTGACTGAAAGGTAAAGGATGAAGGGAAATGTGGGGCGATGAGATGGAGTGGCGAATATTAATATCGTGAGATACTAACCTGCCACATAAGAAAAATCCTATTTTGGGAAAACCAGTTCACAACATTGGGCAGGGTCTAGGGGAGTGAGGAGAGGCCAGAGGAAACAGGGAGAGCACCCGAGAGCCCCCCGTGGTCGTATCATTATTCTCGAACAAGACAGGAGTGAGCTGTGTGGGTCCGCTTATATGCGATGAGGACAGTACAGAACTATAAATGTATTTTCTCTTCCTTATGATGTTCTAAATAACGTTGTCTTTTCTCTAGCTTACTTTATTGTAAGAACCCAGCGTAGAATACATATAACACACAAAATATGTATTAATCAACCGCCTATGGTGTCAGGGGTTTCTGGGTAACCGCATGTTTTCAGAGGAGTCAAAAGTTTTACTTGGATTTTTAACTACGCAGGGACTGTGTGCCCCTAAACCCCGCGTTGTTCAAGGCTCAACTGTGATTTACACTGGGCTTTCCCCTCTCATTCGATCCTCACAGGGACTCTATCAGTTGGCCTCAGGATCCACATTTTATAGGTAAGGCAAAGAAGAGACGTTCAACAGATTAGACAAAACCACCTTGTTAGCTTAAAACCTTGGTCTTGTGTTGAAAACCTTCAAGAGAAGGAGCATCCCTTGTGCATTCACCGCCCCCCCCCCGCCCCCGCACATCCCACGGCACCAACTTCCCTCTTGGGGAGTGTGATGCCTAAACATCAGAGCCTAAAGGTGCCGGTGGAAGCTCTGTCTTGAGAAGATCCCACTGGGAAACAAGGCCGCAAGCCTGAAAGCATTCCTCTGGGCTTTGGAAGGGACTTCCCACAGAGAGCTGCTTCCAGCCGCCCGCACAGCCTTCCGCAGGGCCCCCCTGTAACTTTCCTACTGGGGCCCCTCGAACAGCCGGCTCCGACACCCGGCCTCTGATCCACGCAGAACGCGTCCCGGGTACACACTGTCAGAACCTAAGAGGCAGGTGTGGCTCCCCTGAAGCTTTGAATAGGAACTTGTTCAAATCGTGTAGCCTCTCTAGGCATAGTTTTTCAAAGGAGTGGTTTATAATGTCTCATCGGGCAGCAGGAGTGAGGGGGTGGATTGGGAGGAGGAAGGAGGAAGTACTGATGGGGGAGGCAGGGAGACACCTTCCTGGATCAGAGCAGCAAAGATCAAAGGAGAAGGGGTGATCCTCGCTTCTGGAGATGAGAGGCTGGGAGAGAATGCCTGAGTAGGTAAAGGAGAGAAAGAACTGAGATGTGGCAGGTGGAGCCCTCTCTAGAGAGAACCAGAAGAGGTTTCTATTTCCCCACAGGAGTCTGGTATTCAAGGCTCGCTGGCCCCGCCCTCAGCCTCGGCAGCCACCTCCACTCCCTCCAAGCTACCGCTTCTGGTCCCTAGCCTCCCTGGCCTTCCTCCCCCGCAGCACCCTTGCCTCCTTTCCTTCTGTGGTTTATACATTCTTACCCCTATACATCCACTCACCTGGGCTGCCCTTCCTGGATGGCCCCCTACCCTTCACTCTTTGTCATTGATCAGAATCAAATTTAAATGCCGAGTGCTCTCTAAGTTAGACCTGGACCTCTAGCCCTGCTTCCCCATTACCTACCCCTCATGCTTCTCAGACTCTAGCCCAGGTCAGATTCACTTGGGGGCAGGGGGTACTTTTTAGAACAGAGTGCTGGGATTCCCAGTTCCAAATTCAGCAGGCCTAGGATGGGACCTGAGAATTTACATTGCTAGCAAATTCCCAAGTGATGCTGGTGCTGTGGTCTAGGACCACTAAACTAGATCATTCATGTAGCCTTAATCACGTACTGCCCTCAACTGATATCTCAATCGAGTGTGTATATCCTGCCTCCCAGATGAAACCGAACAGTTCAAAGGCGGTGGTAAGTACTTGACTGTAACCTACCCCCCACCCCCCACCCCCGTAGTTATTCTGAGCAGGTACCCAGACCCAATATAATTTATTAATTGGTGGGAAGGGTTAGTATTGATTTCAGATAACATTATGAAATAACCAGGTTGTCCACAGGAGCCTCCCATGTTCCCCTCCTCCTTGCCTTGACCAATTTCTGTGCTACTTACTCCTCCTCCTCCGGGCTGAGCCAGGCCCCCCAAACCATGACTGTCTTACAAATTTGGAGTTCTATCATCTGCCCCTCAGAGTCTATCAGCAATTCTTATAAGCAGCTGGGCTGAAGAGAGGTGAGGCAAGGCAGTAACCAGAAAGGGTATTGAAGCCCAGGAGGCCTATTTTATTTTATTTTATTTTATTTTATTTTAATCTTATCATAAGGTGAGGGGAACTTGAACTTACATAAATACTGATGGAAAGAAGCAATGAGGGGCAGGATGATGGTATGGAAAGAGTATGCTGGACAGAGCTGGGGAGGGGAACCTAGAGTAGGAGAAGGATTGGCACAGACAGGGACTCCTCTCTCACTAGAGATGGAAAAAGGAAAGAAGGGGTTTAGATGCGGGAACAGTAAGGCTTTGGGCTCTAGGTGACCCCTCACTTTCCCATCTTACGATTCCATGAAATTAAATCGCCACAAAGTCAGTGGCTTCCTGTGTCACCTCTTCTTGGCCAAACTTTATTTACTTTTTTAAGGTTTTATTTTCAAGTAATCTCTACACCGAATGGAGGGCTCGAACTCACAAGATCAAGAGATGCACACTTCACTGATTGAGTCAGCCAGGCCCTCCTACTTCTCCTTGGCCAAGCTTTAACTCAAAGAAATGAATCTTTCATGAGAGACTCTCAGGCCATGGGCAGCCTTCCGGTGGTCTGGAATACCTATTGTCTTGTCCATAAGACGGAACTGGAAAAGCAGGGCAAATATGTCCCATGTGACAACATAAGGTCTAGATTAAGGTCGCAGTGCTAAGGGCATGCTGGACCCAGATTAGAACTCTCTTCCACCTGACCCCAGAAGCCATCTGGTCCACCCATCTACACCCATTCATTCTCTGACCACCTACAATGGCAAGGCAGTGAGAGAAATATTAAGACAACTTTTCCTAGCAAGACTTGGGATGCCATGCTCCATCCCAGATCCACTCAGCCCCAGCCCACCTCTGGGAAACACCTGTTGGTGAGAAGAGTAATATCAGCAATAATAACAAGTTAGCAAATGCCTCCTCAACTAAATTAGCATGCCAACTGCCTGGTACATTGTAGGAAGAGGCCAATAAATGTGAGTTGCCGCCAGCTTCTTCTTCCTTTCTCCTCCTCACCACCACTACCACCATCATCATCATCACTGTGTGTCCAGGAACCATGCTATATACTTATGCATGTATTTATTTTTAAAGTGTATGTTTTTCCTAATTACAAAAGTAATAGACTGACAGTGTTAAAAAGTTCTAACAAGAAATGCATAACATAAGAAGTGCAAATGTGCTGTGCTGGAAAGAGGGAAAGCACTGGGCTCATACTGCCTTTGTTTACATTAGGGCTCTACTGATGCTAGCCGTGTTGTCTTGGACATGTTGCTTGGCTCTTCTGTGCCTCAGTTTCCCAATTTGTTAAGTGAGGGCAATAATAGTTCTTATGTCATAGAGTTCTTAGAAAGTTTTTTTTTTTTTAATTTATTTTAGAGAGAGAGAGAGAGTGTGTGTGTGAGTGAAGGTGGGAGAGGCAGAGGCAGAGACAAAGAATCCACAAGCAGACTCCCTGCTGAGCATGGAGCCTGACTTGGGGCTTGACTGCACAACCCTGAGATTATGACCTGAGCCAAAATCAAGAGTTGTATGCTTAACCAACTGAGCCACCCAGGCGCCCCAGGAAATTTAAATAAGATGATATATACATCAAGCACTGAGCACCATGCTCAGCACATAGTAAGCAATCAATATAAGGTAGTTGTTATTGATGTTACTATTGTTGCTGTTCTGTAAATAAAGTTTCCCTATAGTTCACATCTCAGAAGCAACCGATATTGATAGCTCTTTAAATATTTTTTCAGGTTTCATTTCTCTATCTCTTTATGATATGGGGTCTAAAATATGTATACTATTTCACATCTTTGTTCACATGACAAGTATTCTAGATGATTCTCAAAATAGTCCTAAAAAGTACATATTGATAACACCATTATAAATGGATATTTGATATACCCTCTCTGAAAGTGGCATCTTCACATCCCAAATGTTCAAAGGAAACCTCTGGAGCCTGGAATGTAAGGTGTAGGTCAGCAATCTTTTTCTGCAAAGGGCCAGATAGAAATAGTCTGGACTTTGCGACCATACGGTTTCTGTTGCAACTACTTAACTCCACGATTACAGTATGAAAGCAACTGTAGACCATATGTGAAGGAATAAGAGTGACTGTGTTCCTATAAAACTTTATTTGTGGAGACCCAAATTTGAACTTCATATAATTTTCACATACCGTGAAATATTCTTCTTTTGATTTTCTTTCAACCATTATTTTATTTTATCTTAAAGATTTATTTATGTATTTATTTTAGAGAGCGAGAACATGAGCCAGGGGGTGGGGATGGACAGAGGGAGAGGGAGAGAGAATCTCAAGCAGACTCTGAGGTAAGTGTGGAGTCCGACACAGGGCTCAATCTCACAACCCTGAGATTGTGACCTGAGCCGAAACCAAGATTGGATGCTTAACTCACTGTGCCACTCGAGCAACCCCAAGCGTTATTTTATTTTATTTTATTTTTTTAAGATTTTTATTTATTTATTTGACAGAGAGAGATCACAAGTAGGCAGAGAGGCAAACAGAGAGAGAGAGGGAAGCAGGCTCCCTGCCGAGCAGAGAGCCCGATGTGGGGCTCGATCCCAGGACCCTGAGATCATGACCTGAGCCAAAGGCAGAGGCTTTAACCCACTGAGCCACCCAGGTGCCTCTGAAAATATTTTTTTTAATCCAAGCATTATTTTAAAATGTAAAAACCATTCTTAGATTGCAGGCTGTACCATACAAAAATGCAACAGGTCGAATATGGCACATGGGTCATAGGGAGCACACTAGCTTGCCATTCTGGAGCCTGTTTGAAAATCAGAGAGCCAATGAAGTGTAGAAGTAATACCTTAATGTGCCCTTCCTGCCTTCTCAGTAGGAAGTACCTTTTCCTCTGATCAAAACGCATTATCCCACCAAATCTGTTAAAATCCTTCTTGAGGTTTAGATCACACGCTGCATCCTCTGTGAAA
The DNA here is from genome assembly GCA_028534135.1 of Potos flavus. Taxonomy (NCBI): domain Eukaryota; kingdom Metazoa; phylum Chordata; class Mammalia; order Carnivora; family Procyonidae; genus Potos; species Potos flavus. The sequence goes on along the minus strand of CM052900.1, from coordinate 74,654,012 downwards.
CCTTCCCGAAATTCCTCTGAAGAAATAAATGCTTGTTTCCTCCCCAGATTCTCTTCACACTTCTTTATTAGTACTACATATGTACTTTTCACCTACCAGAATCCCTACCAGGCCTCAAACTCCTTGTGAGTTCCATTTATTTGATGCGCATCCGAATCGGGTTCCCTTCTTGGCATTTACGAAGGATTGGACTGAGTTACTGAGCTTCATTCTCTCTATTGGGGGCAAGAAAGAGAAAAGCATTAGAGCTCGTCTAGTGGGGAGGGATGAAGCGGGGAGGGGGGGTAACTTAGAATCAGGAACACCTTAAGGAACTAAAGTCAGGAAGCCTCCACCAGAGCTGCAGCCATGGTTTGGAAAGCAGACAATCAAGGACTCTCTCTCTCTCTCTTTCTCTCTCTCTCTCAGGCCATGTGGACTCTCATCACTACCTCTCCTAGTAGGTTGATTTCATTCTTTTTTTTTTTTTTTTTTTTTTTACCTCGGGAGTTCTCTCAATTCAAGGGCTAAGAGAGATCAACTCGCTTCTGTTAAGCCCTAATTAAATTTCTGGGAGAGAGAATGTTACTGGTCAGGGGAATTGGTTGCACGATATAAACACAAGTGTTAGAGCTTCTCTGAGCAGGCGGCTGAGGGGGTTATTCTCCGTGCATGGAGTGAATGTGTTGGGCAGGTACCTCAAATGCATACACTACCTGGGTGCCTGGCTGGCCCGTTCAGTTGACCGTATGACCCTTGATCTCTGGGTCATGAGTTCAAGCCCCACATTGGGCCTACTCAAAAAAAAAAACAAAAAAAAAACCTGTGATCCCTGCTGGCTTCGTGTATCTCAGGATGGCTGGTGCTGTGGTTACTTGTAAGCATCTCTCTCTTTTCCTTCTATCCAGATGGCGCACTCCTTTAGAACAGAGACAGTCGTACTGGTTTTGGTGGCGCAAGTCCGAGCACAGTGTTTTGCACACAACAGGTAATAGGAAATGCTTATTGAACGGAACTGAAAATACCACCTTCTATTCGGTCTTCACTGCATCTTCTATCTTTATGAAAGGTACACATTCCATTGCTAAGGCAAAAGACATGTGGCGTAAAAGATAAATGTCCTTTTCCTGGATTTGGTGTTTTTTTATTAAATTGTCTTTAGCTCAGATAATTGCATTATTTCCATTCCAGGTTTTCAGAGGTCAAACAACCTCAGGTCCAGATGTACTACAAATGCAACTGTAATAGTGTCAGAGCAATTACCTCCTTCCAGCTCGGCAGGGCGGAACAACCCAAACTCTGGAGCCAGGCTAGTAAGAAATCCTTTTATATGTCCCCCTCTCAGAGTCAGCCCAAAGGGAACTCATGGCCACTTGGAGCAGAGCATTACGTAGCTGCGGCTGGTGGCCCAGGGAGCTGCTGCCCGTGCTGGCTGCTAAGCAGGCCCAGGAGCTCCGGCTGAGCGCCTCCGGTCATACCTGAAACCCTCTGCCCTGACCCAAGGCCAGGGAAGCCCAGCATCCGAGGGCGGCCAGGGGAGGCAGTCCTTTCCTGGCTGTCGGTGTAACTGCTGGAGAGTTTCCCTCCAGCCTGATTACAGCTCCTCTGATCTGCTCCCTTGGGGAAGAAGTTGGCTCATTGTTTACCACAACCGTTGCTCCCAGCGGGTAGTTCTGCTGCCTATTTCTGTTCTGATGAGCTGCAAGCTTCGTAGAGAAGCAGATCTCAGGGATGGGGCATTACAGATAAAGCCCTCGGCAAATGCATGCTGTTCCAGTTCGTGCCTTCCTTGCCTGGGCTAACCTCGATTCCACAGGTCCAAGGGACAAAGCGGCTTTTCCGTCCCACTGACATGCAGGTTGTATCATTACTCTGCCCCTACTGGACACTGTGCGACCTGCAGAGTTGGGGTGCTTCCTAATGCTGATCTGGGCCCATCTTCCCCCAGAGGACTGTGCAGGAGGGCACCCGCAGAGGGGCCCTGTTTCCCCGCGACAAGCACACGACTTCAAGTTATCATCAGTTAATCCACTTAAATGACAATCATAAACATGAATCAAACACATAGGAACTGAAGCAAATCTCTGACTAGCCTTCATCATTTAATTAGGGTCCGCGGAAGGCATTCAGGGGTCCTTTGCAACAGTTAGAGCTTTTTCAGAAAGTTGCCTGGGAAAAAAATAAGATGAAAGAACTGTGCTTTAAAAATGGCGTGTTAAAAAGAAAAAAAAATGGTGTGTTAGGACCGTGGGGCATTGACTCCGGTGGCCGCTTCCAGAATGGTTAGCCTCTCAACCTCCCCACATGGAGCCCATTCTTCTGATTTATTGTCGTTTAGATTGAAGGAAGAAGCTGTATTCACTCATTCCGTGGGAGAGGGGATTTCTGTTCCTTGCTACATGATGATCTGTTTCCCGCTGCCATCTCTCACTGGAGCTCGGTCCTGTGAGTCTCTTGTTAACATATATATTCAAACTTAAGTTGGGCTCCCTGGAATATTTTTGGCCCGTAAAACGGAAGTTCTCGATTTTCTGCACGTCTCTTAAAGTTTGGGGGGACCGCCTGCGGATTACCTGTATGCTTGTTCTTTCTCCCATACTGTACCTTGTGGCCACTTAATGCTCTTCTTTGACCTGAAGCTCAGCTGAGAAGAGACGATGAAATTTAGATTAATAATTTTTAAGTTCTAGAACACAAGTCTGCCATAATGCTTTTCCGAGATGCTTGTACTCTACTCTGGATTACTTTGAGGGATCTTTTCAAGTAGTATTTTTAAATAATAACCTCATCTCTCCAAGATGTTCTGTATGGAAAATGTTTTCGTTGAGTGTTTACGTTTAGACTAAGAGCTCACGTGGGAAGCTAATAAAGGTAAAGCAAATGATGATGCAGTTAGTATGTCCTTTCAATTATCTGTGGTTCAGAAAAATCAATGGCAAGATAGACAATATAAAAAAGTAAAGAGCAGGGGTTTTGGGTCAAACAGAACCACATTCGGATGCCTTGTATTTATGAGCTGCATGACCTTGGGCAAAGCTCTTAATTTCACCAAGCCTGTGAAATGAGAACAAATATCCCATCTAACGTTTGTTGATTACTTTCCGTGTGGCCACTGCACTAATTATGTCACATGCATTCATTATCTCATTTCATCCTCGAAATAATCCCATGAGGAAGGCACTATTAATATTCTCATTTTGCAAATGAAGAAACTGAGACTCAGAAAGGTGGAGCAATTTATCCAAAATCACAGAGTGATTGTAACTCACTGGAACTCAAGACCAGGCCTATCTGGCTCTAGACACCAAGTACGTAAGCACACTGTATTGTATTGCCGTAGTAGTGACTTGTGACAATTAAATGAGATACTGGACATAAGGAGCATGCCTGACACAGAGTAGTGCTCTTATCGTCACAAAGTTTTACCTATTACCGGCTAAAATTCGTATAGCGCTTTCCTCTTTATAAAGCCCATTGCCACGGGAACTCATCACTTCATGATACCATGGGCAGTATCATAAAACCGTGGCTCAGAAAGGTTAAAAGGCTTGACCAAGGTCATTCAGCTTATAAGTACATCAATCAGGACTCATGTCTTTTCATTTCAGAACCCAGTAACTTCACCCTGCCTTTTAATCATGGGGGCAGAGGGAGGTAGCTATATTTTTATGTAATGTGATTTATTTATTATTAGGAGAAGTGGCTATTTTCAGGTCAGGTAAGTTCTAATCTTGCCTGCCTCTAAATTGCTGCTTTATCTTGCTAAATCTTGAAACTTAGTTCCTGATTTTCTGCCTGATTCTCTCCTTCATGTCAGACAATTCACCTTCCAGAAACGTGGAGGAGAGAGAACCTCTTTTTTCTGACTCTCACATTTTTCCCCACAGTTAAATATGTACAGGTAGATAGATATCAAATTATGAATGGGTTGGGTTTTTTAACGTTAATTTGTTAAGTTGGGTGTTTGGATGGCTGAGCATCTTTCTCTCGTTAAAACCATGTTTTAAATGGAACTAAACCCCATATTGACCCCATAGGAAGCCATTGTGAGCACGTGCCAGATGCAGGGAAAGGGGAATGTGGAGGAAGATGAAGCCAGGGTCCTTCTTCCTTCATTTTTAAATTTTTATTACTTTTTTAAGATTTTAAGTAATCTCCACACCCAGCGTGGGGCTCAAACTTACAACCCTGAGATCGAGAGTTGCGTGCTCCACCCACTGAACCAGCCAGGTGCCCCAGTCCTTCTTCCTTTAAATCCAGACTTGTCCCAGTACAATTTTTTGTAAAGCTATTTGCCTTTGTTATGTCCCCACCTTCTAATAGTTTATGCCATCTCCTGGTGCCTGCTTATCTTCTCTTGCTCTAAGCAACCCCCACATTAGGCCTGCCTGACACCAAGACTCTTCTCAATTCTAGAACTATCTACTCACTTCCCCTTTCCACCTCACTCTCTAACCTAAATGGGCATTCGATATGAATTAGGTATTCGGAGGCAAGTAGCCTAATAAAATAATTCACACTAATGTGTGAGTGGCTGATTTTCCTAATCCCCTCTAGAGGTGTTTTCATTTTAAAAAAGATTGTTAATATCGTTGGGAATTTCAGCAGTGAAACAAAATAAAGTGAAAAATAGCTATTACGTGGAAGGTATTTTGGAAGAGATGTGCCATGATTTGGGTAGACCAGCCCAATAAGGGTCTTTGCCACGACTCTCGCCGGCACACATACACACACGGGTACCCAAACATACATCTCATCAGGTCCTTTGGCTTTTCGTCTTTTCCTTGTCAACTGGACACTTACCAGGAGGATAGCATTTTAGGGCTGGAAAGGGTGCTAGATCTCATGGCGTCAGCTCATTTTATTAATGAAGAAACAAAGCTCGGCCAGAAGAGCCTGGTTCCCATCCCTATGAGTAGTAGAATAGCACTAGAATCCAGGTCTACCCAAGAATTCAGGGCATTTTCTTCCATACCCCACGCTTAGCATTCAGAAGTCTTGTAAAATAAACTGAGAAACACTCAGGCAGTAATCTTGTTCACTTACCTACTTGGATTTCCTTTTCTTCGCTCTTTGGACTTGGCAGGCGGAAGCCATCAGTGCTGGAGGCAAGAGAGTCCGACCTCGTGTTCCTACCAACACATTCTGACCCGGAGGCTGGGGACGCGCTGTCCTCGGCCAGGTGGGGCTGAGGAGGAATTAGAGAATTGGGGCTGTTTGGGGGCCTGGCACAGGCTTTCTTCTTCGTTAGCTCCTCACGGAGATGCCACGTGAAGACACTAGCATTGTTGTTGCCCCTCTCTTCTCTCTCTCACCGAGCCTTTAGATTTTCACTCTAAGGATCGGAAGGGCTCTTCACTCCCTTGGGCAACCTCACAGCACAGCCAAGGAGTGGGGGGCGTGGGCTCTGGAGAGCCAGGCTGCCTGGGGCCACATCTCAGTCAGCGCTTTCTGCCTCGGTAGCTTGGCACTTTACCGAACCTCTGTGTCTCAGCTTCTCCATCCAGAAAATGGGAGCAATAACTAACCGCTTATACCTTATGGGTTTGTTTAACAGAGGGAGGAGCTTCATAAATATCACCTGCTGTCATCATCATCATTATCATCCACGCCTTGTCAGTGTTTTTAGTTTGCTTTTATTATTTTTTGGGGGAGGGAAGCCTTCCTGCCCTCAGCTGCCTTTCCCCATTGCCCAGCAATCTCCAAATCGTGTGGTCATTAAAGGTTAAGTTGACCCTTCATGCAATTCTTGATTAGAAGGCCTCATTGTGTATAGTGAGTCACCATTACTTAGAAGTGAATGGTGAGTCAGTAGTCTAGTAAAGGGAGGTCAGAAGGTCCCCTGGCTCAAAGTGAGCGACCCAAACCCAACCTTGGGTACAGAAAGAAACATAGCTAAGTGGGATGCTGTGGAGAACCCGAGCTAGGCGGTTCAGAGGACATGAGGTGGTGGGTAAATGCTGGGGCTTTGGAATCACACAAATCTGAGTCTGATTTGAGCTCCACCGCTACATTGCTGTGTGACCTTGGGGAAGTTATTTAACCTCTCTGTGCCTCATTTTTTAGCATCTGTACATGGAGATGGTCTTAATAGAAATGACTTCATGGTATAACTGCTTGGGAACATGCTAAAAATTAAATAAATACTCAATTAAAAGTAGTTAATATTCTCACGATCGGCATGAATGAGAGTGGGGACCGACAGTTTTACGGATCAGCCATAATGGAGAAGCAAACTAAGGGGTAAAGGCAGCAGGAACAAGGATGTGTCTTTGATGCGGTGACTTTTAGGTAGTGACAAGTCATTTAGCTACTATTAAGTGTAAAAAGTCATAATTTATTCCTTATTTCACCCCTACGAAGGAGTGAGTGATGCGTGTTCACATAATTTGCATTTTGTAGAAGATTCTGAGAAACAGACTATAAGCCACCTTCCTGCAAGAATACAGATCTGGTTTAGCTCCCGTTAGGAGCTCAGCTTCCCTCCAGCTCCTGCGGGCAGAGGGGCAACTTCCTGACCTAGGCAGGGGAGACCTTGTCAGGTCTGTGACTCTACAACATGCTAAAAATATGAATGTCACATCGTCATCCTGTCGTTCTTCTTGATCTCAATTGGCCCTCCTGATTTCATGCCATCTGCAAATTTGCACATCCTTTGTGCTCCTTTTCTCTCACATTTTCTGCCTTCCTTTGCCATCTCATTTTCCCCCTCGCATGTTTCAATCTCTGGGCTTCCATTTTTCTTCTTCCTTTTTAAATGCAGTGGGTTTTTTTCCCCTCTCTCTCTTCCCCCCTTTACACCCCCACCTTCCTCCTCCCTCCACACCAATCAAATTCCTGCTTGCTTCATGCCATATTCATTATCCTACCTCATTCCCCCTCATTCCTAGAAAACAGCTCGCCGAGACTCACCCACCCTTCCCCCTGCGACTCGCAGTGCCCACCCTCCATAAATTCCAGCCGCCTGGCAATCAGTAACTTCAGCATCACACTTCACAGCTCTCAGAGTTTACACTACTTGTTACTACTCTCCTTGCTACTGCTCTCTAGGGTTTCTGGAAAAAAAAATCCACTTTAAAAATATCCTGGGTACAAGTTGAACCCACAGTTAAAGTTTACTCGCACATTTACACATTTCATGGTTTTATTTTAACTAGTAGCTCAGGTCTTTGCTCGGTTATGCAGGGAAGAAAGACTGGATCCTTCGGGAACCAGTTTTTCTCTACTATAGAGAAGAAAGGCACCTCAACATTCAACAGAACCCCCCTAAGCTGGGTCCCCCTACTCTCTTATCTCCCCACTCCCCCAACCTCAAGCTGATGGGACCTTGCTGTTTTGTTTGTGGTCATTTATTTCTCTCTTCCTGGAGCTCAGGCTGCCTGCCAGTGTGTGTCTGTGTGCACACGTGTGTGGCCACTGCTGTTTTTCCGAAGGGCTCACCTCTCTTCTGCCATTTTACCAGGACACAGGAGGCTCTCCCGCTCTCCCGCTCCCTCTCTCTTTCTCTCCCTGCCCCCAACTCAGCCTAGGCTTTTTCCTGTCTCTTAACTCCACCAGTGCAGCAACTAGCTGAGCTGCTTGCGTGAGACAGAGAGAGAGAGAGAGAGAGAGAGTGTGAGTGTGTGTGTGTGTGTGTGTGTGTGTGTGTGTGTGTATGCGTGTGCGCGCAGCTAGGCCAAGCCTGCGAGCCTGCCTGTCACTGGAGAGTTTTAGTTTGCATTCAGAAGAAAGGAGGAGGGGAGACAAGGGGGGAGGAGGAAAAGGTGGAGGGGGAGGAGTGGGGGGGCGCCGAGAAGGGAGGGAGAATGTCTTGTTTGTGGCTTGTCAGCAATTGCTTGAGACAAGCTTCCATGTGTGAAAGCTACTTGGCATGAATGCCTGGGCCGTACCAAGTGTCACCGCAGCAAGAGGGGGAGTCAGAAGAAAAACAGATCAGACCAGAGCAGACAATAGGCCCCTAAAGTGTTCCCCCTAAGTTGCTTTGATGTTGTCCTAGTGTCTTGATACCAGGAGGCCAGGGATTGCAGGAAAAGGGTCTTTTTTGTCTTCATTCACTTTCCCCCCTCAGTTTCTGAAATGATTCTCCAGAATTTCTCCTCATAAAAAAGGTAAGAGCCCTAACAATTCCTTCTTCTGTGGCAGGCTTGTTCACCCCTGCCTGGAAGTGGGGGTCTCATTCCTGCGCTGCTCAGGAGGAGTGCTCGGGTCCTGCCATTGGAGCTCTCGCCTTGCCCCTGGAAGTCTTGCAAGGCGCGCAGGGCTGGGGATGGCCCCTCTTTCTAGGGAACCCCAGTAACACGATCTGTGCCTCCGGGTTGGTGGGGGAGAAGGGGTGGATGGAGAGGGGTGGGAGGAGGGTGTGAGGGTGGAGGTGTGAGGGGGAAAAAGCGAGACAGAGAGGGAGAGAGGAAGAGAGAGAGAAGCCTGAAAGAGGGGGAGAGAAGGGCAGAGCCCTCGTTCAGAGCAGCCCCAGCCTGGAGCCCAAGGAGGCCTCGCAAGCTTGGAGCTGTGGTTCTCAGGCTGAGCAAGGGCTGGCTAGGGCTCTGCCGAGTGCTTGCAGAGATTGCATCGAGCTTTGTGTGTGTGTGTGTGTGTGTGTGTGTGTGCGCGTGTGTGGACTTCCCCACACTGCCCTGGCACGCCTCGTGAAGGGGAGGTACCCCAAACCTTATCACCAGAGCCCAGACTCCCGAGGCAGAGCGGCAAGGCAGGCGAGACGGGAGAGCAAGAGAACTCTGCCGCAAGACAATCCAGAAACTTTTCCAGTCTCAGGGATTTCTCTGGTGGTAGACACCGTAAAGGAGTTGTGTGAGGGGGGTTGGGAGGGGGCGGGAGGGGGGTGCCTCAGTTTCCCCCGTCTGTACAATCCAGAGAGCTGAGTGGGGATGCTGCATGTCTGCCTGGGATTTGGTGAAACAGAACAGATCCTTATGTCTGAAAGGCATTGAGAAATCTCCAAGCTAGAATTACCGTGGAATCACCAAGTAGAAATGTTATCATTATTCTTGGTCATCATCATCATCATCAAACCATCATTAAAGACACCCTGAGACAAAAAAACAAAACAAAACCGGGGAACACAGATCAAGTGTCTGAGCATTTCTAAGGAAACAAAAAGCCTTTTTCCACCTGTTGGCTTCTGTCCTTTTCTCTTGTGTCTTTTCGTTAGATTTATTGGCTGATTTGTACAGAGAATGGGGTGGGAGGGGTTGGGTTTTCCCCTTTCCTCCTCCCTTGTACATATTTTGTTTAAAAGAAGGTCAATGTAAGATGCTTGAGAAAGAAAATGTGCCTCCTGTTATAGTAGTTTTTTCAAGACCTTGTGTTTCCTGGTGCTGGCAGGCCTTCCAGACACATCTGTAAACTCTACCTTGGAGGTTAGAGATTTTTATTGTGGCTTTTAGAGATTAAATGAGATTTATTTACAATTGCTGTTTATCAGAGAGTAAATATCTTACTGTGTGTGTGAGGGTAAGAATGTGAAGGCTGTTTACTCACTGGTGGTTTTGTGGATAAAACCTTTTGCTTTTTAAAGTGACATCTTGAGAGATGGGAATAGAAGGCTAAAATCAGTGCCTAATACTCATCTTTAATTTTTTTTTAAAGAAAAAAAATGTCTGCTTATTTTCTTGAACCATGGATTTCCTTTCTTCTCTTCTTACACGGCGATTGCTTCAAGGCTCTCAGTTGTAGCTCTCTCTGAATTCTCTGGGGGAATTTCGCTTTCTTACCTAATTCGAGGTTTTCTGTGACTCTGCTAGTTGTCCAAAAAAATCTGCAAAAGTCTGGGAGGCTGTGCCTCCTTCCATTCTAACTGCAGATGTTTATCAGACTGACTCCCTGTGATAGCTAGAGATTGAAGCAAAGGGCCAGCCCTGGTTGAGAATATTTATGTTCTTCCCTTGGAGGCCTGGAGAACCTGACTTCGGGGTGTGTGAGAAAGGATGAAGGAAAGATATTAACTGGCCTGGATCTGGCAAGAAGCACCCTCCGCACACACATAAAATGTTTTGTTGGAATATAACTGAACTTTGTATTTTATTTTTATTTTTATTATTTATTTTTTTTAAGATTTTATTTATTTATTTGACAGAGAGAGAGAGAGATCACAAGTAGGCAGAGAGGCAGGCAGAGAGAGAAAGGGGGAAGCAGGGTCCCTGCTGAGCAGAGAGCCCGATGCGGGGCTTGATCCCAGGACCCTGAGATCATGACCTGAGCCGGAGGCAGAGGCTTTAACCCACTGAGCCACCCAGGCGCCCCTGAAACTTCGTATTTTAAAACTTAATTTTTTCCCCCACTTTGTGAGAAGATCTTACCATGGTTTGTCTTTGGCAAGATTTCAGGTTCTGGATATCTTCCTAAAATGTTAGAATTTCAGAACTGTAAGGGACGAGAAAGATTATTCATCAAGTTTTAAATGACACCGAAGCCCTGGCAAGACCAGCAGTGACCTGAGGGGCTCAGTGCAGCCTAGCATCTGGACCACACGTTGGGGTTCAGAGTGCCCAGAGGGCTGTCAAGCCAGCACCCTCACCTGGCCTCCGCCCTCCATCTTGCAAGCCCAGCACTTGGGCCTGCCAGGAAGATAGGCAGCTTTTGGAAGCTTGCTGTGCTGGACGATAGCAGTGCATTCAGCCCAGCCACGAGCAGCCACATGGAGCAAACATGGCAACCGTGTCACAGTGTGAGTTCACGTGAATTCATTCATGTGCTCACTTGTTGATTCAAGTAATACTTTAGGGGCATTAACTATGCACTGGGCACCTTGCTGGGCACTGAGGACATAGGAAAGAATAAGGCAGACGCGCCCTTGCTCTCAGGGAGCGTGTAGTCTTGGTGGTGTAATCAACATTAACCACAGGGTTAAATTAGTAATTGTGATAATGCTAACTTATACTGAACAGCATGCAGATCCTCTATTAGGGCAGAGCATAGAGTTGTATAAGTAATTGCCCTAAATTTGTAACTAGACATAAGCTAGCTGTCCTTTTCTCTTGCCTGAGTTCTTGCCCCAGCCAATTCTCATTCCACTGGAGGCATTCCTACTCATATAGTGGCCCAGTGTTTCCAAAGACAGTAAAAAGCCCCCCGACTTCTTCACACAATGCAACAGAGACCCAAGTAGTATCTATTAACCCTTTACGCTTGTATTAGTAAATAACTCCACACTCCTCGTGAGTTGGCCTCTGGAGCAGTCATCTGGGTGATTCACATTCGCTCTAGCCTCTGCACACCATGAAACTCTAATGGGCATCACCAAAGACCTGTGGTTAGTGAGGCTCTTGTCTCATTTCACTTACGCCTCAGTTTCCCCAGCTGATACGAAATACTTAGCTGCAGGAAACTCCACCGTTATCACTGTCATCTTGAAATTCCAAAGACAATAGTGTAATGAAATGGCTTTTCCCATTCCTCCTAACAAGGGCACGTATCTATAAAGGGGAAAAAATTTTACAGCCTCTTCATCTTACCATAGTCCCATTTTGTTTGGGTTGTTAAAATCTCACTGGTTTGATCTCCCAGAGTAGGAGCATCCCTCATCCCCATTTTGGTCTTCGGTGGAGAGAAGGAATGGTGGGAATGCCAGTCATTCCCATGCAGGTGGACTTGTGTTCACACGTGTATCACCATTTTCTACATTGTGTGTTTCTCTAGTACTCAGAGGTGTGTTGTCTTCAGTGGTGTCAATCTATCTTTTTTTTTTTTGCTAGATTAATTTAGTAGTTTAAAAGGCAGACAGACATGCCCACCCACACAGAAATCATAGGCTTGTGCCTGTACTTTGGGAACCTACGCAGGTCGTGTGGTTAAGTCGTATGATGAGCAAAATAAGAGTCATTTCTGTGCACCCAACGTTGTTTCACAGTGAAGTACCGGCCTACATTGTAGCGACAGCCCTACCCAGAGTTTGCTGTCCGCATCTGCATTTGGCACCTGTGGCCACTGCCTTCTCCTGTGAGCTGTACGACTTCATTTGCAAGTATTTGATCACTTCCGACACACTCTGCCCGCCCCCCAATGGGTTACTCACTGGGGCGCTGCCTCTGGGGGAGGCAATGTGAGTAATCGGAAGAGAGGAGCTGAGATGTGGCTAAAACAAGGATCTGGTTGAGGGAGAAATTTAACAGAACTGGGGAGCTAGACAGCAGTGATCAGGTCATCCTTAACTCTAGGGGAGTAAAAATGAAGACTGATCACATTTTAAAAGGTGCATGGTGTGGGTTCTGTGTGTAAATAAAAGTGTGAGAGCCCCTAGTCCTGCCAAAGGTTTAAAACCAACACAACATCCGGGACATTCCCCACACTTCTTGGTTACAAATACTGCTTTTGCCTGTAGCTCGGGTGAAGGGAATTGTGTGTGTGTGTGTACGTGTGTGTGTGTTTCCCAAGAGACACAAATATAAGATGTAAAATGGAAATTTTCTCCATTTCTTTTAAGCCTTGACATTTTAATGCACTTTAAAATATCTGCTCAGTCCTCTCATAATAGCCCTGTGAATTAAGTAATACCGTTATCCTTCTGTTATATTTAAATAAGGTTATGTGACTCACCCAAGGACTCACAAGAAAATAAGGGACAGCATGGCTAGCCGATTAAATCTCCCTGTTAGGCCAAATCCCTTCAAGAGATGAGAAGCAAAGAGGTGAGGCAGTCACCATTGATATCCCAGCCAAATTTACTCCTTTCTTTAAAGACTTAAGATTTAGAGTGTTGCTCAAAACAGAAGGGTCCCCAGTTCTAACTGAATCATTACATGTTTTTTACAAGTGCATTGGACCAGTTTCTGGTTTTGTTTTTGCCATTCTATGACTTAGGACTCCCCATTCTGCTCCTCCGGACCCCTTTTAAGAATGGGGCTGGGCTATATCACTTCTGTTTCCTTCTTGTTATTCTGTATTTCTCTAATTCTGTGAATAGATCCATGGATCTGGTCTTTTGGTCACCTTGTACAAGGCCCTATCCGAGAACTGTGGCTCCCAAAGGGGAGATGTTGTGAGTTTTGTGGATATAATGGGATTCATTCCTATATATCCGAACTATGTTGACATTTTGAAGTGAAAAGCACAATAGGCAAAAGTGGGGTTTTAATTTATGGATTTGAAGAGAATTGGCCAGTCAGCATGCAGGCACATGTGCGAGGAGACTAAAGAACCATTTTCAAAAGAATAGGCTGTTTTGAATGCATATCTTCCTGTATAATAAGTATGAATTGAAAATGGATGGGCCCTGGGTACATCTCTTAGCTTCACTGTTCTTACTGCTTTCTCATTGAAATTGTGCTGTTCCTTTTTGTCCTGTGCTTACATACTGTTTTGAGGGTGCAAGGGACCAGTTGAAGCGACTGTAGTGTGGATAATACATGTTATGTGTTAAACACTATGCTTTGGGGGATGACAGGGCTACTGACTATCTTTACGATATGCAACTCCTGAAGGATATTGCTGAAGGCTTGCTGATATGATGTGTGAGATATATATATATATATATATATATGTTATATACCGTCAGCATGTGAGTGATAAACGGCTTCTGAGACGTGGCCTGGAGCGAGACAGACAGGTTGGAGAGTGAAGGATGTTTTTATTAATCATGTTTCGTATGAGTAATTCTGAGCACTAGTCACTTGAAATTGGTTAAATCTTTGAAAAGATATAATTTAAAAATTTCACGTGGTAGCTCTTAATGTAATTTTCAGAACCCAGAGTAAGATCTTCCACCATGTTTTACAAATATCATCTTGCTTGTAGCAAGGGAGACTAGTTCAAGGGTGCTTTGAGGGTTAATAAACCACTGACCCTCTTTGAATTGGTCTTATTTCTGTCTGTAAAAAAAAAAAATATGTAAGATATGATTACTTTAAAAAAATTTTTTTAAAGATTTTATTTACTTATTTGACAGAGAGAGATCACAAGTAGGCAGAGAGGCAGGCAGAGAGAGAGGGGGAAGCAGGCTCCCCGCCGAGCAGAGAGCCCGATGCGGGGCTCGATCCCAGGACCCTGAGATCATGACCTGAGCCGAAGGCAGAGGCCTAACCCACTGAGCCACTCAGGCGCCCCCAGATGATTACTTTATAACTGGCGGAAGGAATTTGGAAGACCAGATGTAATAATTTTTTAACTTATACTATTCCTTTATTCTCGGTTGCTTAAAATTCTTATCATTGGATATCTTGCTTAACTTCATAAAATCCTACTTGAGCGCAATGTGTTATTGACTTTATAGTTGGGAAAACATGAATGGGTTTGTGAAATGATATACCAGCAAGCTTTTTTGAACATAAGAATATACTCTGTAGAAATATGTGAAATGTGGTTATTGATGAATGCCAAACGTACAGGAAAAGAAAAGCATATTCTATATATCATTGTTGCTAATCTAACTTTTAATGATCTAAGTAATTATCAAAAATATTTTTATGTTGTGTGCTAACTATACTGGAATTAAAAAACTTTTTTAAAAAGTATTTTTATGTTATTCACTTAAAGATTCAAAATGCCTCTAATCAAAAGCTTTGGAGAGCTTTGGTAATTTCCATGAAAATTATAATCATTCTTTTCCTTGAAAAATAAAGACACAAAATCAAAATTAACAGTAATGGCAGTTGAAAGAAGCCAAGCCATCATTTTTGCTTGGAAGAGAAACTTGGGAAACTTGAGGTCACTTTATCTTGTCTAATACTAGATACGTTGGACTTTCTGTTATCCTTGGGGCTTGTGTAGTTAGTGTATGATTGAAGAGAAAAATTTTGCTTAAGGTGTGTGAATAAGGAACTTTTTGAATGTGGGTCAAGGGCATACTTGCCTTTTCTAAAGATGCTTGGCTTGGTAGTTTATTGTATAGAAGTCCAGGATATACTGGGGTGTTTAAGTCAACCATAGCCTTTTTTTTTTAATAAAGATTTTATTTTTATTTCTTTATTTGACACACACACACACACACACACACAGAGGGATCACAAGGAGACAGAGCGGCAGGCAGAGGGAGAGGGAGAAGCAGGCTCCCGGCTGAGCAGAGACCCAGATGCGGGGCTCAATCCCAGGACCTGAGCCAAAGGCAGACATTTAACCGACTGAGCCACCCAGGTGCCCTTAAGTCAACCATAGTCTAAACATTTATTTATTTGATGGAGAGAGACACAGCAAGAGAGGGAACACAAGCAAGGAGAGTGGGAGAGGGAGAAGCAGGCTTCCCACCGAGTAGGGAGCCCGATGCAGGGCTCGATCCCAGGACCTTGGGATCATAACCTTTTCTTATGCTCAGCTTTTCTCCCCTAAAACTTGTAAGTCATGTTTCTCCTTCTTGGGCCTTGCGGTTTTCGTATCTAAGAGTTTATTTTTTATGTCAGAGGATCATGGGTGATAAATGAGTGGTGAAGTTTTCATTGATATTTAGGTAGTGGCTGAATAGGAGAAGTTTCTTCTATCTCAGAAACAGGGAAAATAGAGAGATCTTTGAGGAAGTCGGGACAATCAGAGGGTAGGAAGGCGAATGCCTGACTTCCAGGAATCTGCAGCCGCAACCCACCTGAAACAAAGAAGGGGACAATGAAATTTAATCTTCATTTTCTAAAGAAGGTTTTAAGTGCTGAACCCTCTAGAAAAGGCCTTCTGGTTGCAAAGAACTGACTCACTGCGGTTTCCTCAAGGAAAGCAGCATTCACTGTGAGGATGCTCACAGATGGAACCAGAAATTAGGGCTGGAAGTCTTTCAGGTCCTGAGGTAACTCTAGGGGCAACCCCTTCTCCTATATCAAACTCATTCTCTAACTGTGTGTTGCTTTACTTGGGTTCCTTTTGCTAAGTGCTGGTTTGGTCTTCTAGCTCTACTCTGAGTAACGTCTCTCAGTCTCATAGCTTTTGCTTACGCCTGGTGTTGCTTCTTTCTCTTGCCAAGCCTGCCATGTCCAGAACCCTACCCTCTCCACCCTCCTCCCTTTGTTTCTTTTTCATGCCTTCTTTCCTTACATTCTTTCATTTGTAATTTTCCCTGATAATTCCTTCATTCTCTCAGATTTTTCTAATTCAGATACCCAAGAAAGAATCCAATAACCCAACTCATCTTTTCATTGCCCTTCTTCTAGGTCCTTAACCAGGGTCAGGGTCCCTAACCCAAGGGTCAGATGCGCACCACTAGCCCAGCGGCTGTGTGTGTATGTGTGGGGGGAGTTGTTACTTGGTATAAAACTGGGTTGCCTTTTAGTAGAAACTATGGAAGGGCCGTCTTCCCTCATGTAGTTGGTGACAAATGTTATTGACATATCTAATATAAGTCCGTTATGGAAATATAAGAAATTAAGGATAACCAGATTATTAAAAATTAAAATGTTTCATGGTTGACAGTTAGTATAACCGGAGATAAGAAGACTGTGGGAACAAATAGCAAATTTATAACCAGGAAAAAAATTAGGAGAGGGAAATGTGTTAGATTTAGTTCTTAGATGAATGACATCATTTCATGCATTTATGAAAAAGCAGGAGTGTGTGAATAGCGAAAGTGAGAATATATTTTCTCAGGTCCCAGAGACTGGTTTAAAAAGCAAGCATAATCCCAAAACTGGGGACCAGGATGGGGATAAATAGGACTACTAAGCTTCTTAGGGAGTCTCTACCTAGTCTTCCTGCCTGTATGTTCTTTCTCTGCTTCCTATTCTGTTCTTGATCTCTCTTACTTTAGCTTTTGGAACAATCTGTCATGAACTAGTGATGTGCCCTTGGGCTGGTTATTTATTCTCTCTGAAACTCAGTTTACTCATCTGTAAAATAGGGATAATGATTATTATTTCAGCGGCTTATTATAAGAATTAAGTTAGATGGCATAATATATTTAAAGTGACGGGTACACATTACCTAGGATGTAATAGGTGCTCAGTCAATTGTAGCAATTATCCTAGCACACAGGAAGGGAGGAAACATTGACTGAACAATGTGTGGGGTAAGATTTCACTTGCTATATCATTTATTTCATGTAAGAATCCTAGGAGGACTTGTATTATTATGTCTACTTTATGAACAAGGCTACAGTGTTAGTACTTAATTGAGTATTTGCTATGTGCTAAACACTGAGGTGAAGCCTTTCACGTGTTGTCTTATTGAAGCGAAGCCAGGTGCTATTTATGTTTTCATCTCATAGTTGAGGAAACTGAAGTCTAGAGAGTTTAACTTGCCCAGAGCCATACAACTAGTAAGTGACAATCAGAACTTGTGTGTAAGTCTGTGTGAACTTAGGTGCAGCTGACTCCAGAGTTTTCCAAAGTCACGTAGTAGATGAATGTGAATGTGACGGAATCAAGACTCAGGCCTTGTGTAGGGCAATGTTTTTGCAGTTCACCTACCAGAGGTAGGCACTGACTGAATGACAGGTAGTGGTCAGCACACACGTGCTTATGATCAGACAGATAAGGGCAAATTTTGGAAAGGGTACAAAGGAAAAAATTTTTAATAATTGAAACATGTCGAAATGGGGTCTCTCAGACCTGATGAAATGATTTAACAAGCATGTGTTGAATGTCTACTGTGTGTCAGGCAATGAAAAAGGAACTTGGCATTGTGGGAATGCAAGGCAAGTAAGGCTGAATTCCTACCTTTAAGGTGCTTTCATTCTGGTGGAAAGAGATAGAAGCTCATGCAACTAATAAAGCATATAGCAATGGAGCAAAGAAGTTGGGTAGTCAAGAGAGAGAACAGTCAATTTGCTGGCAAAGGAAACAGTGGTAGAAGGAACTGGGGAAAGCTTCATGCAGGAGAAAACATTTGCAATGGTCTTTGAGGGGACAAATACAGAAGAACAAGAAACCTTCTATAGTTTCCTTCTTCAGACCAATGGTTTCATTAAGGGGGGTATGAAGTAGCTAATTATTGCGGTGATAGTTAATAGTGTTTTCGAAGATTAGATTCTTTGACCAAATGTAGAGAAATATCTACTCTTATTAATCGTAAGCATGTATTTGCATTTTCCTGGTCTGTACTTACATGTGTCTCTATTGAAGGAGCCAGAAAATGGAATCCTGTCTTCTACGCATTCTAGATTCTAGGTTCTAGGATCTGTAATTGCCTATAATTGCCCAGCCAACCAACAAGAACCTACAAGTCCCTCAAGTGGCCCAGTGGTAAACAAGCATCAGCTTTTGACTGTATGATGTGGTGTTAAGTAGTACTAAGGTACTGGCAAGTGGGTCATTTATCCATTTAAAATCTGGATTGGAGATTTTAGTCTGTGGTTGGGAGTTCCCAGTTTTTCTTACATACAATACCAGGTCTTCTGAAAAAAAGAATTGTTTGTTTTGAGACAGTCCCAATTTAAAACATTCTGCCTTGTCTTCATAAGTATATTCATGATTGGTAATCTATGTGTTCTGATTGTTATTTAAGTTGTTAATTAAATTGAGTTTCCATGGCCTCATCCCATTTCAAGAGGCCTGTAGACATCTGCAGATTTTGTCCACATGAATGAGAACAACACATACTCATCTTTGTGGCATAAGGTAGAAACCTACCCACGATCCCTTGTTTTGGTTTTGTTCTTTGCTTACGTCCCCTTTTCTCCAAACTGTTTTGATCGACCTTATGCTCAACCTCCCTTCAAGGCTTGACTCAAATGTCACTTTCCTCACAAAGTCTTTCTCAATTCCTAGAGCCTGAGGAGTCTCTCCATCCCCATAGTGTCCGTGTTATCTGGTTCTTTTCTTGGCAAGATCATAAAAGCTATACATGTTCACTATCACAGATTCCTTAACATGTGGTAAACAAGAGGGTGGGCCTTTCGGTTACGTTCACCTGCGGATCCCTCTAAACCCCCATCATGGCCTCTGCCCTACAAGTGGTTGGTGCTCGGAGAGCTTTACTGAACTGAACCGAATTGAATGCTGGGTTTTGTTGGACTGGCTTTGCGTATGGTAACATTGATGTCTGAGCTCTGGTTCCATTTTGGAAAAGAAAGGTTGCTTAAAAAAAAAAAAAACACTTTTAGCTGATTTTAGGATGAAAGAAACCATGTAGTATAAACAGTAATTGTAATTATTATTAATAAACATCATTAAAAGAGCATGAACTGATAGAATTACCCCCATGCTTGCTTTTGCTGGCAGAGTGGGTAGGCCCGATAAACTAACTGGTCTTTTCCATCTGTAATATCTATGATTCTTTGAAATTTTATGTAGACAAGTGCAAGCTAATGTACACTGGAAGGAACAATTGAAACAGCTCATACTCACTGATGGGCTCTGAATTACTGTACTTGTAAGTGCTCAGGAAAAAGATCTCGGATTCATTGTGGATTGCTCAATGGAGACATCTGCTTGCTGTGCAGAGGCAGCCAGAAGAATGAATGAGATATAATAGGCTGTATTAACTTTGAGAATGGGATAAAGAATGATGCAGAAAATAATATAGTGCACATAATTTGGCATTGACTATTTCTATAATTACAATAAAACATTTTAATGATATACATTGATGTTATGACTTCACCTTAGAATCAGAATTCGGCATTGGGTCCTTTCATTTCAAAGAAAACAAAGCAGAAATACAAAGGATCTAGAGAAAAACAACAGACTGTCTCCAAGACATGCAGGGGATTTGCCTATAATGAGAAACTGAAAAGACAAGGACATTTTAATTTGGATAAAGGGGGGGAAATGACATTGTATAAATTTATTTAAAATTAATGAAAGTTTCAGAAAATTGCTAAAGCTAGCTTCAGATTATCCTTGGTAATGGAGGTCAGAGATAGGCAGGATAATTGAAATCCCTGATAATCTCCCACCCTCATTTTAGCTATTAGTGGCAGCATCCTGTCCTATGAAAAGTTTTAACAAATGAACAAATACAAGACATTGCAGCTCAGGATTTGTGAACCAAATGACCCACGAGAAAGGCAGCCAGGGGTGTTGGGAAGCTCAGAGAGTTTGGAAGTAGGTGACCAGGGTTCTAGTCCCTATTCTCCATCCAACCTTGAGTGATATGCTTGACCTCTATGAGACCCAGTTCCCTCATCTGTAAGGTGGAGATAGTAGTAATATTTATTTTACGGGTTTGTTGAGAGAACCAAAAGGGCCTATTGGAAATGGTGGGTGAGCTGTGATGGTTGATATTGAGTGCTGGTTGTTAAGAGTAACTGCTTTCCCACTTGGCTTGCTGGTCTCCAGGGCAGGCATGGCTCCTGGCACCTGGGAGCTTACATCACACCTTCCCTTCTCTTGAACTTTCTATGGTTTATGTCCATGGCAGGAGATTTTAAAAGAGGCATGCCACATTTCCTTCATCTCCAGGATCATCCACAGACCATCCTACTCCCTTGCTCCCAGAAAGCCTTAAGATAATTTTGCCATGTTTTTATTAATGCGTGATCATTTAAAGGTCATCTCCCGTAATTTTCACAACAGCCCTTTGAGGTGTTGACTGCAGTTGTCTTCATCTTCTAGAAGCGGACACTGAGGCACAGACAACTTGCTTAAGGACACATAGTAATGGCTGAATAGAGTCAGACCTGTGTTTTCTTGCCTCTGGGTTGACTGACAAAGTCTAGAAAACTGACTTATGTGACCATACTGACCCCTTCCCTAGGGAGTGACTGGCCTTTCCTTAATTCCCTAGGGTCTCCTACTCTATTCTTTGGCACACAATTCAGGACTCACCTCCTTCATGGAGCCCATCTTAGGCTCTCTCTTCCCTTGGAAGAAATCATCTTGTCTGCCTTAGTACCCTGTATCGTGGCTTTTAACATACTTTATGTTAACAGTAGAAATCCTTATACCCTATGCAATTAATAGTGGGTGCTTTAGTTGAACAAGTTAGTTAAAGCAGGAATTATACAAAATGGTGGAATCATTCCTTAAGCTTTTATTTCAACTTAAAACATATCTCAAGTTTTTGAGGTAAGGACAAGGCCTCGCGTGTCTTCTGAGTTTCAAGCCTCCCATTAGAGCTCTGCATCCTATTTCTCATATAAGCCGCACCTCCGAGGCTTTCGCAATCATTTTGTCTTGGTTTCTTTAACGTGGAGCAAGATCTTAAAGACATTCCGTGAGGCAATCGGATTTTTCCAGATTTTTTATGGTGTTTTACAGGCAGCTCTCCCACATGTGTATCGGCAGCATGTGTTTTTAGTAACTCACCTTAATGTGCGTTCCCCAAACGTTCCCCTTAGATCTTGTCGACACAACTTCTCTCTTCTTTATGCACAGTCCTTACTTTATGTAAGCTTAATTAAATTGTGTAATAACAATGATTATTGTTTTGGGGAACAATCAATGAGTTCTGGGAACAAACATGCTGACTTCCGGTGAGCAGACAACCCGGCTGTGGGAAGAGCGGAGTGCAGGCATCCTCAAGGAGCCTCCCCCTGGCTATGGTCACCCTGGATCATGGGCCTTTGGTCTTTACATTTACAGAGGGAATGGAGGCCATAGATTAATCAGTTAAATGTCGGTCACCTAAGAGAGCTTCTGCTCGGTATGGCTTCTGTTCCACTTCTGGCCTAGAAGATGAATGCCTTGAAGGTCCAGCATTTATCTTTCTAGTTAGTCCCAGAATCTAGCACAATGATGGGTATATAGTGAGCCCTCAATAAATGTCAACTAATTGGCCAACTAGCCATACCCACAGAAATAAAACTCAACTTTGCCCCTGGACACCTGCTGCTGGGAGTACTAAGCAGCGATCAACTGTCCAGAAGTTAGTTTTTTAAGGAGAGAGAGAGAGGAAGAGCTAGCAAGTGAATTTCTAATATTAATGTAAGGTAAGATCATGTGTACCATTAAATAGTTAAACATAAGGCAGCTCTAAAGAATTGGATTTTGTGTAATAGGTAATTAACCTGGGTAACTCAATAACATGAAATAACATTGAGACAGGGATACTTGATAACTTTTTATAAAAGACAAGATAGGTCCTTAGTGGGGAAAATCCACACTTACCACCACAGTATCTGACTACAAAAAGCCTCTCTGGTGATCAGGCGCAGGGCCAGCCAGGTCATGAAAAAATTTCCCTTACTGACATATCACTGGAGCATGGGTTTTTTTTTATATGTTTCTTGTGACAACGTAAAGCGTCTTGAATTGAGCACCAGAAGAGGAAAGAAGGCAGATCGGAAGGATATTAGAGTTGACAAAGACATTCTGTGGTAGGTGATTGGTTTGGAAGATGGCGGGAGACTGCTGGTGATGGCAGGGGTGTCCTCTTTCCTGAGAGAAAGTAGGCAAAACATTTAGCCTTGTGTTCAATGGATGTTGGAACTGAAATACTCAGTAAGCAAAGTTGGAAAATTATAGAAAGTTTACATGACCACAGGAAATGGGATGATAAAGAGTATATATATATATATATATATATATAACTCTTTGTATAAAGTATATAGAGAGAATGTGTGTGTGTGTGTGTAAAATAGAAATAATGCTCCGTAAGATGTCGTGTGAACCTTCTCATTAATTTTCCATTGTGAGAATCTGTAAACCAGTTCCAATTATTAATTCTTGAGGACCTCCCTGTTTCTCAAGAGGCTGCGGAGCCGTTGTCTAGCAAAGGAAAAAGGGAATTAACAGGCCTTAAGCATTCCTTGTGTGCCAGTCATTATGCTAAGTGTTTAATATATGTTATCATATTCCTTTGAATATAAGTTGCCCTTGATTTTTGTAAGACCCGTATTACTTTATGTGCCACTATGAAAGAAAGAAAAAATAATACTCCCAATTAAACTGCAGCTCACTACCAATGGTAAAATGCATCTTGATTTCCGAGCTATTAAAATGTGGGTAAAAAAATACCCATCTTATCAATGTGATATGGTATCTCATTTAATCCTCCTAACAACCCTTGAAATAAGTATTTATTAATACTGCCAGATGAAAGAAGTAAAACTCAGAGAAGTCAAGTAATTTGCCTAAAGGCAAATAGCTGGTAAGTGTCAGAGATGGAATTTGACCCAAATTAGTGTCTCCAAATCCAGTCCCCTTCTCATAGTCTTGTGTTGCGGATTGAAGTCAGTGCGTGCCCCAAAACTCAGATTTTTAACATTTTTTAAAAGATTTTATTTATTTATTTATTTGAGAGAGAGAGAGAGGAAGAGCACGAGCAGGGGAAGAGGCAGAGGGAGAAGGAGAAGCAGACTCCCCGCTGACCTCGGAGCACAACTCCGGGCTCCATCCCAGGACCTGGAGACCACGATCTGAGTTGAAGGCAGACGCCCAACCATCTGAGCCACCCAGGTGCCCTGTGACTTTTTTTTTTTAACAAAAAATAGAAACATTGTATTCTAAAGCATTTACCTTTGGACCTAGCTCCCAAACATGTTTCTTCAGGGGAAAATTGTGAGCGACACTGGGGTCAATGATGGCCATGGATTTCTAAGGGTAGAAGGACTATTTGAGTTCCTCCAACCAGTCTCCCGTCGGGTGCTTGAACCTCTGATGGTAACACTCCCCCAAGGAGCCACACGGTCTCTGAGAATCAGCAGCAGGAGGATCACTCAATCACTCGATCACTCAGGCAGCTCAGCTCAGTGCACCTGTTGTGAGTGCTGCTTTCATCTACTCGCTAGTCTAGTCGTGGTTCTGTCTGTGGCAATATAGAGTTGGCCTCACTGTCTTAAGCCCTTGTGGTCCTTCCCATGTTTGAAACAGCTATGAGGGTCCCTCTAAGTCTCCTTTGCTCCAAGTTGAACATTCCAAGTTCTTTCTAGGACACGGTCTGGAAACTTTTCTCTCTGGTCACTATACAGTTTCTCTGTGTTCCTTTTACAGAGAGGCATTCAGAATTGATCATTTTGCTCCACAGGAATAGAGAGCGATCACCTCCCTTGCTTTAGGTACCATACTTCTCTTGGTACAACCTGCAAGTACGTCTGATTTTTCCAGCACCTCATCGATTTCTCACCTCCACGATTTCTCCTTCCTTGCTCTCCTCTCCTCTGCCTATTTTTTTTTTAAACACATGCTGCTATGTAGGCAACCTGGACTTCTGTGATTTATACGTTGGACTTAAGTTGTTCTGCTTTGATCACTTTGAAAGTTCGTTTTATTAGAATTGACATTTTGAGGTGACACGTTGGCTTTCTGTTTGTTTGCATTTAATGGTCATGACTCCCGATTTTGTAACGTCCATAAGTGAAACCATTTAAAAATGTTTCCTATAGCTTTAACGAAATCACTGTTGTACAAATTTAGCAGGACAGGGCCAGGGACAGAGCCCTTTGGGAAGTCATGGGTAATCTTTTAGTTGTTGAGTTACCAATCCACCACATTTTTCCATCACACCCCCCCATATGTCTCTATCTTGTTTAGAAGAATATCAGATGCTTCACATATGGCATCCCACGTAACCTGGATAGATAATACAGCTCCTCTTTTACAGCTGGGTAAACTGAGCCACTGGGGAGGTAGCTTGCCTGGGATTGCCTGTTTGCTAAGGGGTGGAACTGTGATTTGCACACAGGTTTTCCCATCCCATCTGCTCTGCGTGGCTGTACCCATTGTGAATTACTTTGCTGGGATCCAGAGATGCAAATATTACCTCATTTTCCTGAGTTACAGGAGAGCACTTCTGACCTCAAAGAGCCAAATATCATAATAGAAATGCATTTTCTCCCTCCTTCTCCTGGAGTAGCACGGGCAGGAGCATGGATACCTCACTTCTCCCAAGGGATAGGATTTACACCCTCACCTTCCCGTGGACCTCTATTAGAATAGATGTAAAAATAGTGTTTGAAAAAGATCTGGACCTTCTGGGCACTTTGAGTAATTGGGTCCTGAAGGTGAGGAGCTAAGGGCAAAGAAAACAGATTTTAAGATGCTGGTAAAAAGCTGTTTACCTAAACTCTTGGTAATAAAGTCACACAGACACACACACACACACACACACACACACACACACACACACACACACACAAAACCAGAGTTAGAAAGCCTTGCTTTTCACTCCCTTCCTTAGGACATGCTACAAGGACTTTATATTTCAGAATAAATGACTATGATGAGGTTTAAAAAGGAAAGAAAAACAACATAAATGATACGAAGAACTACCCTTGCTTCTCAAACCACACCTGGTATCCAGCTTGTTGGTAGGCGAGAAGGTGTGCTGGCATGGATGGGATCCGCTGGGGGCAGCTGCCCAGGGTGAGGTAAGCCGTCTGAGGAAGGATCAACTGCCATGTTTCTCTCTCACTGAGAGACAGATCTATGGTGTATCCCTTAATATTCCAGAAGGAGTCTTGTCAACTAGTAAGAAGTAAGGAATACAGGTACCATAGCTTCATGAGAGTTTCATCATTCTCAGCCATAATTAATAACAGATGGTTTGCAATGGAACAATGTACTAACAATATGTATAACTTAAAAAACAACAAGGACGGGATGTCTGGGTGGCTCAGTTGGTTAAGCATCTGCCTTCAGCTCAGGTCATGATCCCAGGGGCCTGAGATCGAGTCCTGTGTCCAGCTCCCTGCTCAGTGGAGAGTCTGCTTCTCCCTTCCTCTCTCCCTCTGCCTCTCCCCCTGCTTGTGTGCATGTACCCTCTCTCTCAAATAAATAAATAAAATCTTTAAAAAAACAACAACAACAAAAAAAACAAGGACATCCAGTTATCCCCTTTCAAAAAGAGACTCAAGGTCAGTGCATGAAACAAAAGATAGTAATGAGGAAAGATTGCCTTCTTGCTTCTCCAGCATATATACCCATTTTCTACATAAATAGAGGCCTTTTCTTTGTGAGGAAGTTCCTTCAGTATCTTTCCTCCAAAGCAGAGTCACTTAAGATAAATGAACTCACAACACAATTGATTGAGGTAAACCCCAACATACTAATTCAGTCTTTCTAGAATGCTAATACTACAGTGAAGAATTAGGGAATTAGATGAAACTTTTATCTTTTTTTCTGCAAAGGAACTGCTCAACTCAAAATTAATTGCTAAGGGAAATGGTTCTACATTATTTCCCATAAACCTACCTTGGGGACTGAAGGACTGTGGTTAGTGGGGAGCCCCAGACATGGAATCTATGTCCTAGGGCACTGTTAGCACAGTGCATAATTTTCAGCAACTCCCAAGTGGCTTTTTCTGACATCCATTCCATGTAAAACAATGGAAACCTATTTCCATGCTTATTTGTGTTTCCCGGGAGCCCTTAGATGCCATAGTGAAGATGAAAAGGCTAGACCCTTTTTCTTATTCCCTCTTATGATTATTCATAATTTTCTAAAATCATCTCATGGAGCAATGCTGCCTAAAGAGGAGTTTTAGGTCTATTTGTCTATTTACTCATTTGTTCATTCATTCATTCAACAAATATTTATTAACCACCTCTACATGCTATGTTCTCTGCTCGGGATTAACAAGCATAAAAAATGACTAAGCTTCAGTCATCACGCTCGAGGAACTAATCATTTAGTAGAGGAGTAAGACACGTACGTGGATATATAAGAACAATATAATACGTGCTTTTAAAAGGTTCATACAAAATCCTGTGGGAGGTTCACATCTAGTCAGAAGGAACAGGGAAGGCGTCATGGAGATGATATCATTCGACTCCAGGGATAGCGCGGTATAGGATCTCAACAGATGCAACTGGAGGAAACATCCGTTCAGACCCAGAAAACCACATAAATAAGAGTGAGGCATGTTCCGAGGAGAGCAAGGAGACCGGTTTGGCCAAAGCATAGGAGGGAAGTACAGAGAGAGGCACAGTTCAGGATCTATGCAGGAGGATCTCCAACACTAGGTTCGAGAATCACAATTTAGTTTCCTGGGCAGTGGGGAGCCATTGAAAGTTCCCGATCAGAGAAGCGATGTAAGCAGGTCTTTAGTTGGGGAAGATTTATATGCTGTGGTATGTGGGGTGGGTTGCAGAAGGCAGAGCTGGGAGTCCGGAAGACCGGTGAGAGCCCTACTGAAGTATTTCTGGTGCCAAGGGCTGAGGACTGGAAGTGGGGTGATGGCAGTGGAAATGCAGAGAGGGGCTGAGCTTCAGAAACACTAGGGGCGGTTTGGCCACAGACTGAAGGAGGGTGGGGAGAGACTCACACATGACAGATAGCCGGCAAATGGTGAGGCTCCTAAGAGAATCTGGGTGCGCGCGCTTGGGCTGACGTGTGTGGGCAAGGGGATGGCGGGATTAGGAGTAATCTTTTTAAAAAGCAAATCAGATCTCATTGCTCCCCTGCTGAATAATATCCAAATGGCCTTCCACTGCATTTAGAATAAAATCCAACCTCCTTACCACGGCCCAGTATAAACGCCACGTGAGCTGGCTCCTGATCAGCTCCAACCTTCTCTCAGCACTCTGCTTGGCTTCAGCGTTAGTCCTTTTGGCCAACTTGCAGTCCCTCAGAGGCACCGCATTCATTTCTGCCTCAGGACCTTTGCGTTTACTGTGCCCTCTGCCCTCAGATCCTCACCTGACTGGCCCTCTCTTGTCGATCAGGTCTCAGCTTAAATGTCATCTCCTCAGAGAGGCCTTTCCTACCCAATCAATTACCATGCCCTTTGCCTACAGCCACTCTTTATCAGATCATCCTGCTTTTTATTCTTCACAGCACATAATCTGAAATGATCTTATTTATTTGTTCCCTTTGTGTATGTCTCTTCCCCGCTACCAAAAGCAAGCTCTAAGAGTGTGACTTGTTCATAGCTGTGGTCTGACTGTTAGAGCCACGCCTGGCACATACGAGGGGTTTCATGAGTCATTGTCGAGTGAATGAATGAATGAATGAACGTGAATCCATTTCAGGGGGTGGGGATGTTGGCTTTTTATGCAGGAGTCACAGTCAGGTAGAGATGGGCAGCAGGGACTCGGGTATGAGGGGTTAGAGGTCAAGAGAGGGCCGTGTGGGACATTTGTCTTACAGGAGATGATAAGTTAGGACAGGTCAGCTCCTGTGCCATTTTGAGCAAAGGCATCTCTTCGCTGCTTCTGCCTCAATCACCGATCCCAAACTTAATGTCTCCAGCTTAACCGACAGTGTCCCAGTGAGTGTGTTTTGTCTTCCAGAGATTGTCTACTCAGTAGACTTTAGCCAAAATGCTACCTTGTCTGAAGTAGTTTTTGAAATTCCGGTCTCAGAATTGCTCACAGAGGCTGCAGCCCCTTAATGATATTGTAAAATATTAATAACTACTATTCACGAGGCACTTGTGCCGGGCACTATACTAAGTATTTTCAGCAACTGTCTCACTAAATCCACCTCAAAACCTTGTTCAGCAGGTAAAAAGATTCCCCAGTTTGTGATGAGGAAACTGAGACCCGGAAACATTAAATCCCATGAGCAATGTTAGATCCGAGGTTCAAATGGCATCTGAGTGACTCCAAAGCCTTCTTGCCTAACTGCTGACCAGGGCCCTCTGTGATGAGATATGTGTGGAGGGAGAGGGCTCTGGGAGCATGGGAAGGCGGTGCGAATCTTTCTCTCTCTTGAACGTGAATGTGACTTTTGGAAAGAGCCAGGAGCTGTAGAACAGAATCCTGGTTATACCACTCAATAGGTGTGGGATCTCATGGGGAACTTTCTCAGTAATAAAATGCTGCTGAGAAGGCTCCTCCTAGAATTCTGTCAACTATAATCTATAAAATGCCCGGCACATGGTGGGATTTCATTTTGCACTCCTTTCTTTCTCTTATAAGAGACACAACTCACTCTTGATTCTTTCGGGGTTGGATTATCTGGTTGGTGGAAGATCGAGTCCCTTGCTTTTCCTCAACTTTCTCATTCTTATCCTGTTTATATCATTCATTTCCACTTCTGTGGTGAAGTTAGGCAAGAGGAAGGATTGGAGGTTGTACTGTCTGAGAAAGGAGCTGGAGGGAATGCAGTCTGAAGTAATTGCTTCAGATTTCTACTTCATTTTTGTTTTAAGCCTGTGATCTTGGGCAAGCATCCGGGTCTCAATTTCCTCATCTGTAAAATGAGATAATATTACTTGTCTTTTACATCACAGGTTTGTTGTGAGGATCAAATTATAGCCCAAAAGAACTTTGGAGAACACAAAGTTGTATACAATTGTGAGATACTGTTATCATTGCCATTATTACAAAATGAGAGTCCATCCTTTTTTTTTTTAATTTTTTTTTTAAAGATTTTATTTATTTGACAGACCGTTAAGAGAGGGAACACAAGCAGGGGGAGTGGGAGAGGGAGAAGCAGGCTTCCCTCTGAGCAGCGATCCCGATGCAGGGCTCAATCCCAGGACCCTGGGATCATGACCTGAGCGGGAGGCAGATGCCTAACCGACTGAGCCACCCAGGTGTTCCTGAGTCCATCTTTCTTTTGAGAAGTTCTAAAACAATAGTGCTCTGTTTGTAGTTCTTCAATTGAAACAATTCCCAAACTACTCCCTTAATCTTTTATCTTTATACTTAAAGTTCTAGCTTAAAATGAAGTGGTAGTTAAGATATGGTAGTTAAGATCCACGTGCAGTCATTCACATTTAATTTAATTAAAATTAAATGAAATGTAAAATTCAGTTCTTCAGGGGCACCTGGGTGGCTCAGTTGGTTAAGTGTCTGCCTTCAGCTCAGGTCATGATCCCAGGTCTGCTTCTCTTTCTGCCCCTCCCCCGTTCGTGTTCTCTTGCGCACTCTCACTCTCTCTCCCAAGTAAGTAAATAAAATCTTAAAACTAAATAAATAAAAATAAAATAAAATAAAACTCAGTTTTTCAGTTACACTGGCTTCATTTCAAGTACTCAGTAGTTACATGTAGCTAATGGCCACCATATTGGACAGTGCAAATAGAGAACGTTTCCATCTTTGCCGGAAGTTCTGTTGCACGGCACCATTGCTGATTTTCCTGAGTTCAACT
This sequence comes from Potos flavus, assembly GCA_028534135.1. NCBI lineage: Eukaryota > Metazoa > Chordata > Mammalia > Carnivora > Procyonidae > Potos > Potos flavus. The sequence goes on along the minus strand of CM052900.1, from coordinate 74,624,250 downwards.
TTTCCATTCTTTCTCTTAACTCTTTAGCCATGATAACACCAAGCTAGTCATTCTTCAGATGAGGAAATTGAAACCTCATGCACTTGCCAGTGCCTATATGCTAGAATATCAAGAATTGTAAATATGTTTGCCATCATCGGTTCCAACCTCCTGATTTTACACATGAGAAAATTTAAGCCCAAAGAGGTGAGATCACTTGCTTGAGCCCATACAACTCTTCAGTGGATTTCCACTGCTCTTTCCACATTGTAACTGTGGACACATGAGTAATAGAGTAGGCTGATATCCCTTTTGCAAGGCTGCTAATACCATCCATCTCAGAAGAAAATACGCCTGAGACAGAATTTACAAGTAGCTTGCTCTTGTCATTTGGCATCCTTCTCCTGCCTGGCCAAGGGCTGCTGGTGAGCCCCCACTCTATCCTAGGGAGGGTATGCTGCAAGCTGGAGAACACGCCCTTCCATGCCGCCTCCAAGTTCCAAGTGTCCTAGAAAATGGCTGCTTTAAGAACCAGAGTATTCCATGATTCATAATTTGAGTAAATTCCCCAGGCCAGCTCACATTCCCTGAGATGGGCTTCACTTCATCTTTGTACTTATTTAAATCATGAAATATTGATCTTTAAGCAAACTGCTAGGGAATTTAGAATGGAGATTGTTGTTCCCCAGGGTTATGTACAGTATGGACGTAAAATGCTAAATAGCGCTTGGTACATAGTAGGTGACCAACAGATATTTAATTCTGTCCCTCCAGCTCTGCCCATTTCTGCCCCCATCCCCTCACCAGCTGACAGCCCTTTGCTAGACAACCAACACAACACTTGCAATTCCCAAGTTGCTAGAACCCAAAAGGACTATTTTTTTTTTAATCTTATCCCTCTGATTAATCTTCAGTGAGAGCCTACAATCAAGGGCCCAGTGTATCAACAGCTTGTAAAGGTCTGGGGAGGGAAGCACATATTTTTTAAATTTATCATCAAGACAAAGGATCTTGGTTTCAAGATTTGGTGGCAGACCAAATGGTTGGTTTCAAGCATTTCTAGAGACAACAGGGTACATTTGAAGTAGGAAGTGTGCCAGAAATTTTGCACTATGTGGTTGCTCTATCCCTCCATATATGTAAGTGAATTAAGCAATATCATCAGTAAGTTTAGGAAGAGAATTCTACTCTAGCCTGCTTTTCACAATCATAAATAGCTTATTTCCAAAATACTCTAACTGAGTTGACATTTCACACACACTTGGTATATGCCTGAGGGAAATTTAGGAGGGAAAAAACAAAATGGAACCCATTCATTTATTTTCTAGTCAAGTAAAAGCAAAGAGAAAAGACTTCATTTTAAAAAAACCAGATACACTCAACAATTAATGGTACAAAAATCAATATTTTCTTAAAGCATCAAACTTGGAGTGTAACCGACCCTCAGTGGGGAATAAAGCCTAACTCTGTTAGAGGAAAATATGAGTGGAAATAATGAGACCATAAGAAGTGAAAGCAAGTAGTGTTCCTGCACAATGAAGCCTAAATCCGTTCTTGTCCTAGGACCCCCACCCCCAACCCAATCTCAGGAGCCAATCTCTCCTTCCTCTGAATGCAGAGATCCCTTTATCTACTTTGAGGGTGGCATTGCTAGTGACCCAGCAGGTCTGACTGCCTTTCCACTCTGCTACTGGCAATCTATTTCGAATTGTGTTACATTTCAGCTCTAATAATTGCATTTGCAAATTGCGCGCAAACTGCTCTGCAACTCACTTGTATACACAAATGCTAGCCAACCCCTTACGTGCTCCTTGACAAAGCAAGCTGCATCCCCTTAAGAAAGGGAGCCCTTGGGGCACCTGGGTGGCTCAGTGGGTTAAAGGCTCTGCCTTCAGCTCAGGTCATGATCTCAGGGTCCTGGGATCAAGCCCCGCATCGGGCCCTCAGCCCGGTGGGGAGCCTACTTCCCCCTCTCTCTCTGCCTGCTTCTCTGCCTACTTGTGACCTCTCTCTGTCAAATAAATAAATAAAATCTTAAAAAAAAAAAAAAAAAGAATGGGAGCCCTTGCATGTGAAGCATTAGATATGCTAACGCTCCCACCTACCTCTGCAGCCAACTCCTTGTCCTTTTAGATGTCCAAGCTACCCTCTCATCCCAAGAAAGTTCTAGTCATGTTGCTTTTCCCCAGTTGGGCTCTGTCATAGGACTGAAGGGTTTTAGGGCCAAACTGTGGTCGAATGATCTCGTAAGAGATGTAATTCCACAGCCTTGAGAGGCTTTAAAACGTGACAGAATAAATTTTTCATAATAAATGCCCCATTGACCCGCACAACACGGAATACTGGGCTTGGTGACATTGCGAAGTTTCAGACTCATGAGGAGTCACAAGATACCATTTGGTTCAACTTCTAACAATGCTTAAATCCCTTCTCTCATTAAATTTCATACTTGGGCAATGCTGAGCCAGAAAGATTGTTGGGGGGAAAAAAACAGACAAGTTTCTTAGTTATTTCACGTGGATCCAAACAGAACAAATACTAATAGATTGTGATTTCTTATACCCCTACCTGAGGGGGAGGCTTGTACTTCTTTTTCAAATATAGAAAGGGATCTGATGAAAAAGGAGGGCAAAGTCAGGCAAGTTGTTAGCAATCTTCTCTTATCTGCTCCCCGCTTTCCCATAGATCTTCCTAAAAAACATGGTAAATGAAATAATTAGACTTGAGCTCATCTTTGGAGAAAGGCCTCCTTCTGTCTAAGCCCAGAGCAGAGGGCACTCCAAGAGAAGAAGCATTTCTTTACGTGTATTGTTGTGCGCGTGCTTACATTTTCCCCATGGCGTTTTTTTATTTTTAGTCTTTCTTTCTTTTCCTTCCTTCCTTCCTTCCTTCCTTCCTTCCTTCCTTCCTTCCTTCCTTCCTTCTTTTCTTCCTTCCTTCCTTCCTTCCTTCCTTCTTTTTTTCTTTCTTTCTCTCTCCCTTCCTTCCTTCATTTTTTTAAAAGATTTTATTTATTCATTTGACAGAGAGAGCACACAAGCAGGGGGAGTGGCAGGCAGAGGGAGAGGAAGAGGCAGACTCCCCACTAAATAGGGAGCCCGATGTGGGGCTCGATCACAGGACTCCAGGATCATGACCTGAGCTGAAGGCAGACGCTTAAGCTGAGTGGCCTAGGAGCCACCCAGGCACCCCTCTTTATTTACTTTTAAGTAATCTCTACATCCCTCGTGGGGCTTGAACTCACAACCCAAGATGAAGAGTCTCATGCTCTAAGGACTGAGCCAGCCAGGCGGCGCACCTACCCCGTCTTTCTTCTTCAACTGTCCTTCTCCCTCACCATTCTCATCATTCATTTATTTATTCAGTCATTCCCTGAGTACCCACCACTGTGTAAGGTGCTAAGGATCCTCCCTAGAAATCATAAAATAAATGCCTTCTCTACAGTGATGAATAAACAGTCTGGTAGAAAGTGGCAAAAATTATTAATAGGAACTTAGAGGAGGGGAGGGGACCACTGGGAAGCTGGGGGAAGCAAGGGAAGGAGAAAATTCTTAGATGGAGCTTTATAGGTCTAGAGGAGTCTTCTGGATGAATAATCGGGGAAGAGAGGCAAACTGAGGAAGGGCACCTGGTAGGAGGGAAGAGAAAGTGCAAAGTCGTGAAGCCATTTGAGAAGCAAGACTTCTTAGTGAATAATTATTTCCTTGAAAAGGATTCTTTTTTTGGAGAAAGTGGAAGGACATGAGCAAGGGTGTAGTGGAGGAAAGGTCTGTCCCATGACAACGAATTTGAACTTTATTCTGTAAGATCGTTCTGACAGTACTTTGGAATAGGGCAAGACTGGGAGCAGAGATATTAAGCAGTAGACTGTTGCAGGGAAGCAGGAAAGAGGCGGCGAGGGCTCCTGGCAGGGAGAATGAGGGGGAAAGGGGCATATCTGAAACATATTGGAGATGGAGTTTACAAGCTAGTGTGGGAGCGAGGAGTGGAAACAGCCTCGGATAACGCTGGTTTCCGCTTTAGGCGCTTGGGTATTAAAGGTGCCACGTTCTGAACAAAAAGAAAAAGTGGAAATTAAAAAAGGAGGATCAGCCACAGGCGATGAGCTCTGTTTCTGTTGAATCTGAAGACTATGGGACATCCTGATGGCAATACCTGATGGAGCTTGTGGTGGGAAAAGTCTGGCTGGAGCTCAGCTCATTTCAGCAAACGTTTATTGTGTGCTTTCTGTGTGCCAACTGTTGTGTGTTCCTCGGGATGCCTGGGCTAGAGATTTTGGTCTGAGAGCCATCTGTTTGTAAGCGGCAGTTGAAGTTACGGACAATCACCCAGGAAGAGCATGTTGAATAAAAAGATAGGTCTTGGGATGGAACTCTGGGGATCCCCGGTCCTTAAGGAAGAGGAAAGCTGGGAAAAAGTAGTGAGTGAGAGAGGTAGAGTGGTGGTGTCACAGATGCCGAGGTCAGGGAGGGAACCAGAAGAGGCACCTAGGAGTCCGCAGTGCAAATCCCGAAGTCAGGCCAAGTGCAAGCCGGCAAGTGCTTTCTTCTTTTGACAACTTGAAGCCCTTTATGACCTAGGCGGGAGCAGTTTCTCCATAGTGGGGCAGGTTCTGGGAAATTGGCATCCTCATCTTCTTTGGGGCAGGGGTTGTGTTCAAATTCTAATATATTTATACTCTCCACGTTTTGCTCCTCTTCATCATCCTGTCCCTTTGCCCATCCCTGCTCCTTCCTGCAACATTACTGGCTGATTTCTGTCCTGAATTTGTTTTCAATTACCCGTAGACACCTCAACCTTCATCTTCCACCTTGAGCAAAACAGAAGACACTCACTTTCATCTAAAAAGCTGGAATCTCCTCCCATATTCCCTTTCCTCATTAAATAATGCCACCTTTTATCCAGTGCCTTAAGCTAGAAGCCTTGGACTCATTGAATTCTTTCCCTCCCTCACCTTCTACATCCAAATGGTCATGAAGATCTATTGACTCCACCTCAAAAAATGTCTCCACATTCAGCATTTTCTTTCTCCACCTGGCACCGTGTATGTACTTCTTTTAGGACTTATTTCATTCCATCGTGATTCTATGTACGTTCATGTTCCCTCCTTTAAATCCTGAGATCCTTGAGAGTAAGGTTGATATGACCCCACCCCTGGCACCTGGGAGATGCTCAACACATACGAGCATCACTGAATGAATGAATGAACACGATCTTTCCATATGTGACATTTGCTTTCCTGTCTAGAAGCTTATGGAACCGTTTCTGTGCCTGCGGTTCTGACCTTTCTGCTTTCTGGTCTGCCTGCCAACCTACCTCCTTCCCTTTAGCTCTGGTTGGGTGACATGTGACTTTTGTCTGAGGATGGTCAGATGCATTAAACCAACCAGTTATGAATTTGCCCCTCTCCATTCCTCCAATAGAGGGAATCATTTCTCACATAAGAAAAATGATAGATAATCCAGTCTTCAGGGGTGGAGATGTGTGTAATCACCAGAGTAATTACTCTTTCATGAGCCATTGTCTGGCTCAGAATAGGAACCAGTAAGTGCCAGTTGAACAAATGCATAAATGAATGAGCAAAAGCTTGAATGCAGAGGAGAAATTGAATCAGAACTCTAACTTTAAATTTTTTTTGAAGACTGATTTTTAGAGAGAGAGAGAGAGAGAATGGTGGGGACAGAGGAAGAGGGAGAGAGAGAGTCTCAAGCAGACTCCCCACAGAGCAGGGAGCCCAACATGGGGCTTGATCTCATAATCCTGATATCATGACCTAAGCTGAAATCAAGAGTCAGTTGCTTAACTGACTGAGCCACCCAGGTGCCCAGACCTCCCACTTTAAAGAAGAACAGCTTTCATACCTCAAGGAAAGATTAGCCTTAAGGAAGACCCATTTTAAATTTGGGCATTATGGTGAGGTTCTTGCTAGGGACATGCTAGCCCTTCGGCCCCCCAAAATATGACATTATTTTTTTTTTCATTTTTTTAAAGACTTTATTTATTTATTTGTCAGAGAGAGAGAGACCACAAGTAGGCAGAGAGAGAGGGGAAAGCAGGCTCCCCGCTGAGCAGAGAGCCCAATGCAGGGCTTGATTTCAGGACCCTGGGATCATGACCTGAGCCGAAGGCAGGCACTTACCTGACTGAGCCACCGAGGCATCCCTATTTTTTATTACTTTTTTAAGATTTTATTTATTTATTTGAGAGAGAGTGAGGGAGAGAGCGTGAGAAGGGGGAGCGTCAGAACAAGAAGCTGGACGCGGGACTCAGTCCTCGGACTCCAGACTCCGGGATCATGACCTGAGCCGAAGGCAGTCTCTTAACCGACCGAGCCACCCAGGCGCCCCCATCATAGTTTTTTTCAATAGATACTTGACACGATGGTGGATAATAGTTTCAGGATGGGCGTATTCCTTAAAGAGGACTGGGCGGACATACACAGTCCTGAAGAAATTGGCCCCATCTGGAGCTTATCCTGGCCGGATGGGGTACAGGGACAGATAGGACACTGCCTCCCTGACAGCTCTGCCTCAGGTGACTTCCTGGTACCCCTGTCCTTTGCAGGAGTCAGTCTTGGATTTCTCGGAGTCTCATATTCACTGGGCCACTTCTGATGCCTATAAATGGGAGGCCTTGTTTTCTGGCAACTTCATTGACTTTTTCCCCCTAAAGCAACCAATGTAAAACGTTTTTGTTTTTCTTTCACCTCAGAAGAGGAAAGCTGGTATGTTTCCTCAGGCAAATATCCCAACATGCTGTCTTCAGAGGAGCATAATTGTGTGGACTTGGGCACACCGTGTAATCTTCCTGGGTCACAATTTTCTCATCTGTCCCATGAAGGGGTGGGTTGACTTACCTACATTGTCCCTTAGACCTGCTATGCTGTGATTTGGGGGTTCACACTTTTTCCCTCACCACCTTCACCTCTCTGGCTGGCATGCCTGAGTAGCCCAGGAAGCTGAGTTATCTCAGCTCTATTAAAGAAACAAAACTGATATATTGAAACTCTGTATTAACACAAAAGACAAAATGAGAATCAGGAGAATGGCACGATGATCCTTCTTATAAAAGCTTTCTTCATTTTGTGAAAAGATTTATTTATTCATTAATATATGCATCCATTTTTCATTCCTCTTAATCACTTGTTAGGTTTTTTTTTGTTGTTTTTCTTTATTTATTTCTTTTTGTTTTTCTTTATTTATTTATTGTTGTAAGCGACATACCCAACCTGAGGCTCGAACTCACGCCCCTAAGATCAATAGTCACATGCTCTATCGACTCAGCCCGCCAGGTGCCCCAATCACCTGTTAGTTTTTAAGGTCTGTGCTAAGAGGCAGGTTCCTGCTCTGTTTCGGGATTCCTCAGAAATGTGCTCTGGTCCTATGTCACACTGGGGTTCCCTGGGACCAAGGGCTTTTCCCTGAGTCCCTCACTTGTCAGGTGTGCCCATGCTCTTAGCTATGGTAAGGAACCAATCCTTGTGATCCGCAGCAAATGGGGAAGGAAACTTTACCTCCTGTAGTTCTTCATCCATGTAAATCCATCTCCAGGAAAGTAAGGGATGGAGGCCCACTTTTCCATCAAAGCCAGGCCTCCAGGTTGGGAGGAGTTCAGTGATCTGGGCACGGGGTAGAGTTTACCACCAGCCCCACCGCACCCCCCACCCCCGCCCCAGGGGACACTGAGGTCCCTGGTTCCTCCTCAATGGGAGAAAAAGCACCCTTTTCCCTGTATCCCACTCCCGTTTTCCCCCACAGAGAGACCCCGGGACTGCCTTGCCCACAGGGTAACGTGTGGGAACCTTCTAGAAGGAGGAGTCAAAGAACAGCCCAAACTGCTGTAGGTTACCTTCTGAGCATATGCCACAGAAAGAACGCTCCAAAGGCAAGAGACCTTGACATGTCTGAAGGGGTGTAGAAGCTTCCTTGGTTTTGCCCCCAAGTGCCCGCACTAGAACCCAGTGCTCTATTCATTGACCCCCCAGACATTTATTAAACATCTGCTCTATGTTAGGCCCTGTTCTGAGGACTAGAGATGAAACCATACAAGACAACTCCGTCCTCCCAGAGTTTATGCTCCAATGGGACGTAGGTCAGAAGCCAGGTTGAGACCAGACTTTTGCTGCAAAGGTTCCTGAGAGTCAGGTGATTGATGTGGTTCCATCTCAGCTTTTTCTAGCATCCGTAGAAATCACTTCAGGGATAGGCTGCCGCTCAAGTGGCTCAGGAAATTCTTGACTTGAGCTAACCATAGGTGACTGGCCCGTATTGTATTCTGATCCCACTAACACCTCTCTAGAAGGAAAGGTCTACAGGTTGAAGGTTTCAATCCTCTGTAATACTTCAGAACAGAGGTCTGAGCTTTGTTGGTTTTTGTTTTCCCCTGATAGAGCATTCCAGCAAAGGATAACTGTGTGAGCAAGTGTCCCCACATATTTGTGGAGTCTTTTATTAGACTCTGAAGATAAGAGAGAACCGGAGACTCCCTAGACTTTTTTTTTCAGAAGAAAGAAAAATAATAAAACCCAGCTCCTAGAGCCCAGAGAATATAGTAAAAGGATTTTCCACAAATAGGTGGAAGTTAGTTCCATTGTTGTGGAAAGAGTTACAATATGTAATTCTGATAGGGACAAATGTTTGTCACAATATAGGAATTCTAAGGCAGGTAGTCTAATGAATATAAGTTTGTCAGGCTGTTTCTGTTAGGGGGGCATCTTATTTTCCCTAGGATGGAGCATAGATTAGACATGCAATAAGGGGCACCTGACTGGCTCATTTGATAAAACATGCAACTCTTGGTCTCGGGGTCATGAGTTCAAGCCCCACCTTGGGTGTGGGGCCTACTTAAAAAAAAAAAGAAGATTTATAGAGGCGCCTGGCTGGCTCAATCGGTAGAGCATGCGACTCTTGATCCCCCAGGGTTGTAAGTCCGAGCCCCACATTGGGTGTGGAGATTACTTAAAAAATAAAATCTTTAAAAAAAAAAATAAGACTTCTTAGTTGAGGGTTGCTGGCTAAGAACGAGGTTGAAAGACTCACCCCACAGGACAGAACCAGAGATTCTTAGCCAGAAGGGATCTTGGAGATGTCAAATGCAGAGGGAGAATAAAGCAATTCAGTATAATATATATTAAGAGGCTAGGCTATGGAATGAGGCCTGGGTTCAATTCCTGACCTTGTCCTTTAATAGGAGTGAGGGTTTTGTTGTTTGTTTGTTTCTGGTTTTGAATATTATTTATTTTGGTCTCAGTTTCCTCATCTCTAAAATGGGGGAGTATTGCTTAAAGGTTAAGTCCGAAAATTCATGCAACCTGGCTCACTACATACAGTGAATGTCATTTTCCAGGAAGGAGAAGTGACTTGCTCAAGGCACACAGCTAGTTAGAGTCAAACCAGAAAATAACTGGGATCCCTGACTTCCTGTCATGTGCTTTTTCCCACTACCAACGCTAGGGCACAAAAGAGAAGCAGGGCAAGTAAGATGTAGGCTTAGTTCCGAAGTGAGTATTATGGTGCCTTGAAGAAAAAAAAAAAACCGTTACTTATTGAGGGCAGCTGTGTGCCAAGTACCAGCCTGCCTTCCAGATGTGTTATCTTACTCATCTTCACAGAGACACTACATGGCATTACTATTATCCCTAGGCTAGTGACTGGGCACTGAAGCTTAGGTGGACTAGATAATCTACCCAAACCCAGATCTGTCTGACTGACCTCCAAACCCGTGCCTTCCTCTGAGCTGTGAAGACTGTGGTAAGAATACTGGGGGGGCGGGGGGGGGGGGGCACAAAACATAAAGTCAAGGCAAGCGGGCTCTGCAAGGCTGCTCACGGATCCCCCCTCTACCGCTGTCCCTGCTTTTGGGGGGCCGCCCTTCGTGAGACTGTGCTCGTCATTTGTGGAAGGACACAGTGGATTTGAGTGGACGCTGTTTTTATATTATTCGTTCGACTGTAGGAGAATCTGTGAGGAACAAACGAAGATCCTGCTGCCATCTGGGACCGGAATTCCAGGGGAACAAGCGAGCTGTGCACCTTGATGGCAGGGGATGGCGTTTTATTTCCAGTGTGAAATGCCAAATAGTCCAGGAATGATAAAATCACCCTCGTTTTTCTTATGAACTCCTAGAAGTCATCTTTGTTGGTATAAATGAGATCATTTAGCCTAATTAGTTCCAAGCTTAATTAGCAGTAATTATCCCAACATGGGAGTAATATCCAAGCAGGAAGTGCCGAGTCCTCGATTAGATAGATCTCTAATTGGTGTTACAATATTGTAATTAAAGCGTGTTTGTACGCCTCTGCCGCAGCACGCGATTTGTTTCATGTCTGATTAAACAGGGGGATCCAGCAGCCTTTGAGGGGGCTGGGACTTTAGATCTGACTCACAGAACACGTTACCCTGTGACAAAAAATAATGGGGGTGGGGAGGGGCTGCCCTCATGGTCCTGGTGACTCTACAGCCTTGAGCCTTCCTGCCCGGAGGCTGTGCGCGGGGTCTACTCACCCCCGCCCCTGCCAGGCAGTGTAGACGGGAGAACGTGAGCATTTAGCTGAAGGGCCATTGTGTAAGTTTTAGACTTTTGAGGGCTGCCTTATCTGTAACCCGGAGGAGACTCTCTCAAAAAACCAAACAATTATAGCTATCATTTATTGAGCATTTACTATGTGCTAGATAATAGCGCTAAACGCTTTAAATATCAAAACTTATTAAATCTTCAGAGGAAACCTCTGCAATAAGTACTATTATCTGTGTTTTACATACAAAAACCTGAAGGGGAGGGAGTTATTTCAGCAAGCTAACTCCAAGGCAGCTCCTTCAGGTCTCACCTTGAGCCATCAATCACCCCTCCAGAAGGCCACCTCTGACCCCAGACCAGGTTCGCTCCTTTTTCTCGTGTTTAAAATTCCGAAGTTAAGTTTCTAGTAGTACACATACAATGAATATGTATTTTGGTGAGGGATCGGAGAATAGATTTTCTTTCTTTCTTTTTTAAAAAAGATTTTACTTATTTATTAGAGAGAGAGAGAGAGCACAAGCCAGGGGGGCTAGGAAGGGGAGCAGCAGAGGGAGAAGCAGGCTCCCTGCTGAGCAGGGAGTCGGTGGTGGGGCTTGATCTCAGGACTCCAAGATTATGACCTGAGCTGAAGTCAGACACTTTACTGACTGAGCCAGCCAGGTGCCCTGAGAATAGATTTTCTTTCCTCTCATTTCAAAATGCTATATTACAATTTTGCAATAGATCCCTTAACCATTCACCATATTTATCTATTTAATGCTTCAACTTATGTTACAATGTAGAGATTTTTGTCCATACTCACATAATTGATAATTGAATCTAGTAAGTGCAAGAGAATATGAGTAAACCAGATAGAATTTGTGCGTTTATGTATCACTGGATCCTGCCAATTTTTTAAAATGTGACTAGCATTGTCAGAATCTGTATTTTAGTGATTCCCAGCCACAGCTTTGGCAAGCTCCGAGAATGTCTAGTTATTTCAAACAGTGACACAAAATTCTCAGAAATTATTTAATTCCAGTATAATTAACATACAGTGTTGTGTTAGTTTTAGGTGTACAATATAGTGATTCAACAATTCTGTACCTTACTCCATGCTCATCATGACAAATACACTTCTTAATCCCCATCACCTATTTCATCCATCTCCCACCCATATCCCCTCTGGTAACCATCAGTTTGTTCTCTATAATTAAGTCTGTTTTTTGTCTGTCTCTTTTTTCTTTGTTCATTTGTTTTGGGTCTTAAATTCCACACATGAGTAAATCGTATGGTATTTGTCTTTCTCTGAGTGACTTATTTCACTTAGCATTATATCATGTAGATCCATCCATGTCATTGCAAATGGCAAGATTTCATTCTTTTTTATGACTGGGTAATATGCCATTATATACTACATCTACTTTATCCATTCATCTATCGATGGACACTTGGGTTGTTTCCATATCTTGGCTATTGTAAATAATCCTGCAATAGACATATATCTTCTTGAATTAGTGTTTTCATATTCTTTGGGTGAATACCCAGTAGTGGAATTACTGGAACATATGGTAATTCTATTTTTTTATTTCTGAGGAATCTCCATACTGTGGCTTCGCCAGTCTGCATTCCCACCAACAGTGCACGAATATTCCTTTTTCTCCACATCCTCGTCAACACTTGTTTCTCATGCTTTGTTTTTTATTTTAGCCATTCTGACAGGTGTGAGGTGATATCTCATTTGATTTGCATTTCTCAAAATTCTCAGGAATTAAAAAAAAATTAACTTTGCTGCTGGGGTGACTGGCTGGCTCAGTTGTGAGAACATGCAACTAATGATCTCAGGGTCATGAGTTCAAGCCCCCATGTTGCGGGCATAGAGTTTACTAAAAATAAATAAATAAAATAGATAGACCCTATCGTGCAACTTTCGAAAAAATGAACTCTGATGGATGTTTAAAAGAAAATGTGACACATGATGCATTGTGGAGGAATAAGAAGCAGGTTGGATCAGAATGGAGCCAACACCTTTAAAACTTTGGAAATTAACTGCTATTTAATCTTCGTCATTGCTGAAGCATATTTAGGGATTAAGAAGCTCAACAAGAATATTTGCTTATTTTTTAAACTTCTAGTTTCTTTTTTTTGAGAGAGAGCGTAGGATCAGGGGGTGGGGAGTGGGGGGAGGGGCAGAGGAAGAGGGAGAGAATCTCATGCAGACTCCCTGCTGAGTGTGCAGCCCACCTCGGTGCTCGATCCCAGAATCCTGAGATCACAACTTGCGCTGAAATCAAGAGTCAGTGGCTTAACGATCGAGCCACCCAGGTGCCCCAAGAATATTTGTTTATTCATTAAAAATTTTTTTAAACATTTTCTTTTGCAAATGAGTAGATGATACACAAAGTATAAAATTCACAAAGTGGGTAAATCCCATCCCTCAGCCTCTTTAGAGGCAAACAGTTTTGCATACACCTGGAGATATTCTATGCATACCTGCATAGAATATATGCATATACCTGCATATTCTGGAGATATTCTATGCATATGCAAATATATACATTTTGAAAGGCATTATTTCTTGACCAAACCTCATAGCCCACACTGAATCATTAAAGTGAATCAGCTCACTTCCCAGTCTAGCCAAAGACAGGAAGTGAGAATGAGACATTCAATACATAGAAACCCAAAGTGCAAAGCTCTGTGAGTCTACTTTTTAACAAAACGATTACTAAACATTACGGGGATATACTGAAATTTGAATGGTACTAGTGGATGAGAAATGCTGCCTGACTTATGACAACAATGATGTCATCAAGTGTGAGTCCTGAATCTTCCTGACTTTTTCTGTTCTGACCAACTCTTAGAACGATGTTTCCACAGGGCTATTTAGTACCAGCATAATGAGGCAGAGGTGATGGGTTCCAGTCACTGTTAGCAACTTAACTTACTGCTGGTCTCTGTCACTAAAGGAGTTGGTGACAAAGTGAGAATGAATTCCTGCAAATCTAGTACCACCAAAAGAGAAAAGTCTATATAAAGGAAATCATCATTACATTATTTTGTGTGGACAGTGCTTGGTGTATGTATATCTTCGATGACTATTTTAGTACCAGAATAATCCACAAAGCTTCCTGCAGTATTCCACTAATATTTGGGAATTTTTTTTTTGGCTCTTGAATTGTCAGAAATGATCTAACCATGGTATTAAAATAACTGGATTTGCATTTATACAAGTAACAGATAAACCAGGTTAAAATTATTGCAGTATGAGTATCTTATGATACCCAAGGAGTGCACTAGTCAAGGTCATCATCAGCTTACTATAGTTTGTGTTTAGAATTTATTGAGCCTTACACATGCTAGGCTTTGAGGAAACCTGGTGTCCTGGGAACTGATGGTCTTAGGTTATTTATCATCTCATTTTGTTTATCAAAATCTTGCCTAGAGTCCCCATGGCTTTTCTTTTCACCGAGGGCTCGCCTTGGATGGAGATGGACTCTGATGCTTCTTTTATGGCTGTGGAAGGCTCTCTTGACTCTGAGTAGACTATGTTCTCTTCTGAAACGTGCCTTTTGGCAAACAAAAGGACCAATGTGGTGGAACGTTCTGGAAGCATCATCTAGGATCATGCTAAACTTTTGTCTTTATTTTAAATATTCTGCTCCATTACGCCTATAAATGCACTTATACTTTGTGTCCCAATTTTGGCTTAGAAAATATAACCACTAGAGCTGGAACAAAGTGGCTCTAGTTTGGGGCCTGACCCTTTTTGCCTTCCTTAGTGGAAAGGTAAGTTTTTGCTTTGTTTCTCTGGACCTTGATCTTTTCCTTTGTGATGAGATGTTGAACCAGTCTCTAAGGCACCTTTTGTCTTTGGGATTTGACCATTATGAGCTTTGGAACGGTGCTTCCAAAGTTTTTTGTGCACGCACACGTGCGTGTGTGTGTGTGTGTGTGTGTGTAATGTTTTCATGATATCAAGCTTGGAGTGAATCTAGCTATAAACAATATGACAAATTAAGACATTATATCTGTAAGGACAAATTCCAAATATTTTGGGGGGTAAAAGTTAATTGATTGTTTCCCCTTTACCCAGCTTAAATCTAGAAAACCTTCCTCCTCTGTGACACTTCAATCCATTTTGAGTTCTCCTTCTCAGAGTATATCCCCTCCTCGTTCCTGGCCAGTTTTTTTCTACCTTCACAATATTTCCAGGAGTCTGTCTTTCTCCTCCTGCTGGCTAGTCACTGTATGACTTCCTTCAGTTATTCCCCTTCTGCCATTAATAAACTTAGTATTACTGGAGCCTTTCAGGGCACAGACCACGTGATACTCATCTTATTGGGCTTCCTCCTCTCTGTGTCAAGTGCTTTGTACATATTAGGCATTCGGAAATGGTTGTTGGTGGAACTGAAATTCTAACACTTCCTACCCAGTCACATCCTTGAGAACTTCCTCCAAAGAAACCTTTCTGGACTAACTCAATTCAGACCTCGCATTCCCTTTATTTGCATGCCATAACAATTTCTGTGCATGTGGCTTGCGTCATATTAACTTGGGCGGCTACTTGTTCTAGCTCTTCCTTTTGAGCTCTAAGTAAAGTCTGAGGGAAAGGTCCTCAGTCTCAGAGTTGGAAAAGTTGGGTTCTGTCTCTGCGAATTTACTACTTGTGTGACCAAGGACAGTCACTCAGCCTCCTCAGGTCTCAGTGTTGCTGTTGTTGTTGTTTAACCTAAAAGAGGGAGGAAGGGAAAGGGTGAGGATGGGTCTAATGATTCTCATCTTAGAATCCGGATTTTTGGCATCCTGGTTCCCTAAGAAGATGATAAACTTCTCAAGGGCAAAGAATTTCCTTTTTCTACAATTCGGAATAACTAACACTGCTTGACATAGATGGTACTTAGTAAATTCTTCCTCAGAAAATAACTGTTATTCTACCCCTTCGGGCAAGAAAGTTGAACCCGAGAGTGCCCCTCTCGCACCGCAGCCCGTGACCTGAAGCGGCTCTTGGATCCACTCTAGGAAATGCTATTCTGGACTCGGACATCAGCAGCTAAGACCAGCACACCGTGTTAGTCCTGAAGTTGAGGGGTATACCTAACGGCTTTGCCTTTTTAAGTAAATGTGTTTATGGTTTGTGCTGCTTTCCTCAGTAAGATCATTTCCTTACAAGTAATGAGAGCTGTGTGTGATATGGTTGAAATCCTGTCCCTCGGCAGAGATGGAGAACTCACGTGATGCTGAGTGGGGCCCATTATCCCAACGGCACTCACAGGAATGCTAAGTCTGGCAAATATTAACTCGGGAACCACAGCAGCAGTGAGGAGACAGCTGTCTGCCCACCTTCCTGAACCTACCACTTTGGGGGGATTTTCTGATTTTCCTTTCCTTGGCTTGAGCATTGCATTTATTTCCCCTTTCATTCATTCTTCTTTCTCCCCTCAAAAAAAAAAAAAAAAAAAAGGCTAAACCGAAACAAGAACATCATATTTCCTCCATTTGTCTCCAACTGGAAACCCCGATGTTCTCATTCATTTTGGAGCAGGAAGCTTTTTCCCCGTTTTGCCTAAGTGACGTACAGTATACTTACTCATCTTCTCTGCCTCCAAGCCACAAGCCTGGGCACTGGAAGAACTCTGGAGTCTCCCAAAGGTCTCGGGGAACAGACTCCCATGCAGGCAGCTATAGAATGGATGGGTTGTGAGAGCAGCTCAAAAACAGTTTTGTGTGCCGGAGACGCTTTCCTCGGTGGAAGAGAAGCATATGATAGTTATCCATATGGCAGAGAAGGGAGTGACATATTAGGTGGGAGAAAGCTAACACGCATCTGAATGGATGTAAAGAAACGACTTATAGCGAAAAGGGAGGAGTTGTGGTTTAGGTTAAAACCACAAAGGAAGTGAAGGACGTTACCACCTTCCTCTTTGTGGGTAGAAGATTCTACTTTGGCTCATCTCAGAGGCTCTGTGAGACTGAGTCTTCCTACAGGAATATGTTTATTGCTCTCTGCTCTTCTACGAAAGCACCGTGTGCAGTCGTTTGTGGTCTTAGAGAGTTTAGACGTGATTTTTAAAGCGTAAACATGCCATCAAGTACCCCGATTTCCAAACCTGTTGTCCCAAACATGCTTCCCTTATCTTAAATAGAAAAGCAAAGAATTAAAGATCTCTGGGAAGTGAAGGGAAGAAAAAATATATATGTAGTTGTGTTCTCTTACTAGCAACCATTCATTGAGGACTTACTATGTGCTAGGTATTTTCCTTATATTATCTCTGAACATCCAAAAGTTCTGAGAGATAGGTTTTATTATCTCATTTTTATAGGTGAGAAAACTGACGCCAAGAAAAATCAACACAGGCTATGATCTTGAACCCTGAACTCTGGTATGTTTAATGATAACACCTGTGCTCTACCCTGCCTCTTCTTAAAATCCAGTTTCAGTATTTCGGCCACTGATACCAAAAAATTGGAAGTAAGATTTGAAAGCTGCCTCTGCCCCCTTATTACCTAATGACCCTGGGCAAATTATTTGATCCCTCCAGACCTTATCTGGTATGTCTTGACTGGTATGACAATTGCTCAATGTTGGAAAAAGTCCTCCTTATTGTCTTCTTTTTAGAAGTAACTGACGCAACCAATATAAATGTGTAGCATGTTGACTAGCATACAGTAAATTCCCTAGAGGATAGCCATACACTAATTGTCTACGGGTCGGGTTCTAGACCAAACTGCGAAACGGGTAAAGTGTGCTTGAGGGAACCTTCCATAGCTTTAAACTGCCCTAACTCCCCTCTCTCACTAGCAAAAATATGCATCCAGGTGGAAACGGCTACGTAACACTTGGAAGAAAGAAGCCATACCTTTTCCACACTAAAACAAAAGAAGCAAGCCTTGGTTGTAGAATTCTCATTCTGTCCTTCTAAAGCTTGACGTAAGAGCTGTTTTGTGGTTTATTGTTGGGGGGAAAGTGGGGGTGTTGAGGAGTAGGAACAAGAAGCCGTCAGTGTCCCCCTCCCCAGCCCCACTGTGCACAAGGACCCAAGGCAGCCTTTTCATCTCCTGCTTCTTTTTCTGGCTATGTTCAGTGTAGGGGCAGTCATGGATTCCAGGTCTCAGCTGCTTTTGATCAGAACTTTTTTTCCCCCTCCTGTGGTGATTTTGCATGAATTTTAGACCCTGGCGACTTTCAGTTGCCTGGGTCTGGTTTTCATTGCAGATTTTGTCAAGATTTTACATTTAGGTTGCATTTGAAAGGCTTTTCTTTTTTTTTCTTCTCTCACTATTCTGTGTGAACTTAAGGTTCTGGCCTTTTTCCCCATTTTATTTTACATATAATATTAGTGTACTTTCTTTTTCTGAAATTTTTATTTTTAAATAATCTCTGCACCCAACGCAGGGCTTGAACTCACAACCCGGAGATCAAGAGTCGCGTGCTCCACCGACCGAGCCAGCCAGGCACCCCAGTGTATTTTCTTAATTACAAAAGTCATAACTATTCACGGTAGAAAATTAGAACAAAAGAATAAAGAAAAATGTAATCACCCGCAAACCCAGCATCCACGACTCTATTCACATTTTGATTCATTTCCTTCATTCTTTCCTCTATACATATACATGTTTCTATGTAAATTGTATTACAAATGTTTTGCAAAAATAGGATATATACATTTTATATTCTGGTTTTTTCACATAACTTTATAAGTGAGCATTTTTCAGATGTCATACATGTTTTTTTCAAAAGATTTATGGCTGCCTAATATTTCACTGTATTAAGTACCTTCTGTAAGTACCTTCTGTTAAGTACCTTCTGTAAGTACCAGAAGGTACTTAACCATCCCCATTCTGCTTGATATTGAAATGCTTCTTTGCCTGAATTTCTGAGTTTCCACATTTCCTTTTTCCAAATAAATAATCCCTAGAAAGGGAATTATTAGGACAATCAGGGAAAAAAGAGTATATACTCTTAATTTTTTATTTAAAAAAAGTATTTGTACCCGATTATTGTAATACCGACAGATCTGCGTTAGGCTTTTTCAAACACTCTTGATATATAGTATCAAATTGATTTCCAGAAATGTTGCTCTAGGCCAGGGCAAATCCGTCCCATGAACTGTTTTTGTACAGGCCATGAGCTAACAATGACTTTTAAACGTTTAAGTGGCTGGGAAAAATCAAAAGAAGAACAATATCTTATGACATATTAAAATCATATGGAATTCACATTTAAGTTTGCATGAAGAATGCATTTTTGGGACCCAGTCACTTTCTTTCGGTTACAGGTTGCCGGTGGCCGCTTTCACCCTACAGTGGCAGAGCTGAATAGTTGCAAGAGATTTCGTGGCTCACAAACCCCAAAATATTTACTGTCTGCCCTTTACGGAAATAGTTTGCGGAAACAGTTTGCAGAGCCTTTCCTATGTAATCGTACAAATTGCTGTTGGGATTTTCTTACTCTTTGTTAATCTGGACAAGTCAACAGGTATTTACAAAGTGTTTACCATGAGCCAGGCCATCGCAGGAAATACAACTGACTTACTGTTTCTTCAGTTACTAGTCAGAATGAACGTTGTCGTGAATTCAAGTGATTTTTTTCTCCTGTTAATTTTGTGTGTGTGTTAAATGGTAAATTTTGAAATGTTAAAAATTGCATCATCAAATTTCAACTTGGGTATTTTTTTCATACTGCTTTGTATGAGCTCTTTCTATACTAATAAGATTAATTTCTTCTCAGTCATATTTGTTAAAATCCTATTTGTTGGACATGGGTTGCTGGCTTTCTAGTTTCATGATTTTTTTTTTACATACAGAACTTTACATTTTTATGTCATCAAATCTATCAAATTATTTATTTATTTTTCCTTTGATTTTATTCTAAGAATATCTTTCCCTGTCCCTAAGGTGAGATAAATATTCATCTATATTTTCTTGTAGTTTCCTTTAAAATTGATTCAATTTTATATTTCTCTCTTCAATCTCTCTGGAATTTATTATGCGATGTGAGATGAGGATCTTAAATTTTTTTCCAAACCGTAGAACAATTATGCCAATAGTATTTCTTGAGTAATCCTCCCTATCCCTACTTATCTGTGATGTCGCCTTTACTAAATTCTTGTGTATCCTGGGATGTGTTCCTGGCCCACATTCCAGTTCTCCGTGTGTGTGTGTGTGTGTGTGTCGTTGTTGATTTCTAATGAACCTCCACTTTGATGTTCTTGATTAGGTCTGCACAGTATACAGATCCTAGTTGGATTTTGGCATTATATTTTTTTCTTCCTCTGGTGTATTACTCCACTACAATGGTAAAGCATCACCCCGTCTCATGGTCAATTTGTCAGCAATGCAGTATGAGCTTATCTCCTAAAAGCACACAAATGGTAAGGAACCTTCCTACCAAACCAGAGGTGAAGGCCAAGGCCAGGCCTCACACATATGTGACCCGTGAACCATAGCACTCATTCATAACCACTCCGGGTGACAAAGGCTTTAGCTTTTGTAACCTAGGAGGTTGGAGGTTTTCTGGCTGAATAGTATCAACTGGCATAAAAAGAGCAAATCTCTGGAAGGGGTTCCCAGAAGAGCTATTACATGATGCACAGCCCCTAACCTTCTGTTAACGGCTCACCCCAACCCGACCTTGGTTCACAGTGGAGTTATTTCATTTACCAGGTGTGAAAATTGGATTTTACCACAGAGGAGGGGAGTTATTACCTATCGGGTCCGCTCTTCAGGGGAGCAGAGATTGGCGTGGGATTTATTAAGGGATGTGCTCTGCATGGAACGTACCATTAGAGATGGGTCCCTTTAACATGGATTTGCAATCTTTGTCATTTGAGGAGCGCTATTTTTTTTTCTTTTACTTTTTCTGTCTGACAGCCTTCTTTCCCTTGTAGATGGCACACATCCTACCTAGGATCTGAATATTTTATATGGCACCGTTCTGCCAAGACAGGGACCTCAGGGGTGTGACAAAGAGTGTAGCTTAGGGGGATGGTGGGGACTGCCCGCAGTTTGGATGCTGATATTAGTCACACGTGGATACTTAGACTGGGAGGTGGGATGATAAAATAATTTTCGTATTGACTAACTGCAGTCTGGCCCAGGCCCTCCATTTGGTGGAGATATCAGGGTCACTCAGACTCTCTAATGAGGGAATTCTTGAAAATCGAGAGTTTAGATTTAATTACCTTTCGTTAGAAGCTGTAGACAGCCTCAGAGTTAGTATCTGGTTGGCCACATCTGTTTCTGAAAAAAGACACCTGGTTTACTACCATGGAGGGGAGGTGGCTGAATTTATTATTGTTTAGCGTTTCTAGCACACTTTGTTCTTGCCGAGTGCCTTAAACTTATTTATGTATGTATATTGGTTGCTCTCCAGCACTCCCATGAGATGAGTGGGTGATAAGTTTTATTATCACCTGCTTTTCCAAAGAGGAAACAGGAGCTCCCGAGAGGAGAAGGGACTGGCCTAGGTTTACAGCTCAGCGCTCCTGTCACCTTGTTAGGGGGCCCTCAACAAAATGGTGATAAAGGCAGGCCCTGCAGCCCTCCTTTGCCCCCTCCCCGTCCCGTAGGCCACCTGCGTCTCCTCCTGGATCCCACTACCCACAGTGTGTCTTCCTCCAAAATAAAAATCAACAGTATTCTTGGCCTCTGACTGTGGCAGGGCTTTACATCTAAGCACACAGCTCTCCTCACAAAGGCCCCTTACTCCCCTGCTTTTCTTGTGAAAGTCCTGCTGGTTTCCTCTTTGCCCAGCTCCGATCCCGGGAGTCAAGTGTGACTCAGCTCCACCCACTTCAGTTGCCCAGTGAGCCATGTGAATTCTGTCACCAAACGTCTTTGCATCTGTCCCTTCCCTCCTCTTCCCTCTGCCACTGTCATTGCATGATTCAGGCCCTCGCGACTCCCTACCTGAACCCCTGTAATAGCCCTTTCCTGGGTCCCCACACTTCCCATTCTAAACTCTTCGGTCCCTTAAATCTTCCCTAAGCACCCTGGGCTCGACAAATATCATTTCCCCTCTGGGTCCATTCTCAGCAGCTCCCCACGGCCTTCGAGCTGAAGTGCAGATTCTTAGCCCGCACTCAAAGCCCACGTTCCTTTTTGGCCTTTTCTCCTACTAAGTCCCTAAACGATTTTCTTGCGCCTCAAGATCACCTGGGGCCTTTGGTAAACAGGCTCCAGCCCTAGAGGTTCTGACCTGGAGGGTGGGCTCTGGGGCGAAAAACCTGCGCGGTAACCCCGCCGCCCTGCTCCCCACCCCCACAACCCCCTGCTGCCAGGCGTGCGTGGGTCCGGCCCCCTCCCCTAGGTGCGCTGCTCGCCCCCACCCCGGACTCCGGGCCTCGGCCGCGCGGTTCTCACCAAGCCCTGTGCTTTCAGCCCCTGCTGGCTCTCCAGTTCCCGTAGCCAGAAACACTCCCCGCCCGCCCCTTCTCCACCTGTTGAAATTTTTCTAATGCTTTAATGGCCTAGCTCAAATATGAAGGCCTTCCTTCATGAAGACTTTCCTGATTGTTCCAAAGGGATGGGGTACAGATTCCTCCGCGTTAAATTTAAGATCCTTTCTCAGTACAACTCGGTTTTACAATTCCAGGCCCATCTCTTGCCTGGTTTCCTCCACTGTCCCTAAACTCGCACTTTAAATGCATCCTCAGAAAAGGCCCTTTACGCGCGTACCTCTTCCAGGAATGCGTTGCCCCTCCCCCCTCCCTTCCCCCATCCTCTCTTTTTTTTTTAAACTTATCCTACTAGGCTCAGCTCATGTGTCACTTCCTCCGTACCGCATTCATCACGACCAACAGTCTTTCAAGACTCTCCCCTGCCCCCAGCCCCACTGAGTCACTCCCTCCTCTGTGCTTCTCAGGCCCTTTTTACCTAACGGAGCGCTCGGCCTTCGCTGACTTCGTGCTTTACCCATTTAACGCAACCCTGGGCAGTGAACTGGGCCAACGTTCTATTCCGAGGTCCACACTCAGTCCATCCTGGAATGTGGTTTGAAGGAGTCTCTTTCCTCGGAGCCATCCCTTCCCCTGGACGCGTTTTGCTCCTTGCACTTCTCCCTACCATTTCTCTTCCCCTGTCTTTTCTGCACTTGTCTTATTCCTTCTACTAGATCGCAGGCACCCTTGAGAGGAGAAACCTTGGAGGATTTCGCTCTCTATCCCCCAGCCTGGTTCCTTACCCGTGGCAGGAGCTCAATAAATGTTTGTTTAATTGAATTGTAGGGTGTTGTGCTCGACTAGCTGCGGAACAACCCTATTTAAGGGGTTAACAAATAACACTCGGAGAAGTTCTTCTCCTTTGGGGGCATTTGCATTTTAATGAGAATCTTAAAAACCCGCAGGAAATGTTCTCCGACGGTGGGATTGCCTGCTTTGTAGGGAGGCTTATTTTTGGTGGTGTTGGATAGGGACCGGGGTAAGTTTTTCCAGTCCTGGAATTCTTCAACGTTTTTGTGACATGGACCCGCCTGGGGCCACTGGGTGAAGCCCATGGATGGAATTATGACTTTAAACACATAGAATAAAATACATAGCGTTACAAGAAGAGTTATAATGAAATATGATCGAAATATCAAAAGCTTTAAATCTGTGGTATACTAATATATGCGCTTCTTTACTAGAACATTAATAAAAAGGTCTAGCGGCAGATTTAATAGCTACCGTAGTTGCCTCATCAGCGATGAGTATAAGCGATATTTGGGATATCTGCCACAACCTTAAGGTGATATAAAGATAACTGTGATTCTGTCAGTGAAAATGTCATGGATGGCTCATACCGCCCATGTTTGTATTTGAAGGCAATGGTAAATTGGAGTTAGAAGTCAGTCAAAGTAAATGTATATTTTTTCCTCCATCCGAAATCCAACCTTGGTCTCCAGATGAACCTGGGATTAAGAGACCCTGCTTAGCTGCCCCTCACCACGTGATATGGGTGGTGGGTGGTCCTGAAACCAGGGTCAGTGTTTCCCACCCTGCGCTGCTGCTTCTATACCCTGCCGCCTCTATCCTGACCTCCCAGATTCTTCCCCCCGCGCCCCCTCCTCACCTTTATTTCACAACCAAGGACAGTAGTCTAAATTTGTTTCATTTTCACTGGAGATGTGAAAGGAGAAACAAAAAAGGGTTGTCAGGCCTTGGGGGAAGGAGGGGATCTTTAGTCCCTAGCTTGGGAGGATCCCCCTCCTCAGAGTTCTAAGCCTGGGGTGGGGGCTGGAGGAAGAGGGGTCTCTGCCTTCTGAGGTGGGAAAGCAGGTGCAGAGTTTATGGGATAATCCGTGCTGGCTCCTTCTAAATTCAGAAGTCTATGTGGAGGCCAAAGAGCCTGATTCCAGGGGTGGTCCAGGCTCACCCTCCTTGGTGGTCAGCGACTAAGTGAAATATCACAGCTCTTGAAACACCACACTCCCTAATGCTGATGTTATTTCTAATTTGGGTGAACGTGTTTACGCAGTTCTCTTTTTAGCATCAAAATACAGAGAATACATTCAGTCCATTCCCACTCATCCTTGTGTATTTTAGTCACTTAGAGGCAATTTTCCCCCACGTAGACTGACCATACTGGTTGCTGAGCTGTGGGTCATGTATCGCTGTGCTCAGTGGGTGTGAGCTTGGAGTATATAAGGACATTTTAATATTAGTGGGACTTGTTGCTACCAGGGCGAACACCACATCAGCCAAGGCAGACCGTTGTCCCTGCCCCAATGGTAGTGACACCAAAAGTTTTGTCCTTGATGTCTTCCTTTTCTCTTGTGTGCCTTTTACTTGGGTGAACTCATTCATTTGTATTGCTTCAACTCTTACCTCCGCACCTCCAGCCTGCCCTCTCCCCTTGGGACGACCTCTCTGCTTCAGCGTCTAGCGGTCACCTATGATTCTAAAACCGTTCTTTGTTCCTTCACAAGCCAGCTTCACTTTTCTTTTCTTTAAGATTTTATTTATTTATTTGAGAGAGAGAGCATGAGATCGGGGAGGGTCCTAGGGAGAAGCAGACTCCCTGCTGAGCAGGGAACCTGATGTGGGACTTGACCCTGCGATTCCAGGATCATGACCTGAGCTGAAGGCAGTCACTTAACCAACTGAGCCAACCAGGCGCCCCAGCTTCACTTCTCTTAAAAAAAAAAAAAAGCTTTATTGAGATATAATTTACATACTGTAAGCTCACCCATTTTAAGTGCAAGATTGAATGATTTTTTTTTGTAAATTCAGTGTTGTGCAACCACCACCCAAATCCAGTTCTCAAACATTTGCTTCACCCCACAAAGATACCCATTTGCTGTCACTGCCCATTCCTAACCCCTGAATCTGCTTTCTGTCTGTGGATTTGTCTTTTCCGGACGTTGTGTCTACATGAAATGATGCGATACGCAGTCTCGTGCATCTGGCTTCTTTCACTTCACGTAGTGATTTTGAGGCGCGTACATGCTACAGTGGGTATCAGTCCTTTGTTCTTATTGCTGAGGAACACCCCACATTTCATTTATCCATTCAGCAGTTGATAGGCACCTGGGTTATTTTCGCTTGTTGGCCTCCAGGAATAATGCTGCAGTAGAACATTCGCGTACAAGTCTGTGTGGGCCCGTTTTTATTTCTCCTGGGTAGACACCCAGGAATGGAATTGCTGGGTCATATGGTAAACTTATGCTTAACTTTTTCGGAAAACTACTCCACTGTTCTCGAAGGTAGCTATACCATTTTACGTTTCCACCAGCAGCCCTCGAGGTCCTCTGTCTTCTCCATCCCAGCCGTCCTGAGTTGGCATGGGGTACTGTGGCCCAGCATGAGGCGTGAACCGCTCTTGGTCCTGATCACAATGCCCCGCCACCACTTCCACCCATTTTAGGCTAGAAATCAAACTGAAGCTTTTCTTCCTTCCTCTTCTGTTCACATGCTTCAGAAGTGAGCTACTATAGCCTTCCTCAGACGGCGCCTGATTGTGTGACGTCTTCAGTCTCCCTCACGTTACTCTGTCGGGGGCTGCCTCACCTCACCCCTAAATTTCTATAGCCTTCCAGCTGCTCTCCCTGCCTGCTCTAGTTCTGTGGAACCGGAGGACCTGTGTTGTCGTCCAGGGATCACACTCATTGTCACATGACCTTGAATGAGTTCTTGCAACTTATCTGAGCCCAGCCTCCTTCATTAAGTTATTTTACCTCTGTGAGCCCCCCAGTGTCTTCATGTGCTAGGGAAGAATGGTAAGAGCCTATCTTATAGGGTTGTTGTAAATCAACTGTACAATCCGTGTAAAGCCCTCACGCAGAGCCAAGTATGTGGGGGAACATCCGGTGCTGCCTAAGATTATTATTTTAATGATTATTCTGACCGTTATTATTATTCATCATGATGGATGAGGGTGGTCTCTTCCAAACCTATCCCATGGTAATCATAAGGATCCAATGTGGCTGTGAATAGGAAAGCGCTTTGAAGAATGCTGCAGATTGCGCCGGTGTTATTTTTACCCAGTTTTCCCCTTGCTCAAGGAGAGAGGCAGCATGGAATAGCAGCGGGAACACAGGCTTTGCTGCCAGCCCAGTGTTCAAGTCTGCGCTGGGCTATTTAACAGCTAGGGGGCTTGGCCACGTCATTGAACTTCTCCATTTTGATTTTCTCATCTGTAAAATGGGTATAACTCTAAATCACACTCTGGAGGACCCTGTGAAAAAGGCGTGGCCGTTCCATAAGCTGCGTTTGGTAAACTGTGGTTTTGTTTCCGTTTTTGTTTTTTAACCTCACGGTATATCATACTTGCATGCTTTCTTTAAATTATATTCTGTGCAATGAATTCCTACCCTATTTATTCAATTGTATTTGCCACTGCATCCCACCACCCACACTAAGAGAGGCTGTACTGTGGAGGGCTAAGAGCTTTCACCCCAGAATGACTCGGACTTTAATCTTAGCTCCGACTTATCTACATGATTTTAGGACAGTTACTTATCTCTCAAAGTATCTGGCCCCTTAACTGTAGAATTGGGAGCCATAGTTCATACTTTGTGGGGCCATTATGGGTACTAAATGAGACGATATGAATATAGTCCTTAGAATATTGCCTGGCACATGCATATACCAAATACTCAGTAAAGGGCAGCTGTCCTGATGGCTTGTTTTCATCATTACTATTATCGTTTTCTGCCCACACATGCCGTTCTCCTTTCAGCCTCTTGCTTGGCTCCTTATCTCTCCCTCCTCGGTCACTGGCCCCTCCTGGAACTGCTCAAATCCCATCCTTCAAGGCCTAGTTCAACTTCCGATGCTGCAAACGATCGCTCTAGATTCTACTCATGGCTTTTTTTTTTTTTCCCCTGGAAGTCCAGAGTTTGTTTCATGTCTGTCGTACTTGTAATACAATTTAGAAATTAATTGTTATTAAACTTTTTATGTTTTCTCAATTGGACTGGACCGTAAGATTTGTGATGAGGACTATTTGTTCACCTTTTTAAAAAAGATGTATTTATTTATTTTAGAGAGAGAGAGTGCGCATGCGTGTGCGAGCACAAGTAGGGGGAGAGGCAGAGGGAGAGAAAGAAAGGGAGAGAGTCTTTTTATTTATTTATTTATTTGACAGAGAGAGAGAGAGATCACAAGTAGGCAGAGAGGTAGGCAGAGAGAGGGGGAAGCAGGCTCCCCGCTGAGCAGAGAGCCCGATGCGGGGCTCAATCCCAGGACCCTGGGATCATGACCTGAGCCAAAGGCAAAGGCTTTAACCCACTGAGCCACCCAGGCGCCCCAAGAGGGAGAGAGTCTTAAGCAGACTTCCCACTGTGCACAAAGCCTGGAGCCCCGGAGGCGGAACTCACCTTAGGACCCTGAGATCATGACCTGAGCCTAAATCAAGAGTTGGACGCTTAACCGACTGAGCCACTCAGGCGCCCCTATTTCTTCACCTTCTAATGAAATTTTCACTCAACTGAACTTGGCACTAAGACACGTATTAAGTGCTTATTAATTTTTTATTATAAACGATAATTAAGAAAGTAAACATGTAAAAGTCATTATGAAATCTTAAAACCAGGCGTTTCTTGATCACCTGCAGAGTCTCCTTCATTGAAATGATTCAGCATTTATCCCAAGTGAAATTATTTATCCTGAAACACAACACAGAGTAGAGAAAGGGGCAGTGGATGGAGAGTCCCTAAATCAAGGTCAGCACTATTTGTTAAGTTAGTAAAGCGTGTCTTTACTGACACAAATGACCTTGTTTTTGTATTTCTCATTACTTCTTGGCATCTCTCTCCAGTCCAACCCTTCTTCCAATCCCAGAGGACTTATTGCCCTCAGAAAACCCTCTGAGCGTCTCCTGGCTTCAGTTTCTGGGGAAGGTTCTCCATGCTTCAGCATTAGCCCTTTCTTTCTTCCCCACGATATTCCCTCAGTACAGTTAACAGTTAAGGAGGCTAGAGATCTGGCCGGACAAGTTATTAAAATAAAACGAGGTTAACCCTTTGTTGGGTTATTCTTCCCAAAGTCTTTTGTGGAAGTGACATCTTAAATCCAAAGGTATGAATTTCTAATGGCAGAATTTAAAGGAATGTGTTAAGGGAGTGGAAGACATACCAGTGAGTGAGATTTAAGCTTGGGAATAGGTGAAGTATTGAGGAGGCAACCTTCTCAGTGCTCCTAAAATCTCTCCCTAAGGCCAATCCCATTGTGAGGAAATATATGAATAACCAACATTTATTGGGTGCTTACTGTGTGCCAGGCCCTAGTCCTACATGTCCTCATGCAGTCACTCATTTACTCCTCACACTACCCTGTGAGAAAAATATGATCGTTGCTCCACTTTATGAAAGAGAAGACTAAACCCTGGAGAGGTTAAGTAATCTTTCTAAGATCACGCAGCCATCTGATAGCAGAGCTGGGATTCAAAGCCAGGCGATCTGATTGAGGGCGCCTCCACCCGGAAATGGCTCTGTTGAATCTGGAGTCTCCCCATGCAAGCATTCTAGGAAATCAGAAGAGCCAACTTCATGAGAAAAACCTAGATGTTGTCATCATCTTCGTCATCATCATGGCGGCAGACAAGGTGTTGTGCCATTGCGTGCAGGGCGCAGAATAGAACTTTGAGAAGACAAGGAGGCATCTGGCCTCACTGCGGGTCTGAATCGACCTGACCCCTGACCCCTTCAGGTTGCCTCAAATGCCTCCACTTCCGTGAAGCAGTTTCTGCTGACGTCCCCTAACCCCTCTGTATAACATATCTCCTCTGATGGCCATTTTACCTTTTGCCTCTGCTCTGCCACTTATTTATTACTTTCTATCTCGTATTGTGGTTATTTATATACATTGTCACACAGCTGAGCCTTTACACATTGCTGAGTCCTTTGCCAGACTCCTGCGCATTCTTTGAGATTCCGCTCAGGTCTTGTTGCATTCCCTGACTCTCCTGTCTGGATTAGATGCCTCTTTTCTGTGTGCCCCAAACACCTGGTATTTATCCATTTCATAGCATTTATTACAATTGATTATAAGTGTTCACTTCTCAGTATTCTTAACTAGATTGATCCCAGGTCCCAGCATGAGGGGACTTATCTTACACTTACTTGAATCTTTGGTACCTTGCATGATGCCTGGCACTTACTGAACTCCCCCCTCCCCATGCACCCCACCCCTCTACTTTTTTTTTTAAATGAATGACTCCTCCGTATAAGTCTGATTTGACTTTGAGGACAAAATTTTGATATGTTGGATACCCGATTCATTTTTTGTACCTTCCCCAAGATGTCCTGCACTTAGTGGATGCTCAATTAATATAACAGCTACTATATGACTGCAAAACACAGAGAAGTGTACGATTTTGTTCTCAAGATGCAGGGCAAGACTAGGAACTACCTTAAAAGGTAGAGGATATGAAATGTTTGTGTATCCAGGCTATGTTCTAAAGTGGGTGATCTAAGCACCTTATTACTTCTATAAGGAATGAGAAAGAAAAGAACATTTTTTTCTTCTTTTTGAAGTTACTTGGCCAGTAAATTGCTGTCCACTATTCACTCAAACCCAGGTCCAGGTGATTCTCAAGCCAATATTATTCCTGTTAAACCACACTGTTGATCTTAGGGTAGAGGGGCCCTATAATATATTATAAACAGATCTTTTAGGAAGATCTATCTGGAAGGAGCATGGAGAATTGGCTGACGAAGGGAGAGGCTGGAGGCAGGAATGACTACTTGGAGACTATTACAACAGTCCCAAGTTGGGACCAGAAAACAAGAAATTGATTTAAAGGGAAATTTGTGGATACTGGTGACTGAGAAGAGATAGCTAGATGGAAATTTTGAGTCAGAATTATGCCAAAGTTCTGAACCTAGGTTAAAGATGATGAATTCGGAGGTGAGACGTAATTTTGAAAGATGGGGAGTTTGGTTTTTTTTGACACGTGAAGTTGATTCTAGATGAGCAAGCTGAGTAGATAGAAATTCAGGATTGAAGTTCAAGAGACCTAGGACGTGTTGGTCATCTCCAAAGGGGCAATGGCTGAGGTTGGAAGAGTGAGAGAGACGTTGTAGGGAGACTCGAAGAGAAGAAAGATGAAAGAACAAAAGGCTTTAAAGAACATTCACAATTGGAAGACAAAAAGAGGAATTTAAATCAATGAAGAGGACAGACCTCTAGGTATCTATCTGAAGGAAATGAAATCACTATCTCAAGAGACATCTGCACCCCCATGTTCATTGCAGCATTATTTACAATAACCAATTCATGGAAACAATCTAAGTGTCTGTCCATCACAGATGAATGGATTGAAAAAAATATAGTATATATGTATAGTGGCATATTATTCGGCTGTAAAAGAGAAGGAAATCCTGCCATTTGCAATAACACATATGAAACTTGAGGGCATTATGCTCACTGAAATAAGTCAGAGAAAGACAAATACTGTATGATCTCATTTATATGTAGAATCTAAAAAACCCAAACTTACAAGAACAGAAAAGATCAGTGGTTGCCAGAGACAGGGAGTAGAGGGTGGGGGAAAATGGGCGAAGGTGTGCAAAAGGTACCAGCTTTTAAGATAAATAGGTTCTGGGAATGTAATGTACAACATGGTGACTATAGTCAACAATACCATATTACATATTTAAAGAGAGATCTTTAAAGTTCTCATTACACACACAAAAAATTGTAACTGCATGCGTTGAGGGATGTTAACTGAACTTATGGTGATCATTTCACAATATATACATACATCAAATCATTACATTGTATACCTTAAACTTATACAATGTTATATGTCAATTATATCTCAGTAAAACTGGGTGTTGGGGGGGCACAAAACCAGAATATCATTTTATCTTGGAATTCAAACTATAAGAGATTCAGAAAGGAAAAGTTATTCATTGAATGCTTTGGGCGATTAAGTTTGACCATGTTGAAGAGAGAATTCTGGTAGAATGGTTGGGTTTATTATCCAGGAGGAGAAGGAATTGTGAGAATATAGGATACCCTTTGGATAAATTGAGAATAAAAAGAAAGAGGGAAAAAGAGTATTGGAGTAAGAAAGATTTTACAATGGAAGACAGATAACCAAGCAAGAAGCCCCTTTAGAGGTGGGGTGAGATGACAAGGTAGGTCTTACAATGTAGGAGATGTAGCGGATAAAATATGGAATAATTGTTGTGGGAAATAATACAGGAGGTTACAAGGATACATGAAGGGGTTGCCAAGCAAATAGTAACAAAGTTCAGTTGAAGTTTCATCGCCTGAAGTTTGGTCGGGACCTACTTTCTCTGGTTTTGTAGGGTTTTTTCTAGTAATGTCTGGCAGCCCAGGAATGGAAACAAAAATATGAGTACGTCTCAGCATTAGGAATTTCCACTACTGGAATGATGGGTGGTCAAGGATTCCAAAAAGCCGTTGTGGCAAATGAGAGCAACCTGGATACAAACCGTGGAGGTGGAGTCAAGGGGCAGCGGCTGGGTAGCGTTCCAGAGAAGCTGGGGAGAGGGTGACTGTGGAAAGTAGGAGGCATCCAACATGGAAGGTAGAACCCAGGAAAAGTAAAACAGGTGTATCTGAAGGGCAGCATTCTGAGAGAAATGTCTGGGAGAAGAAAATGAAATGAAGTAGTAGACATATTACCCAGAATTGTTGTTGGGAAAGAGGTGAAGAATAAAATGAAATAGTAAATGAATGGAATTTGAAGAGCAAAAGGGACGTGGGACAATAGTGACAGATGTGAAGAACTGGCATGAAGATGGGGAGATTTGGAGTGAAGTGGTTGGAGCACATGGAGCACCCCGGTTGTTTCTGGTGCAGCCGTGATGGGCTGTGGTGAAATTGGAAACCTGGGGAAGAGGATCAGCACTGATGTATCAATCATTTAGGGCTCAGGAAATAGCAGGCTGAAAGTCACAAAGTTTGACTTTGAAAAGACAGACAGTGAGGGCAGGAGACACAACCATATAAGTTTGAGGTGAAAATAGAAGAGAAACACTGATGGCACCTTTTTAAGAAATCTGAGTGTCACATCACAGATCTGTCTGAGCATTCACAGAGAGGGTGCCTCTAATTCCCAGACTGTGGACAGCAGATCTGTGGTGACACAGGATGAGACCCACACTCGCTTCAAAGTGCCAATGGCCCCAGGAGGAGCTGCTGGGAAGGAAGGGGGTGGGAATATTGATTTCTTCCTCACAAAAGAGACACTTAGCCCTAAATTTTCCCAGTAGGGATGAGTCTCTAAGACTCCCCATTGACTCAAATGGGGATAGGGACTGGTGAAAGCTGGGATAGGGAGGTTTGTTTCTTCTTCATGGGCAACCTAACAAAGGCATTGTTTCCTGGCTATTTTCTTACAGCATTGGGGAGGAGCCCTGTGAAGGTCAAGACACCATTCCCTCCTAACCCTTCATTTTCAGTCACAAATGACTCTCTTAGTGGTATTCCTTTGGGGTTGAAACTTGCCCGTTTTGGTTTGGACAATGAGGTAGATGAATTGGTAAGAAACAGTATAAGCAGCAGGAAATTGTGGACAAACTGAGGGCTTTGACTAAGGCAAGAATTTGGTAGGCCTCTTACAGCCCTAGCACCAGCTGGCTGAGTGGGCTCAACCTTTCTGAGTCTTACTTTCATCACCCTGAGGGTAGAACTTCATGTTCTCTTCTACGATGATAAATATTAGTGGGAATGAACAACCCACGGGAGTTAGAATAGTGCTGAAGAGTGTTGGACTTAAATTCTACTCCCTAAAAATGGGCATAATCTGGGCAAGTCATTAAACTGTATCTTAGAATTCTCCTTCATAAAATAGGAGGGGTTCCTTCCTAAGTAAGTCTATCAAGAGCTGAGGGAACAGAAACATTTTGAAAGCAGAATTTACAGGTAAAGAAGATTGGAGGCAAACTGAAATAAAAGATACTGTGACTAGCTGGAGAACTAAGAAGCCAAATTTATGCCATCCATGTTTGCATCACAGTGAGTGCTTCTCATCAGTATGAGAAGCAAATTTCAAAACAGAAAAAAAATCAAACCTTTATTTTTTTTTTTGGATTAAAAATGATTTCTCTTAGAATTTCTAGAGTAGCAGAAACGGTTGAAGCGTTTATTTATAGGATGCTTTTAAAAATGATTTCATCATTTCATCATTACCCATTACCCATTAGTATAGACAGCATGCTAGATCTCTATACAGCCAAATAAATTCTTTCTCAAGTGAGATGGAAATGAATGGAAATTACAAAATTCAGAAGACAAAAACTCTAGTAAAATAAATTGTTTGATAGAATAAATAATATTTTAAAATGCAGTTCTATGCCATGTGCAAATGTAGCTAAGTTAACATTACTATGGAGACTCTAACCTTTAGATTTCATGACTTGTAGCACATTATTCTTAATATTATTGCTCCTTCACCCTAGTGTTGCACGTTTAGTATTCATTTACATTTTTCTTCTGGTTCAGTAAATAATTTTGAATTTTGACACATATAGTGAAGGGTGTAATGCCTAGTAAAATGGTTAAGACTTTTTGGTATGTATATTGTTAGAATGAGCTTGTCTTTGTAAGTAGAAGCGATCTGGTCTGGAACACTCGGGAACTTAT
Organism: Potos flavus; assembly: GCA_028534135.1. Lineage (NCBI taxonomy): Eukaryota > Metazoa > Chordata > Mammalia > Carnivora > Procyonidae > Potos > Potos flavus. The sequence continues at coordinate 74,590,738 of CM052900.1, read as the reverse complement.
TTTAGCAGTGGTTTTCGCTTATAGGTACACTCTGTAAATCTCTTCTTTCCACCTACATCTGCAATCCCAAATGTTTCTTGCATATCCTGGGTTTAGCTGTCTTTCCCTATGTGCACCTTACTTTTTCCTCCTGTTTTCTTTTATAGAGGTTCTCACCTATTGCCAAAACATGACAAAAAAGCATTTAAAAATTTTTTTAATCTTTTAAAAAAAGATTGTATTTATTTATTTGACAGAGAGAGAGAGCATAAGCAGGGGGAGTGGTGGGGGCAGAGGGAGAGAGAGAAATGGGCTTCCCGCTGAGCTGGGATCCCACCTTGGGGCTCTATCCCAGGACCGTGGGATCATGACCTAAGCTGAAGGCAGATGCTTAACCGACTAAGCCACCCAGGTGCCCCCGACAAAAAAGCACTTTAATTATTTCCCATTTGGAATCCTTCAATTGATCTTAGATTTGTAGTTTATATGTACAGTCATGTTTTTTCTTTATATCCTCAGTCATAATGGGAGACAAAGAGAAAACATCTTGCTGTGAAAAAAACAGTTTTTCGTAGGATCTAGGCTGGGGAGACATGGTATAGAAACTTACATGGTCACTCAAGAATTTTAAATGGTTTAGAAAGCTTTACCATTCAGGGTTCTCCCGCAACATCCTTTAGAACCAGCACCATTAGTTAAAAGATTGCCCCAAGGAAGGTTTCCTATTTTATAAACAAGGAAATGGACACAGAATTAAGTATCCTGGTTAAAACTATGGGTGGTAGAAGCAAAAGCAAAGAAAATTTATTTATTACTTCTCTTGGCCATGTTGCTTCTGTCTTCACGGAGAATACGCAGTACATTGTAACATAGACATCACTTAACTGATTCAGAAAGGCTGTGGGGCCAGTGCTCGTAGTTGCAGAAACATCTAAGATTAAGATTCTACAAAGCACGTACACAGAGATGGAACAACAGTGTGTTCTTGGGAGGGCTGTGAGTAGACAGGTCTGTAATAACAGTTAGTCACGGCAGCAACAAGGGCCACAACGATAAAACAGGAGAAGCCGGAATCTGAGCTTTATTCAACAACGTGCGCTCATCAGGATGCCGTCATTTTTCCTTCCGAGAAAAAGTGCAGTCTAATGGGTTACCTTCTCACTTCACAGGGGACGGTGCCGGGATGCCTGGGCTTCGAGCTCTGCAAAGCACAGGGCTCCCGAAAAATCAGGGGAGCGATACTTCGGTTAAAAAAATCGGTCGTGAAGCCATTCGAGGATCTGGGCAGAAGGTCCTCTAGGGCACTAGGTAGCGATGCGTGAGCGGGGCTGGGCTGGGCCGGACGTGGAAGGAGAGACCCTGCAACAGCCACCGCGTCCGCAGGACCCCGGCAAGAATCGGCTTTGGAGAGGGTGGAGAAGAGTGCAACCCCGAGAGGGGCCTGCTCCCTTGGGAGGGGAGAAAGCCGGCAACCGAAAGCACGGTACACAGATTGACGGGTGAAGACCGGGGACCAGAGAGGGGATGGGGCAGGGTGGTGGTATCCTGGAGGCGTGAGGGGGTTGCCTTGAAGACTGAAGACTAGGCTGGGACCAGGGCAGCCAGAAAGTGTGAGGGAAAGACCCCTTCCTTTGGCAGCTTCCAATTCGTTTCTGTCAAAGATGGCCAAATTCCACGCTGCCCTGCCCCCCTCCGCGCTTTCCGCTGGTCCCCTCGGGTTGCTCCCCAGTGCTGCGGCAGGCGGTGGGGAGGTCCGGGTGAGTGTGAGCGCCGGGAGGAAGATGCGGGAAAGAAGAGACCCTCCTTGGCCGCACCTCCCACTCCGCCGGCCCTTTGGGAGGCTCTTTTAGTTGAGAAAGAAGGCTCTGCCGCTTTAAGGTGCGGAGTAGGCGTCACCTCTGGCCGGGTGACGAACTGGGGCGGGGACTGTGCGGGCGTGTCCATGCAAAGCAGGGGGTGGTGCTTGGCGGTGGGCGGTCCCATAGTAAAATGTTCGAGGGAGGGGCGGGGTCAAGGAGGCGAGGCTACTTGGTGGGCGGGGCGCCGGGGGCGGTGCCTCTCCGGGAAGGCCAGGGAGGGGGAGGAGGAAGCGGCAGGGTTGGTACCATTGCGCGCGTTCCGGGAGGGGGACGAATGACATTCCCTTGGAGGGGGGCGGGCCCTTCCCGGCGGCGGGCCCTGCGCCGAGGCGGGGAGGGGCAGTCCCCATTCCCCCGCCGGGCGGGACGCCGGGGCCGGGGGAGGGGGCACTTCGCCGCTCGCGTCCGAGGCGGGGCCGGCGGTACCTTTCGTGGCGCGGTGCGGCTGGGGGAGGGCCGAGGGGAGGGGGAAGGGGCGGGACCGGGAGGGGGGAGCCGGAAAGGGGGAGGTGCCGGCGGACAATGGAGCCTATGTGTGCCTGCGGGAGTGGGACGGCGCCGCCGCCGCCGCTGCCGCCGCCGGGGGGAGACGCTGCGCCGCCGCTGCCGCTGGCCCCGGCCCCGGCCCCCCGGGGCTGAGAGCCGCCCCGGACCGAAGCCCCCTCCCCTACTCCGCTCCTCCTCTCCCCTCCTCCACTCCCGCCTTGGGGGTAAGTGGCACCTCGGGGGGAGGGGGAGGGGAAGGACCGGCGCTGGGGGGTGGGGGGGCCGGGTTCGCGTCCGCATGTTTTGAGCCCGTTTGGGGGCAGGGGTAGCCACCGCCGCGGAGGGCTGTGGGGGTGGGGGGGAAGGGAGAAAAGGGGCGGGGGTCGAGGTTGCGGATGTAGTGAGTTGAGTCTGGAGAAACCTGTGGGGGAGGAGGAGGGGGGCGTCCTTTGCCCACCGCTCTCTGAGCGGTGGGAAGAGACCGAGGCATCTCTCGATTTTTTAGAGGTTGTGTCCCAAGCAGCGCTTGGAGAGGCTAAATGAGGAGATGGGACGGTCCCAGGGTCCTGGGATGAAGGGGCTTTGGAGGGGCGAGATGGAGAGCTAAATAAGGGAATACAGGTTGAGTTTGGTGGGGTCTGTCTGAGGTGGATAGAGGTGGATAGAGAGGTAAAGGGGACTTTGCAGGCCAGTGACTTGTTGAAGGGTGAGGGGAAGTGAAAGCTAAGAAGCATGTATGAGTAGTAAAGGGCTCCAGTAGGTGAGGTGGTGATGTGTAGGTCACTGAGTCATTGTGGGGGTCGTGGACACACCAGTGATTTCCAAAGTGGAACCCTGGTCATTGACCTTTGAAAGTTGCAAAGGCTATTAAGATGTCACTGGTTAGTGTTGGGTGAGCCTGGTGAAATGGAGATATCCTAAGGAAAACAACAGCAGGGTTGGTTATTATGTTCAGAGGGAAGGGCCAGAGGCCTGTAATACTGTCGCTGGGGGCCTTACCTGAAGGTTCCCAAGCCTGAAGGAGGAGGCCTCAAATTTGTCCTCCAGGGGCCCTGGTCTGTGCTAGAGAGGAGGGACTTAGAGCCTAAATTGCAGTCCAGTTGGGGATGGAAAAAGTTAGTAGACAAGGCAGAGAAATGGACATAAAGTATCTCTTGGTGGAGAGACTCTAAGATGGGATGGAATTGGTGGGAAGTTAAGCTTTGAGGCAGCCATGGCAGTGACTTTAGTGGGAAAGTGATTTAGTGGCTGTGTAGAGATTCATTTGGGTCAGTGATGTGTAGTGAGTTACTAGCATTTGAAATATACAGAAATTAAGTGTTCATTCTTAGACCAGAGATTTGGACTCTTGTGCACAGAGCACAAAATGATAAATTGGAAGTAGCAGTTAGGAAGGATGAATAGTAAAATAGTTAAGAGATGGGGGTTGGGACGGCAAAAGAATATGGGTGGGTAACAGTCATGTGTGGGTTAAGAACCTTTGACTCTTCATGGAGATTCTGCAACATGATCGCCCTGTTGATTTTGTTTTTTGTCTTGATACTCTTGATTTGGGAAATTTTAGCAAGGAATTAATGTTACTGGGGATAATGTTTTTGGTCCTAAGTACAAATTTAAGAAAGAACTATTACTAACTATTGAAAAAAGACTCAAACTATTGAAGACAGAGATGAGTTAATAAAAGGAGAAGTTAGGTAGATGGTGTAAGGATGCTTTGAAGAATGAGGATTCCACCAATTGGTGGTTTGAATAAGAAGAGAAAAAGTAAGGCAGAGTTGGGGCAGGGGTAACATTTCATAGTTTTAGGACCGACGATCTAATGGTATTGAACCATTATAGTATTATTTTGTAATAACAGTGTTGAAAGTAAGGTGATAATAGTTCCACAAGATATGGTAGGTAGATAAGGAGCTCATTGACTAAAAGATGAAGGAACAATTCCACACTGTTCTCTTAGAAGGCAACTTGTATGTAACATGGCTTTTGAGCTCAGGATCCCTGACCTGGATTTTTGGATGACTAGCATAGGTGAAAAAGTACTTATGTACATTGGAATTTATTCTATGAGATATTTGCCCCATAGCCTTCAGATGTGTCTGCTTTTGTGAATCAAAAGAAAGTGCTTTCTGGCTTATAGGGGGTAAAAAAAAAAAAAAAAGTACAGAGGTGTCCCAAGCATTATAATCAACTAAATATTTGATCATGGTGATTTGGTATAACGGGTAGAGCCTTGAACTTGGAATCAGGAAACTGGCTCTCCAATTGACTTATGGGACTTTGAACCAACCTTTCGTATTTATTGTCCAATTTTCCCTTTTATGAAGTGGTGAGACCACTGCCCTAACGACTCATAACCCATTGCAGGGCTTAACAAGTAAATGCCTATCTGCAAAGTGCTTTGAACACGTGTGAGAATGAGAGAAGATGTGGCCCAACTTTTTTCTCACTTCTAAAAGATTACTCTCTCTCAGGAGCAGACCAGATTCAGCCTTGGTAACAATTACGGCAGCATAGTTGATCAAGGAAGGAGAAGGAGTACCTTATACATCCATCTTGTTCTGTCATCTGGGTTTTGGTTTGCTACTAATTTTGAAAGGTGATACCTCTTCCCCATTTAGTAGGAAGTTAGTCGTAGTGATGACAATTGTGGAATGTAAGAAAAGGTCTCCATGGAAGAGTAGGAATATACGCGCTGTGAATGCTCACCTAGGCTGATGCCCATCCTAAATTTGAGTGACCTTGGACATGTTGCTTGGCTTCGTGGTGCCTTAATGTCCTTCCAACTATGAAGTAGTGTTGGTGGAATAACTTACTCGTGTGTCTGCCTTGGTGACTATGATGTTAGAATCTGTAGGAACTTTATTTGTTCTAGGACAACTTTATTTGTTCTTAACCTCCTATGTCCTACATACCCCTTTGGCAAACTAAGGACGTGTAGGACCTCTTTCGAGAATTGGGTTTTTTTTTTTTTAAAGATTTTTATTTATTTGACAGAGAGACAGCCAGAGAGGGAACAGAAGCAGGGGGAGCGGCAGAGGGAGAAGGAGAAGCAGGCTTCCCGCCTGATGCAGGGCTCGATCCCAGGACCCCGGGATCATGACCTGAGCTGAAGTCAGATGCTTAAGGACTGAGCCACCCAAGCGCCCTGAGAATTGAGTTTTTAAAATGCATAAAATGGAACAAATAGACTTACAAGTGACTTGGAAACAGTTAACAAAATGTTAAATAATTATGATACAGTAATTTATGTGCTTCTTTCTAACACATTAAATAACAGAGCATAGCTGCAGATCTCACCATACTGTAATTTTGAAGTAGGGATGAGTGTAAATATTGTGTTGGGATATCTGCAACAAGTGTAACGCCACATGAAAGCGTCCTGTGGTGTGTCTCGGTGACAGTCACAGGATTGCTAATACTACGTACCACTGGTTGTTCCCTCCCTTCACAATTGAAGGCAGTGCTGACTTTTGCTAGAGGTGAATGAGTGCGAATGTAGATGAAAGTTTTCCCCAGTAAGTTCACAGCTGCCACAAAGTCTCTCTGCAGAGATCCCATGTGAGCCAGTGGGTCCCACGTCAAGAACTCCTGCTCTAGACCAACTGGGTTTGTTTTTTTTTTTAAGACTTTATTTATGTATTTGACAGAGAGAGGGAGAGAGATGCAGTGAGAGAAGGAACACAAGCAGGGGAAGTGGGAGAGGGATAAATAGGCTTTCCACCGAGCAGGGAGCCTGATGTGGGGCTCGATCCCAGGACCCTGGGATCATGACCTGAGCCGAAGACAGATGCTTAACGACTGAGCCACCCAGGCGCCCCGACCAAGTGGTTTTTGAAAGTTAAAATATCTTCTGGCCACTTGCATTTTAGGCTTTTGCAATATTTTTTCAGCATCTCCATCATGCTGAACACAAGGGCATAAAGAAGATATGAAATAAAAGTTCATTGCCACCTGTTGGTGACTGTTCTTGGTCGTGGAGAAAGTTAAAAACAATGATTAGCAGGAGGCTTTTGTGTCTGGTGGTTTTGCTTTTCTAATAAACAACCCAGCTTCAATGGGATGGTTTTGGGCTGTACTGCTCCATCTTCTCGCCTTTTGAGTTTTAGTGGTTTTGCCTTCCTTCCCCATTTTTGACCTAATTATTTTCTCACTGCTCCTTCCAAATACTGTTTTGGCCACAGAGCACTGGGGAATGGGTGGTTTTCTTTGCAGTTGGTGTGAATTGGGGTATGAACTTCTCTATTCTTCTCACCCCTGTAGGACTGGATGTGGGGCTAGCTGGTGTCACTCCACTTTGACCTAAAAATTCCCTTCGGTTTGGGAGGCAGAGCTTATTCTTGGAAAGCTCTTCTGTGTCCCGATGTAGAAGAGAGAGCACATTGGACCTCCTGAAAGGTAAGGAACCCGATGATGAACATACGACCTCCGTGACTCAATCTGAGTATTCTGGATTTTTTGTTTATGTTTCTGTAGGGTCTCTTGTAAGTTAAAATTACATTTGTTCGTCATGGCAGCAGTTCCCAGGGCAAAGGTCATGAAGTTAAATGCAAGTCAAAAGTGTAAGCATAGTTATCCTCTAGTTTTCTGTGAACAGGGACTTCCGCGCTAGCTCACCTTGTAGGAAAGGTGGGTGGTGGCAAGTGAAACAGGTTTGTGTAAATGCAAGGCAAGGGTAGCAAAACTTAAGCTCCAAGCTCATTATAACCCCTGGATCACCCAGCATTGCTTGAGTTTCTCCTGGGTGTTGGGCACTGAGATGATGACCCTTTCCTGAGGGGGCTCTCTGTCTACACTCTCTGTCTACACATAAGAGAGATACAGTTTTTCAAGTGTTACAATAGCACTGTGACTACCATGCTGTAGGGCTCCAGAGGACATTCCTAGGGACAGTTGGGAATCAAGGATAATTTCACCAAGAAGGGACATTTGTGCTGAAATTTTACTTCAGGTGGCCATTATTCTAAATGATAGAAATTCATTTTTGAACGCTTAACTTTTGTCAGGACTCTTTAGTTTGATGTAAGTCACTTGCCTGCTTCAGGTTTGTTAGCCTGAAGGACGATAGAGGCGTTCCAACCCCTCGAGTCTGAAAACATACATTAGTATTTTGTATGGACCAAAGTTTTCTGTGCATGCATATGTACGTTGTATAGTTTTTTTCCCTCCACATGTTGGGGAATGATTGGTTCTTCCTATTGTGTACTTTTGCGGAGAGGAAGCTGTTAGAAGTTGGCATGCCAGAAGTTAAGAATGAGCTCGGAATGGAATCCTGTGGCCTTTTAGTTCCACATTCTAAGTTTGATACTCTGCCTTTTATGGAGTAGTGGTCATAGCATAGAAATTAACTTTGTTAAACATGACACAGTTGTAATAAACTTGACTTCTTAGAGCAGGAAAGTGGGAAAGGATCATCGGAGGAATCGAAATTGGAATCGTAGAGGTAATTCTGAGCTTGGGCAGATTAATCTGTGAATTTATTTACAACTTTGTGGCAACCTTATAGAGTCTCCCTTGAAAGAATCCGAAATAATTTGGCCTTAGGACAATCTGGAACTTGGTTCTTCCTTGCAATTTCAAAACTATAAAATCTGGGCAAAGGGGGAGGTTCAGGGTTATAATTCCGTTTCACGAGGACTAATGTTAGAAATTGTCCTGCTTGATCTGTTTTTTTTTTTTACTTATCTAGCCCCGTTCAGTATTGCGTTTTGCACACAGTAGGCACTCAGCCACAGGAAATCACCTGGCCAGGTTGTTCAGCCCCACGTTCTTACAAAAGCATGTGAAAATACTTTTCCTTGCTGAGTGCTTGTTGTGCAGAGTGATGGTTCAGAGGAGGGAGGACTGCGACTGAGTTCACTCCATGAATTCGACAGCATGTCTGCAGTTTTGTCCCTTTCTCCTTCCCAGTCAGCTCCAGTTCTCTGCACTAACGAGGGATGCGCGGAAGCAAAAATGTGAGGGGTTTTTTTCCTACTCAATGCCCAGAAATCTAGAAAGTAGAAACATTGATTTTATTTGCCCTTAGTATTTCCCAGTCTCCGAAAATAAAATGTGCAGTTGGGGAGGAGGGAAAGTCACAGGGGCCTTGAGATGTCTACGGATTGGATAATGTACTCTTTAAAAATTGAAAGCTGATTCCCTTTACATGGGAGATGACAACTGCCTCTTAATCTAGCTTTCTAGAATACATGAGAAATCTGCTCTTAAGATATTCAGTAACAAGATGTATAGTAATTTTTTTTTTAAATCTGTTTAGAAATTTTTCTTCTTTATCCTCATCCAGGTGAGGGCACCTTTGAGAAAGGGGTTCCCGGACTCCTCCACCTCCTCATGTCCAGGATGAGCACTGCAGTATCGTGACCCTTGGGGTTTTGGTGAGTAGCCTGATGATGGATCATAGCACTAGAGAGCCTCGCTGGCTTAGAAAGATGAGCTTGGGGAAAAGCTTCCAACTTTTATTCAAGAGATATTTTTTGAGCAAATACCACGTGCCGGGTGCTGTAGGAAGTGCCGGGAATCCAGAAATGGACAAATCACTCTTGGTCCCTGCCTTCCCTTCCTGAAGAAGAAATTCTGAAGCCAGGATTTCATTCATTCAGCGAAAATATTCAGACTCAAGATGGAGGGTTGAGGTGAGGGAGAGACTTGTCGAGCATGACGCCCGTGTTTGTGGCATGAGCAGCTGGGTCCCGTTTACTATGGCGTGGAGGATGGAAGGACAAACACTTTGGGGAGGGAGGCTGCCTGGAGATGAAGAATTCCTGGTCCATCTTGTTGAGTCTGAGACATTTAGGGAGATGTCCAGGCGGCATTTGTGGGCGCAGGCCCGCAGGGCAGAAGCTGAGCTGGGGACGGGAAACCGGGAGTGGTTGGCGTGGAGAGAGCTTACCGAATGAGAGGAGAAGAGGCCCGAGGGTGGAGTCCCGAGGACCTCTGAGTTGTAGACATTGCACAGAGAAGGGGCCGGCACAGGGGGCACACAGAGAGGGACTGGAGAGGTGGGAGGAGATCTAGGGAAGTGGGGCACCATGGAAACCGAAAGAGGAGAGTTTCAAGAAGGAAGCGATCAGCTGGCAGGCTACGAGATGGAGTAAGATGAGGTCAGAGCAGTGGCCAGGGGTGACCTGAACCAAAATAGTGGTTTCTGTGATCGGAGTAGGGGTAGGAGGTGGACGTTGGTTTAAAATGCTGAAAGGGTGAACGGCAAGTAAGGAAGTAAAGACCGTGTGTCTTGTCAGCCCTGGAGAAACTTGGCTCTGGGAGGGAATAATAGCATGCTAGTGCTGGGCTTTGTTTTCCTGTCATATTTTGTTTTTTTCTCAATGCTGGAAGAGACTAACCCATGTCCAAGTAGTGGTTGGAAATATGCAGGAGATGGGGGGAAGGCCAAAGGAGAGAGTGAACGCGCTCAGAAAGCTGGAAGGGATGGGGTCTAGACCACCGTGGTGGGACTGACCTCTGGGGAAAAGTGGGCTATTTTGTCTGTTTCAATAATAGAGAAGAAGGAGGGGGCTGGATACTATGAGTATGGCTTTGCAGATTTGGTGCTGAGCGTGTCACGTCCGACCTGGTGACTTCTCTTCTTAAGTCCTGGGCAAGCCATGCACTGACAGAGGGGAGGGCGGGAAGGAAGGGGACAGTTGGAGATAACAGGATACGAAATGACAGTGGGCAGGATAAGCAAGTGAGCTAGAGAATGGTAGTCATCCTAGCTGTGGTTCACCCACACGCTGGTGCTGTGCTGCTGAGCACTTGATTCTGCACACTGGCTCCCCTTTTCCCCTGGGTCCCCATCGTGACAGGCACTGGAGTGATGAAGCGCACAGCCAGGGTGCCTGGCCCGCGCCAGCTCTCCCACGCACCGGGGTCCACCTAACTCAGGGATGACCCACCTCGCTGGGGCAAACGGCTGAACATTCAGAGGCTCAGTTCCCTCATCTCTGAGATAGGGAGAGTAGGGGTACCTGCCTCCTGGCACTGTGGTCAGTGAGCTTAGTACGTAGGGACGGTGCTTAAAAGCGCCTGACCCGTAGTGAGGAAGAATTTTAAATAGTGTCTAAGAAGAAAAGGGAGAAACACGGAATAAATAGATCTTAAAGTTAGGAGATTTCCTTATAGTGGAGGACAAAATCTGTGTGTGTCTAATGAAGCCTCTTCCGTGGAAGAGCTTTTCCAGTCATTAAGGTAAAACAGTTGAGCGCCACCCTGCGAATGTAGGAGCCCAAGAGCCGAATTTGGGTCTTTGGACTATATGGTAAGACACTTGGCAGATCTTTTTTTTTTTTTGCTTGGCTAAAGCTAAGGCTAGGGTGACTTCCTCCAACAACTCCCCTAGATCAGGGGTCGAAAACCCTGGATTTTGTCGCCCATCTCTCTGCGAGTCCCCATGCTCATTTCAGCCCTCCATGCTGTCTCCACCCATAAAGTCATGGTAAGGAGGTGGCCTTGAAGAGCGGGGGAGTCAGGGCAAACCTGGGAGAGGCCCCGCCGTCCGCTCCTGTGCGCTCTGGCCACTCCTCTGTACAAGGCCTGCCGATCAAGCTCGAGCACCTTGCGAGAACAAGAGACTGGCTGTAAGAGTACTTTGAAATTAAAGTGCTGTATGCTCACAGTATCATTAGAAATCATCGTTGCTACCGGTTCATCAGAAATGCCTGGCAGACTGAGGCAATTCGTTAGTTGTAATGTGTTCAGAGTTCCTTTGGAAAGAGAGTGTGACGCAAATGCCAGGTGCTTCTGTTCTGGGAGAAGCTGGGTAAGTCGCAGAGGGTCCAACCACATTTTAGCACATCACGCCGACGATTATAGACAAACCAAGAACTTTAAAACAAGATTCCTGTCTTCAAAGAACATAGTCTACGTAGGGAGATAAAACATGCACATAGGACTATTCAGTGTGACATGTGATTGAGTGCTAGAATGAGTGATGCAGACGGAAGGTACCAGAAGTTACAGAAGGGGACTATCTAGGTGGTAACTGCTTTTCTGTTCCTGAGGTAGATGTTTTCTGATGGCTTTGTCCACGCAAGATTCATTTGCTACTTCTGTTTTTCCAGTGATTCCTGATGTTTAGTGAGAGGTTACGAAATGGTTTATGATCACATATGTCAAACTTGACAACCACGATCGATTTTATAGTTTAAACTGAAAAAAAGAAAGGAAGAGGCTGAATGTGGTGGGGCATAAAAATACAACCTTAAACATAATCAAGACCAAAATTGTGTTTTAGGATGTTTTCTCCTAAGGTCAGCATAGGAACATCCCATAACATTTTATTCTAGCTCTCTTTCCCGACTTCTTCGCTTAAAAAGAAAAAAAAAAAACAAAACATAATCAGGTGCGCTGAGAACTTCTGTAAATTCTTTTCAGTGTCTCAGGTAAAATAGCTGGGACTGTTGCAAATTTCCAAATGAAGAAAGAGACATTTAACACTTGGCAGTAATCTTACTCAGTGCCAAAACCTGGACTAGAGCTCGGGCTTGGTCCAGTTCCGGAGTCTCGCAAAGGGTATGTAAGCTGGCACACCCGAGTGCCTTCGAACTCGCTGTTATCCTCCCGCCACGAATCCTACATCTTGTCTCCCCCCTTCGGTCCCGTGCCCCAGCGGCACAATAGCAGAAGGTAGGGACGGCGTTGAGGGGACACTGTTTACCGGAAAAGCCATGCTGGACCTACCCTGCAAGGAGAAGGGACTGAAAGTGTGTCTTGGTTTTTCCTGAACTAGTTTAGGCTTCCTTAAGTAAAGGGCTTTCTCATTTGTTCTCTGGCTAGGTTTGGGAATATTTTCTTGACCTTTATGCTTCAAATTAGCCTTGCAAATTGGCTCAGAAAACAGCTTCCAGAGATGTTCTTTTACCTTCAGCTTTACGGATCATTCCCACGCTTCCCCAGGCCTGGGGTCCCCTTCATTAAACAGTGAGAACACAAGACACATCCTTGGCATAATTTAATAGATCATGGAAGTCAGGGGGCAGAACTGACTGTACTTGCTGTTGACTCAACAGCTGATTTGAGAAGTAACTTCAATGTGTCTCTGCTGGAGGCCCTGAAAATAGAAACATAGATTCATTTGTTTTGTGGTTTGAATGGGGTGGGTTTGTTACATTTCAGTGCCATTGTTGGCCATCCCAGGTGAAAGACCAGATAGTAGCTTTGGATTTGGAGTACCCTGTGGGTTCAAGGCATGGTTTTGAGAAAAGAAAAACCCAAGTGTGTGATGGGTTTGTATTTGGAAGTAGAAAAATGGAAGGGAGAATATATGGCTGAAGACAAAATGTTTTCCTCACCTGCTTACCTACGGCTCTCCTGCTCGGTGGGAGGCTCGTGTGCGTGGCAGAAAGTCTCGTTGCTCTTCCGCGGCCTCAGCGTCAGAGCATGGACACTGCCGCCCCCTGCACCCCGCTGGAAGCCGGGGAGCGACCCAGCGGCCGCACCGTCCAGCCGGCTAGCGCTTTACCTTCGATCCTGTTGTAAGGGTGTTTTATGTCTTTTGTGTTTTTGCTCCCAACTCTTTTTGGGTGGCCTTTTCCCACAGTGTGCCCTGGAGATGCGAGATTTCCCTTTGGCAGCAGGAGGCACACCCCCAGAGAATGCTGGAGCTGCAAGGGGAAAGGACCCACTTCCACAGCAGAGAAAAACAAAGAGGAAAAAGGTGTACAGGTGGCCAGCGCTAAGGGACGCCCCCAGCGAGCAGCGGGCCGCCGCCACTGCCCTCAGCAGCTCTTTCTGCTGCTGCCCGAGAGGAACTCGGTGAGCCCATCCCTGTCTGTGACTGCAAGCTCAGGATTTCAATCAATGCATTCCAGCAACCCTAAAGTGAGGAACTCTCCGTCAGGAAACACACAGAGGTAAGGGCTGGGGCCTGCCCAGCTGCCCCTGGGGGGGAGTCGGAGGTGGACCGCAAACACTCATTGAGGGCACAGTGGAAGCCAGTGAGACCTGAGTGGGGAAAGGAAGAGAAAACAGACAAGGAAACAGGCCACAGCACAGTCAGACTTTCCGGTAGCGCTTTGCCCATTATTCCCTGGCTGTGCCCCTTTGCCACCCCTCCCGGTCACCAAAGCACAAAGGAAGGGACCTTAGAGTCCACCCAGTACGGTGGGTGTCCTAACCCTGGCACGTGAGGAGACTGAGGCCTGGGATGGTGAGGAAGCCTAAGTTCCTAGGACGTCAGCACCGGCCCCCGGCCCCCTGCTGCAAAGGTTTCTCCTGCGTTCCACAGTACTTAAATTGATATTTTTTAAAGAATTTTTTCCTCCTCCCTTGGGGTGCCAATGAGTGCATGTGCCCTGGTGTGTGATACTGCTTGTTGGAGGGTTCGTACCCAGGAGGGTTTCCCTAACCCGCCACTCACCAGCGGGTTTCCTCTCCGGCTCTCTGAGTCCTGCTCGTATTTTCCAGCAGGGAAGCTGGGCTCTCGTTACAGCTGTTCCTTGTCGTCAGCCAGGGGGAGGGTAGTATTTTGATCTTCACGATGCCTGTTTGTTTACTCTGAGCTAGTCTTAGTGTGAGAGTCACTTCTCTATGTACATAGAAACCATTGTCCTTTATTGACAGAAGCCCTAGAGATGGGTTCCCATGTGACTCTAGGGTTCCCGAGCCCTGGCAGCCACTCTGCCTGAGCCTCCTCTCGGTTAGCGCCCAGAAGAGAGCGGGGTTGGAGGGAGCGAGGAAGGAACTGAGGTGAAAGGTAGGGCGGGTACTTAGTCCTCTGCGTCTCCTTGACCTACTCTAGAAACTGCTTCTCCCTGATTTGGGCTGACCGGCTGTATCCGGCATCTGATCTCCCTTTATCATTTGTCTCTTTTAGTAGCCCTAAGTCAAAGCAGGAGGTGATGGTCCGTCCCCCTACAGTGATGTCCCCATCTGGAAACCCCCAGCTGGATTCCAAATTCTCCAATCAGGGTAAACAGGGGGGCTCAGCCAGCCAATCCCAGCCATCCCCCTGTGACTCCAAGAGTGGGGGCCATACCCCTAAAGCACTCCCTGGCCCAGGTGGGAGCATGGGGCTGAAGAATGGGGCTGGAAATGGTGCCAAGGGCAAGGGGAAAAGGGAGCGAAGTGTTTCCGCCGACTCCTTTGATCAGAGAGATCCTGGGACTCCAAACGATGACTCTGACATTAAAGGTATGTCTATAAGATCTTTGAGACTCAGAGGGAAGTAGGCGTTCCCGAGGGCAGGCCCCCGACGTTGGTGGGTGCCGGAGAGCCTAAGAGCAGCCAAGTGGGGAGAGTAGGTATCAGATTCAGGAGCTCATGTCACAGCTTATTAAGATGGGACTGTTCCTTCTCGTTTTCCTACCGACTGAAGAACAGTCGGGAACCACCCTGTCGAGGAGTCCTTGCTCTTGAGGACGCATGTGTTTTGGGGGTTATGGGTGGATGTTCACGGTCCTCACCACGTTCTTAGGGGTGTTTCTGGCCCCCCTGCCATTTCTACTTCAGTATCAAGCCCCGGTTTGTGTCTGCCCGGGGCCCACACTGGAGCAGTTCTCCGGGCCTCTCGTCTTCTCTATCAGATTCGCCCTCGAAGACTCGGGGGCTGTGCTCCCTGGCCACCACTCTGCCAGAGTTGTAGGCACGAGAGGAGGCGCTGGCGCCCGTGGGGTTTGTCACAGCTGATTCCTGTGTGGCCGGACTGGGTGGCTACATGTGCCAGAGACAGGGGAGGCAGCAACACAGAGCCAGCCTGGAAGAACGTGGGGCCACCAGCTGTGGCTTCTGTTTTTCCTCCTAGTGTAAAACCAAAAATCTTAACTATAGGCCAGAGCATGAAGTTGCATTCCAGGAGTGGAAGTGCGACACCCTCCCCCGCCCCCAAGCCCATATTAGAAACGAAAATCTGGGTGATTGCTCCCCTGTCTTCCCTTCCTTCCTCAGGTATTTGTGGGAGGCCTGTCAGGAGCGCCCCACTGTGCTGGGCGCTGGGAGGCGTGGTCAGCAAGGTGCAGCTGCTGTCAGAGAGAATTTGAGGGCACCCGGACAGCAGCTCGTTAAACAATTACAATAAAATGTGATAAATGCTGAAATCAGGGGATCCAGGGGCTGTGGGTTCAACTCACAGGGGCATCCAGTCCAAGAGGTTCCAAAAAGGTTTCCAGGAAGGAGGGACATTTGCGCTAATGTCTGAAGGGTGTGTAATAGAGGAGGAAGGAGGTGGTGGGGTGTGGGGGGCAGGGATGAGTTCTTTTTAATTGGTCATTTCGGGAGAAGCGTTTTTGGAATTTTTATGAGGTGGAGAGGTTTCCTCTGAGCAGGGTACTTCCTCCTTGACTTTCTCAAGGTGGGGTTGTGTTGTGGTGCTGTGAATGCTGGCAGAAGTTTTCTTCTTTCTATGACATGAGTCTTTCCATTCTTTTAGAATGTAATTCTGCTGACCACATAAAGTCCCAGGATTCCCAGCACACGCCACACTCGATGACCTCGTCCAATGCCGCAGCCCCCAGGTCTTCCACCCCCTCCCATGGCCAGACTACTGCCCCGGAGCCCACACCTGCTCAGAAGACTCCCGCCAAAGTGGTGTACGTGTTTTCTACTGAGATGGCCAATAAGTAAGTTAACGGTTGTGCCTTGCTGTTGGCGTGGCTTGTGCATTTGGACACGGAAGTTCTTATTCCCACCGAAGATTAGTCCCTGTTTTCCCCTCACTGGCGTTATTCTCACTTAGAGTTAACAGTACAGAAAGGGGTAAAAGAAAAGAAAACCTGAAACCTCCCTGCCCTCTCTCCCCAGAGGCAACCACTGATGATACTTCTTTGGCTTTCCTGCCAGAAAGTTTTTATGCCTATAATATACATAGAGATCTTTTTAAACATAAAAGAGATTGATTACACAATATACACTTTCCTGTAGTTTAGCATTCTTTTTAAAATAACACAAGTAATACGTGTCTGTCTCAGAATAATTAGAAAATATAACTAACGAGAAGAATATGTCTGGAATTCATAGAGATAAGTACTGTGAATGTTTGCGTACCTATGTTTCTGGTGGGTGGATCAGCAAATTTTTTAGCGACTTCCCTAATTTATAGAAAATGTGAGTTACCCTATATACATACAGAGTGAATTTCCACAGCCTTAGGTTATCATTAGGTGTTGTGAGATTTCACGTTTGCCTTTCGTGAATGGGGTTTGGAACTAGGATTCTATAAAACACCTACCACCGTGTATTGGTTTGAAGGAGAAAATCTTGGTGTTTTTTTTGTTTTGTTTTGTTTTTTCCCTAATCAGATTACCATTTTTTTCCCCAAGGGAAATTCAATTTTATTTTATTTTTTCAATGTTACAAGACTCATTGTTCATGCACCATACCCAGTGCTCCATGCAGTACGTGCCCTGCATTTTTTGTTTTTATTTATTTATTTATTTATTTATTTTTAAGATTTTATTTATTTATTTGACAGAGGGAGATCACAAGTAGGCAGAGGCAGGCAGAGAGAGAGAGGGGGAAGCAGGCTCCCCGCCGAGCAGAGAGCCCGATGCGGGGCTCGATCCCAGGACCCTGGGATCATGACCTGAGCCAATGGCAGAGGCTTTAACCCACTGAGCCACCCAGGCGCCCCTTTTTTTTTTTTTCATTTTTTGTTTTTTTTAATGTCTCTTTTGAGATTTGCTAATGGCTATCATTAGATTTCAGAAGTCTGGTGGTAAATGATAGACACGAATAATGAAAACTTGTGTTTCTTGATTCTCGCTCAACATTTCTAGTGGCTCTCTACACAGACCTGCCCTCCTTCCCCTCTCACAAGTTCACTCTGGGGCTAAAGTGCTTTGGAATTACAGGTGGTGGACAGAAGCAAGTCCTAGTGTGTGCTTCTCTTTCGTCTCTGCAGAGCTGCAGAAGCTGTGTTGAAGGGCCAGGTTGAAACTATTGTCTCTTTCCACATCCAGAACATCTCCAACAGCAAGACAGAACGAAGCACAGCCCCTCTGGTAGGCCATTTTGGAAGTGGAGTGTGGTTTAAAGGCGCTCCCGTGGCCGTAAAGGTGGAAGATGGGGAATGTCGTTGATGGGGAGATAGTCTTGATGGTCTAAGCTGCGTTCCGGGCGTCTTACCTGCTCGTGGCATTGCGTGGTTTCAGGCAGATGACGCTGTACTAGCCTTTCCTTTCGCAGGCTGGTATACTGGTGGGTTACTAGGAGAGGAAGACCCAGAATCAAAAAGGAGCTATGTGGAGCGCTTCGATTTCTTTCCTGCTGCCATCTCTGGGAAAAATGCACAGGGCAGCTTTTTAAAAACTAACAAATGCTCTTGAGTTGGTTGCAGAACAGAAAAGCAATAAGGAAAGCCACAGTACTGGGCTGCATGCTCATAATACCACAATTAGAGTCTCAGTGACTTTCAGAATGATTCTTACTTACTTCAAAGTGAGAGGACCATCGAGTGCTTTTAATTGCTTGATATTTCCAAAATTATAAGAAGCGTTAGTTAGTCTGTCAGTCTGTCTCCTGTCTGGAACTCAAGTACCTGCCATAAACCATGTTAGAAAAAGCACGCGGTGGTGGTTTGAATACACGGATCGTTCCATGTGGAACCGAAAGCTATTTCTGTGACTGGTATTGTCAAGGCATCCCACCGAATGCTGTGGGGACACTAAGAGGTTCAAGACACAGCCCTTGCTTTCAGGAAACATAAAATCTAGTACTCAGTGGGGTCTTCGACATGGGAAAAGTCAAGTGGCAATAAATGAGTCAAAAGACAATACACGATAAAATAGATGACCTTTCTGTCTATGTCGTGTATCAGTGGAGTCCCTCCCCATTGACACAGCAGAGCTTGGCTTTCCTAGACTTAGAGAAAGCATTTCACGTTTCTCCTACGTCTGTGCTATTCAAAAAGGGTAGAGGATGGACGTACATAACATTTAAAATGTATATATATTTTAATTTATACTTAAAAATTTTATACATATGTATATATAACATTTAAAACTTAAATTGTCCTGGAATGCACAGGGAGTAGTGCAGTGCAAACCAGTATTTGATCGACTTAACGACAGATCTTAACTATAGTTTTCACCTCTACCTTCTCTGGTACTGAACTGAGTCAGAAAAGGAGTTCAGGATATAATTGGGAATAATCAACTCACCAGCGCTCCCAGTCTAGAATCAAAAGGGTGGCACTAAACTGCTGCTTCTCTCCTTGTCACATGACACGAAGTCCGTGCCTGTCCCCAACAAACAAACAAAAGCTGGCCAACAAACGCAAAGCTAAAACGGCACCGGAAGGAAAATTAAGGTGACCCCCACACTGCAGGGAGGGAGTCAGGGACATGGAAGAGCCGAGAGCGTGCAGAGTCGCGCGTGCTCGGCCAGCCCTCCCCATGCCAGTCTCTGTGTGCAGACATCTGGGCCTGGGTACCTGCAAGGGAAACATTTATATACATACCCACAGAATGTGCACACTCGAAGACAGGCTTTGTGTTTATGCAGCACAGACTGTTCGATGCAGAAATACACATAATGATTCGTGTACAAATTTGCACCCAGGGAAACATTCCAGAGAGCAAGTGGGGAGGTAAGGAAGAGCCTTGGGGTTTGGAAATACAGACTGGATTAAGTGAACGAGTAGGAATAAATGAGCATCAAAGAAGGGGCTGTGCGGCTTGCCGGAGGCTGGCGAAAGAGCCCTGCGATGGGGTCTGTTCTTCCTCAGGACCCTCCCTTCAGCACCGTCAGCGGTGCCAGGGTTCAGCCCCGGCACACGTACGTCCCTCTTCCCGACACTAACAGCATCTGTGTCACCTGCTGCAGGGGAGGGGTGCTTTCACCCAGGACTTAGTGTAGCATCGGTACTTAATAAATAATAACGAGGCTCTCCTCCACCCTATGAGAAGGGCAGTCGGCTGCCTATTGGAAAGAACAGATCAAGAGACACTGAGCTAGATAGCCTCAGATTTCGCCACAGACGCTTCCTGCCTGCGGATTCTCTTACTACAGTTAATGTACAAATTCTTATCGAATATGGAATCAGTGATCACAAACTGAAAACAGAAACCAGACCTGTCGGGCCCCCTGGAAACTCCAGGAGAGGAGTCCTTTGGCAGTCGCCGTGCCAGAGGGGGCGCTGAAATGGAGGGGCCCTCCCTGCTTCCTCTGGCTGGTGGCGCACAGAGCCAGGAGCGACAAGAACTTTCTCTTTCCGTTGAAAACAGCAGACCTCTTGATTGACAGTGAGAAGCCTACAGACCCAGTTGTACTTTCGGGGAAAAGAAAAAGGTGTTAGGTACAGCCTCCCACATACTAAGAAACTAATCTCTCTTTGAATCAGAAACACACAGTAGACATGTGATCTCAAACCTGTTCCTCGAAATAGATACTCAGATGTATTCACTTTGGCAGAGTGGCTCTCCCCTGGCATGCTTATAAAGTTATTGAAACCTAATCCTCAGCAAGGGAAAGAGGATGCCATTTGACAGGAAAGTGGGGAAAAAAAATCAGAACGTCCCCACGTCCAGAGTGGGGTTGGCCGTGGGCACTTTCTACGGCAAATGTTAGAATAGATTTATGGGCCTGGGACAGATCCTCTGTAATGTGTCTTGCTTTTTTAATTGCCTTTCTGTACAATTTACCAATGATTTTTAAAAATCTCGTTTATCTTCAGAACACACAGATATCTGCCCTTCGGAACGATCCGAAACCCCTCCCGCAACAGCCCCCAGCCCCAGCCAACCAGGACCAGAATTCTTCCCAGAACACCAGACTGCAGCCGACTCCCCCCATCCCGGCACCAGCACCCAAGCCTGCTGCACCCCCACGTCCCCTGGACCGGGATAGTCCTGGTGTGGACAACAAACTGATTCCTTCCGTAGGCAGTCCTGCCAGCTCCACTCCACTGCCCCCAGACAGTTCCGGGCCAAACTCGACACCCAATAACCGAGCAGTGACCCCTGTCTCCCAGGGGAGCAATAGCTCTTCAGCAGATCCCAAAGCCCCTCCGCCTCCACCGGTGACCAGCGGAGAGCCCCCTGCACTGGGAGAGAACCCCGATGGACTGTCTCAGGAGCAGCTGGAGCACCGGGAGCGCTCCTTGCAAACGCTCCGAGATATCCAACGTATGCTTTTCCCCGACGAGAAAGAATTCACAGGAGGACAAAGCGGGGGACCCCAGCAGAACCCTGGGGTACTAGATGGACCTCAGAAGAAACCAGAAGGGCCGATACAGGCCATGATGGCTCAATCCCAAAGCCTAGGGAAGGGCCCTGGGCCCCGGACAGACGTAGGAGCTCCATTTGGCCCTCAAGGACATAGAGATGTGCCCTTCTCTCCGGATGAAATGGTTCCACCTTCCATGAACTCCCAGTCTGGGCCCATGGGACCCGACCACCTGGACCACATGACCCCCGAGCAGATAGCGTGGCTGAAACTGCAGCAGGAGTTTTATGAGGAGAAGAGGAGGAAGCAGGAGCAGGTGGTGGTGCAGCAGTGCTCCCTCCAGGACATGATGGTCCATCAGCATGGGCCTCGGGGCGTGGTCCGAGGGCCTCCCCCTCCATACCAGATGGCGCCCGGCGAAGGCTGGGGGCCTGGTGGGGCTGAGCCCTTCGCCGACGGGCTCAACATGCCCCATTCTCTGCCCCCGAGGGGCATGGCTCCCCACCCCAACATGCCAGGCAGCCAGATGCGCCTCCCCGGATTTGCAGGAATGATCAACTCGGAAATGGAGGGGCCGAATGTCCCCAACCCGGCCTCTAGACCAGGTCTTTCTGGAGTCAATTGGCCAGACGATGTGCCAAAAATCGCAGATGGTCGGAACTTCCCGCCTGGCCAGGGTGTCTTCAGTGGTCCCGGCCGAGGGGAACGCTTCCCAAACCCCCAAGGGTTGTCCGAAGAGATGTTCCAACAGCAGCTGGCGGAGAAGCAGCTGACTCTCCCCCCGGGGATGAGCATGGAGGCCATCAGGCCCAGCATGGAGATGAACAGGATGATCCCAGGCGCCCAGCGACACATGGAGCCTGGGAATAATCCCATTTTCCCTCGAATACCCGTCGAGGGCCCTCTGAGTCCCTCCAGGGGCGACTTTCCGAAAGGAATGCCCCCCCAGATGGGCCCGGGTCGGGAACTTGAGTTTGGGATGGTTCCTGGTGGGATGAAGGGAGATGTCAGCCTAAACGTCAACATGGGATCCAACCCTCAGATGATACCTCAGAAGATGAGAGAGGCTGGGGCGGGCCCTGAGGAGATGATGAAATTACGCCCAGGGGGCACAGACATGCTGCCGGCTCAGCAGAAGATGGTGCCCCTGCCATTTGGTGAGCACCCCCAGCAGGAGTACGGCATGGGCCCCAGGCCATTCCTTCCCATGTCTCAGGGTCCAGGCGGCAACAGTGGCTTGCGGAATCTCAGAGAACCCATTGGGCCCGACCAAAGGACTAACAGCCGGCTCAGTCACATGCCACCACTACCTCTCAACCCTTCCAGTAACCCCGCTAGCCTCAACACAGCTCCTCCAGTCCAGCGTGGCCTGGGGCGGAAGCCCTTGGATATATCTGTGGCAGGCAGCCAGGTACATTCCCCAGGCATTAACCCTCTGAAATCTCCCACGATGCGCCAAGTCCAGTCACCAATGCTGGGCTCGCCCTCGGGGAACCTCAAGTCCCCCCAGACTCCATCGCAGCTGGCAGGCATGCTGGCGGGCCCAGCTGCTGCTGCTTCCATTAAGTCCCCCCCTGTCTTGGGGTCTGCTGCTGCTTCGCCTGTTCACCTCAAGTCTCCATCACTTCCTGCCCCGTCACCTGGATGGACCTCCTCTCCAAAACCTCCCCTCCAGAGTCCCGGGATCCCTCCAAACCATAAAGCACCCCTCACCATGGCCTCCCCAGCCATGCTGGGCAGTGTAGAGTCAGGTCAGTATGCTCGCGTCCTCCCCTTTGTGCCTTGTAGCCGGAGATTGCAAAAGCCTGATTGATGTGCTTTAAGAGAAACTGCTGTCCTAACTTCATTCTGCAGCCGGAGGAGGTGGCCCGTGCCCACGTGGACGTATTCACGGCTGGGTGCATGATCCGTGCTCCCGCGGGGTTCCGCGCAAGCGCCGGGTCCTGGCAGACACACGCGGCTCTTAGTGCAGAATACGGTTGTCAGATAGGACCGTCCGGAGGAAGAGGGAGAACGGGAAGCACGTGTCATTTCCCGGAATAATTCACATTGGCACAGTGAACACGTGTTGGTGAAATAAAACGCCTTGTCGGCGGGTAAATGTAGCTTCTTTAAGTACTAGGCCCGCCCACTTGACGCCCGAAGGGGCTGCCCGCATGTCCACGGGCTCTGAGTGTAATCCGAAGCAGAAAGCTGGGGGCTGCGGAGAGACCCCAGTGGTTCTCAGAAGTGCGTGTTGACCACAGAGATGGTTACCAAAGCCGCCTCCTTTGGTAGACTGCTGTTCTCACAGATCAGCGGCAATTTATCAGTATTTTCTTCCTAGGAGAACCTCTCGCTGATGATGGTGGTTTTGTGGCTGGGACCAGAGGTGGTCCGTGGAAGATGAGCACTGGGGTGTAAATACTAGGTCTGTGTTGTCTCGGCTTGAGGAAAACTAGACTCAGAATAAGCTAGGAGAGGGATCCTGCCCAGCTAAAGCGTCCCTCTCTCAGTTGGGTAGCGGTTCACAAAAGCAGTCCCAAGGAACGGCCGCCTCAGAACTTTTTCGTTCAGCCCTCTTGCTTGTGGAAATTAATGGAGCGCATGTGCAGCGTGACGAGGTTCGCACCGGGCATCCGCTCGCCGGTCTGGCTCCACGGCGGACCGGAGACCTGAGTCGAATTCTGAGTTGTGATGGGCAAGGGAGAGAGCCGCTTATTTCACATTCTTTTCAGGGAAATAGTTGCCCCTAAACCATACTTTTCCCAAGCTTGAAGTTCTCTTTCTAATGCATTCTTGGTGTGTTTGTCTTCACCTCTGCTGATCCGTCACCTCCGGATCACGCTGCGGTCATCCCCCTGCACACACGCACGGAGCTTGACCAGAAGACTGATGGTTTGTGGCCTGGGTCTAATAACACTGTCCTGTTCATCTGTCTCATTCCTGGCCTTGCTAGTTTTCGTCACCATATAGGCCCAACTGCCTTCGAGAGGAGTCTGATCCCGGCCCATTTTTGTTTTCTTTTGCTTTCTCTAGGTGGCCCGCCACCTCCTACAGCCAGCCAGTCTGCCTCTGTGAATATCCCCGGAAGTCTTCCCTCTAGCACACCTTACACCATGCCTCCAGAGCCGACCCTTTCCCAGAACCCGCTGTCTATTATGATGTCTCGAATGTCCAAGTTCGCAATGCCCAGTTCTACCCCTTTATACCATGACGCCATCAAGACTGTGGCCAGCTCCGATGACGACTCCCCTCCAGCTCGTTCTCCCAACTTGCCATCAATGAATAATATGCCAGGTAAGAAATCAGGAAGCTAGGATACGGAGCCAGTGTTAGACAGAAGAGAGACTTCTCGCGTGCTTTTTCTCGACGGCTGCAGACCTCAACGGATGCAAGTGGAATGAGTTGAGAAAGAGTACCATCAGTGGGATTAAAGTGTCTTGGCTAGAGGAAGAAAATGAAAGCAAGTTTGTATTCGTTTGATTCAGTGTGTTTATCAGAAAGCAGGTTTCCTTAGAGTTCTTACAGCTTCTTTACGGAAGTTCTGATGCTTCTGTGTTCCCGGATGGGTTCTTTTCTCCCTTTTGAGGGGGTGGGAGTTGGGTGGGGATCCTCCTGGAGCAATACTGAAAACCGTTTCTTTTTAACAAGCTGATCAGAATGTCTTTAGTTCTCAAGTGTTTTTCTGGAAGGGCAGCCTCCAACCACAAGCAGCCACAGGATTTCAGACAGGGGAAAGCCCCTGTTTCCTAGCAAGCACCGTCCTCACCATACTCGGTGATAATTCTACAGAGACACCAAATACTTAAATGCCCCAGAGACTGCAGTAAAACCAGCACGCTTTCCTTTTCTGTTACAAGTGATCATTTCTTTAGCATTTCATATACCCTAGAGTTTGAAACACTCTCTTTGTAAGGCAGTATAAAAAAGACAGTGCCAAATGTCAGTTGGTAAAGGACTGTTTGGTTTCTTTGTTATTTCTGATTTTTGGACTTGCAGGACTGATTAACCCTCTTTCCCCAAAGAGGACTATACTTAAGTCATTCAGACAAGTTTGCTTCTTCTATAATAAGTAATGTCTCCGATGAAGAAGGCTAAATTGGTTTGCGTATTAATTTGTAACTTTTCACACCGGAGATTTTCTTCCTGGTTGTTTTCTACATATCCTTACATCATACAGTTTAAGACTCAAAATATATCCTCTTGTAGAGCTGTTGGCTTGTAGGCTCCAAAATGTTTTTTAATCTTGTTGAAGGGCAGGGATTTCATATTGTATGTTTTCCCAGCAGAGTCCCCTGCACATTTGATATGCGAGATTTTGTCGTTGTTGTGAATTGGATTTCTTAGTTTTTCTAAGTTGCTCTCGGTTAAGGTGATTCCTTTGATATCTTTATTTTTCTAGGAATGGGCATTAATACACAGAATCCTCGAATTTCAGGTCCAAACCCCGTGGTTCCGATGCCAACCCTCAGCCCAATGGGAATGACCCAGCCACTTTCTCACTCCAATCAGATGCCCTCTCCGAATGCCATGGGACCCAACATACCTCCTCATGGGGTCCCAATGGGGCCCGGCTTGATGTCACACAATCCTATCATGGGGCACGGGTCCCAGGAGCCTCCGATGGTACCTCAAGGACGGATGGGTTTCCCCCAGGGCTTCCCTCCAGTACAGTCTCCTCCACAGCAGGTTCCATTCCCTCACAATGGCCCCAGTGGGGGGCAGGGCAACTTCCCAGGAGGTATGGGTTTCCCAGGAGAAGGCCCCCTCGGCCGCCCCAGCACCCTGCCTCCGAGTTCAGCAGATGCAGCACTTTGCAAGCCTGGAGGCCCCGGGGGTCCTGACTCCTTCGCTGTCCTGGGGAACAGCATGCCTTCGGTGTTTACAGACCCAGATCTGCAGGAGGTCATCCGACCTGGAGCCACCGGAATACCGGAGTTCGATCTGTCTCGCATTATTCCATCCGAGAAGCCTAGCCAGACACTGCAATATTTCCCTCGAGGGGAAGTCCCAGGCCGTAAACAGCCCCAGGGTCCCGGACCTGGGTTTTCGCACATGCAGGGGATGATGGGTGAACAAGCCCCCAGAATGGGACTAGCGTTACCTGGCATGGGAGGTCCAGGGCCAGTGGGAACTCCGGACATCCCTCTTGGTACCGCCCCATCCATGCCGGGCCACAACCCAATGAGACCACCAGCCTTTCTCCAGCAAGGCATGATGGGACCTCACCATCGGATGATGTCACCAGCACAATCTACCATGCCCGGCCAGCCTACCCTGATGAGCAATCCAGCTGCTGCCGTGGGCATGATTCCTGGCAAGGATCGGGGGCCTGCTGGGCTCTACACCCACCCTGGGCCTGTGGGTTCTCCAGGCATGATGATGTCCATGCAGGGCATGATGGGACCCCAACAGAACATCATGATCCCTCCGCAGATGAGGCCCCGGGGCATGGCCGCCGACGTGGGCATGGGTGGATTTAGCCAAGGACCTGGCAACCCAGGAAACATGATGTTTTAAGCTGCTAAGATTGGATGTGCCGATCCTTGTCAAGATGAGATTCCAGGTCCTGAGAGCTGCTTTAAGGGAGTTCCAGGAGCACTGTTGGTCATGCAATAGGAGAACAGAGACCCGAGGGCTGCTTTGGGGGAGGGGGGAACTCGAGAATGTATGGATTTACCTGAAAACAAATGATTCATTTAATCAACAGGTGTGTTTTTTTTAAGATTTATTTTTTAAAAATTATTTTTGTGGACTTGGGTATCCCATGATGGCACCTACTTTTGGGAATCTGTAGCTGTGCTTTGAGAATTGCCATCGGTCATGTGTTGCACCGTTCTCTGTATGTTTACGTCCTTTGGACTGGCTTCTCCCAGGATTCTTTTCTGGTTTTGTTTTTTGCTTTGGGCTTTATTTTTTTTTGTGTGTACTGTACTATATTGTAAAAGGGATTTTAGCAGAGACTTTAGTCTTTGGGACAAGAGGAGAACAGGAATGCTGGGCTGTTTACTTTAGGTGGAGAATCCATCTTCAGACCTTTGGACTATTTTCTTTCAACTCCAGTGTATAGAAAAAAAACCAAACTACGACCTCAGAGCAGAGTATTAATGAAAAGCACAAAAAAAGGAACTAAGTTCAGCGAGGGGTGGGGGGAGGGGGGAGATTTTTCTTTTTAAAAATAATGAAGCTTAGGACGTTTGTTTTTCAGTTCGAGTGCTCTCCGGCACTTGTCTGTCTCTCCCAGTCTGCAAATCCACCTTCACGTTTTTCTCTCAGTTTCCCTCCCTTCCCCCTCCCCATCTCCTTGGTTAAGTGTGTTTCCTTCCCCTGTGGCTTGCTGCGCCACGGACGACCCCTGCTTTCCTCCTCTTTCCCTTTGGCAGCTGCAATACACGGTGTTATTTGGGGGAAGTAAATCTAAGGAAGAAGCCTCGCCTTCCAGGCCGAGTGTCGTCGGGGCTCCGGCTCCGGGAGGGAAAGGCCCGTGCTTGGGATGCTCGATGGTCTTCTTTTCTCTTTCTTTTCCCCAACACGCCCTTCCCTGCCCACCTTGTTTTCTGTTCTCCTTTTATTAGGAATTCCCAAGTGAATTTTATCAATGTGGGAGTGGAACAGATGCTAAAAGCTATCCAGGATTTTGTTTTCATTTTTGTTTTTAATTTTGTGGTTCTTTCCCTTCCCTCCCCCTCCCATGCGTAAAACGTTCTGTGTAACCTCCATTAAATTTGGTACAAAACCACTCACCAGAGCTGTGGTGTCAGAAAAATAAAATATATTGTTTCTTACAAAGCGGAATTGCCTCTCTTTGTTCACTTGGATTCCTGTTTGCTCAGTGCTGGGCATGATGGCTGCCACATGCCCCAAGAAGCATAGCAGCTTTGCATCGGAGTTGGTTAATGAAGAAGGTTAGGGGAAGTCGACAGAAGTGCCTGCCCAGGTGAAGCATGTTCCCTGCGGATGAGGAACAACCACTCGGAGATCTATCCCACGCACCTGTCCTATCTCAGTCGCGAAGGCCTAGCTGTAGGCGGAAGAGCAGCCCCGGTCCCCAGTGCGGGAAATTTACCTCTGGAGGTAATTAATGGTCTTTACCAGGAATTTCTGTGAGAGCCAATTTAATGGTGTGAAGTAATTAAGGTTAAAGGTATATTTTCGGTTATTTGCATAAGGCCCTGAAGTGTCCCTGGATCTTGCTAAGGTAAAACGTTACTACTGTACCTGCCAATCGTGGTTTCCAGCACTTTGTCTCCCTTCCACCGGGGCTCTGCTCCGTCTGGGCTGGCTCACCTCCCACCGCACTCCCTCAGCGCGGCAGTGGTCCCTGTCTGAGGGACTAGCTGTTCCTGCTTCTGTGCGTTGGGGTTCGTCCTGGGTGGCTATTTGAGTCCTGGGCGTTTTTAGCTGGGCGAGTGGGCGTCTGTGTGCGTGTTTGTTCACAGGTGAGAGCAGAAGGGAGGAGCAGCAGGTGCCCAGTCATCTGCAGACGGAATCCTACGAATTGGGCTCTGCTGGTGTTCTACAGGAGTGCTTTCCTGTGACTTTCTCTCTCCGAGAAGTGTGTTTGAGAGCTGCTTTCTCTTCCACTGCTGGCGGCCCTGCGTCTCAGAAACACAAGAGCCCCAGGCAACAAAAGTGAGCCGAGTGTTGCAGCCCCTCCCCCAACAGTCACCTCCCTGTGTGCACTCGGGCGAATCTTTGAGGGGCCTAAGAAGTAGGTGGTAATCATCTCCTTTGCCGATGAGAAAGCAGAGCTCAAGTTTAAGAATTCTGGCACAATCAGATCTATTCACGTGCTCCCGCGTGGTGACAATGTTATGTTAGGAGACTAAAATGAACGTTTTGTTTCATTAATTTAGCCATATTCCTCGGTTCTCTGGCTTTGAGGTATATGGAAGAGAGCAGGGGAACAGCTGAGCCAGGGGGAACGTGAGAGGAGAGCCCTCACCAAGGAAGGTTGGGCAGTGGCATTTGTCCAGCTGGACTGGCTTCTGGGGTGTCCCCACTCCCTGCTCCACCTAATAGTGCTGTGCTCACTGACAGTGCGTGGTCCCCTTCTTACTGTCGGTAGGAGGGAGCCAAGGGTGGGTAGGAGCAGGGTGGCTCCACCCTGGGAGAAGCTGGGGATGGGGACTGCTCGCGCGGCCCCCTGCTGGAGAACATGCAGCAGTGCAAATGAGCTCCCCCTCCCCCTGCACAGTAGTTGAGTTTTGAAAAGACCCCTTCATAAATCTTCATTCATTTACATTGTCAGCAGATACCAACAACATTTCATCACGATGATATCTGATAAACTAAGTTAATTTGGGGTTTAAACAGAACAATTTCTAATTTACTAAGAATGCTGTGAAATAAAATCACATTGGAGAGACAGGATGCTATTGCATGGCAAACTAATTTTTACAAATTAGCAAAAGGTTGATAAAGATATTTCATGTTAACATAATCCTGGGAAAGCCCAGCCAGTCTCCCCCAAATTGGGGGACTGAATGGAGAAATATAGTAATGATGTGTTACTTCATTTCAGGGCTTCATGGTGGGATGTGGATCATAGCATTATTTCTTAAGGACTAACAGAGTATGTGGTATTTTTTGTAAAACAACGTGGAATAAAATAAACATTTTGAAAGAATCTGTACTTCCAATGAAAAATAATTGTAGGGGTCTTACGAGGGGTGAGGCATGAGGAAATAGAAATTCTAAAACAAATTTACAGATTTTAAAGCTACTCTTTGAAAAAATTGATCCAAAATTTCTCCCAGCCTCCCTTACTCTCCTGCTATCAACAGGGCCAGCTTTCACTGTGTGCAACCTGTGCAGCTGCCCTGGGCCAGGGCTCGGTCTGCTGAAATTCTCAATAATCTTTGGATAGGGGACCCCACATTTCCATTTTGCTCTGGGCCCCCCAGATTATGTAGCCAGTCCTGGCTGTTGTAAACTAGAGTAATCACAGCACCTCCCCAGAGGCGCTGGACTCTTGGCCTCAGTCTTTCTTCTTCCTCCTCCCCAGTGGCAGGGGGGTACCCCGGGCAGGGTGGTGGTTGTGTTCCATTTAAACGGCCTGCACTTTAGTCATTTCCTTTTCCTTTTCTGAGAACTTTCAAAGTGCTGAGAGGACAGGGAAGCTGTATTTAACACAAGGACTCATTTCCTCAGCAGCCACCATCTAGAGAGCCTACTGTGTGTGCTGAGGCTCGGAGGAGGAAACAGGTGGGTAAATTGATCATTAGAGTACAATAAGGTCGTTACTGGGGGGATGGTGCAGAGTGCAGCAGGCCAGAGAGGAAGGTACCATGAAACCTCAATGGGAAGGTGATTTTTCCCTGAGTGGAAGGTGGTGGTTGGCATTTAAACAAAGGAAGTGGACGCAGCAAAGACCTGCCTCTTGAAACTGGATGGGTGCTATGAAGGAGGTGGAGGTAAGAAATAAGCCGAGGGAGAGAGGTCAGAGGGAGCCCGGTGTGACCCACTGAGGAGCCTGAACTTCATCAGCATTTTAAGCAAGGGACTCAGGTGATCATCTTGGCCCCTCAGGAGGAGGAGTGTGCTGTGGTGTGGGAGACAGGCTGGGGGTGGGGTGAGAGAACACGGGAAGGTCACTTGCAAAGACTTGCTTATTCTGCAAAATCCTTCAGCTCACAAACTCATCTCTTTTGCTTTAAAAAACATTAAATTGTATTTTCTGTGCTGTTTAAAGAACTTGAGCCTTATTGCCACTTTCTTTTCTCTAACCTAGACCAGTAATTGTTTTTCAAAGTCGCAAGCCCTTGTATTTAAGAAAAGTCATGGCATCTTAATTTGGTGATAAAATTCTAATGACACATCTAAAGCAAATAGTTTGCAAAGCACACAAAACAGTTTGTGGCTAAACATTTTATATTGGAGGGAGTTAATAAATGAGGTTAAAAAGAAGGTATGCTATGAGGATTGTAGAAATCAAAATTGTCTTTAACACAGCTCATTATCTGGTTTACTATAATAGATGCAATCTGTTTTCTGCCTACAGGTGACCACACTCCAACTGTTAACTTTCTGGCTCAGTGCTTAGTTGTGCTTGGCAACCAATAATATTGCTAGAGGAAGAAGGTGAGTCTATGATCCCAGAGAAGATTAAGAGGAGGTTCAGAAGTGATTTCCTCACAATATTTAAAGCATGGGAAAATGCAGCAATTTCACCAAACACACAAGAACTCAGTCCTCCCTTGCAAAATAGCCCCTCAAAGCCCAAAGCAATTATGAAGGACCCTGAGATTCCAAAGAACAGGTTGAAAAATCCGGCCCAAGCAAAGTGCAGGTGCAGGTTTCCACTGTGGCGGGGAGACAGGGACGGGACTGGGATGACCCTGTGCTCTGGGAAGTTTGGTTCTTCATACCATACAGTGTGTGCACAGCTCTATGCTAGCCACACTCTTCTTTTCTCCAGTGTCTGGAGCTAGAGTTCAGGGCAGAAGAAACT
This sequence comes from Potos flavus, assembly GCA_028534135.1. Classification (NCBI taxonomy): domain Eukaryota; kingdom Metazoa; phylum Chordata; class Mammalia; order Carnivora; family Procyonidae; genus Potos; species Potos flavus. The sequence continues at coordinate 74,559,886 of CM052900.1, read as the reverse complement.
TAAAAATGTCAGTGTTAGTCAGTGTTCAATTAGTGTTCAGGATGGACTGCAGTTTTCGAGGTTCTTTTTTTTTTTTTTTTTTTGCCACAGCCCAAGTTCTTTCTGTTAAGGACTCCTGGGAGCCTGTGTTTATTTCTCCTCTTTACCAAGCTTCCAGGAGCTTTCATTTTCCTCGCTTCCCACACAGAAACCCTCCATGAGCTTCTTTCCCTGGGGACTCCTGCCCATCCCCGCATATCAATGTGATCCAAGCACTCACCTTCAGCTCTCAGTGGTGCTACAAGAGGTCTGAGCACAGGCTTCTGGCTGCTTAGTTCTCAGTGTCAAATGCAGCCGAGCTGGGCCCTTACTTTGCTAAAGACTGAGACATCAGCACTGCTTTCGATCCAAACGGCTCAGTGCTTAGTTGTGCTTGGCAACCAATACTGCTAGAGGGAGAAGGTGAGTCTATGATCACAGACAGAGAAGATTTAGAGAAGGTTCAGAACTGATTTCTTCACACATATTTAAGGCATGGGAAAATGCAGCTATTTCACCAAACCCACAAGAACTCAGTCTTCCCTTCCAAAATAGCCCCTCAAAGCCCAAAGCAATTATGAAGGCTCCTGGGATTCCAAAGAACAGGTCGAAAAAACCCAGTTTGGTTACAGGGAATCACGGATTATTGTTATTTATTTTGTTCCCCAACTGCAAAAGTTCTCCCAGGCTTTGAAGTTCTTTATTCTGTCAGTAGTTGTGCTATTAAAAATTTTTACACACACACACACAGATTTATTTATACAAGTATATATGTACCTTTAATATACTAAGGTATGTAAATAATTAAATGCCAGTTTTGAAATGTCAACATGCTGTCATGAAGATTAGTTTGTTTTTTCCTTGTCAATGAAGCTGGAGAATCCCTAGAATTCTCTTCATTCATTCCTGTTGTTCTTAGTGCCTGCAAGGCCTTTGAAATATAATCATTACTATTTCAAAGTGTAATAATACCAGTAAGGAAATACAAAGATCATATCCATACAAAGTACCAGGCATCACTTGGCCCAGGAAAGAAATGATCCTTAGCATTGTGCAACAGAGTCCATGGTTTCAGCAAGGGCCCTTATAAGATGATCTTACCACCACTTAATCAAGAACCACTGAGCATCTACTTTATATCCTGCACTGTAATGGGCTCAGTGGAACATAAGGAAGTTGTAGTAGTTGCCCAGAAGGAACGTACGTACGTCTCACTGAGAAAGTACGTACTTGCAATGACTACAGAGCAGGACCATATTCTATTCTCCACATCGCCGTAGTCCCTGTTCATATTACATACTGAAATGATTTCTGCATTAGCCAACAAAGACAGACTAGGGCCATACAGAATGAAGTTACTGGTGTTGGGGCAATACCTCTGACCCCCTTCCTGCATTATGAATCTCTCCCCTTGCTTTCGATCATCCCCATTCTCATACAAACAGGCCTCGGCTTGGTCCTAGGCCTTCTGCTTAGTCTTTTAATAAATCCAGTCACCATCTGCATGCTAATAGCTCTAGAATTTCTATCTCCCTCTCTGCCTTTTCATAGGAGTTCTTGACTTGTAGAGACAACTGGCACCCTGACACTGCCTTGTGAGGGTCTTACAGGCACTTCAAACTTAACAAGTCCTAAACTTCTGAATTTCCCCCACATCTAATCTCCATAAATGATATAGGTCCAACCACCTAATTCTCAGGTCAGACACCGGGACTAATTCTTAATTCTTTACTCTTCACATAAAACCATCAGCAAATCCTCTTATGTCTATTTCTAAACATACCTTAAATCCATCTACTTCTTTCCATTCCAGTTCAAGTTACCATCTTTCACCTGACCTATTACATTCATTTCTTTTTTTTTTTTCTTAAGTTTTTATTTAGTCATTTAAGTCATCTCTACACCCAGCATGGGACTCTAACTCACGACCTGAGATCAAGAGTTGCAGGCTCTTCTGACTTAGCCAGCCAGGCACCTCTACATTCATTTCTTAATTTTGACTTCCACTCTTGCTGTTCTTCAGTCTACTCTCCACATAGTAGCCAGAGCAGTCTTAGAATGTTTAGCTTATGTACATCAATTCCTTCCTTAAAGATCTTTAATGGCTTCCCAATGCAATTCATATAAAATCTACCAAGCCCCAGGCACCTCTCCAGTTTCACTTCATGCCCTTCTACCCTTACTCACTGTGCTCCAGCCAAACCATTCTAAGTCCAGTATCTCCGGTGTGCCAAGCGCTTCTTCTTGCTTCCGGCTCACACACACTGGTACCTTGGACTAGCATGCTCTTGACTCCAGCCCCTCCCAGTGGCTGACACCTTCACCTCCTTAGGTCCCAGCCAATTTGTTACATCCTTAGAAAGGCCTTTTCTGATTACCCATCAAAATACCCACTCATCCCTAACACACACACACACACACACACACACACACACACAAACACTTTGTATCACAACATCCCATTTGTGTTCCTTATAGCAATTGTTTAGTCTATCTCACCCACTCCACGAAGTCAAGAAATGAATTTTTCTTATCACGTATTCCCCAGCATCTAGCACAGTGCTTACATTCTAAGAGGAATCCGTAAATACTTGTTAAATGAATGAGAGAAATGAAAGATCCTTGTGAATTTGGGTGGCCAGGAAAGATGTCATGGTGGTTGTGGTACATGAGGTGGTCCCTATAGTAAAGCTGGGGGTGGAGGGCACACAGAAGGACAACACAGATGAGGGAATAGAAGTGGGAATGAACAGGGGAAGACGATCAGACCAGCTGACATTGAAGGGAACAGTTTCATTAAAGCAGTCATTTAGTAATAGAATGAAATTGAAAAAAGAGAGGGAAAGAAGAATGGCCCCAAAAGCCAAGAAAGGAAATCTCATCTTGATATGGGAAGCAACAGAAACCACTCTTCAGTCTTGATCAGGGGAATTACATGATAAGATAAGTATTGTATAAAATGGGTCTGGCAGGGGCATGCAGAATGGATTAAAGCAAGGGGCAGCCCCAAAGCTAGGAAATCTGACTGGCAGCGTGCACAAGTCCTCCAGGGTTGAGGAGGCAAGGCTGCTGGTGATGAAGAGTGAAGGATGGGGCCAAGACAGCTGTGAGGGAAGAACCCCCAAGATTTCATCAGATACTGGGGGAAAGAAGAGGGAGGAGTCAAGACACCAAGATTTTGAGACCAAGAAACTGCTCCGCAGTCGTCCTGGTGGGTGGCCATCCAGTAACAGGAGGCCACGCTATTGAATGCCATCGGTTCTAATATTTAGAAAATTCTGCACACAATGAATCAGGCTTCTTTTCGCTTTTTGTCCATCCCAATTTTGCCCTTATGAGTAAATACAGAATAAGGACAGTCCTTATTTCACATGCCAGCCTTTTGGATATTTGAAAACAGTTATTAGGTCCCTCTTAATTTTCTTCTTCCCAGGCTAAATCCCCTGGCCCAACAATCAAGACCCATGAGGTCTAGTTTTGAGTTCCCTAACAGTTCCCATAGCTTTATCCTGCTTTACTAGAGTTTACAAACTTCTTGAAAGTACACTGCTAAGAACTAAAGCCAGTATTTGGTGCCCTCGTACTATCTGGTCAACACAGAGCACAATGAGACTGTTGACTCCTTTTATCTAAACACAGTTCTTCTAATAGGCCGAAGTTTACCTCCCCTCCTCTTATATGGCGTTACTTTGGAATTTTAGGAAATGAAAACCCCAAGATCTTTTGTATGCATAACAAATCATTGCTCCTAATTCCATATATTTTTTGCTTATTCATTATCTTGAATTCAGAATTGCACAATTAATCCTCTTTATTTTCAGTACTCATTTTGATCTATTATTCCAGAATCCTTAGAATCCTTAGAAATCCAGAATTCCTTAGAAACCTGTTCTAACATCCTTTGCATTGGTTTTTTCTGATTTTTGCATCAAAAGCAAAGATGTTAAGATTTTCATCCAAGTGATGAAACGGCCTGGAATAAAATCCTGAAGCTCACAATTAGAGCTACATTTTTTAAACCTATTTATTTTTATTGTGGTAAAAAAAATACACAACAAAAGTTACCATTTTAACAATTTAAAGTGTATAGCTCTGCACCATTAAGTATATCATTGTCGTGCAACCATCACCACCATCCATCTCCAGGACTCTTTTCATCTTGCAAAACTGAAACTCTATACCCAATAAATGATGACTCCCCTCTTTCCTCTTCATCCAGCCCTGGCCACCACCATTCTATTCTTAGTCTCTATGAATTTGACTACTCTAAGTACCTCATATAGGTGGAAACATATGGTATTTGTCCTTTTATTACTGGCTTATTTCACTTGGCATGATGTCCTCAAGATTCATCCACGTGGTAGCATGTGTCAGATCTCCTTCCTTTTTCAGGCTGCATAATACTCCATTGCATGTATTATAGCACATTTTGTTTATCCATTCTTCCGTCTGTGGACACTCAGGTCACATCTACCTTCTGCTATGGTGAATCATGCTGCTATAAACATGGGTGTACAAGTATCTATTTGAGTCCCTGCCTTCACTTCTTTTCTCTTTAAATTTTTTCTTAAACTTCTTTTCGTCTGTTTAACGTCTTTTCTCTTTCGAATTCCACAGAGGTGGAATTGCTGGATCATACAGCAATTCTAAGCTTAAATTTTTGAGGAACTGCCAATAGTTTCCCTCAGTGGCTGTGCCATTATACCCTCCCACCAGGAATGTACAAGGGTTCTACATTTTCCACATCCTTGTCAATATTTGTTATTTTCTCGGTTTTTAATTTTTATTTATTTATTTTTAAGATTTTATTTATTTATTTGACAGAGAGAGATCACAAGTAGGCAGAGAGGCAGGCAGAGGGAGAGGGGGAAGCAGGCTCCCTGCTGAGCAGAGAGCCCGATGCGGGGCCCGATCCCAGGACCCTGAGATCATGATCCAAGCTGAGGCAGAGGCTTAACCCACTGAGCCACCCAGGCGCCCCTTAATTTTCATTTTTTAAAAGATTTTATTTTTAAATAATCTCTACACCCAACATGGGGCTCGAACTTACAACCTGAGATCAAGAGTCACATGTTCTACTGACTGAGCTAGGTACCCCTGGTTTTTTTTTTAAATAATAGCCATCCTTATGAGTGTGAAGTGGTATCTCATCTTCATGGTTTTGATTTGCATTTCCCTGATGACTAGTGACGTTAAGCATCTTTTCATGTGCTTATGGGCCATTTGTATATCTTCTTTAGAGAAATGTCTGTTTAAGTCCTTTGCCAATTTTTGAATTGCCATTTTGTGTGTGTACATGTGTTTGTGCATTAAACTGTAGGAGCTCTTTATATATTCTGGGTAGCAATCCCTTACCAGAAATATGATTTGTAAACATTTTCTCCCATTCCATGGGCTGCCTTTTTACTGTTGATAGTATCCTTTGATACACAAAAGTTTAAAAATTTTCATGAAGTTTAACTTGTCTATTTTGTGTTTTCTTTCCTCTGCTTTTGGTGTTGTATCCAAGAAATCATTGCCAAATCCAATGTCATGAAGCTTTTCTTTTCTTTTTTTTTTCCTTTAAATGCAATTGGCCAACATATAATATATCATTACTTTCAAATGTATAGTTCAGTAGGTCATCAGTTGCATATAACACCCAATGCTCATCACATCACATGTCCTCCTTAATGCCTGTCACCTAGTTACCCCATTCCCCCACCCACCTCCCCTGCAGCTACCCTCAGTTTCTTTCCCATGGTTAAGAGTCTCATTCTGGGACGCCTGGGTGGCTCAGTTGGTTAAGCGGCTGCCTTCAGCTCAGGTCATGATCCCAGGGTCCTGGGATCGAGTCCCACATCGGGCTCCTTGCTCGGCAGGGAGCCTGCTTCTCCCTCTGCCTGCTTCTCCCTCTGTCTGCCACTCTGCCTGCTTGTGCTCTCTCTCTCTGACGAATAAAAAAAAAAAAAAAAATCTTTAAAAAAAAAAAAAGGGTCTCATTCTGTCTCCCTCTCAAATTTCTTCCCATTCTATTTTTCCCTACCTTCCCCAATGATCCTCTATGCTATTTCTTATATTCCTCATTTGAGCGAAACCATATGATGATTGTTTTTCTCTGACTGACTTATTTTGCTCAGCATAATACCCTCCAGCTCCATCCACATCAATATAAATGGTAAGATTTCATCCTGATGGCTGAGTAATATTCCATTTTATGTATGTATGTATGTGTACACACACACACACACACACACACACACACACACACACACACATCTTTATCCATTCATCCATCAATGGACATTTTGGCTCTTTCTATTGTTTGGTTACTATGGGCATTGCTGCTATAAACATTGGGGTGCAGGTGCCCCTTTGGATCATTACATTTGTGTCTTTGGAGTAAATACTTAGTAGTGCAATTGCTGGGTCTTAAGGTAGCTCTATTTTTAGCTTCTTGAGAAAACTCCATACTGTTTTCCAGAGTGGTTATGCCACCTTGCATTACCACCAACAGTGTAAGAGGGTTCCCCTTTCTCTACATCCTCACCAACATTTGTTGTTTCCTGACTTGTTAATTTTAGCCATTCTGACTGGTGTGAGGAGGTATCTCATTGTGGTTTTGATTTGTATTTCCCTGATGCTGGAGTAATGTTGAGCATTTTTTCATGTGTCTCTTGGCCATTTGGATATCTTCTTTGCAGAAATGTCTGTTCATTTCTTCTGCCCATTTCTTGACTGGATTATTTGTTTTTTGGGGTGTTGAGTTTGATAAGTTCTTTAAAGATCTTGAATACTAGTCCTTTATCTGACAGGCCATTTGCAAATATCTCCTCCCATTCCATAGGTTGCCTTTTAATCTTGTTGACTGTTTCCTTTGCTGTGCAAAAGCCTTTTCTCTTGATGAAGTCCCAATAGTTCATTTTTGCCCTTACTTCCCTTGCCTTTGGCGATGTTTCTAGAAAGAAGTTGCTGCGGCTAAGGTCGAAGAGGTTGCTGTGCTCTTCTCGAGGATTTTGATGGATTCCTGTCTCACATTGAGGTCTTTCATCCATTTTGAGTCTATTTTTGTGTATGGTGTGAGGAAATGGTCCAGTTTCATTCTTCTGCATGTGGCTATCCAATTTTCCCAATACCATTTGTTGAAGAGACTGTCTTTTTTCCACTGGACATTCTTTCCTGCTTTGTCGAAGATTGGTTGACCATAGAGTTGTGGGTCCATTTCTGGGCTCTCTATTCTGTTCCATTGATCTACATTGTCTGTTTTTGTGCTAGTACCATACTGTCTTGATGATGACAGCTTTGTAATAGAGCTTGAAGTCCAGAATTGTGATGCCACCAACTTTGGTTTTCTTTTTCAACAGTGCTCTGGCTATTTGGGGTCTTTTCTGGTTCCATATAAATTTTAGGATTATTTGTTCCATTTCTTTGAAATAAATTGATGGTATTTTGATAGGGATTGCATTAAATGTGTAGATTGCTCTAGGTAGCATAGACATTTTCACAATATTTGTTCTTCCAATCCATGAGCATGGAACATTTTTCCATTTCTTTTTGTCTTCCTCAATTTCTTTCATGAGTATTCTATAGTTTTCTGAATACAGATTCTTTGCCTCTTTGGTTAGATTTATTCCTAGGTATCTTATGGTTTTGGGTGCATTTGGAAATGTGATCAATTCCTTAATTTCTCTTTCTTCTGTCTCATTGTTAGTGTACAGAAATGCAACTGATTCCTGTGTGTTGATTTTATATCCTTGCTAAATTCCTGTATGAGTTCTAGCAATTTTGGGGTAGAGTCATTTGGGTTTTCCACATAAAGTATCATATCATCTGCAAAGGGTGAAAGTTTGACTTCTTTGCCAATTTGGATGCTTTTAATTTCTTTTTGTTGTCTGATTGCTGATGCTGGGACTTTTAGTACTATGTTGAATAATAGTGGTGAGAGTGGGCATCCCTGTCATGTTCCTGACCTTAAGGGAAAAGCTCTCAGTTTTTCCCCATTGAGAATGATATTCCGGGGCCAATGATGGCTCAGTTGGTTAAGCCTTTGGCTCAGGTCATAATCCCAGAGTCCTGGGATCGAGCTCTGCATTGGGCTCCCTGCTCAGCAGGAGCCTGCTTTTCCCTCCCCTGCTCCCCCTACTTGTGCACTCTCTCTCTCTCTGTCAGATAAATAAAATCTTTTTAAAAAAGGGAATGATATTCGCTGTGGGCTTTTCATATATGGCTTTTATGATATTGAGGTATTTTCCCTCTATCCCTATGCTGTGGAGAGTTTTAATCAAGAAAGGATGCTGTATTTTGTCAAATGCTTTTTCTGCATCAATTGAGAGCATCATATGGTTCTTGTCCTTTTATGTGACATATCATGTTGATTGATTCGTGAATATTGAACCACGCTTGCAGCCCAGGGATAAATCCCACTTGGTCATGGTGAATAATCCTTTTAATGTACTGTTGGATCTTATTGGCTAGTATCTTGGTGAGTATTTTCACGTCCATGTTCATCAGAGATATTGGTCTATAATTCTCCTTTTTGGTGGGGTCTTTGTCTGGTTTTGGGCCAAGGTAATGCTGGCCTCATAGAATGAGTTTGGAAGTTTTCCCTCCATTACTATTTTTTGAAACAGCTTCAGAAGTATAGATATTGGTTCTTCTTTAAATGTTTGGTAGAATTCCCCTGGGAAGCCATCTGGCCCTGGGCTCTGGTTTATGGGGAGATTTTTTATTACTGCTTCAATTTCCTTGCTGGTTATGGGTCTGTTCGGGTTTTCTACTTCCTGTTTCAGTTTTGATAATTTACATGTTTCTAGGAATGCACCCATTTCTTCCTAATTTGTTGGCATATACTTGCTCATAATATTCTGTTATAATTGTTTGTATTTCCTTGGTGTTGGTTGTGATCTCTCCTCTTTCATTCATAATTTTATTAATTTGGGTCCTTTCTCTTCTTTTTGATAAGTCTGGTAGATGTTTATCTATCTTATTAATTCTTTCAAAGAACAAGCTCTTAATTTCATTGATCTGTTCTACTGTTCTTTTGGTTTCTATTTCATTGACTTCTGCCCTGATCTTTATTATTTCTCAACTCCTCCTTGGTTTACACTTTATTTGCTGTTGTTTCTCCAGCTCCTATAGGTGTAAGGTTCAGTTGTGTATTTGAGACCTCTCTTTGTTTCTTGAGAAAAAGGCTTGTATTGCTATATACTTCCCTCTTAGGGCTACCTTTGCTGCATCCCAAAGGTTTTGAACAGTTGTTTTCATTTTCATTTGTTTCTATGAATTTTTTAAAATTTTCTTTAATTTCTTAGTTGACCCATTCATTCTTTAGCAGGATGCTCTTTAACCTCGAAGTATTTGAGTTCCTTCCAAATTTCCTCTTGTGATTGAGTGCAAGTGTCAAAGCATTGTGGTCTGAAAATATGCAGGGAATAATCCCAATCTTTTGGTACCAGTTGAGACCTGATTTGTGACACAGTATGTGATCTATTCTGGAGAATGTTCCATGTGCAATATTTTTATTGATTTTGAGGGAGGGTTGTGCCTCCTGGACTTGAATGCTTGTCTCCTTCCCCAGATTAGGGAAGTTCTCAGCTATGATTTGCTCAAATATACCTTCTATCCCTCTCTCTTTCTTCTTCTTCTGGGACACCAATTATTCTAATATTGTTTTGCTTTATGGTATCACTGATTTCTCAAAGCCTCCCCTCATGACCCAGTAGTTGTTTTTCTCTCAATCACTTTTGTGTGAGCCAAACTCTGCAGACTCCTGCAGTTCACACCCATGTGGATCCTCCCAGGGGAAGTCTCACTGCGGCTCTGCTGCTTGCTGGGCCCCCGCCTGTCACCCAATCATGCTGGGATTCACAGTTTATGGCAATACCAAGCTGAGAGCCCACTCTTGGGCTTGCTGATTGTAGCCAGTTTCCCCACTCCAATGCTTGGGCACTCCACTGCACTCAGGCACTCCCGTTCTTTCTGTGACCCTGGGGATCGTGAGACCACGCTGTCCCACCTAGGATTCTGCCCTGCTTCACCACCTGAGCATCTTTCAGGCAGGGAGGTCCCTCATCAAAGCAGACTCCTAAAAGTTCTGATTTTGTGCTCTGCTGCTCTATCACTTTCCAGTAGTGGTCTTATGGAGGCTCCCTCCCCCTGCAGTTTATCTTCCCATATATCCCCTTAGATTCATGTCTCCGCACTTCCTACCTTGCAAAAAATGGTCGCTTTTCTATTTGTAGAATTGTAGCAATTCTTTTCTTAGATTGCAGGTTGAATTCACAGGTGTTCAGAATGATTTGATAGATAAGTAGCTGAATTCAAGGGACCAGATGAAATAGAGGTCACCTATTCTTTTGCCATCTTCCCTCCTCTCCATGAAGCTTTTTTTTTAAGATTTTATTTATTTATTTGACAGACAGAGATCACAAGTAGGCAGAGAGGCAGGCAGAGAGAGGGGGGAAGCAGGCTCCCTGCTGAGCAGAGAGCCCGATGTGGGGCTCGATCCCAGGACCCTGAGATCATGACCTGAGCCGAAGGCAGAGGCTTTAACCCACTGAGCCACCCAGGCGCCCCTCCATGAAGCTTTTCTTCTATGTTTTTGTCTAAGAGTTTTGTAGTTAGAGCTAACCTTTAAATTGACATCAATTCAGTAATTTATTAATTTTGAAATGTACTTTTACAATCACTTATACATCTATTATCATCCAGCTCACATTTTTACATCTACCTATTAAGTAACTGATTCTTTTATTTATTTTTTTTTGTCAGAATGTACAAAGCTAGGAATTATGGATATGGCAGCAAACTGGTCAGGCATGGTCGCATCCTGTCCTCACCAAGCTGATAGTCTACTAAAGAAGTCAGACACTGAACAAGTGATTATAAACAAAGGTATGACATGACTAAAGAAAAAGAATTTGCCAACATGAAGGCTGAGAAACATAAACTAACTGGAAGGACTTCTCAAATTTCTTAGGAATGTTTGATTCATTGGTCTATTAACCCAAACAGAAAAGAGATAGTTTCACTAACTGTTGATTCCTAATCCTGATTACTGCTTTCTTTCCTAAGTGCTCACAGACTTTCACTTATTTAAGAGTCCACTCTAGATGCTACTGGGGACAAAGAGCTCTTGGTCTTTAGATTTTGGTGTCTCTCATTTTATGGGTTTTGAAACACTAGGACCACATATGCCTTTGTATTTTGGCTCTCTGAGACTAAAAATCCAAAAGTATCTTGACTTCTAGACTACTCTCTGAAGTAACATCTAGAGCTTCTTTCTCTACCTCAGGGCATTATGCATCTGTACATGAAGATCTGACCTCATGAACAGCAACCAGGTACTATGTGCTCATCTGTCTAAGGTTTTCATCCATCCCAACACTGTTTGGTCTTTTTTGGCTTGAAGATTGGTTCCCTTCCTAGGAAAGACTTATTAGGGAAAAGAGAAGGATCTAGAGTTAAATGGTTTCATTTTGTTTCTCCTCCCTTAAATCCTTTTCCCCAGATACTGGGCCTGTTTCTTACTTCTTATTTTCTCAGAATGTAGCTTAGAGGTCCTTAGTTTCCTCTCTGCAGCACCTCATCCAAGCCTCTGGTATCATGGGTAAAAATTGGGGAAGTTGGGAAGCCAGTGCTCGTTGGAGTTGAGGAAGTGCTAAGTATGAAGGGATGATGTAGCATCTATGTGCAGAGAGTTGGACATAAGGGTAGGGGACTGAGAGGTTTGGAATAGTTATGGAAATGTGTTCCTCCAGATGGAGACAAGTATGGATTATCTCTCCATGGAAGTGAGAGAAGAGAGAACTAAGTGGAGGGACAAGAACTAGGTCATGAAGGACTGGCACAGTCAGAAGGGGTGGAAGAAGTTCCGGGAAAAGAAACTAAAATTCATAGCATAGGAAGAAACCTTAGAAATGACCCTAGCCCACTTCTCTCATGTAACTGCTGGGGAACTGGTTGTCCAGATAAAAAATCAGTCACTGGGGTAGCTACAAAAGTATAGAGTTACATAAATCCCGAGGGGCGGGAGAGTGGCTTTCAAGAAATAGGAGATGAGGGGCCCCTGGGTGGCTCAGTGGGCTAAAGCCTCTGCCTTCAGCTCGAGTCATGGTCTTGGGGTCCTGGGATCGAGTCTCGCATCGGGGTCTCTGCTCAGCAGGGAGCCTGCTTTCCCCCTCTCTCTCTGCCTGCTTCTCTGCTGCTTGTGATCTCTCTCTCTCTGTCAAAGAAATAAATAAAATCTTAAAAAAAAAAAAAAAGAAATAGGAGGTGGTCCACAGGCCCAAATGCTACTGAAAAATCAAGGAAGGTGAGGACACTAAGAATGGTTCTAAAAATTGATCAACTGATGCTTTGGTCTCCCGGAGGCCATTTCTGGTCAAGAAATAGAAGGCAGATTGGCAGGAAAAAGGGTCTGGGTATGAAAAAGACAAGGAGACATTGAATTATACTCACTTAGTAGGTCTGACAGTACTAGGCAAGAGAAAGAGGACGACAGCTAAAAGGAAAACAAAGTTTGAGATTATGGAAATATTATTATTTTAAGACCAGAAGAAAGGAACCAATTGAATGGGCGGGATTGAGGATACAAGAAAACTCATGCCATTCTTGGCAGCAAGATAACAAGAAGCAGGTAAAGAACCAGAGCACAGGTGGAGGTAAGCTTTGGAGAAAGGAAGATAGCAAAATGAAAGAGGTACCACTTGTGCTGAAGGAGACAAAGCAAAGAGAAAGCAACATCCCAGAGGACAGATGTGGGGATCTGGGGAGAAAAGCTGACCCCAAGGTCAAAGGTGGGAGTCTGAGTCCTGCCTCTGCCTCTTGCTGGATCATTGACTTTGATCTCTCTGAGCCAGCTGCTTTACATTTCAGTGTCACAGAGTTTTTGTGAGATGGATCTCAGATAACATATGCGCATATGCCTAGTACAACCTCAGTTATCAGAGCATTTTTGAGATTTACCCGAGGGCTTGCAATGCAGAGATCTGAAATGGCTGTTCCAGAAAGTAAATTCGAAAGCTTCACAGATGTGCTGGCCAGGCAGTAAGAAGGTTCTAGATGGAGCTGGAAACTGTTTCTTCTTTCAGAAGGGAGACTCAGGGAGCCCTCTCACTGCTCTCCTGGGCACTGAAAGGTAGCACAGAAAATCCTTAGAGAAAGCTGCACCAGACTAGAAATTGTAAGATAGGATGGTGGCAGCAGCCCCAAGAAGGTGTTTTCAAGAGCTACTATTCCCTGGTGCCTCCAAGTCCAACTGGCCCAACGTGGTGGACTTTTAAAGGGTTACCTTGAGGTCGCCAGATTCTCAGGCACTTCCCTCTTCCTTCTTTAAAGTTCAGAATCATCAAATTAGAGGACCAAACCCCATCCCTAACCACATGAAAAGAAAAAAGAGGCCTGCTTCTGACTGTTCACAGGGAATGAAAGATGCTATGGAATCACAGAGCCGTAGATTCTCAGGGTGGGGAGAGACTTTAAAAGCCATTAATTCCAGCCCCCCGGGATGGTGTCTGACCCTTTACAGCACTCTAGCTAAATGCCAGTGTAAGCTCAAAATCTTCCGCGACAGGACTCTTCTGAGGTAAGCCCAATTCATCCGTGGCCAGCTCGGATTCTTTCACAGATTTTCCTCATATTGCCCTAAAGTCTCTATGTCCCTGTAGCCTATACACTGGTCTGAGTGTGGTCCTCAGGGCCCACATACATAAAATATTGCTATGTCCTCAGCCTCTTCGATCCCTCCCCCTTGATGGTCCTTCTCCAGTTGGCATGTTTGTTAATTTGTGCTCACAAGTCTGGCTCCCAGATCTGAGCAGAGTTCTCTGAGCTGTTTTTAGGATGGGACAGGACCATCACCTCCGTCATTCCAGGTACCACAGCACATTCAGAATTTTCAGGAACACATCACACTGTTGATTCACACTGAACAAATTGCTCATGACAACCCTTATCCTGTTGTGGGCAATTGATTTTGAGATCAAGAACTTCGTATTTATTCCCAGTAAGTTTCATCTCATAATATTTGCCCAGAATTTAAAAAAAAACAAGATATTAGCATGGACATATCAAATAGACCTATCATTTATTCACTCATTCATTCAGTCATTCAATAAGCTATGCCTCCTAGTTTTAGGTCTTTAGTGAGTATATCCAGCCTGCACTCTCTGGTTATTCAGTTGTATTTTTCCTCAAACTATTGAAAAACATGTCCAAACAGGCAGAGGTCTACTGTACAACACAAAACACTTCCCTGAAAAATGACTGACTACTGAATTAGTTACTTTATTAATTCAGCAAATACATTCAATAAATATCTACTGAGACCCTACTATGTGCCCAGTCATGATCTACGTGCTGGAGAAACGTCCAGGAATGAACAAGCCAGACAAGGTTCTTGCTGATTACAGAGGGGGAGACATAGGATCCGAAAAATAAAAACAAAACATAATAATAGCTGACATTTCCTATGTGCCAGCCATTGTTCTAAACACTGTACATGTGTGCTCTTCACAAATTCTTGTGAGGTAAATACTATTATTCCCACTTTCTAGATTAAGTGTACTGAGACACAGAAGAGTTAAGTCACTTGCTCAACATCACACAGATCCCAAAAGATGGAGCGTCAACCTAGGCAGTCCGGCTAGAGAGCCTGTGCATTAACCATCGGGCTTCTATTGTATCTCTACAGAAGTAAATGCTAAATTAAACATATACATAAACACTAAGGAAACATCCCATATGAGAGACAGTCACATCTAAGCTGAAGTCTGAATGACAAGCAGGAGCCAATGTCTCAAGATCTGAGGGGAGAACAAGGGTAGGGGATGAGATTGGAGGGGTGGGCAGGGGTCCTGTGATGTGGGGCCTTGTGGATTAGGTAATACTAAGGATCTGGGCTATAGGAATTCAACCAGTTATGACTACAGCTAGTTGTTTCAGTATCCAACCTACACATACCCATCTTGTCCACAAATATACTGTGAATGATACCCTTTCCCTACTGCCTGGTACAGGGCTCCCTCGTCACACTCTGACCAGTTCCCTTCCAGCTGTCACCATCACTGTGCCACAGCAAGACACACTCTGGATGCACAATCAGGACTCAGAATCCAGTACAGCTCCTCCATGCTATGTGACCTTGGCCGAGTCACAGCCTCTCTGCTCTCAGTTTCCGGGGATTTTTCCCATTGCTCTGTAATGTTACCTCACTCCCAGAACAGAACCACTAACGTCTTGAGCGTTTGGGCTAACCACTAACGTCTTGACTTAGGGAGCACTCACTCAACCTTTCCCTTTCCTGAGCTCTTCCATCCTTATCTCCACAAGGCCCAGGTAAGCCGTATCTAAATTTATGCATCTGGCTTCAGTTACTAGCAGCCCCAGGGACTGCTCTCTCATTTCCCAGAAGCCCTGCTGGTTTGACCCCATCAAGTTCTACTTACCCAAGTGTTATACAACCCTCCCCTTAATTACACACTCAATCAGTTCCTTCCGAGCTCAGCAATTTGTGGTCTCTGGGCATCCCCCGGCTGCTTCTCTGGAGCTAGCTCCCAGGCTGGGCCTTGGCAAGCCTCTGAAGCACCGACTGGGTTTCTAAGGCCACAGTGCCCAGAGTTGAAAGCCTCGCTGCTATTTCACACTCTATTTCCTTCCAAATTAATTCTCTGATAAATACTGTCCTTTGCCGTGATTCAGTGCAGGCCATTTCCTTACATCTCTCCTTTACCTTTGAGACTTTTAATCTCTCTCAAATCCAGATTTTCCTCTGTGGAAAGCCTGCCTCAGAGAAAAATGCCCTGCTTTCCCAGCTGGTATAAACAGCCCCACCAGCACTGGCCCCAACCTCGGGGCATTTGTCCTTTCCTGGCTTACCTAGGTCATCCCTTTGATTTCAAACCACACGCTTGCCTTCTCTAAAAATCTCACCACCACACAGAGTGACTCAGACTTCCAGGCGTATGGCGAGCCACGAATTCTAGTTTCTTTAAGGCCCAAACACATGAAGATGCAGATTCAAAGTTTGTACTTGAGCAGCTACCATGTTCCTGACCTTTCATAGAGTTATTTTGCTTTCACTCTCCACCAGCTGCGCTCCCCCATCACTCACAGAGAGCATCATCCTCCTCATCATACAGATGAAGAGAGGCTCTCCAATGTTAAGCGAGTTGTCCAAGGTCACAGGGCCCAGGAAAGTGGTAAGGCTGGAATCCAAATCCCTGCCTCTTTACTCCAAGGGAGATGCTCCTTTCAACCATCCCACAAGTGGTTTAAGCTCCCCTAAAATAGTCACCAGGATCTTATCACCAATGGCACACTCTCCAGGACTGGGTGCCCATGCGTCAAGAACCCTCAGAAGAACACCCAGAACACTGCCTGAGAAACACTCAGAAGAGGCTTTTTGAGCAATAACATGAACAATGTCTTACATCTGTATAGTGCTTTTCTCTTCATATTATTAAGTGCATGACATACCTAATCAATGAGAACCCTGGGATAATTCTGTGAAGGAGACACTATATTAGAGCCTCATTGCACAAATAAAGATATACAGGCTTGTTAACGGGAAGTTAACGGACTTACCCTAAGTCACACAGACAGTATGTACAGAAGTAGGACTTGAACTCGCAGCCTGTGACTCCAAGACCAGTGCTCTCTCAAGTTCTGATATTAGTTCGGATCTTTGCTCCCAAAATGGAGATTTGGGCCATGCCCCACCCCTCACTGCAACTCCAACCTTCAGGGAAGGTTACTTTTTTTTTTTTTTTTTAAAGATTTTATTTATTTTGAGAAAGAGAGAGAGCATGAGCAGGAGGAGGGGCAAGGAGACTCCCTGCGAGCTGGATGCGATGCAGGACTCAAATCCAGGACCCCGGGATCATGACCTGAGCCAAAGGCAGACACCCAAATGACTGAGCCACCCAGGCACCCGGAAGCTCGTGTTTCAAAAGCCAGGTAGAGAAAAAGGAGTCCTGGGAAGACCAGCTGTTTATTGAGGATAGTGCTTTTCAGCTCTCTCTCCACCCACCCTTGGACGGGACCAGGTGTGAGAGGCTGGCAGGATGGACTGGGAGGGTCAGGACTTCTAGGCCAGTCCCCTCGGCCACTGGAGGGCAGGGTCTGAACGGAGCCCACAGCCCTCTTCCTAGAGCACTCCCAGCCAGGCAGAGGGACTCCCACTTTCTCTAGCAGCCCCAGGGTACCCAGGGAACCACAGCTTTAGTGCCAAGGTTGAAGAATGATACTTCCCTGGCATATAGTAAACAAAAGAGTTGCTCTTAACTCCTCCCAACCTCCTCTGCAGATAGCTAGGCAGTGCTCTAGAGGGTTCCAGCTGAGGAGAAGGAGTGTCAGGTACCACTAGCAAAGACCTGAGCTGCTTACAATAAATACAAACAGGTCAGCATGCCAGGTCCCGGTGCTCTGAGGACTAGGGGTAGGGCAGTATGGGGACTCTCTCTTTTCCTTCTTCTCTGTAGGTAGGCCCCTCAGAGTTTTGAACACCTGGCTGTCGCTTGAACCATCTACATGAAACTATTAAAGGGGACTCAGCACATAACAGCGACTGGCCTTGTCTAAAGAGACAAGTGCATCCCAGTGCCTGCCAGAGCCAAGAGCTCTGTGAGTAGAGAAGCCATGCGGCCCTTGGGAGGATCTGTCAGGTAAATTCCCGCTGAAGTCAATCTACCCAAGCAAGCCCCGGTATGTGGGAGAAGACTGACCACTCTACTCTATCTTGGGAGCCCCTAACTTTGGCCATCCAAGGAGAGACCCACTCTGCAAATCCTTTTAACCTTAACAGCACAGCACTCATTTTAAGAACATTACGAGAAAGGAGTCAAGGCCAAGGGCAGGTTAGGAATTTATGAAGTGTTTTTCATACCCATCCTCAGGACAGATTGTCAGGTAGGCAAATGTTAACATCCCTGTTTAAGAGCTGGGAAAACAGAAGTTCAGAGAAGTTAAGTGATTTGCCCACAGCCACACAGCTGGTGAGCCCGAGGGAGCCAACCAAGGTTCCGCTGTACACACAGGCACACTCCCCCTGGTGAGGGGTAAGAGAGGAGGCAGTCTGCAGAGAGGAAAGCTGGAAAGTGCACTCCCAAAGTTCCCCACCAGGTGAGGAAACCTGTCACAGCTCAGAATCTTCAGGGCAGAGATAGCAAAAGGGCACAAAAGACTCTTTGAAGGCCCTTACATTTACTCCATTAATTCTCACAACAACCCTAATTAGTAGGTATAAGCATCTCCATTTTACATGAGAGGAAAAACAGGCTCCGAAAACCCTGGGGTGGGGCGGCACAAAGAAGCACATAGTAGCGCCAGAACTGGAACCCAGCAGAGGCCTGCCTATTTTCCTTTACTCCATGCTTCCCCCTGGTGGTGAGTGGGGAAGAGTGCACAGAAGCCACCTTTGTGCCAGGCAAAAGGAGCTCAGAATCCATTCAATAAATCTTTTCCAAAGGCCACTTTGTACCAAGTTTTATACTTGGCTCTAGGAACACAAGAATAAACAAGACAGACAGCCCTCTACTGAGAGGCAAGCAGAAACCTGAGAGAAGTCTAGATGAGCAGGGATTAGATGGGCAAAAGGAACGTGTCAGGGGTTGGAGGAATGGAACAGTAAGTACCAGAGGCCAGAGGAGTGGGACTTCCTTTTCCTAAAACAGTTCAGTCTGGCTGGGGTGTGAGGGATGAGGTCAGAGAGGTAAGCAGGGGCCAGGTCTAAAAGAGAAACAAAAGGCAAGAAAGGATATGACTTATTAGGAAGCCACTAAGTAACCCAGGAGGATGCTTATGGGCCCCAGGATAGTCGTGAGAGAGGGGATGTATTCATTCATTCAACAAATGTTTGAGTGCTAGCATATGCTAGGCACTGTTGATGCTGGGGGCACATCTTCACAAGGTGAAGTCTGTCTTTTACAGAGCTTGCGTTCTAGTCAAGAAGATAAACACACAGATGTGTAATATCAAGCATTGATAAATAGCACGGGGGAGGGGGAAACAGCAGGACAAGGTGTATTGGTTGATTAGGGCTGCCATAACAAAATACTACAGATCAGGTGGCTTACACCACAGAAATGTATTTCCTCACAGTTCTGGAGGCTGGAAGTCTGAGATCATGGTGTCGACAGGGTTGGTTTCTTCTGAGGCCTCTCTCCTTTGCTTATGGAAAGCCACCTCCTCCCTGTGTCTTCACATGGTGTTCCCTGTGTGTCAGTGTCCTAATTTCCCCTCTCATGAGGATTCTCCTAAGTCATTGGATTGGGCCCCACGCATATGATTTCTTTTTACCTTAATTACCTCTTTAAAGTCCTATCTCCATGCACAGTCACATTGAGGTTAGGACTGCAACATATCAGTTTTGAGGGGACATAATTCAGCCTGCAACACAAGGTGATAGAGTATAACTAAGGCTGGAGGTAGAGGGAAGACAAGGGTCTGGAATATCTTATGTAGGATAATATGGGAGGGCCTCTCTGAAATGGCACTGAACTGAGCTATGAATGAAGAGAGGAAGCTAATGTCTAGGAGACGATTCCAAGAGAAGGAATAGCTTGTGCAAAGGTCCTGAGCTGAGGTGAGGACATGACACAGGGCTATGTGGCATACAAGAACAGCAAGATGGCTAGGGCAGCTGGAGGACAGTGAGAAGAGACAGGACAGGATGTCATAAGGCTCTTTCTTTGAGAACAACTGGCTCTTTCTTTGAGATGGGAAGCCAGGGGTGAATTCTGAGGAGAGTGATATGATCTGATGATATTTTAAAAGCACCTATGCTGAGAAGTTGGGGAAGAAGGGAACGGCAGAAACAGGGAGACTTTAAACAGGAGAGAGATGACACTGCGACTAAGTAGCAGTGGAAGTCTTGAGGAGGCAAGGGTAATTCCCAAGTTCTTAGCCCAAGCAACTGCATGAAGGGCAGTCCCATTTACCTAGCTGGGGAAGCCTGTGGGACAAAGTAGGTTTGTAGAGGCATGAGAATTAAGAGTTTATTTTGGACAGTGGGAAGTTTAATATAAATTAAATTATCTTAAATATCCATTTAGAGGGGCGCCTGGGTGGCTCAGTCGTTGGGTGTCTGTCTATGGCTCAGGTCGTGATCAGGTCCTGGGATCGAGCCCCACATCGGACTCCCTGCTCGGTGGGAGGCCTGCTTCTCCCCCTCCCATTCCCTCTGCTTGTGTTCCCTCTCTCACTGTGTTTCTGTCAAATAAATAAAACCTTAAAAAAAAAAAATCCATTTAGAGATGTTGAGTAGACAGTTGAAACGAGACTAGAAATCAAGAGAAAATTCCAGATAGAAGGTAAAAATTTAGGAGCTATTGTGTAAAAATATTTTAAACTATGATACTACTTGAAAGAAAGTATATCCGAGGGAAAAAAGACAGTCTCTTCAACAAATGCTGTTGGGAAAACTAGACGGCAACATGCAGCAAAATAAAACTGGACCACCTCCTTACACCATACACAAAAATGAATTAAAAATGAATGAAAGACCTAAATGCAAGACAGGAAACCATCAAAATCTTAGAGGAGAACACAGGCAGAAACCTCTTTGACCTGTAGCAACTCTAACTAGACATGTCGCCGGAGGCAAGGGAAACAAAAGCAAAAATGAACTGTTGGGACTTCATCAAGATAAAAACCTTCTACACAAATAAAATTTAAAAAAATAAAAAGCTTCTACACAGTGAAGGAAACAATCAACAAAACTAAAAGGCAGCCTACAGAATGGGAGAAGATACTCGCAAGTGACATATCTGATAAAGGGTTAGTATCCCAAATCTATAAAGAACTTATCAAACTCAACACCCAAAAAACAAATAATCCAATTAAGAAATGGTCAGACGACATGAATAGACACCTTTCCAAAGAAGACAATCCAGACAGCTAACAGACACATGAAGAGATGCTCAAAATCACTCATCATAAAAGAAATACAAATCAAAACCACAATGAGATATCACCTCAGATCTGTCAGAATGGCTAAAATTAACAACACAGAAAACAACATGTGTTAGCAAGGATACAGAGAAAGGGGAACCCTCTTGCACTGTTGGTGGGAAAGCAAACTGGTGCAGCCACTCTGGAGAACAGTATGGAGGTTCCTCAAAAAGTTAAAAATAGAACTACCCTACCACCCAGCAACTGCACTACTAGGAATTTACCCAAAGGATATAAAAATACAGATTCGAAGGGGTACATGCATCCCGATCTTTATAGCAGCATTATTAACAATGGCCAAACTATGGAGAGAGCCCAACTGTCCATCGACTGATGGGAGGATAAGAATGTGGTATGTATATACAATAGAATATTACTCAGCTATCAAAAAAAAAAAAAGAAATCTTGTCATTTGCAATGACATGGATGGAACTAGAATGTATTATGCTCAGTGAAATAAGTCATTCAGAGAAAGACAAAGACCATGTGAGCTCATGCATATGTAGAATTCAGAAAGAAAATAGATGAACATAGGGGAAAAGAAAAAAAGGAGAGAGGGAAACAAACTATAAGAGACTCTTAACAATGTAGAGAACAAACTGAGGGTTGATGGAGAGAGGGGGGTGGGGGATGGGCTAGGTGGGTCATGGGCATTAAGGAGGGCACTTGTGATGAGCACTGGGTATTGTATGTAAGTGATGAATCCCTTAATTCTACTCTAGAAACCAATATTGCACTGCTTGCTAACTCAAATTTAAATAAAAATAAAATATAAAAAAACAAAACAAATGAACAAATAAAAAGCAGAATCAGACCCATTAAAAAAATAAACTATGGAACTGCTTGAGATCACGTAGGAGGTGAGTATAGAAGAAAAGGTAGAGAAAAGATCCAAGGACTAAGCCCTGAGATACCCCAACATTCAGAGATTAGGAAAAGGCAGATTCAGCAAAAATTAAGAAGTTGAGAATTTGGAGGAAAACCATGAGAGTATTTGTCATGGAAGCCAAATGAAGAAAATATTCCATGACTGCTGATGAGAAGCTGAGTAAGACTGGAAATTGGATATTGGATTTAGCACTCAGAGGTCGCTGATGATGTTGACAAAAGCTGTTTTCATGGAGTGGTGGGGTGAATACTTAATCACAGTTGGTTCCAGAGAGAAAGGGAAGAATCAGAGATGGCAAGTATAAACGACTCTTCTGATAAGTTTCATATGAGGGGAAAGAAAATAACAAAATAGTTCAAAGATGTGGGAAAAAATGTTAAGACAGGAGATTTTACCGCATATTTGTATGCTAATGGGAATAATTAGGGTAGGAAGATGAAAGTAACAATGCAGAAAAAAGATAATTGTAGGAGTCAGTGCAAAGCTGGAGGTTGGTCTTAGGTCGGAGTAGGGATGGTTCATTCTTAGTAACAGGAAGGAAGGTCTTATGGGTTAAGAGATTTGATGGTGGTCAGGGGTGAGGGGATATGGAATTCTCTTATGATTGCTTTTACTTTCTTAGTGAAATAAATATAGTAATTAGAGTGAGGATGGAGAGGGGACAACGGCAGTCAAAGATGGAAAGCTGTGGAGAGACTGAAACAGTAAACAGGAGAGACTTCTAGAACTTAACTGATTAGACACAGGAAAATGTGAGAGGAAAAAGACAAGGACAGGTTTCTGGTTTAGCAACTGAGCAGATGGTGGAGGCGTCTTTCATTCAGATACTGAAGGCTGAGGGAGGAGCAGGTCTGAGAGGAGAGAGGGGTTTGATTCTGACGTGGAAAATTTTGTGCCTCTGGGACATCCAACTGGTCATGAGTGTCTGAAGCTCAGATGAAAAAAAACCTCAGCTAGAGAAGTAGGTCTGGGAGTCGTCAACATAAAGATGGTTGGAAGTGGAAAGTTTTTTTGATTGCTATTTTCCCTAAGAGATTGGTGGTTTGAGATCAGAGCAAGTTTGAAAGAGCTTCTGGGGAAGAATGACAAAATTGATAAGGATAAGGAAATAGGGGGGTCATCAGGGACCTCAGGAGGCCCAGTTAAATGTAAAGTCTTATTCTGAGAGTGGTTCCAGCCCGTCACTGCGGAGCCCTCACCGTCGCTCTAGACAGCCCTCAGAAGCCAAGCGTCTACCCTACACCTGCCAGCTGGGCATCCCCCAGCAGAGCTCACCTCACTGACCAGCAACGGCCCCTGACCTTCAAGCTTACCTTCTACCTACACACAATGCCCTTTCCTCCTTGCTTACCTGGTAACTCCTACTCACCTTTCCTACTCAGATCAGGACAGAGCCTCCCTAGAAGCCTTTCTAAACTGCCTCTCCCCCAACCCCCACATTGGCCCCTGCCAGCTGGGGCTGGAGGGTTTCTTCTCTGTACCCAAATAGCCCCTGATACGCCTTATCACAGAATGAAACATACTGCATTGTCGTCACTGACTTATCTGCTTCTCCCACGGGGCTGAAACAACTTGAGGGCAGAACCTTTTCACTCTTATAATACCCCCTACTTAGTAGGTGCTCAACGTAGGTCTCTGAAATGAAGACAGGAAAAAACAACTCAAGTCCCAGAACAACACAATTCTGCAGGGTCACGCCGGCCCCAGCCTCCATCACAGCAGGGGCTTCCGGACATGGAAATCAAGCCACAAAATAGGAAATGCCCCTTTGGTCTCGACACCTCTTTTCCTCTCAAGAAGAGACCTCAGTATAACCACTGGAAGGAAATAAAACCCTTGTTAAAATACATTAACCCTTGTTCCTGCCTTCCCCAAACATGACAGCCAGAGGCAGTGTATAAAGGCATTTATTGAAAAACCAGCACATCCTGTTTGTAGAAATCACTCCCCATTTCCACGTTCCACCACCTGGACTTGAGAGCAGAGTGTGTTGTATTTTTCTGGGCTCAAGGTATAAACTGAAATGGTGTTTAAGAACTTGTCCAGCGGACAGAGCCGGTCAGGGCAACCTTTTGGCACCTGCTCCTGTGGAAGAGACAAAACTCAGCCGGGCCCCCGAGGACCCCGGCCTGCTATCTCCGCCTGTGCCCAGAGGTCTGAGAGGCTTTGACCCAATGGTGTGCGCACACACACACAGAACAGCCGAGAAGGCCCCACCACCCGGTCAGCTTCCAGAGTGGGAGCGCCATGCCCTGCTTGTTGTCACCCGAGAACCGCTTGCTGAACTGACTGGGGAGACACCAAGGAGACTCCCTTGAGCCTAAGGAGGGAGCCTTGGTGCTAAACCAGGTGGGTGGGGTTGGAGGGAGGGGGCCTAGCTACCACCCAGTTGCACCTCACAGGTCTTACCTCCCCGCGGTAATAGAGCTGCACAAACCACTCCTTAGATTGCCGGTGCTGGTAGAGTTCCATGGTCAGATCAACAGCAAATGGGGGCCATTTGTGGTCAAAAATCCCCAGGGTGATTAAGAGAGGCATGAGGGTCACATCATGAACTGCGTAGAGGTACAGCTTTCTGCAAGGAGAAAACAGTCCCCTAGTCCTTTACCTCAGGACTCTGGAGGCCAGGACACTGTCTGCCTCCTTTGACTAAGAAACAACACTTGCCTCGGAAACCAGGCGACATCTAGAAGTCAGTGAGCCTGGTATAAAACTCCTCTGACGGAGATGGTGGTGGGAGACCTTATTCCCACTCCCATGTTTTCATGAGGAGGGATCCCCACTGGAGTAGCTCTCCTGGTCCCTTCCTGCCCACCTGCTTGCCCACCCACCCACTCTCTCCCTCCTCCCCGGGTGAGCTTTAAAGTAGAGACCAAGCATGTATGGCTTGGCCCTACCTCTCTTCTCTCCTTGGGATCTGCCTGCCTGAGGCAAATGTTCTTCCTATGCTCAGCTGTATGATGTGTTAGTAGAGCACGCTCCTCCTTGTTGGGGAGGCTTGCAGTTTGAGGGAATTAAGTTCATTTCAAAGGAATATTAAGAAGCCTGTTTGGCCTTCAACATATTCTCCAAATGGCTTTCATCAGTAAGAATGGTGATTTTAATCTATATCTGCCTGTCCCCTGTATCTCTCTCTTTGGAAAGATCAAGGATTTTGTGTGTTGAGTCCTAAACTAGAAGACTAGCACTAGTATTCTACAGACACAAGGCCAAAGTGGGCAAGGCGGCAAGGACCAGTTAGAAATGTACTGTCACTGAGAGGGACAGGGAAGGGCATGGGCACGATCTGCTATTAGAAATCTGGCCCAAAGTTCCTGAATGTTCCCATTGCACCTCACCGGCCCCTCCCAATCTCATGCTCATGAGTTTCTAGCTATCATACGACCTCTCTTTCTCATCCGTGGACCACGCTCTGCTCAGCCAGGGCCCAGGACACATAACACTCTGAATCTGTGCCCCTAACTGGGGTTCCAGGCACTACAAAAGTGGCGATGGACGTTCAGGAGCTACTTCCAACGTTTAAAATGCCAGGTGGATGTCATACCTTTCTCTACACTCGGTGAAGGTGTTCGAACTAAACCATCTATTATGTGTGTCCATGCGACATCATATTTAACTACTCTTTCACACATATTCAGTTAGTTAAAAAAAAGAAGAAAGAAAAGAAAAACGAATGTAGAGCTCTTTCTTGCTAACATAAAAATTTCAAACCATGGTAGGACAGGTGCCGCAGGAAGAAAGGTAACGATGTTGTGAACGTCTCTGGGACTCCTGGCCTCCTAAACGACTCTGTTCAGTCACTGTCAACCTGGTTCTTGCCCCCCTGAAACCGGAGTTCCCTCCACGCAGCCCGAGGCCCCTCCTGGCCTCAGCTGTACAAAGTGGAGTTGCCGTGGCGGGTACCTGGTCTTGCCAGCTGGAGTGGCAGGGTCCACGACTTTCAGCAGGTTGCTCTCCAGGATGTGAAGCAGCGGGCCTACGGCCATCTGAAGGTTTTCCCTATGGCAAGTAAACAACACTGGAGCCTCCAGTGGGCACTGGCACACAGGAAGGCAGGCTGGGCCTGCCCCCAGGACCTGAGGAGCCCAATCAGACAGAGCTGAGAAGAAGACAAGAAATGCATGAGGGACAGCGACAGGCAGGAGGGAGAAATGGCACCTCCTTCAGTTCGAGGGTTCTCTGTGCACAGAGACTTCCAACAACAAAAGCACCAGGGCATGGACTGGTACAGACACAGCTGCGATGGGACCGGTAACTGGGATAAGTCATGAAGAACTAGGCCTCCAGGAATAAAAGAACAAAGCTGGGAAGGACAGGGAAGAGTGAGTTCCAGGAATTCCAGAAAGCCCTTAGAAAAGCGATCAGAAGGAAGAGCATCCTGAACTCTGCTTCCAGGGGCCAGCCCCGCTTCTCTGGAGCTTGGACGGCGGGGACCCATCTTATCTATGTGGTTGTGACACAGAGCTCAGCGGCAGTGCTCGCTCTTGGGGCTGGTGCTGTGGCTCCGGCACTTTCACCCTCAGCTTTGCCACCTTAGGATCAGAAAGCGGTTACTGCAACTCCACGCCTGTCATCCCACAGTGCTAAACAAAGCAGGGAGCTGTGCCAGCAAGCGGCCAAAAGGCTTGGTTTTGGTGCCTCTCACCTTTGATCAAAAAGGGGAAAGCACTTCTTTCAGAATTCCCAGAGCCCAATCATGGACAAAAGGGAGCAGGGTCATCATGACTGGCTTAGACCAATCTTTCTTTCATGGTGACTGGGTAAATAAATGACAAGCTTTATAAGTCAAGGAATGCTGAAGCAGTGGATGAGGAGTAGGTAACCAATACCGTTCACAATATATACTTTCCAGAAGAATGTACGTAGGCCAAGCCAAGTTGGATGGCACTGTGAGGCCATCTAATTTGTCCTTGAAGAAACATCAGTTTTGTGAAACCAGGGCTAACCGAAATGGAAAGAAGAATCAGATCTTATTTAAAATGCTTTACCCTGGGAGAAAATAAACTATGGCCATTGTCCAAATCCAACTCACCTGCTTGTTTTGTAAATAAAGTGTTATTGGAATATAGCTGTGCCCACTTGTTTGCAGATCATCTATGGCTGCTTTCATGCCACACGGGCAGGGATGAATAGCTGCAACAGATAATGCATGGGCTGCGAAGCTTAAAATGTTTACTAAATGTGTGCGTGTGTGCGTGCACGTGTGTGTGTGTGTAGAGGAGGACAGTGAGTGACAATTCAGGTCTGTCTTGTGGGGCCACTTCAGGAACAGATGAGGAAAGGGGGCAAATCATAGTGAGTGGTAGCAAGCTGGGTGGCATGCATGGAACCTTCTGGATGCACTGAAGCTGAGTGGGAGAGAAGCAGCCACAGGTGCTTACTCCTATGCACCAGGCCCTGCCAATTCTTGAAATGGTAGCTGCTTTTTCCTCCCCAGGACTGATGCTTTTTTTCCTCCCCGCACTGATCCTCTTTTTCCCATCTCCTCCTCTACCAAGTTATCTATTCTGAGTGCAAGGCAAATGTTTCTTAACCAAGCAAAGAAAGTTGGTTTTTTTGGTTTGGTTTTGTTTTTTTCATTTGGTAAGAGAGAAACTCTCCCTTCTGGTAGGCAAGAAACGGACCTTCTGAAAACAAAGCCCCAAGTCCCAGCAACGTAAAAAACACAGGACTGCCAGAAGATCTGGTCTGAGTCCCAGCTCTGCCACGTGCTAGCCAAGCCTAGGTGAGACACATCACCCAGGTCCAGCTTCTTCAGCTCTAACGCCAGGACTCGGCCGCAGTCTGGGATAAGGACACCTCCCTCTTAGCGAGGACAAGGAAATGCCTTGTAAGCTGTAGACTGATGACCAAAGTGAGCAGTCAGTATCCTTCCATCAGCTCTCCCCACCCAAGCCCTTCAAACTTAAAGTGAAAGGGGAATAAGTCAGTGATTAAGAGAAACTCAGTTGAGTGGGTGGCTCCTGGTTCTGCCTAACAGTGAACGGAAGCCCCAGGGCACCAGTCCCAGCTCCAGAGGCGTAAGGACTTAGGGCTGCATCCATTCAACAGGCCAGCGGTGATTTCTACTACCTCAGCGCATGTAGAGACCCAGCTGGCAGGTGTGAGCAGGCCGGGGGATCCCCTGCGCCCACACGCTGAGAGGCCTGGCCAAGCGTGACTGGATGCCAGCGGCTGACGAGGCTGCTCACCTGTCTTCCCTCTGCATAACGTACAAGGCTGTGTCCACTGCTCTCTGCTCGATCATCCGTGCAAATCTCTGCAGCGTGGGGCAGCTCAGGATGCTGTGCACCTGAAAGGACCACGGGGACAGTTTTACAAAGAAATGTTTCTCGTTCACTGAGCTTGGCAGCTGCTCAGCTTCCTCAGAGCCTTCGGGGGCCTGTCTTCTCCTGGGGAGAGCCTTAACAGCTCCAAAAGCTATGTCCCCAAAACCCTTCTGAAGCAATTCCTAGAGATCTGAAGGCCCAAGGAGGGGCAAAAAAAAAAAAAAAAAAAAAAAGCTGTTTTTCCTCCCTTTCTGATGGCTCCCCACCTACTTTGAATGAAAAACATTTGTTTTTTTTTAACCATAAAAAATAATAGAGTAAGGAATTCATAAATTTCTACATGACTTTCATTTTCCCCAAAATGGATTTCTAAAAAGTATGCCCTGTAAATACCTTATATAAACCCTCATCTTATAACCTCACCTATTTTACCCACAAGCACAGGGCCTTTCTGCCTTCAGGGCACACTGTCATCCTGACAAGAGAGGGAAGGAGTATCCAGGCTATGCTGCACCTTTGGGAGTCTGGCTTTTGAATCTGGAGGCTTTCCCATTGTGTGGTCTTCGGTATTTATTAGATAAAAAAGATTCTAGGGCTAAATAAGTTTGGGGGAAATAAATTTAAAGACTGACCAGCTTTCTTTACTGCTTAGATTCTTTAATATGCTGCAGTGCATACAGACTCTCCAAAAAGTGATATAATGGGGATTCCAAAACTTTTAAGAAACAATCCTCCCTACCCATCCCCCACCCACTCCTGCCTGCCCACAATATTCACACTCACAACACAGGTATTCTGGAGAATATGCCTCAAGAAATTCTCATCTAGAGTTAAATATCCATGTGCCTAACCAAGTGAGGACTCCTCCCTGATTGTGGCCTAGCCCTCAGTTCCCATAGCCACTCCACCTGTAAGTCCTACCATGGCAGCCTCCACCCACTCCCCTCTACTCAGTTCTAACTCAGGAGCCAGTCTGCCCAGGTGCCTACCCCCGGCCCCCACATCCCCAGGGGCTGGAGGAGGACAGTCATCCAACCTGCTCGGCAGCCATATTGTCAAAGAGGCTGAGGAAGTCTACTCCATCATTACTGGTGATGCCCATCCCTTCCTTCACCTTTTGCAAATCCTCTGAGATTCCTGGCTGTAAAGAGGCAGCCTGCCTCCGGCCTCTGCCAAGAAATAAAAAATATTCCTGTATATTGTAGAGTAATATACAGCTTACAAAGTGTATCTCACTTATCATTTGGGATCTCATCCATTCCTCAATAACAAGACATTGGGGTTAGTTGGTATTATTCTCATCTTACACATGATTCAACTGGGGCTCTAGGAGTTCAAATGACTTACGAAAGTAAGATAGCAGGGACCAGGGTCAGAAGAAAAGCCTGAATTTCCAGATTCCACTCTAGCATTTTCTTCTGTTACACCAGAAACAATTCAACCATGCCCTAGGTCTGCTTGCAAGCAACGTTCTGTCTCTTCTGTGGAACACATACTATATAGCCTTCGTGCGGCCCAGAAATATCTCAACACTGAAAAGTGCCATCGGCCCAAACCAATCTCTTCTACAGGGCAGCAAATTAGTAAGAGAAGGGAAATCTGTGTCTTCTGCTTGCCCATCTGGATTTGCAGTTCGACCACTGGCTTAATCATCTTTCACTTAACCTGTCGGTGTTTTCATCTGCCCCCTCTGAGAGCCCACAGTGGTCTCAAGGACAATGGTTTCTAAGGTGAACCCTGCTCAGGCTGTACATACCATTTCTCCAGCCCAGCATGTGGCTATTCCCAAGCTTGCTGTACCTTCACTATGAGCCTATCACTGTGAACAAGAGCTTCTTCATTTCCTGGACAGCAAGGTCAGGCCTTAGTGTAAAGCAATCCTTCCCACCCCCATCCACCAACCCGGTAAGCCTTGGCAGACTCTGAGCTCAGGCAGAGGCTGCCAGCAAGAGTAAAAGGCTATCTGTCCCCTGCTGGTGAGCAAGGTCCCAGGGCAGTTACCTGGTTCTTTCCCGCAGGCTCCAGCAGTTTTGGTAGTTGGGGTACAAGACTTCTGAGCTTGCTTCATCAGTGTGGATGATGATGGGTCCTGGAGGGAAGGTGGGAGTACAGGCAGGAAGAGGCTTCAGCTAGTTCTTCCCAGCATCCCCACCCCCATCTTCTCTTGTCTCCTTCAGAAGGCAGATCATCAGGGTTACTAAGGACAGTACCTGCCTTCAACATGCCCTGGCCTCGCCAACAGAAGCTCTCCTAAGGTCTGAGAAACAAAGCAAGTAGCAGCCTGCTCTATCTGGCACAACCCCGCCTACCGGCCACATACAGACTAGAGAGGCACAGACCTGGATCAGACTGGCACTTTCCTGACCAATTCCCAAAGATTCTTGCCTTCAGGCACTACCAGCACTCGGGCATTCTAACAAAGAATGGACTGTCCCCGACTCTATTAGATCTAGGTGACTCTCCTGCTTTTCAAAGTCCAATCCTATAGATCAATATGATGACTCGGCACATGACAATCTAAGAAAGGTGACCACAGGGCCACGAGACCTGTCAGGCTCACGGCCTTGCCCAAAAAGAAAGCCAGGTTTTCAGATGAACTGCCAGGCTACAAACAATGTTTCTTATATAGATGACCCTTGAACAACTGAGGGTTAGGGTTACTGATCCCCCCCCACAGTTGAAAATCCATATAGAACTTTTGATTCCCCAAAAACTTAACTACTAACAGCCTACTGTTGACCGAAAACTGATAACATAGATAGTTGATTAACCCATCTTTTGTATGTTATGTGTATTATATACTGTGTTCTTACAATCAAGTAAGCTAGAGAAAAGAAAATGTGATTAAGAAAATCATAAGGAAAATACATTTGTAGTTCTGTACTGTACTTACAAAAAAAAAAATCGTGTGTAAGTGGACCCATGCAGTTCAAATGTCAACTGTATACCTCCCAGGAGCTCGCTGCCGTTCAGAGTTTACAAGTAACTTTATCCCCTCCCATCAAGGTGCTCTAACACCTTCCCATGCTTTGCTCTGTGCCAGACATGGCAAGGGCCTGTGGTAGCTTCCCTTTCTAAACAACTCAAGCCTGACCTCTGATGGGAAAAGAAAGAGCTTCTATTAGCAACTCTCTGGAATTCACTGAGGTCAATATGTGGGATGATTAGGTGAATCTAGGCCCCAAAGAGCTGTTGTTCTCAAATTGTTCATAGTCAAAACTCCAGGAGCATATGGTAACTTTACCATAATATCAAAATTCAGACACACTTTGTTGATCATATGACCAGAGGCCCTCTCCAAATATATGTGTCCTCTGAGCAGCAGAGCGTAAAGGTGAAGAGTATGGATTCTGGAACCAGACTGCCAGAGTTTGAATCCCCGTTCCACCATTTACCAGCTTTGTGTCCCTGGGAAAGTCATTTAGCCTCTCTGTGTCTTAATTCTCTTATCTGTAAATTAGGAATAATATTACCTACCTCATAGGGTTATTAAAAATTAAACAGGTTAGTATATACAAAGCTATTAAAAAAAGGTTTGGTACATGGTCAAATTAGAGTCCCAGGATGTCTGGGTCCAGTGGCTAGTGACGCTACCACTTCCCTCCCTGTTGGGAATGTGGGGCAGTCTCAGTCTGAGACCTGCCAGCAGGTCAGGCTGCCTCCAAGAAACAGCTTTCCTACTCCAATCACACTTTTGGTGTTTCTGAGGAGAGGACATTTGCCTTTTAGAAGCTGGGCAAGCGAAGAGCTTTCAGAAGGCCAGGCACTGTGGATTATTCCAAAGCTCAGGGGCCTCTACGAAGTAAGGGGCAGCCCACTCTGTTTTGCTTTATGTTACGTAGACACATGCTGTCTGTGTTCAGCATCCAGCTGCCGCCGGAATTAGAGGCTGTACCGAACCCAGAGCGGGGTAAGGCCAGCGTCCTCTGGCCTGGAGGTTTCTATTATTTTATGTAGTTTATTTTTCTAAAGGCTAATGGAAATTTTATATCTATGTGAGATACTGCTAAAGAAGCGAAGCAAGAACCTTTGCCTTATGGCATCATTTTAGTATTTTAATATTGGTGAGGTCATGTTGATATGAAACTCAGACTGGCAATTAAATGTAAATTTGAATCAAGTACAAATGACAAAATGCAGTTCCGTTTGATAGTCAAAGGGCCTTGAGACATGAGATCCGTGAGGGAAAATGATAAATGTGGTCCTTAGTGGTGAAAGGTTGGGTACCATTAGCTGCGATCATTCACTGGTTGAACATGTCAAAACCCAAGCTCACTAGACTTTCTCAGTGAGGCAAGGCTGAACAGAATACTGCTAATACCATCTGGGTCATGCTGTGGATTATCACCAAGACCAGAGCAATAGCAGCAGGCTTGGGTCCCAGCTAAGTGTCCCTCCTGCCTGCCTTCCTTTTCAGCAGTGTCTTACCTAAGCCAAAAGCCCCAACACTGTTCACAAGACCTGGCTAGGGCTGCCTCATGCAGCCTGTGGAGAAGCTTAAGAGGAGAAGTCAGGAGCCAGGGGCACATCAGAGTGGCTGACGCATCGCTGCAGATGTGGAGGACAAGCTGGCAAGTGCAGCGGAAGGCCAGACAAGGGAGGCCCACTAGAGTAGGTACAGCATGGAAGCCACATGTGCAGGAGAGAAACCAAAGGAACGGGCACCAAGGAAGAGGGCGGGGAGGGCTTTGGAAGCAAGAAGAGAGCTCCTCTGGGATAGAGGCTGACTTCTAGACTCCAAACTCGAACCTTCTTTCTGACATTGGAAAAGTCCAGCCAGTAAACACCGGGTAGACTCCAGATTCCGACATATATTAGTGGAACGGACACTGGAAAAAAAAAAAAAAGGCAGAGACATTCATAAAAGGAAGATTCAATTATATATACTACTTTATCCTACAGAGCAGCTGGGAGGCTTTAAGATCCCATAAGGGGAGTTATGGGGCTGGGAAGAATCCTTTATCTCTCTGTGGGATGGCTGCCCCAAGGGACCCGAAAGCCAGTGAATGTCACCCCTCCATTGACCACATGTTCACAGGATCCTATTATACAATGTAACTGCCCCAAACTACATTGAGTGAGAACGGGAACCATCTGGGGGGTCAGTACAGGTTTCCTCATCCTTAAGACCTTAAACTGGGTACAACACCCCTTTTTCGAGTGACTCACAAGACCTCCAGTGGATTGAAGGTTGGCGAAAGAAAGGGGATGTCCTCCACATAGCTCTTCCTCAGCCTCTCTCCTAGGGCAAACATCTGCTGCATGCCCACGTTGGTCAGCTGTCCAGCAAACATGCCCCCCTAGTGTGGGGCAGAGACATAGAGAAGAATGAAAACACCTCACGTCCTGTTAAACTCGGCCCAGAGAAAACCATGGAAACTTTACAGCGGGCTTCCCAGAGGAGGGAAGCATTGCTCACCTTCAGTTTGGTCTCATGGTATTGAGAGTCAAAAGGAGAATGTGGTTTCGGGCCACCAGCTAGATTGGTGACGGTGTAATCAAACTGAGTTTGGGGTGGGACCTCTAATAGCTGGAGATTCCACTCTGCCTGTTGTGACCACAAAAAACAACACATTGTTTAGAAGGCTCTTGAAACTACAGCGGTTAATATCTAGCAGCACCTGGAAGACATAGCTGGAATCACCCACGACTTTCCCATGAGAAGGAAAGAAAGGAACTTTAACTCTAGCTCCAATTAAGGGAAGAAAAGACCATAGTTTATTATTCCAGGCATCCCTCACCCAAGTCCTGTTACTGCTCCACTAGTACTCACTGTTAAGATGTTGCTCTGGTGTGAAGCCCA
The DNA here is from genome assembly GCA_028534135.1 of Potos flavus. Lineage (NCBI taxonomy): Eukaryota > Metazoa > Chordata > Mammalia > Carnivora > Procyonidae > Potos > Potos flavus. The sequence goes on along the minus strand of CM052900.1, from coordinate 74,525,979 downwards.
GACTGAAGTAAAGGGGAGAAACGGCCAGAACGCCTGGCATGCAAACACTTGGTGAATGAATGAATGAACAAATGAATGAGCATAACATAATCTCAGTGAGCATATACTTGTAAGAATTTTTTAGGAATCGACCTGCAGGTTTCCATGTGTCCCAGCCCTTAAAGGCTCTACTCAGTGTCCCTTGTAACTACCGCCCATTTCCCTTCCTTTCATCCAATTTCTCAAACAAGTAGCTGCCCCCAAGAAACCTTCACTTCTTCACCATCTTCCTTTTCTCCTTACAATGTGGCTCCTGCTCCACTGGTACTGTAATGGCTTCAAAACATCACAAGTGGCCACAGGTCTCAGAGCTCCAACCGCCCATGAAACTCTTACATTCATTGAGTTAGATGTGATGACTTCAATTTTAAAAACAAGTCTTTTCTTCTTCCCATGTACCAGCTCCTCTTCTCAACATACTGTCACGTGCAATGATACCACAATTCTGCTAGGCCCCAAAACTCAAACCTCTGACACTCCCCCATGGCTCCACCAGCCATACACTAAACTCTATTGATCATACACTAAACCCTATTGATCACTGGCTAGAAAAAAGTCACTCCCAAAGGTCCTTCTTTTATCTCACTGTCAGAGTGTAAAACCTTATTACACAGATTATCTCTACCCCCCCCCCAAGGAATCTTGCTAAACCGCTTTCATCATATCAATAGCTTTTTCCTAATGTTTCAAGAGATAAGCACCTCGCCTTCCAGAACTTCTATACCCTGTCCCCAGATGTATCATCGCTATGCCTCTCTCCTCCCCTCCCCAGACCAGACCACGCTCATTGCTTCCTCTGCATCTTCTTTTAGCTTGCTTCCCTTGCTTGGAGAGATTCCTGTCCCTACTGCCCACCCAACTTTTCTTCAAGGCCCAACGATACTTCGTCTTACTTTCCATCAGTGACTACTCCAGCTTTTAGCGGGTTGTCTTCTCATCTGAATTACTACAGCACTTAAAATCAAAAGAATAATATTTAACTCAATTCCCCAATACTTTGTTTTGTTTTAAAACTAACATTTGAAAACTTACTGTGTCATAGATCATTGTATATATCTTGGCCCCTCCCAGAAATATTCCAGGTGAGCACCACTGGGAATCCAAGGTTCCTTTCAGGAAGCCCTCCATTCTTTCAAAAGGCATTGTCTCACTCCCACCTGCAGCCAGTCCCCCAAACCTGAGCCTCTTCCCCTCCCCCCGGGGGTGTTACAGCAACTAATATCAGAAGATTGGGTGTTCAGAGCACAGACCTCCTTCCCACTGTCTTTTAATCATGGTTCCTTCTTTCAAAGTTCTGATCCTATAACTTCCCCGCATAAACTCACAACCTCATGATGGCCTCTGCCCCTCCCTCCCTCTCTCTCTCTCTCTCTCTTTACCATTTCTTCCCTGTCCTACAGACTTAGTCTCCAGCCATACAACTTTGTCTCCCATAGCACCAATCCTCACACTTCCTGGCCTTTCAACCTCATGTTTCTTCTACCTGAAATTTTCTTTTTCCTTTCCTCTGGAAAGATTTCTGCTCATTCCACAAGATAGCTTAAATGTACCCAGAAGCTGTGACCATGACCCCATGCTCTCAACGCAGCCTCAGTGGCTTTTTTTGGTAGCCTTTACCAAATTGGATTAGAAGAGCCCCTTTACTAGTCTGTCCTGCTCAGTAGTCCTGCTCTGAGAACAGAGACGGGATTGTCTATTTACTCCTGCAGTTTGAAGGCCCAGCAAAGGGCTTGGCACACAGTAGGTACAATTAAGAACTCCAACAATTTGCCAGATCTTGTGGAAGACACAAAGATGGAGATAATAGGACCCTGCCTTTTCTGGGTTTTCAGGTCAGTAGAGACAGCAAGCTATGAATGTAAATGATAGCAGTACTAAAACAAACTATGTGCTACAAGAAACCAGATGAAGGCCACAGTAGTTCAAAGACACGAAAGACCTTCTCTTCTAGCTGGGAATTCAAGAAAAGTTTCACGATAGGAATGGTCTTTGAAGTGAGGAGGATTTAGACAAGCAAAGACATGGACTTGAGAGTGAGAGGTAGGTAAGAAGAGGGTGGTACTCAGAATTCCAAGAATCAGCAGAAGTTTGAGCAAAGCAGAGATGGTGAAAAATGTATATAGGAGAGAAGTGGTTTGGTTTGCCTCAAGCTGGGAGCAGTTTTCAAACGTTTTTCATTAGCAAATACCAAATAGAATTTGACTTTTGATTTCCATATACAAAAGCAAAAACTGGAGTTCCTCCAGTTGAAGTAGGAGTGGGAATACAGAGCCCCAGCCACTAGGCTACGGGCTCCAAAGAACAGTTTGAAAACCAGCAGCCCACATCATAATTGGAATGGGAAGACTGATGCAGAAGCCAATTTCAAGATGTCTGCAATGGAGCTGATGAGGGCCTAAGGCCTCATCTAGGGCAATAGGAATAGAAGGGGTAGATGCAAGACATGTGAGTCAGACCTGGCAAGTGAGTCAATAAAAGTTTTATTTGGGGGCTATGTTGGTAGGTGAACAAGGAAGAATAAAGAAAAAACTTCCTTTGATTTTGAACTTGGGTGTCTAAGGTGACAAGAGGTCCTCCGTGACTAAAACTAAGACCAACTCAGAAGACAGGTGACAAGTTGAGTTCGGTTTTGGACATTTTAAGTTTGAGGTACTTCCTTTCTGTTCCCAGGGCTCCCAGTATATTCCCATAATTGGAATCTCTTTTCACTCTCCTCAGCATATCTCTTTTACAGTCAACACTGAATTATCCAACCTTGAAAGTCCAGTGTCTAGCCCAGGTCCTGACACCAAGTCCACAGGGCCTATTCAGCCGCACTAAGAAATCTCCTGGGGTGCCTGGATGGCTCAGTCGGTTAAGTCAAGCTGACTCTTGACTTTGGCTCAAGTCATGGTCTCAGAATCTGGCTACTCACTCAGCAGGGAGTCTGCCGGAAATTCTTTTTCCCTCTCCCTCTGCCCCTCTCCCTGCTCACACTCTCTCTCAAATAAATAAATAAATCTAAAAAAAAAAAGAAAAAAAGAAAAGAAAAAAGAAATCTCCTCTTGTTAAGTACATCCACCAACAGAGGATCTTTGGTATTCCCAGGAGATGACTCCTGGAAGTCTAGGTCATGTCAAATCTGCAGTATATGTTTTCAAAATTTTAACAGATGATACACCAGTTCCATACATGGTGTCCACCCCACATACACATTCTCGCTCTTGTTCTTGCTCCTCAGCTTCCAAGTTAGTGGCAAAGACTAATTTTATAATTTTACTTACTTATTTATGCCCCATATTTAAGAACATAGATGATAGCAATACCTAAAATATAGTAAAACAACCAATTCAAAGTAGATGAGAAAGACATAAGCAAACAAGTATAGGGACAAAAATCGGACATAGAAATAAAGTTTCTCAAAAACGTACACTATAAAGATCCATATACATAATTGTAGGTGAGCCAAAGATTCAGCACTAAGCCTTCTGACTTTTATGTAAAGGAGAAACTCGATCAGCTACACAAGCCTAAAGATAAAAGCAAGACAACTATTCTGGAGAAGCACACCATTTCTAATGCTAACAGACAAATTCCTCCCAAGGGTCCTCATAAAGAGGATAGAGTAATATAATGAACATCTTTTCAGTAGTCACAACAATGAGTTCTGTGGGATTGTTTCTCAGTTTCCTCAACACAGAATGATGGCATCCACCAAAGCACATTTCTGTGAAGATAATACCATAGTGGGACTGATATGCTACATTCCAAAGGTAAAAGAAAAAATCTACTTAAAAGTAAACAAAACCCTTCTGAGTGTAGATTTTAGAATAAAGCAATGGTTTTAAACCTTGGCTGCACACTGGCATCATGGAAAAAGATTTTATTTTTTTTTAAGATTTTTTATTTTATTTATTTGACAGAGAGATCACAAGTAGGCAGAGAGGCAGGCAGAGAGAGAGGGGGAAGCAGGCTCTCCGCTGAGCAGAGAGCCCCGATGCAGGGCTCGATCCCAGGACCCTGAGATCATGACCTGAGCCGAAGGCAGAGGCTTTAACCCACTGAGCCACCCAGGCGCCCCATGGAAAAAGATTTTAAAAAGAAACTGATGCCTGAGCCCCATCCCGAGCTCATCACATCTGGATCTCCTGGGGTGGGGCTCAGCTTTTTTAATGCTATCTAGTCCAGATAATTCTAAAGATTCACCAGGGAGGCTGTTGCCAAGTCTGCATGCTGTGGGCCAGTTAAATCAGAATCTCTAGGAGGGAGACCTGGGCATTAGTATTTTTTAAGGCTTCCCAGTTGAATCCAATGTCCTGCCAAGAACAAGCTGTTAAGAACACTACTCCAGAGGAATGAATGGACTCGCTGGCATATCCTTCATGCACTGCTTCCTGAATACTGCTGCTCTTAGCTGAGCTTTGGGTAAGTATTAAGTAACAATGAGACTGACAGTATGCTTCCCATCTTGCCTACATTATCAAATAAATAGGAACCCAAATTCCTTAATTAATAGTGGAGCTGATCTAAGTTGGACTTTGCTTTATAAAAACTGAAGAATCTTCCTGAGCTGGAGGCCATCTTGCCTAGAGGTGAGCTGAGGGAACTCTGAAAGCAGGGCCACATTTATCTTGTCAATGTGTACTTGGATCTAACCTAATAATCAGAAAAAATAACCAATCAAGTTCCAGAGCTTTATTGCCCAAGCACAAGTCAACAGACATTCAAGCCAAAAGAAAACAACTCAATAAAACATCTAATTTTAGGAACGCCTGGGTGGCTCAATCAGTTAAGCGTCTGCCTTTGGCTCCGGTCATGATTCCAGGGTCCTGGGATTGAGTCTTGTGTCAGGTTCTCTGCTCAGCAGGGAGTCTGCTTCTGTCTCTCCCTCTGATCCTTCCCCTCCTTGTGCTCTCACTCGCTCTCTCAAGTGAATAAATAAAAAAACTCTAAAAAAAATCTAATTTTAGACCATGCTACTTTCTGAAGATTTGTGAGATAACTGAATGAAGTTACTTGTCACTCTTGTTCATCTACAAACCAGTCACAAGTCTAGAGATATCTACCAAAGGTAATTTTGGTTTCAGAATTGTTGCCAGGTAGTCCCTTCTAACTACAGTTAATAGCAGAAGCAGGAAGATTAGAAAATCCCAATAATGACCTCTATCAAACTGGATCTTGAAAAGAAAACCCGAGAGAAAACATTCAGAAACAAGTGATAGGAAGCTGATGACACCTGCTCACGGCCTAAATTGAAAGAGGCTTGGTTCCACCCCTGGCTTTTATGCCTACAACTTTATATGAGATAATCAAAGATGTCTAATGCATTTGCCTGAAGTCTGAGAATGTGAGCAGACAGGAGAGGTAATGTGCCTTCCCTAATTGCAAAGAAAGGCCATGGACTCAGATGCTTCTTATTCTGTGGGTACACAGACAGACAATGAATGAAGATGGCATCCTACCTGAGCTACAAACTGCCCCTTCCAACATAATGGCAGAAGGTACCCATCACACACGTACTGGCTCAGGATAGTGTCCTGTAAGAATCTAAATCTTTCTCAGCCCCTTAAGGGAGTATATATACTGTATATATGAGGTCCAAGCCTCGACATTCAGACTTTCATTCTCTTGCTACCACTGAAAGCTTTGTTTTTTAACATGAGTCTTTTATGTCTATAGTTATTTTCCAGCTTTTTTTTTTAAAGATTTTATTTATTTATTTGACAGAGAGGAGAGAGATCACAAGTAGGCAGAGAGGCAGGCAGAGAGGGAGAGGAGGAAGCAGGCTCCCTGCTGAGCAGAGAGCCTGATGCGGGGCTCGATCCCAGGACCCTGAGATCATGACCTGAGCCGAAGGCAGAGGCTTAACCCACTGAGCCACCCAGGTGCCCCTTCCAGCTTTTCTGTAACAAGAATAAATGGAGAAGGGAGAGTGCATGAGACGGGCTGTGTACAAAAATCATAAGGAAAATTTAGTAACCGAATACAAAAAGGCAGAGTAAGGGATTGAAAAAGCATCAAAAAGAAAGGAAGAGGGGTGGGGGAAGCAAGGAGGAAGAGAAAAAAAGAAACTCCAATACCAGAAAGTGGATACTAGATACTCCAATACTAGAAAGTGGTATAGCCATTCAGAAAGACTCTCTAGAAATCTGATAATAGAATTAAGTGCCTGCCAAAATTTATTTGTTTATGTGGGAAGAGCTTTACAAGTTTGAGTTCATGTGTGACCAGCTTTAAAAACTGGATTTTCCATTGTACAGTGTGAGGACACAACACTAAGGGTTTCTGGAAACCAACTATGATCATGAAGAGTATGCCAAATATCAGGTTTGGATGTCTGTTGAACTTGCTCCAACATTAACCAGGAGGCTAACAATGCAAAAGCACTCCACAGGTAAGTGTGACAGCTAGGGGCCCAAGGATTTCAGGTTGCCTCTTTATCCTCACTGGGAAGCCAGAATTCAATTACAAGCCTGCCTCGTATCAAAGATCAGAGACCTTCACTGCTTCTCCCCAAAAATCAAATCCAGGAAGGTTAATCAGTTAAAATAACTAATTATTTGTGCTTTAGTCATAATTATCCTGACCAAACCAGGTAGATTTTAAGACATTATAGCCACAAGACTAGCCAATTAAAAATGTTTTCCTACCTCAAATCCCTCCACAAGAGTTTTAGAAACCCAAAATAGAAAAGGAGAGCCCCAAGATATAGCACTTATTAACAAAAAAAAAAAAAAAAAAAAAAGGCAGCAGCCTTCAAGGGATCTCAAATAGTCTCCAGCAAACCCTGGGAGAAAGCTGCTGTAAAAATTTGTTCCCAAAGATGTTGAACTCTGTTACCCACTGTGATCCCAGCTCCCAATTACGCTGGGTCCTGTAACAAAGGTTCCTGCAATTCTTGACAACCTTCAAAACAGAAACGCACTACACTTTCGTTCTCAAGTTCACCCCAATATCTGTTAAAATACAGAATCTCAGGCCTACCTCACACCTGCTGAATTGGAATCCTTATTTTAACAAGATCTCTAGGCGCTTTAATAAGCACCGTAAGTGCTACTAGCTGTGCTACACCATAGCCATCCGGGCACAAATGGAAGTTCCAGGCTGCCTTACACCTGGAGGGTCCGAGGAGGGAAGGGGGCTAGGAATACCAGGCCAGCAACGCCTCTGCTCAAGAGCTGGGGGCGAACTGGCTACAGCAGTTTTCCCTTGGTCTGGACCCAGCCAGAATCCAGCGCAGTGAGGGTAAGACTCCAAAGTTGGGTGTTCAGGGCGCCTGGTCCCGCCCGGTCGAACACACGGTCCTGGCCCCACCAACCCCTGCCCAGGCCGACCTCTCACCTGCTCCTCCTGCGGGAGCGGCTTGAGAGGGCTCCGAGCCCCGTGTCGGAACACGACTTGCACCATTTTCAACTCCAACAGGCTCCGGTCGACGGGATGCTGGCTGTCAGCCCTCCGCTGCTCGGCACGGGCCGCCCGCCGCTGGTGGACGCAGTAAGCCAGCGAGGTCAGGAAGCCCACCGGGGCCCACATGCGCACGCTGAACACACCGCCGATCATGGTGGAAGCCCCTGGGCGGCCCTCGGGGGGTGAGGCTGCAGAAGGCGAATACAAACTTTCCGCCCGCGCCGGGGCTCAGCGGCTGCCCCCAAGTTCCCGGGAACTCGCGGGAGCGCACATCCAGCGACGCGGCGACTCCGGGCCCAAAGAGAGACCCCAAGTGGTAGCGTAGGGGGAGAAACGGAGGTGGGAGCAGCGAAGACTCCCTAGGAGTTTTAACGCGGGTCGGGTTGGCAGCTCCCGCTGCAGACCCGGCAGGGAGAAGCCCAGCTCCGAATCTTTCACCCTCTGGGGAACCTTAAACTTGGAATCCAAGTTTGGCCTCCAGGGCTCCGAAGAGATGGGAGCCAGCCCTGAGTTCCTCGGTCGCAGACTCCACCAACACAGACGACTAGATTTCACTTTTCTGTCAGCAAGCTCCCACACACCTCTTCATCCCCACCAAGGACTCGTCCCAAGAGGATCCGCGCATAGAAGCATGGGAAAACGAGTCCCGCGGTGACGCCTGTTTGGAGGCTCTGAGTTCTGAGAACTACAACTCCCACAAGGCTGCGCGCGGCGGGCCCCTGAGCTGGAAGTGTTTCGTCGCCCGGGACAGTGGACCTTGCACCTCAGCACCAGCGGGACAAGTCTCCAGGACTGGGTGGCCAATGTAGTAGGAGTGAATCCGCCAGTTTCCCTGGCCCATAGGGTAGGAAAAATGAAGACTGGGGTAGAATTGGGTGGCAGAGGGTAGTAATTTAAGTCTAAGGAGTGTAGATTTTCTTGAAGTCCTGGAAGGTCGCTGAAACTAAGAGCCCAAACACCAGCTTACCAAATGATGACCATTTGCGAAGGGCGGCACTAGGCATTTTATATTTACCCTTCACTTACTACACCCCTTCTAAGTTTAAAGAGGCGTAAATTGTCGCAAACATGTAGAACTTTAAGCTCACAGATGTGTTCACTCACATTCACAGTATATCTTGTGGAAAAATCCAGGTCTTGCTGTGGGTGTCCCAGTGACTGAACAACATATAGGTGCCTGTTGGTCTGGTTTCTCTTGTGTATAGGCTTACCCGAAGCCTGTGTTCCACATCTTTGCAACAAACAGGACTGGGTGGAACCAACTGTGTCTATCTGAATGCAAAGGTCAAGTTGAGAGGAGGGACATTTGTGAAGAGAGTCTGAATATGTCCTCTAACGAATTCTTAAAACCTTCTAAATTCTAGTCCTGGTTCAAACTGGACCAAACGAGAAGACAGCATAATTATGGAGTATGACTCCTTACCTGGGTCTAAACTTGCTCACCAAGCTAGAATGTTATGAATGCCCTATTGTGGGGGAAGGAAGGATCATTGTGGAACACTGCACATTGTCACGGTTTTCCTACTAGCCTAGCCCATGGATGGACTCACTCTTCAGAGTCTAACTGTGCATCCTGATGTGATTACAAACTGAAAGCTGTTTTTCTGTAGCCTAAATAAGGCGTCAGGAGTGCCGGACAACACTGCTTCGGCACCTGTGTGATGAAATATAATCCCGGTGGTTGGAGAGGGCTACAACAGTTCAGCAGAAACATGGTACAACTTTTGTGTAGAAGGGCCCCGAGCCCTGGGAGTTCTAGCACATCAGAGCAGCTTCAAGGCAATGTAACATTGGCATCCGGGTGCCAGTACCTTTGGCAGGAATTGACAGGCCACCCAGGTCTGCACCCTGCACTCTGGCAGCCTCAGCATAGATTTGTCAAGCATTATGAGCAGCACCTCTGACCTGTATGAGCTATAGCAGCAGCTTGTCTGGACAGGACACATATGTGTGGTCGGGTGCTGTGATGTCTCAGCAGCAGATCTCTGCAGGAAGCCAGAGCAGGTAAGGTTGGAAAATGACAGATTCCATGTGGTAGTTGAGAGTACTGTTTGTGGGCACATAGAAGACAACCCTTGGGGAGTCCTATAAATATTTAGTATGTGATGTATGGTGGTGCTGGTAGTAGTGGTAAACGGCATTTTAAAGGAAAGGCTAGAAATCCTGAAATCATGTTCCGGAGACGGCCCCAGAAGAGGAGGGAGGAGGCAGACGAACTGAACTACTCTTGTTGTGCCCCAGGTTTTGCCATCAGGCAGGGATAACTTGGGAAACCAGCCTTCCCCAACCATATTCTGTGCACAGGGTTGCATTTAATATGATGCCAAAACTTGGTTTTAATCATGAGATTAGATAAGAAACAACCACATTCACTGTTTTATCTGCAGTAGTGAGCACAGTGCCTGGCTTATACTAAGTACCGCATAAATACTTGCTGAATGAAATTGTAGGATATATCACAGGAATGTTGTCGAGGATGTTGTCCTTTTCATCGCTTTTTGCTCCCTATATGAATCTCCTCCTGAGATATTTCTTTTAGAGCAATGTGCTAGCATTAGAACAAGCATTAAAAAAATATGAAGATTACTTTTCCTTCATTTTTGCCTTAGTTGACAGGAAGCTCGAAGCCTGATTTCAAACCTAACTATGGCAAATATTTAGGACCTAATGGCCAGTATAACTGGGGTCTTTTCTTCCAGGGGATCACCCTGGATTGGAAGGAAACAAAACTGGGGAAAGGTCAGTTAGGAGGCTGTTGCAGCATTCTGGGTGTGAGTTAACAAGAGAGAGAGGGAGGAAGGAGTCAAGGGTGACTCTTAAGTTACTGGCTTGGGCAACTTGTATATACTGAGGATGCCATTTACCTGGAGGGTACAGCTTGTATATACAGAGGATGCCATTTACCTGGAAGGAGATTGAGTGGAAGTTACCAAGATAATTTTGAATATATATGTTATGAGGTACTGGGAGGCATCAAAGTAGAAATGCATTCTACACAATTGATTACCTGGGTCTGAGCTCGGAATAAGTTGGACTAGGAATGTGTACATGGGACTCTTCTGCACATAGTTATTAATTGGAACAACAGGCATGGATAAGATTCATGGGGTGAGTGGGGAGAGAAAAAAGGGGGCTAGGACAGGACTCTAGGAGCCCATCATTTAAGGGAAGGGCAGAGGGAAAGAAACATGAGAAGGAGAGTGGGAAAGAGCAGCACAGAGGTGAGAAGAAAAGTGTTAGATATCAAGGAAGCCAAGAGAAGAAAAGTTCCAAGAAGGGAATAGACAACAGTGTCAGATAGAACTGAGAGGTCCAATAATGTACGGACTGAGTGTCCATTGGATTTAACAACAAAGTAATTTTGGATCATTTTAGTGAGAACAATTTCAAGGAAATAATGGGGTGGAAATTAAATAGAAGTGGGCAGCAAATGGGCAATCAGTGTGGGTATCTTCAAGAAGCTTAGCTGAGAAGAAGAGGTGAATGAGTATAGTGGCTGGAGATGTCTGGTTCATGAAATTAAGGGAGAATTGTCTTGACAGTGGGAGAAGTTTGTATAGTTGACCCTTGAACAACATGGGTCTGCACTTATACGTGGGGTTTTTTTTTTCACTAAATACAGTACCAAATGTGTTTTCCTTATGATTTTCTTAATAACATTTTCTTTTTTTCTAGCCTAACTTGATTGTAAGAATATGGTACATAATACACATGACATACGAAATATGTGTTAATTGACTGCTTGTGTTATCAGTAATGCTCCGGGTCGGGAGTAGGCTATTAGAAGTTAAGTTTTGGGGGAGTTAAAAAAGTCATACGTGGATTTTCAACTGTGGATGCTGGGAGGGAGGGGCTGGTGCTCCTAACCCCGTGCCGTCCAAGGATCAGCTGTTCATATGTTTAAATGTTGATAGAAAGAAGTCTCTAGAGAAGGAAAGATTACAAATATAAGAGGATAATATGTCGAGTGAAGTGCTTAGAAGGGTAGGAAAAGATGAAAAATGAACTCAGATGTCATAGTTAGCCTCAGAAGGAGAAAGTACATATTTTCCATGTTGACAGGAGGGAAAGTAGAAAGACTAGGTATGAATGAAGTTACATTTCTAGTGTGGGAATTAGAGGGCTTTTTTTTTTTCCTTTAATGGTTTCTTTTTTTCTACCAAATCAGTATGTGCGTGGGAGGGGTGCTGGGCTTGATGCTTTTGAAGATTTGAGGACTATGGGAAAGTGAAATATTCACAGTATATACAAGATTGGGTAATGAATAGGGAACTAAACACTTTTCTCCAACTGTGCGGCGCATCAGAATCACCTGGGGTGTTTGTTAGAGCACAGGTTCCAGAGCACAAATGTGTCCTACTAGATCAGGGTGGGGCCAGGACTCTGCGTTTTAAACAAGCATCCCAGGTGCTTCTGACATAGGAGCTCTTCACATCACACTTTGAGAACTACTGATGAAGAGTCTAGGAGGGCATTATTTTAGTATGGGGGAATTTTTATAAGGACGGAAGAAAATTGCCAGTGGAGAGAAAACAATTAAGACAAAAAGGAATCATTGATAGATCAAAATCCCTCAGGAGGTGGGAGAAGCTGTGATAAAAAAAGGAGGAAGGATCAGCCTTGGACAGAAGTGTCACCTCTCCAATTAAGATCAGCCATAGGGGCAACTGGGTGTCTCAGTCGGTCAAGTGTCTCCTTTTGGTTCAGGTCATGATCTCAAGGTCCTGGCATCAAGCACCACCCCCCCACCCAAAAAAAATCCCTGCTCAGCAGGGAGTCTGCTTCTTCCTCTTCCTTTGTCCCTCCCCCTCACTCATGTGCATACTCTCTTCTCTCTCAAATATATAAATAAAATCTTAAAAAAAAAAAGATCAGCATAGACAGAAGGGTTAGGTCTTTCATTAAGAGTCACCTCTTCCATTAAGATAGGAAAAAAGGAGGTAAAGATACATCGAGGCAGGTAATTATTTCCCCTAGTGATCTGTCCAATGAGCTTGGGAAAGAGAAAAACATCAGTAATAATAATGTCAATTATGTATTATATTGTAAATAATATAATTATATAATCGTAAGTATGAAATTATAATTGGATTGCGGGGTAGTTTGAATTAGAACCCCTGCCTCAATATGCTGACAATATGAGCCACAGATTATACTGCTAAACTTATACTGGGGAGGGGATTAGTAATTTGTGTGCTATAGAGCATGTATGATATCCCTCCAACATGGGAGACTAGAACATTAGTTTTCCTTCATGACTTCTCACCAGTAAGTCTCTTTCTTCCTGTTACTACTTCAGTGATTGACGGCTGCCTAAGTTATTTTCTTGAACATCATTTAGAACTCTTCCTGTTGGCTAGTTTAACAGGAAAAAAGGAAAAAAAGGAATCGATTAGCCCACATTACGGAAAACTTCAGAACTGCCTCAGGCTTAGCTGGGTAGAAGCACAGATAACATTGGTTTCTAATTAAAAAATGAACAGAAGACATGAATAGACATTGTCCAGAGAAGACATACGGATGTTTTCTGGTTTCTTTCGCAGCCTCCAGCTTCATCTCTCACTCCATTGCTTTTATACTCAAACTGGTGACTGCTAGGCTGTCCCTGGGTGCCACGGTGGCCGTGGCCGTTTCACTCTTCCCCACTCAGCTTAACCGGAAACAATGTGCTTTTTCCCCCTCTGTGCGAACAGAAATCCTGCGCCTCAGACTCATTTGCCAGATTTGGAACACATGCTTAATTCCTGAACAAGTCATTACTGACCTTCCCTGGAGTTGAAGGGGAAGTCAAACCCACCCAAACTGTGTGAGCCATGAGGGGTGCAAGCAGTTCTTCGAAGGAGACTCAGAGAACTGTTCTTAGTAGAAAAGGGAGAATGGGGGATGAGGGGGACACAACAGATGCCTTCCATGCCTTTCTCCCATCTTTCCTCCTCTCATGAATCGACTCCCTGTGCGCATTGTTAGGGGCTTCCAGTGAAGTTGCTCACCTTTCAGCAGAGGGAGGTGGGCTTAAATACTCTCTGTAACTCTTACGACTCAAATGAAGTATGTCTACCTCTATGTCTGTAGAGGGAGAGGGAGGAGGAAAGAAGCAGACTTCCTGCTGAGTAGGAAATCCCATGCAGGGCTCAATCTCAGGATCCTGAGATCATGACCCAAGCCGAAATAAAGATTTGGGTGCTTAACCGACTGAGCCACCCAGGTGCCCTGAGAAATACTTCTTTTGAAATATTTATAAATATATATTTATATAATATATATATATTCGATATATATATCAAAATATTTATAAATATATATATATTTAGCTTGTTACCAATAAAAGAAAATTGTTTCTGCAAAGAAACAAAACATTGCCCCCTGCTCCCAAATTTCCTCAAAGTTACTACCCAAGAGATAGGACTGTTTGAAGATAATAGGCTAGAGAAAAATATTTAAGAACAACTTAACAATTCTCTCCTTATCATTCCCTTAATCAGTATAGATTCAGAAAGAAGCTTTCAGGGACTGGAGAGTTTTTCACTACTCAATGGTGACAACCTTGAAAGACTAAGATCGCTTAAAAAAAAAGATCATAATTTTTATGTCATTTTTAATCCCAATTAAACTTTATGTAGTGCTTACTTTAAGCAACATTTTATTTTTATGTTAGAATATGTTTAATATATATTCGGTATATTTATATTTTACTTATGATTATGAATTTTTCCATTTGAAATGTTTTAAATACTTTGGTTTACTGATCTCAAGTACTTAAAATTCATTATGTAAAATGCATACCAAAATACACTGAAATTTTAATTTAGTATTTTTATTTTTTTAGATTTCTTTTTTTTTTAAAGATTTTATTTATTTATTTGACAGAGAGAGAGATCACAAGTAGGCAGAGAGGCAGGTAGAGAGAGGGGGGGAAGCAGCTCTCTGCTGAGCAGAGAGCCCGATGCAGGGCTTGATCCCAGGACCCTGAGATCATGACCTGAGCCGAAGGCAGAGGCTTTAACCCACTGAGCCACCCAGGCGCCCCATTTTTTTTTAGATTTCTTTAAAGTAATCACTACACCCCATGTAGGACTCAAACTCATAACCCTGAGATCAAGAGTTGCAGGCTCTACCAACTGAACTAGTCAGGGGCCCCTTTACTTTGGTATTTAAATGACTCTTTAGTTTGCACTGGAGGCCCTTGCGATCAGTCCCCTGTCTATATTTACAGCATCCCTCACACTGCCACCATCCCTGGAATAGACGTGCTTATCTATGTCTCCTTTTCCAAAGAAAGCTTGAATCTGGCTACCTCTATTCTTTTTCTGGAGGCTCCTTCTCCTGTTTCTGCCTGTAATGTTTTCATTGAACAAGAACAACTGGTAGAATGGAATCTTTTTTTTTTTTTTTTTTTAAGATTTTATTTAGTTATTTGGGAGAGAGAGCACAGAGGGAGAGTGAGAGGGAGAAGATGGTAGAATGGAGTCTTAAAGCAAATTCATTTTTGACCCCCACTGTCTCTTTACATCTGCACCAAGGGGCTATCTCTTCCTACCCCTAGAAAAGACAAAGGTTGTCCCTCAGAGGTAATAAAAGTATTCAGTCACTCTTTAAGTCACAAATAAAATGGCAATTGAGAATGAAGATGGCAGTCCCGGAGAAGAATTAGAACTTGAACCTTGAAATTTCTCCCCTCCTCCAGCTTGGGCTGACTGTAGGCTAGAAGTCTGACAATTGAAGGTGAAGGAAGAGAAGAGTTCTTGACTTCTTCTCTTTCCTCCTCTCAAGTTCCTTCTTCTCTTCTTCCATCTTACTAATCTGTTTCTGACCCCTTCAGGGTCTGGAGTTTGGGGAGGGACATTAGTAAAGGGGGATTAGGGAAGGGAATTAGCCCAATTCTTGGTTGATCAGTACAGTGGAAACGATCAAACTGGTGCTCTCTGGACCTTGCAGCTGGTTAAAGCCGATTGCTGTCTTAGGGACTTCCGTGGGTTCACAAGACACCTTCCCTTTCCCCACGCTTCTGCAGCTGGAGGTATCGAGCAGCAGTTCACCTCCAGCTCACTTCTGCTGAGGCCTCCACCCCTGCAGGAGGTCATTTTGAGCAGAAGCCAAGTAATATCACACTGACTCCCTTTCCCTCTGGGACCTCCCCTGGTCCCCTGGAAGAAAGCATCGCTTGTCCAGGTGGACTCTGGGAGTGCAGTTGCTTCCCCACAGCTCAGTCCTCTAGATATATGTTTCTCAAGTGCATGCCTGGTGACAGTCCTGTGTGCCTGAAACTTCCAGAGACACTCATTAGGCTCTGTAGATGGTTCCCTCAAAGTCCTGCCCTTTGATTTGAGATAAGGAACGGACCTCCCTGTCTCTCCTCCTTCACCCTTGGGGAGGAGGATAGAATGCTTCATACCCTGTAGTTCTCTCCGAAGAAATCCTTTTTTCAAAAGGCTTCCTTTCTCTGATTCAGTGGCTCTCCATGTCATCAATGTGAGTGACAACTTAAGAGTTACCTCCCTCTCGGGGCACCTGGGTGGCTCAGTGGGTTAAAGCCTCTGCCTTCAGCTCAGGTCATGGTCTCAGGGTCCTGGGATTGAGCCCCGCATCAGGCTCTCTGCTCAGCAGGGAGCCTGCTTCCTCCTCTCTCTCTGCCTACTTGTGATCTCTCTCTATCAAATAAATAAATAAAGGCTTTAAAAAAAAGAAAAAAAGAGAGTTACCTCCCTCTCTTCCCCCACTTTTTACCACCTGCTTTGAAGGTGTTTGTAGTTTGGTCCAACACATAGCTCTGGAATGTGCCTCTGCAGAGGCTTTCATTTACACATCTTGTTACATCCCTAAAGCTCACTTTCATGCCTCTACCTCAACAAAATCTTCACCATCACCCCCAAGGTAGTCGTTTTTTACTTCACTGAACTATTTAGTGTGGATCTTAGTGCCATTCACATGGCACTTATGTTCTACTTTGTATCATAGTTACAGGCATGTTTTGGAGATATTGTGTGTTCAGTTCCAGACCCCCTGCAGTAAAGCGAGTCAAATGAATTTTGGGGTTTCCTAGTGTGTACAAAAGTTATGTTCACACTCTACTGTAGTATATTAAATGTGCCAATAGTATTATATCTTTAAAAACGCACATACCTTACTTTAAAAGTATTGCTAAAAATGCTAACCATCATCTGTGCTTTCAGCGAGTTATAATCTTTTTTTCTAGTGGAGGGTCTTGCCTCATTGTTATGGCTCCCGACTGATCAGGGGGGTGGTCATGGCAATTTCTTAAAATAAGCAACACTGGTTTGCCACATTGATTGACTCTTCCTTTCACAAACGATTTCTTGTAGTGTGCGATGCTGCTTAATAGCATTTTACCCACAGTAGGACTTCTTTCAAAATTGGAGTCAGTCCTCTCAAACCCTGCTGCAGCTTTGTGAATGAAGTTTATGTAATAAATGACAACAATCCCCTGTTGTTTCAACAGTCTTCACAGCATCTTCACCAGCAGTGGACTCTATATCAAAAAACCACTTGCTTTATTCATCTCTAAGAAACAGCTCCCCATCCCTTCAAGTTTGATCATGAGATTATAGCAATTAAGTCACATCTTCAGGCTCCTCTTCTAATTCTCATTCTCTTGCTGTTTCTACCACCCTGTAGTTACTTCCTCCACTGAAGTCTTGAACCCCTCAATGTCATCTATGAGGGTAGGAATCACCTTCTTCAAAACTCCTGTTAATGTTGACATTTTGACCTCTTACCATGAAACATGAATGTTCTTAATGGTATCTAGAAGGATGAATCTTTTCCACAAGGTTTTCCGTTGACTTTGCCCAGTTCCGTCAGCTATAGCCTCATGAAATGTATTTCTTAAATAATAGGACTCGAAAGTTGAAATTACTCCTTGACCCATGGGCCGTAGAATGGATGTTGTGTTAGCAGTCATGAAAACGATGTTAATCTTGTACATCTCCACGGAAGCTCTTGGGCACTCAGGTGCGTTGTCAATGAGCAGTAATATTTTCAAAGGAATTTTTTTTTCTGAGCAGTAGTCCTTGACCATGGGCTTAAAATATTCAGTAAACCATGTTGTAAACAGATATGCTGTCAGCCAGGCTTTGTTTTTCCCTTTATAGAGCACGGGCAGAGTAGATTTACCATAGTTCTTACGGGCCCTAGGATTTTCAGAATGGTAAATGAGCATCGGTTTCAACTGAAAGTCACCAGCTGTATTAGCCTCTACCAAGAGAGTCAGCTTTTCCTTTGAAGCTTTGAAGCCAGGCATTGACTTCTCCTCTCTAGTTATCAAAGTCCTAAATGGCATCTTCTTCTAATATAAGGCTGTTTGTCTACATTGAAAATCTGTTGTTTAGTGTAGCCACCTTTGTTAATTATCTTAGCTGGATCTTCTAGAGAATTTGTTGCAGCTTCTACATAGCACTTGCTGCTTCATCTTGCACTTTTATGTTATGGAGAGAGCGTCTTTCCTTAAACCTTATGAACCAATCTCTGCTAGCTTCAAACTCTTCTTCTGCAGCTTCCTCACCTCTCTCAGTCTTCGTAGAATTGAAGTAGGGCCTTGCTCTGGATCAGGCTTTGGCTTTTAACATGGCCTCCTTACTAAGCTTAATCATTTCTAACTTTTGATTTAAAGTGAGAGATATATGATTCTTCCTTTCACTTGAACATTGACAAGCCATTGTGGGGTTATTAATTGGCCTAATTTCAATATTGTGTCTCAGGGAATAGTGAGGCCTGAGGAGAGGGAGAAAGATGGGGGAATGCTTAGTAGGTGGAGCAGTCAGAGCACATATAATATTTATAGATTAAGTTTGCCATCTTATATGGGTGTGGTTCATGACACCCCAAAACAATTACAATAATAACACCAAAGATCACTGACCACGGATCAGCATAACATATAATAGTAATGGAAAAGTTTGAAATATTGCAAGAATTACCAAAATGTGACACAGAGAAATGAAGCAAATGCTGTTGGAAAAATGACACCGATAGACTTGCCTGATGTAGGGTTGCCACAAACCTTCAGTTTGTAAAAACAAAATATCTGTGGGACACAATAAAATGAGATGTGCCTGTATTTATGTATACTTATTTCCGCCAAAAATTTGTAAGTTCCTTAAAGTTAGAGACGATGCATCTTTCATTTTTATATCACTAATGTGCAGATATTATTTGTTATATCCAACAAATGGATTGCTCAATATTGCTTGTATTATAAAGTCTTGGGAAACAGGCAGTATCTTCAGTTCAACCTATGTTTACTGAATATGTGCTGAGTTTCAAGCACTGTGCCCAATAGAGGATACAGGCATAGACAAGATATAGCCCTGTCTAGGAGGAGCTCACAATTATCACAGGAGACTGGTATATTACAAAAAATTACATGAATCCCCAAAAAGGTGTGATATAAAGGTTGTGCACAGGAGGGCGTAGTTAAGTCTAACTAGAAGGCTCGGCGAAATCTTCATAAAGTCGGAACTATCTGAAAAAATTTTTAAATAGAGCTATAATTCACATGTCATAAAATTCACCCTTTTAAAGTATACAATTCAGTGATTTTTAGTATGTTCACAAAGTTGTGCAACCATCACTGCTAATTCCTGAATGTATTCATTACCCCCAAAGGAAATCTCAAACTCATTAGCAGTCATTCTCCATTCCTCCCTTCCCTTAGCCCCTTGCAACAACTGATCTACTTTTTCTATGGATTAACCAATTATAGACATTTCATATAAATGAAATCATATAATATGTAGACTTTTTGTATATGGCTTATTTCACCTAGCATAGTGTCCTTAAGGTTAATTCACATTGTAGCACATATCAGAATTCCCTTCCTTTTTAAGGCGGAATAATATTCCATTGTGTATAAATACCACTTCATCCATCAATAGGTTATTTCCATTTTTTGGCTATTGTTAATAATACTGCTACAAACATAGGTGCACAAATATCTTTTCAAGTCTCTGCTTTCAGTTCTTTTTGGGTGGATACCCAGAAGTGGAATTGCTGGATCATACGGTAATTCTATGTTTAACTTTTTTGAGGAACTACCATAATATTTTCTACAGTAGCTACACCATTTTACATTCCCACCAGTAATGCACAAGTGATCCAATTCCTCTACATCCTTGCTAACACTTATTTTCTGTTTTGTTTTCATTTTTATTTATAATAACCATCTTAATGAGTGTGAAGTGGTATTTCATTGTGGTTTGGTTTGCATTTCCCCAATGACTAGTGATGGTGAGCATCTTTTCATGTGCTTATTGGCCACTTGCATATATTCTTTGAGGAAGAATATATACAAATCAAAAAGTTCATTTTTGAATTCTGTTGTTTGGGTTTTTTTGTTGTTGAGTTGTAGGAGTTCTTTATATATTCTGGATATCAGTGCCTTATTAGATATGTGATACGAAAATATTTTCTCGCATTCTGTGGGTTATTTTTTCACTCTGTTGATGATGTTTTTTAATACAAAAAGTCTTGAATTTTGATGAAGTCCAATTTATTTTTTTTTCTTTCATTGCCTGCACTTTTGGTGTTATATATGGAAATCACTTTGGAAATGCCACTGTGTTTGGAAGAAGAGTACATTGCAATTAGTCCTTAGAACATGTGTGCATCAATGTGTTGGTCATTTTCCAGCCTTAGCCAGTCGTAGAAGAGAGAGAGGGAGCTACCCGAAGGAGAGGCCGGGATCCGATGTTACAATGAGTGAAGGGATTTTTGCCAATATTAGAGCAACAGCTGTCTGATAGGAACAAGGGGAAGAGCTGCGAGTGGCGGAAACAGATGCATTGAGAAGAGGAAGCGCTAACATTACGTAGTTCACAATTTAAACCAACCTTAAATGAAATGGCCGTACTGAAGTGGGGAAAGCAAATGTCATGAAAAAACTGCACAGTGCTTTTAAATAATATTACAGTCTTCTCCTTGGCTCTGTTCTGTAAGTTAGGGAAGCATGCCGTGTGTGAAAGCATTATAAAAGTGCTATATAAGATTGTATTGTTTTTAACATTTGTTTACTAACTAAGCATAAGAACTTGGACAAAGGAGGGAAGTAGTAGATATGGAAATGAATTACTTAGATCTCCCTTCCAGGAAAGACTTACTGCCCAGCTGCAATGAGTTTCATCAAAAGGAGCCTCCAGGGGCGCCTGGATGGCTCAGTCTTAAGCGGCTGCCTTCGGCTCAGGTCATGATCCCAGGGTCCTGGGATCGAGCCCCGCATCGGGCTCTCTGCCTACTTGTGCGCTCGCTCGCTCTCTCTCTCTCTCTTTGTGTCAAATAAATATATAAAATCTTAAAAAAAAAAAAAAAAGAAAGAAAAGGAGCCTCCAGCTGTTAGGTCCTTCTTATTCTGCCTCAGCTACAGAGGCCACTCTTCCCCTGAGGTCGTGCCCTTTTGCGTGCAGCCTACATTTGATGACTGAGAGAGGTCAGGCCATTTTGACCCAATGTGAGTCCCTCATGTGGATAATGCTTGCTATAAAGCTCTCCAGTGGGGTGGCAGAAGTCTCCTCAGGTCTGTACTGCAGTTTAACTTCTTTTAGTCCTCTTTCTACTCCCTCCCTTGCCCAAGTGTTGATCCCTGATAATCACCTTATACCTGAATTGCAACTCAGCATCTGCTTCTGAAGAACCCAACCTGTGATGAGGGACCTTAGCGATGATCTAATCGGAACTCTTTTTTAAATAATGAAAGTTATTTTTTTCCAAATTCAAAATTATCCTCACTTCTTATAGAACGAGGTAAATATTTAAGTAGAAAGAAAAAAAAATCACTCATAATGTTGTCCACCATCTTTGGAAACCACTTCTTACTGTGTTAAGTATTCTAACATTTGGGTGTATCATGATTTACTTATGCCTTGAACGATTATTATCGTTTCTTTTTTTTTTTTTTTTTGAGTTTTTCACCAGCATAAATAATGCTACAATGAATGTCTTTGTGCATAAAGTTTTTATGTGTTCTGAATTGTCTTCTTAGGATAGATTCCCAAAATTACTGAGTTAAAGGGTATGCCATTTTAAAGGCTCTTGTTGAATAGTTTTCCAAAGGGTTGAACCAGCTTTTACTATTATCAACAGAGTACAATAGGGCAATGGGATGCCCATTTCAGTGCCTTTTTCTGTATCATTTCATAGATGAGATAATTACTGCTTAAATAGCCATTTGTGATAGTACAGAGTCTCCTGAATCTTAGATTTGTTCTCTTTTGCCCAAATGTCTATAAAACCCCAAAGTGCACAGTAGCTCTTCTCATCAGCTTACCAGTGTTCTTTATTCTCATGCATGAACTGCTAACCCTCAGTGGATGCTTTTGTGGGGAAAGAGGTATAGGTGTGATGGTAAATGTGCAGAGCTTCCTCTCTGGGGAGGAATTAGAGACCAATGATAAAGGGTGTGGCCTTGAAAAGAACTAGCCAGGCAGAGACTACAGCAGGGGATAGGCACCCCTGGACTAGGTGCGTCCCCTTGTTTCCACCACGGTGCTGTGTGAGTGAGGTAGCAATGGACCCAAAACAAGAAAGCTTGGGACACCCACACAGTGGTGTTATTTCACTTTACAAAATCGTGATATTCTCTAACACTGGTCCATAGCTTTCTCTTTTTTACTTACTATATCATAAATTCTCCATGTCATTAAATATGTGTATACATCATTTAAATAGTTGCATTAGACTAAATAAAATATATAGATTCTGAAATAGGCATTAATATTTTCATTTTGAAATTTATGAAGAAACCGATGTGCAGAAAGTTCTACAAACTTGTACAGGCCACACAACGAGTAAGTGGAGGAACTCCCATTGAACTGTAGTCACATCTGACTCCGAAACCCACGATTTTCATTATACCATGTTAACCCTCCAGGCACAAAAAATAAAGCCCAACACCAACCCTGTTCTTTTGATTATTGGCAGAAGCTCTGTGGAGAAGGGTGTCTCTATAAGAAAGCAGAGGGGTAGAAATGCATACCAACCACCATCCCCCTGAAATGTTTCTGTCCCTTTGCAGTTAACAAGCTTTAGAGCAATTGAAATTCATTTCAGTCACTTACCTATTAGGCACTGGGAACACAAAGAAAAACAGGGATGCCAGTTTAAACAGCTGTGTCTGCCTCAACATATTTCAAAAGCAAGGGCAAAGGGGACACAAGTTCGGGCCTGCCCGCTTGCCTCTCCTTAATGCCCCCTCCCCTGCTTTCCAACCAGGACCTGTCCTTCAGGGCAGCAGGCCTTCCAGAGAGTGGAGGCAGAAGGGTGTAACCTGCCTTCAAGAGCAATAACAGTGCACAATGCCACGCGGAGCCCGTGGTGTTTGGGGGAGTAGATTAACCATGGAGGGGTTATGAGAACTCCCAGTTCAGAACACAAAAGAAGAAAGAACAGAACATTGAGATGCAAAGATTTATGAGGGAGAAAGATTCACTAAGAAAAGGAAATTGGAAACCAAGGAAGCAGAGTATTCAAAAGACAGCCACGCGCCACGCATAACAATGAAGTTTCCATGACTCCCTTTGGCTCAGGTCGGTTTCCTTAATAATTTATATAGCAAATCTCCTTCATCTGCCAACAGGTGGGTGTGGGGGTTTTGCAAATGTTTCCTCATTGCTCCTTTTGTTGTCTCTGAGAGGAAGGTCAGGGTCTCCAGAAGGCTTTCCTTTGGGTATCCAGATGGAGAAACAGGCTCTGCGTGCCTGCCATTTGCATAAGGTAACAAGTGAAACAATGGCAGCTCTGGGACCAGCAGGCAGACTTCCTCATCAGTGCCATATGGACTGCGCCGAGGTCCCTCAGGCACCTCAAGAGAATGGGATGGGGCTGAGGAATGCAGGCAAATGTCAGTAGATGAGTGGACTTTGAAATGGAGGCAGGCACTCAGAGTGCACTGGATTCCTTTGCAAAATGGTGCCACCGAGACCTCATCTCTGGTTGGGTCTTGTCCAGTTGGTTTATGATGTGCGGTGTGCTCCAAGCATGCTCTCTCTACTACCATCCCCCTAGCCCAGATTCATTCCTCTCCATACCTGGGTTCGCAGCTAGTTTTCTCTGCCTTTACCCTCTCCTTGCAGTTGGGACTGTGCACGTTGCTGCCAGAAACATCTTCCCCAGACACCATTTCTACCATGTCCCTCCCCAGATAGAGAACCTTCTAAGGTAGAACTCATAAGCAAGTCATATCAGTCCTGTAGATGTGCTTTGTTTGACTATGTGATGTTTTAAAAGATATTTTGAATTTGTTTGCAACATTGAACAGGGAAGATTTTAGATAAAAAATCCAAATTTCTACCTTTGGGGAAAAATTAGAATATTTGTTGACGCTCGGCCTCTATTTCCACAGTACAGTTGACTGTAGCAGAAGAGTATCACTGCCCTCAGACAGGTGTTCTCCAGTTCATTCTGTCCCTACCTCTCCCCTGTCTACACATCTCCCCAGCTTTACTGCTGAGGGTGACCTGCGTCAGTCCTGTAGACTCAATTTATGATTCTTATTCTATGACAAATCCTGACTCAGGACAGAGGTTTACCAAAGGGGTTCCAGCTTCAGGGTCCTCATGCCCAATGATGATAATTCCATGTCTGGCTTTAAAAGAAAACACACACACACACACACACACACACACACACACACACACTACAAGTGATACTGCTTCTTAGCCAGGTGTGGCACTAAGGATAGAAAGGAGGGGCCATTTATAAAGAGAGATTATTGAATGGTATTGTAAAAGCAATAGAGTTTAGTAATTTGATTATGGGGAGTGAGGGAGAAAAAGAGGACAAGGATGTCTCCAAGACTTGTGGCTCAATAACTAGATAGGTTGTGGTGACATTCACTGAGAAGGGAGCCCTGGAGGAGGAGCAGGTTTTGGGTTACCACCACAGGGAGAAATGTAGAAAACAATTGGATCGCTGACTCCCAGGCTCAGTGGTGATGTCTGGGCTGAAAACAGAGTTTGAGCTCTCAGGTGGTTGATGAAGCCATGAGAGTACAGACATTGCCCAGGGAGGGGGTGCAGTCTGAGAAGAGAATAGGGCTTAGGTCAGAATATTAGGGAGCACCAGGCAGAGGAAGAGTCAGTAGGAAACTGAGAAGAGAGTCTTCTTCTCACGGTGGCATGGCAACTATCAGGAGAAGCAGGGGTCTCAGAAGCCCAGAGAGAAGACAGATTCTGGAAGGGAGTGGTTAGAGAGGCCACATAATATGAGGTGTGAAAGAAAGAACCTATCTGATTGACAGTTTGGGAAGAGGTCATTGTTTTGTTTTCAGAGAGCAATAGTTGGAGGGGTGGAGGCAGGACCCTTATTGCTGTGAGTTGACACATAAATGGGAGAAGAGTAGAAATTAGTTGCCAACTATTCTTTTGAGAAGATAGGAAGAAGGAAAGAAGATAAAAAGGAGTACAGAGGAATTACAGAATTGGAGAGGGGGTTCTCTTTTTCTTCAGGTGGAAGAGGTGTGAGCATTTTGACCTGTTGCAGACAGCAGTGGGGAAGGGTGACTCTAAAGGGTGGGGAGTAAGCATGGAGCAGAGCCCAGGATGGTGCAGGTGGAATGCAAAGCACATGGCCAGCTTTGAGATGGGAGAAAGGGACCATTCACCTGCTAGGTATAGGGAAAAGAGAAGAAGGTCACAGGTAAAGAGGTGGGAAATTGGAATTCAGGTTTGATTGCTTCAGATGTCTTTGAAGTTGGAGGAGGGGCAGGTGGCTGGAGCAGAGGATTGGGGTGTGGATCTGTGGTGTGGAGAGTGCTCTTCTTTGGGGGCTCTACCTGAGCCCCAGAGGTAGAGGCTGCTCCTTATATCTGCTCTTCCTATATTCTTTAGAGTGTCCTTTACTTGTTTAGAAATTATATTCCCCATTTTAAGTGTACAGTTCAATAATTCTTAGTGCATTTACAGAGCTGTACAGCCAGAATCACAATGCAATTTTATCAACATTTCCATCACCCCATAAAATTCCCTCATACCCATTTTCAGCCAATCGCCCATTCTCTCTCCCAGCCCCAGGCAACCACTAATCTACTTTCAGTCTCTGGATTTGCCCGTTCTGGAAATTTCATAGAAATGAAATCATGCAATATGCGGTCTTCTGCCTCTTGCTTCTTTCACTTAGCGTAATGTTTTCAAAGCTCATCCATGTCGAGCATGTTTCAATACTTCATTCCTTTTTATGGCTGAATAATGGCCTACTATATGTATCTATCCCATTTATTTATTTATTCACAATTCATTTGAGTTGTTTCAAGATTTTGGCTGTTATGAATAATGCTACTCAGAGCATTCACGTTCATGTCTGTATACATGTATATTTTCTTTTGTGTAAATATGTAGGAGTGGAATCCCTGGGCTATACGGCAAGATTTTTTTTTTTCACTTTTTAAGAAACTGCCACACTGTTTTTCAAGATAGCTGAACCATTTTACATTCCCACCAGCAGTGTGTGAGGGTTCTAGTTTCTCCATATCTTTGCCAACACTTGGTATTATCTGTCTTTATTATATAAACATCCTAGCGATATGAAGCGATATCTCATTTGTGGTTTCAATTTACATTTTCCTAATGACTAGTGATGTTGAGCATCTTTCCAGGTACTTATTAGCCATGCATATATCTTCTTTGGTAAAATATCTATTCAAATCCTTTGCCCGTGGAAAAAAAAATGAGTTTTTCTTCTTATTATTGAGTTGTAAGAGGGCTTCTTTACTTAAGCAATTCCTTGTTATTCCAATCCCTATATGTTATAGTTAATATTTCCTCATATTAAACTTCCTCTGTTCTAATTACTGTGTGATATCTCTCTTTATTGCATTTTGATTTATACATGTGCCTACTAACATCTATTTTCTGATAGGCTCATAGGAAATACTCAGAAAAGAAATAAGAAAAAGAGAAAGCTTTGGAGCTGCACAGATGTGTATTTGGATCCCAGTTTTGCCACTTACTTCAATGTGACCTTAACAAGACATTTGAACTTTATGAACTTGCATGGTATCATCTATAAAATGGGAAAATAATGCCTGCCTCATGGGATTTTCTTAAAGATTAGAGATCCATATATAGCTTAGCACAGAGATTGACACAACAACTCAATAACTGATAGCTAACCACAACAACAGCAAGTGGTCAAGAGCTGAAAATAAATCTTAGGGCATTCTGCAGGTGGGAGTAGTATTCAGTCAAACCACATTTGATGAAAAGGTCCTTGTTGTCGTTTTGTGAAAAGTATCCTTAACTGGCACCTGAGTGCTCCTATTGTTGAAGAAATGTCAAAGAGAGAGAGGCCAGGTGATGGCTCAGAAAGGTCCTCATGCCATGGTCACCCTGTGCGAGCTCATCAGGAATATGGAGTGTGGTTCTCAGCTTCACAGGGCCCGTTCTAGCAGTACCTTTGGAGTGTCCAAGCTTTTGAAGGCTGACTCATGCCAACTCAACTCACATAGTTATTTTAATCTTTAGGCTAACTAGAGTGACTCACTCTTTCAGGGACTGATCCATTACTCAGTCACTAACTGTTATGCAGGTTAGAAAACAGTTACCTATTTTCATGTTCAACTGACTATACATGGAGACACAACCTTAAGCTAAAAACAATCAAGTTTACATTGAGAAAGCATAAATGACAACACATCACAAGCACCACTGCACTGCTTATGATGTTAATTATCTAGTTTGCAGGTAGATTTGGAAATTTCCATATATTCATGTTTTGTGTGTAAGATGTTTTGCTGCCTTGAACAATGTTAGAACCAGAATCAGGAATAGATGCAATGAAGGAGTCATAAAGGGATAATAGATTGCCAAGTAAAGAATGGATCCTAATGCTGATGGAGCTGGAACGCTGCCACCTGGGGGCTTGTAACAGTGTCTGCACTCCTGGGTGGAGGAGCTGGAGTGTGCTTGAGAATACCTTCCTCTCATTCTGAGAGGGTCTTCTTACTGATCAGTGTGGTCAAGGAGATGGAAGTATCCACTCATTGTCCTTGGGGAAGCCTGCTTCACACATGTTAAGTATGCTATTTAGATCTGTTTTCTGGAGTGTGATCTATTACCTGCAGTATTAGGACATTTTCTTCTACACTTGCATTCGAGCTGTGCATTCTGAAAACTGCGTGTGTGAAAGACACTGGTGGGGTTTGCTCAAGCACCTGCACTCTAAGGCCAAGAGACCAGGGTTCAGCAGGTGTCACACATAGGCCTGATTGCTGCTTTGCTGCACAGACAACAAGTTGGAGAAGGTCTGGACTTGGTGGGTGCTGTGCTATTGGTTTTATTTAGTACCAAACAGGCCATTTTTGGTCACAAACAGGGGCCATGATGTATGAGGATGGAAGACACAGAGACAAGGAATTGAGGTGGGCTTTGCACTGAAGAAGGGAAGAACTTTGGGTCTACCAGATGTTCTGAACATGGAGATGTAATGGCATCTATTAGCTACTCTCTCTGTTTTATGTCCCTTGTCCCAAGAGCATTTATTACACATTCAGACCAGTGTTAGCCATATTTGGAGGGTTAAAGAATATGATTATGCTCACACTTAAGGTATAGGGTATGGAGTGAGTTGCTACTCCTGGAGAATCAAATCACAAGATGACAAGAGGTGAAAGCAGGGTCTTAACCCCTTGATAGTCTAGAGCAAGGACTTTGGTTGAGATGGCATTTGACAAACAGGATTTATGGAACAAGTAAGCTTTTGTCAGTGACCACTGGAGGTGCTTGAGAAGATGAGACTGATAAAAGCCTGGACTTCTGCAGCCGTAGAGGACAGGGCTCAAGCTAATGTTATTTGGGGCTTAAAGGTGAGAGAATTTGAGCACTTCTAGGTTATATAAATATTAACATTTCAATACCATAGGGCTAACAAAATCACTGACACTATCGAAAGCAGAAGCATAATCCAAGGATAATATTAGTGATTTGCATTTCCAAACCATTATTAATAATAAGCAATACAAGAATGACATTTCATTTATTTTCCCCTCTCTTCTCTTGCCGTACTTGCTCATGGTTCAAACAGGACCCCGTGCTCTCTGGAGCTCCTTCTAAATGCCCATCTTGCTTTATGGCTCCCACAATTGACTAGCTCTGATGTTGTGCCCTGACTCAGTTTCTATTTTTGACTTTTGCTTTTCTCTACTTTATTCACCAACCTGTGATAATTAGGAATTGGCCTTCTGTTCTGATTTAGCCTGTCATGGTATTCTCAGACTTTTAGTGGTCTCTGACTGTTCTCCTTACCTCATCCTTTCCTCCTTGTCTTCCCTGTTCTAGAAAAGGATTTTAGATTCTGTAAAGATATAGTTGATCAAGATAATAAATTAATTTAAAATATTAAAAGTAGATGAATAAAAGAAAGGGAAAACAAGTGTAGAATTAAGGGGGATAAAAATTTATATCCCTTAGAGTCCCAACACTTGGTTACTAGTGGGCCCTCAGTTGGTCTAAACTTGTTGGAGATCATTCAGAAAGAGGAGAGCAAATCAACTGCCCTAATCACAGGGGTCATGAGATAAAAACAAGCCATACCAACCTATTCCTGTTACTAAAACTAGAAAGAAAAAAGTTTCTGAAAGAATGTCCTGAAGAAGATCCTATGTGATGTAATCACAAAGACCCTTACCAACAGCAACAGTTCTTAAGGTGGGCACTGGGATGGAACTCATTAAGGGGTAACCAGACCAAAGCTCAGTTCAATAAAAGCAGTTCTCCAGGCAGCCAGTTCAGTAAGGTCTGCCGGTCTAGATTTTAATAGATGTTGGATGGTGGTGAGTATGGGACTCTGTTCCCTCAGGAGTCATGGATCTACTCTCCTGTGTTTCCCAGCAAGCTCAGGACTCTGTCCCATACTGGTTCATTGCATTGTGTGTGGGATGGCTTTTGACTTGAGTCCTGCCAGCCCAGCCTTCCACTGCTTCTGGTCTGGCTTCTAGGCTCAACCTGAGTGGCTCTCCCCTCTCTTCCCTGTCAATCCATAAAATTCTGGCATATTCATCTATTCTTACTGAAAGTGACCCTTCCTTCTGTACCATCTGTGCAGTCTTGGGTGGGTTCCTCATTCTTCCCAAGACTTATTTTCCCTAACTATAAGATGGGCTGTATCTATGACATGGTTTTGATGTGAAGAGTCAATGAAAAAGATAAAGCCTCTCGAGCACAGTGCCTGGCAAATAGGCAAAGGAAAAATCTTGGTTCTCCTCTCCTTCATTATGATACAGCATCTTAAAAAAAAGTATAAGCTTGTTAAATCTAGTGCATTACTTATTTTTCGTAAAATTGTTTTCTTCTAAGGAGACTATGTTTCAATTATTTAAGCCTTTCCCCCCAAATTACAGATCACAGTGCTTTGAGCATAGTAGGAACTCAATGCATATGGATCAAATGATTCCAACTGGAATGATTTAAAAGGGAGGAGCAGAGCAAGATAGAGGACAAACCCTACATTCCATCTGAGGGTCCATAGTTAAAGCTGTGGCGGGATGTTGTCCATAGTTAAAGCTGTGGTCCACAGTTAAAGCTATGGCAGGACATTGTTCCCAAGGTACCCTCATATCATTTTCTAAAGCTATTTCCCATGTCAGTGTGATTGAGAGACAGAGCAAGACAGAGTGGGGGGGGGGGGACAGAGACTCAGGAAGAAATGTGGGTGAGGGTAAAATGCAGAGGAAACTGCAATAGTCTTTTTTTTCTCCTCATTCAACTTCGCTAAATAGCCCAAATATTTTAGTAGCCCTATTTTCTCAATTCTCTTGCAATTTAATTTGAGGGCTTTGGTAACGCACAATTGTTAGCATATTAAGGATTTCTTTTCTTAAATAAAGAAAAGCTTTGTGTTTGAATGAAAATCACATACAGAAGAAATCTTTTTTTTTAAAATCTCTATTGTAGAACAATTCTCACACATGAGTCAAACACTCACCCCACCCCTTTCTCCACCAACCTCCCCCACTGCCATGTAAGGAGACTTGAAAATAACTCATGGTATTTCAGGGAAAATCAGCAGACTATTTAACTTATCCTAGATGGGTCTTAATAAAGAATTATCCTCCCCTCAGTTTATAGCACAAAGCAAGTGTAGGAGAGTCCAGGGTGGAGGAGCTGAGCTGGTCTGCCAGTTTAAGGAGCTCAAGCATATCAGAGCATGTCAGAACTTTGAGGGCAGCTGGTCATGATTCCTGTTTGAGTGTGGGCTTAATGAGCCTGAAGGAAGGAGATCAGAACCAGTTGGAGCTGGTTCTTATTTTAATAACTGCAGCCAGTGAAAGGGATACTTTTGAATGTCCCAAACTGAAACACTTTACCTGGAGAAAAAGGACAGACAAGGGTACCACGTCAACCCAAGAATGATGTATAGGGTGAGGGGAGGGATGGTTTTGAGTGTAATATTGCATGATGATGTAGAGTATGATATCGCTGAGAGTAAAACTTCAGGGGGTCTCTGTCTTTGCCCGGTTCTGACCATTTTGGACACCTGCATATTGATTTCAAAAGTCAGGTAAGGTCCATCCAATCCAGATATTGCCCTGTAATAAGAACTAAAAAAGTCATTTTACCTCAGGACTTTATGAAGATTTAAGCATGACTAAGTTCACATTCTGGAATTAGAATTTCCTACATTTTACCATAGGGCTAACACACACATAAATGCATACACAAACTGCAAAGAATACAAAGTAGACTTGCTATGGTACTGGTAAAAATCCTCAGGTCCGGCTGAGAGAATGACCTGTGTTCTAGTCCAATTCATAATTCTCTTATTCTAGTGCTATAGATTCTCTTCTATGTGCTATGCTATTTTTTCTGAATAAGAGGCCATACTGAGATGTGTCTTTCTTCTCCTGTCTTTATTATATGCTGTTCACTTTATGCACAGTTTTTATCATTGTATTGCCAAGAAAATTGCCGACTCACCCCTATGAGCAAAAAGAAATAATCAGACAAGAGTTGCCACCAGCACATTGGCCCACCCACCCAAATCTATTGCGTATACTCTGCCTTTCTGACTTTGGTGTAGATGAACCCTCTGTCTTGTCTTCAAGTCCAGCTCCTCCACTTGGACCTTCACTCCCATCCCCTTTCACCTACTCTAGCACAGTGCTCCAGAAGTTCTCCCTGTCCCTGTCTTCCTACCCTCTATTGTCAACATGCCTCCATGCTGTTATTCTCCCATCTAAAAAATAAATCTGTTCTTGAACCCACTTCCTTCCGCAGCTACATCCCATTTTCCTATTTCCCTTTACAGCAAAACTCCTTGAAAGAGTTGCTGCCTCCAATTCCTTTCTCCCATTATATTGTAAACCCACTTCAAGCAGGCGTTCATCTCCATTAGATCACTGAAACTACTTTCCTTAGGGTCAACAATGACTTCTATGGAGCTATACCCAGTAGTCATTTCTCTTTTGTCATGATCAGCCACTGCCTCTCCCCCATCATCTCTGCAACCTTCGACTTTGCTCCCTCTCTCTCCACTCCACACACAGCCCTTACTGTTCCTCAAATCTTCCAGCACACTCACTCCACAGG
Organism: Potos flavus; assembly: GCA_028534135.1. Classification (NCBI taxonomy): domain Eukaryota; kingdom Metazoa; phylum Chordata; class Mammalia; order Carnivora; family Procyonidae; genus Potos; species Potos flavus. The sequence continues at coordinate 74,494,027 of CM052900.1, read as the reverse complement.
CCTTGGTGCTGGCTGTTTCCTCAGCCTGGGATGCTCTTCCTCCAGCTATATACATGCCCATCTCCCAGATTTCTCTTAAAGCTCTGCTCTAGTGTCCCCTTTTCAAGGAGACTTACTCCAACCATCCTACTTAAAATTGCAGTCCTCCACCCCACCTTGCTGTCATTCCTGGTTCTCCTTTGTCTTGGTTAACTATTGCTGCATAACAAATTACCCCAAACTTAGCATTTTAAAGCAACAGTGTCTTATCTCCTGTAGTTTCTGTGGGTCAGGAATCAGGAGTGCTGGGTAGGTCCTGGCTTGGGCTGTTCCATGAGGTAGCAGTCACATGTCACCCCAGGCTGCAGCAGTCATCTGATGGTTTGACTGGGGCTGAAGGATATGTTTCTAAGATGGCTTATGCACCTAGCTGTGGGCAGGAAACCTCAGTTTCTCCCCACATGGACGTCTCCCAGGGTACTTGAGTATGCCTTATGACATGGCAGCTGGCTTCCCCAGAGCAAGTGATCCAAGGGACAGCCAGCAGAAGCTACAACATCAATTTTAACCTAGCCTTGAAAGTCACACACCATCCCTTCTGCAGTACCCTGATGGTCACATAGGCCAGACCTATTTAGTGTGGGAGGAAACACAGGGAGGTGAGATCACTGGGCACCATCTTGAAGACCAGCCACCACACCTTCACTCAATTTCTTTCCATAGTACTTACCATCTTCCAATAAACCATATCATTTACCTATACCAGATGTTTACTTTTGATCTCCCCACACTGGGATGTAATCTCCCCGAGGGTGGTGGATCTGTTTCATTGAGTATTATATCTCTAATGTCTACACTGTGTCTGGCATATAGTAAGCACTCAGATATTTGTCAAATGAGCAATTGAATATAAAGCTCTGTAAAATTCTGCCTGCCTACCTGATTATTATTCTGGAAGAGCTTCTCTCTCTTAAATTGCAAGGAGCTGCAGTTTCAGCAGACTCTTTACACTTCTTTGAGCATTTGGTGACCCATCTTTGTTTTCTGACCCAGTCTATTTAGCGCCTTTGCTGGAGTGAATAACTTTCTGATTGAGATCTGAGCCAAAAACAAACTCTCCCCCAATGGAACCCACCCCTCCCAACACCACTGCCACTATACACACTCACACAGTAAGTAAATGTTTTCCTTTGACCATTTCATGCCTAGTAAGTATATACATAAAAGTAATAAGGTTTCACTCACAATATCTTCTCAGTCAGGCTCAGGTAGCTAAGGAAAGAATGATGGTAAGTAGAAGGAGCAAGTCAAAGAAAGGAGCTCTGGGGTTAGGGTAGCTGCAGGAGAACCAAAGGCACATGGCAGCTCTGTTCTGTGGTCTAAGAGAGGAATTATTAGCATCTGGGTGGTGATCCTGCCACCACCAGAGTTCAGGAATTACGGAGAGGAGAGCAGCATCTGTTTCCTTCCTGCTGGGTCTTGGCAGTGCTGGCAGGCAGCTGAGGTAGTAGGGGACATACTGGTGCCAGAGGAGGTAGGAAATCCCAGCTGAGGATCGTAGTGAAAGAGCAGGTGGCAGGGCGAGCTGGTGAGGAGAGGGCCCTGGCTTCTCCTCCAGCCACAGCTGTTCCCTCCACCTGTGCTCTTGGGCCCATCCTGACTTTCTCTTACATGCTCCTGCTTCAGCTTTCCCCATACACATTCCTTGCTTCTTTCTTTACCACAAACTTTTCCCTCTCAGTCTGCAAACATGATTAGCTCTCCCCTTTCCTAAAAATCTCTCCTCTCTCCTCAGACCACTTTTTCTCAGGTCTCAGCCAAGTAAAATGAACACACACACAAAACCACTTTCCTTTACCACTTGGTCCCATTTCCAACTACCATTCGTCTTTCCTTAGCAAACTTATTAAATGAGCTATTCATATGCCTGGCCTTCCTCATCCATTTATTCAGTTATTAATTTGTTCATATAAGCAATTTATTGAGGACCTACTATATATAACATGCTGAGAATAAAACAATGGAGTATGGTTTAAGCTTCAAAGAACTCTCTACCTAATAGGGGACACAGATAGGTAAACAAATTAATACAACAATATAATGTCAGAAAGTAACAGAGGAGAGTCATTGGTTAGAGAGGAGAGAAGCATGAGTTAGAGATGGTTTCCCAGAGATGGAGTCTGAACTAGATTTTTGAAAGACAACAGGTAAATCTAGGCCTGGGGAGTGGAGGGAAACAGAGAGAATCTTGGAAGCTGAATAAGAGATACTGGCCAGCTTACGTGCACAGAGAGATGATATAAAATGAGGAAAACATACATAAGTTGGCAGCATGAAGATCATTGGAAGACTTTGCAGACGCAGTTGGAGTGAAGAGCATTCCAGTGGCCCAACTCTGGGAGAAATATTAACATAATAGTCACCGTCCTCTTAGGATTGGTATGAGGATTAAATGAGTTAATACAGGTAGAGTGTCAATGCCTGGCACATACTTGATTAATAGGTGGTGGAGCCAGAATGTATATTCTCATCCTTGGGTGCAACCACGTGCTCGTTCAGTTGCATCAGGAAGGCCTAGAAAAAGGCTTCCACATTCAGAGAGCTCCTACGTAATGAGGAAAGAAAAGTCAGATTGAGCAGGGCCACCCACGGCCACTCAGAGGACTCCTTGCCCATTCAGAAGAAGGAGGCTTTGAGCTTTCTCTCCCCAACAGGGCCAAAACCTCCCTCACCAATTGTCCCCATATGGCTTCCTTCTTTTTTTTAATTAATTAATTTGTCAGAGAGAGATAGAGCACAAGCAGGGGCAGCAGCAGGCAGAGGGAGAAGTAGGGAGCCCCATGTGGGGCTTGATCCCAGGACCCTGGGATCATGACCAGGGTCGAAGGCAGACACTTAACCGTCTGAACCACCCAAGCATCTCCCCATGCTTCCTAATCTGACTTCTTTAAAGAGGAAGATGACTTCTAGTGTGGGGCTGAGGGAAGACCTTATGTCCTAATAGCCCCAAGACGTCCTTGCTCCCCTCCCCACTGCACATTGCATTTGGGGAGCTGTGCTATCAGGGGAGAGGACTGAAGTTGCTGAGGATGGCTGAGCTGTGGCCACTGTAGTTTTGTTGACTGCCCTGCAATGAGGAGGGAGTGTTCTCCAGGAAGAGAACTGTAGGAAGCTCCCGGACACCAGCCCAGGAGGAAGGAGCCACACTGACCAAAGGGAGCAGCAGATCCTGTTCAGTCTGTGACCCGGGGACAGTCTCAGATGAGGGCAAAAGTAGCATATTTATGCTAAAAGTTTAAAAATGCCATTCATAAAGAAGGAAGAAAAATCACCCATAATCATACCACCCAGAGATAACCACTGTTAACATGTGGGGTAAGTCCTTCCAGACTTCTCTCCTCACTGGTTTTTTCCACTTAATATGCAAACTTTATTTCATATTAATAAATATACTTCCAAATACATCACTTTATTTTTTTCATGAGGATATCAATGTTTTTTTTTAACTTTTTAAAAGTTTTAAGTTTAATTCCAGTTAGCATACAGTGTTATATTAGTTTTAGGTGTACAATATAGTGATTCAACAATTCCATACATCACCCTCCAAATATATCACTTTAAACAATCATATAGTATTCCTGTGAATCAGTTTAAGGGGTATTTGAATGGAACAAGAGGGCACAGTTTATGCGATCCTGTATTCCAACCTCATCCATCTCCCACCAGGTAGCCCCTCTAGAAACCAAATTCCCACACCCTCAATATATCTCAAACAGAGCTTTTTCCTCCAAACCATTCCCTCCTTCCGAATTCCATTCTTCTAGCCACCCCCACTCAAAACCCAAGAGTCACTTTTTCTCCCTTCCCTTTACATCTGCTTGTCACCACATCTTGTAAATTCTTTGTAATCCTTTTTCACCCACCCCACCCCTTTTCATTTTTGTTTTCAGGACATGAGGCCAGAACATTAATTTATGCCTAATTACAAAATTCTCCAACTTACTGCAGTTGCTCCTTAATATATGTCCCTGCCTTCTCTGCCTTCTCTCTCTCTCATTTATTTCTCTAATTCATTCTGCAGAACGCTGTCTGACTTTAAATACTACTTAAAAACCTCCAATCACTTCAAATTTCCTTTAAAAAAAATCTTGTATTTGTATAGTGCATCTCATATCATTTCTATTTCTGCAAATAAAGTATACCTGGTAACATATAAGAACATATTATCCTCTATAATCTAGAAATATCTGTCAACCTCAGTACCTACCCCAATACTTGACAAATGGCAGCCACTGGATAGTGATGAATGGATGAATAATTGCATGAATGAAGTGCATTCTATTTCCCACTGATTTTCGTCATGAAATTGGAGTTTTGTCTCCTCTGGCTTAACATTTAAAAGTTAATTAATGGACAGACTTGAAGATCTTGATAAGGAAAATTTAATATGGTGGATAGGCATGAGGCATTGTGCTGAGAAGGGTGGGAACTTTCCATCAGTTTTTTAAAAATATTCTAGAGTAACACTTGACAGCATATCCAAAATCTGGCATCTTTAGTTCTCTCCAATTTCCCTGGCTTCCTTCCTTAGATGACTGGAATGTCTGTCAAAAGCAACTTGGAGGAAAAGTTAAAATATTTGATTTGGGACCTAATGAGTGTCAGCAGTGCAGAGAGAGAAAAGAAACCTCCTATTTGGTGAGGGTCACACACAGGTGACCAGAAAACTGATGAGTACTATCAGTATAGCATGGTGCTGAACTTTGGGATGAAAGTACCTGGAACACACTACTGTCCCTCTCTGAGCCTGAATCCTTACATATAAAATAGAGATAATACCTATCACAAATTGGTATATAGAGGAGTAAGGGCGGTTGGGATATGTTTGTGCTTAGCACATAGTAAAACAGTGAAATAAGTAACTATAACTATTGTATTAGAGTTCTCCAGAGGAACAGAATCAATAGGATATATGAGAATTATTATTAGGAACTGGCTCACATGGCCATATAGGCTGGAAAGTCCAAAATCTGCAGAATCGATGTCTCAGTTCAAGTCTCAAAGCCAGCAGACTGTTGTAGAACCAGGAAGAGCCAACATCCTGGTTTAAAGGCCATCAGGCAGGGCAATTCTCTCCTACTCAAGGGAGGGTCAACCTTTTTTCTTTTTAAAAAATTTTTATTTAAATTCAATTTAGTTAACTTATAGTGTATTATAGTTTCAGGGATAGAATTTTGATGATTCATCAGTTGCTCATGACATCAATTGCCCTCCTTAATGCCCATCATGCAGTTACCCCATCTCCCATCCCCGCCAGCAGCCCTCAGTTTGTTTCCTAGAGTTGAGTCTCTTATGTTTTACCTCCCCCTCTCTTTTTATCTTATTTTATTTTTCCTTCTCTTCCCCTATGTTCATCTGTTTTGTTTTGTTTTTTAATTCTACATATGAGTGAAATCATACGGTATTTGTCTTTCTCTGACTGACTTATTTCACTTAGCATAATATAATGTAGTTCCAGCCACATCATTGCAAATGGCAAAATTTCATTCTTTTTGTTGGCTAATATTTCTGTGTGTGTGTGTGTGTGTGTGTGTGTGGTGTGTGTACCATATCTTCTTTATCCATACATCTGTTGATGGACACTTGGGCTCTTTCCGTATTTTGGCTATTGTGCACATTGTTGCTATAAACACTGGGGTGCATGTACCCCTTCAAATCACTATGTTTGTTTGTATCCTTTGGTTAAATACCAGTAGTATAATTGCTGGGTCACAAGGTAGTTCTATTTTTAACTTTTTGAGGAGCCTCCATACTGTTTTCCAGAGTGGCTGCACCAGTTTGCATTCCCACCAACAGTGTAAGAGGGTTCCCCTTTCTCCGCATCCTCACCAATGTCTATTGTTTCCTGAGTTGTTTATTTTAGCCATTAGGGTCAGCTTTTTTTCTATTCAAAACTTCAACTGACTGGATGAAGCCTGTTTACATGAGAAAGAGCTGTCTGTTTTACCTAGTCTACCAATGTAAATGTTAATTTCATCCAAAAACACCCTCACAAAAATACCCAGAATAATGTTTGACCAATTATCTGGGTATCAAGTGGCCCGTCAAGTTGAAACATAAAATTAACCATCATAACCATTATCAGTGATGATGAATTGTGGGCACAGAGTGCTATATGGGTAGATCACAGGATATCAGTCAGTCAGGGTGGTAGGTGTAGGGTAGGCCTCGGAGGAAAGGACTAATGAAGGCTCCCTGAAAGTTATGGAGTCTAACAGATTGTGCATCAACCAAAGGAAGATGTCCATTCAACTTAGAGATCTGGGGCACAGGGGGAACTGCCAGGAGATAATCAGATGAGGGGAGAGAATGGATGAGATTAGTCAGAAGAAGTGTAAAAGTGAAAAGAGGGTAATGGAGCCATGAAGAATACAGCATTTTACAGGCAGCCAACAGAGAAAACTAGCTACAAGAAAAATGTACTGAACTGGAATGTTCCCCCAAATCTAAGACTTGAGACAAATAAATGCCTTTTTCTTGATCTGTTCTGTCAATTCAAAGATCTGAAAATGAGTTTGCAGTTGGTGCTGCTTGCACTGAAACCATAAGCACACAAGGGGCAAGGCCTTCGTGATGTTTGGCTCTGCTTGTGATGAGACCTTTCTTACCTGATACAGGATCCCCAGGTCTGGCCCAGATTTCTAGGAACCACCATTAAGTGCCCTAGGCAGGGGACAGCCTAGTAGGTAGCCACCTACATGGAATGATTTGGGAAGGTCTTTCTACCCATCTCACCCTACTAGTGCCTGCAGTAATTCTTCCACCACAAACTTCTTGAAGGGAAGGAACCATTTCCTATCTAACAATAAAGGCTAAAGAGAGCTAGTTCTGCTTCTAACTGGCTATATGATTGAAAACCAGCCACTTCCTTCTCCAGGACCCAGATGCCTGCTTTGTAGAATGAGGAGATTGAACTTGATAAGCTTTAAAGGCCTGTCTTTCTTTAATCTTCCATGAATCAGACAGTAAAGAATTGAATTGTCTCCATTCGTGAATTTGTATTTTTCCACTTGGGCTAGGAAATCCCACCAAGACAGGCAACATGTTATAAAATATTAATATTTCTGATTGCTGAGTGTAGGATTTTGTCAAATGGTCCCGTAGGATTTTGAGAGGTGGAGGGAGGAGAAAAAGATAGAAATATTCTGAGTAGGGAACACTGCTCATGAGAATAAGCCTGTTGGGTAATTAGGGTTTGGGGTAGAGATAATGGGATAAAATAGATAAATAAAATTTACCTATTAGATAAAATAGATAAAATTTATCTATTAGATAAATTAGATAACATCTATCCCAGCTAGTGGGGGCTCCTGGAATCTTAGAAATCTCAAGAGGCAACTTGCCATCATGAGCCAGCAGAGTGAGTCTCCCATTCGCAATGCCCCTTTGATGAGGAAAACCTTGCCTCCAGGAAACAGACACCATTTTAATTCTTGTCCAGTGTACTTCCTTCAGCCACCTCTGTCAGTCATCCCCACCATCCTTCTGAACTCCTGTCCGGAGATCATTTCCCCAGGACACTTGCACTTCTCATCACAGCCTGAGCAGTGGGTGTCGCTGGTCTCCAGCTTTTCCTGCTCTTAGGTATCTGCTTCATTCTCCTTCCCTCTGGGTGTGGTGTACTTCTGCTTCTCTGCACCATTCAATGATGTTAGGAAAACCAGGAAGCAAAAACAGATTAAGGAAAGGCAACTGCTAATGTTCCAGTATGGGAGCTTTTAAAAGCAATGGTCCAGGAAATAGAGGACTCTGCCACCAGCTAACCATGTGACCCAGGCAAATCTCTCTACCCAAGTCAGTTTCCTTTTCTGGGTTGTAAAGCGAAAGTGTTGGGTGAAGTCAGTAGTTTGCAAACTTTTCACCACCGTGGACCTCTTTTATTGTTTCTCTCTGCAAGCACTTCATGTTTTGAAAGATTAAGCTTCCTCCAAAAATCCTCTGCATTTTATTTATTGTTATTTTTAAGATTTTATTTATTTATTTGACAAAGAGAGAGAGAGATCACCAGTAGGCAGAGAGAGAGAGGGGGAAGCAGGCTCCCCGCTGAGCAGAGAGCCCGATGTGGGGCTCAATCCCAGGACTCTGAGATCATGACCTGAGCTGAAGGCAGAGGCTTTAACCCACTGAGCCACCCAGGTGCCCCAATCCTCTGCATTTTAAAGAATTTATTTTGCCATCTGTAATTAATCAGAGATTTTAATCATCAAGAGAGAGTTTTATAACCCTGAATTGACAAAAGGCTAACTAGAAGCAAATATAAATAGACCAGACTTTTTTAGAGGTTTTAATCATATTATTCCTGGTAAGTGTATGATTTCCACTGGACTTTTTGAAATATTACAAATAGCTCAGGCTCTACCGTTTTCCTGAGTATGTACAGTCTCTGAGCTGGAACAACTTGAGTCAAGGTGATCTCTAAAGTCCCTTCTCCAAAAAGTGCTTTAAATTTATGACATCTTTATGCTGTTAGTGGGCTAAAATGGGCTAAAGGCTAGAGGTCCAACCAAAAGGGGCATGTGGGGGCTAGCTGTGCTTCTATGTGCAGTACAATCAACCTTCATCCATTTTGATACGATTCAAAATTGCTGTTATTTTCACATGGTTGAATGGAAGTCTATCTTTGCTAAGTTTATGAAACAGGTTTGCTAACCACAATTGCATTTGCCAAGTCTCCCAGTAGCTTGTCAGGGTAATATTAGGGCAGGCACAGAGTTTTCAGGCACTGAATTTCCCCAACCCCACTTACATGCCCCACAAAAATGATATCCTCATAATGAATCATTTTGACTGTCTTAAACATCTTAAGTTCCCCGGAATTATATAGCATTACATAAAACCATGTATTAATTGAGCAAATAGTTTTTGAGGCAAGAATTGTGCTAGGCATTGCTGGGAGGGCTACAGATGTAGCTTAATTGCATTTCTACAAAAACATTGTTTAGCAGGAAAACCTTTTCAAATAGTGTGCTTTACAGAGGCTTTGTTCCCATTCTCACTTCTGGGGAAACACAGAAGAGAGATGAGTAGAAAAGAGAATGAAAGAGAACATTGGGAGAACCAGAGGCTGTTGCGAAAGAAGCAGACCCAACGAAGGAGTTAGGACGTCTGGCTTCTGCTTCTTGAGGTGGGGTTGGCTTTGATCACAGCTGTAGGGCATCATTAGTTAGTAGAGGTATAAACAGAGATGCTGAATGCAGACCGGAAATTCTTCAGTAAGTCTATTCGACAACTCCTTATTGCCTATCTACCACGTGTGAAGCACCACATGGAGATAAAATGCCAAATAAGTCCCAGTCCTTGTCTTCAAGAATCCTGAAGCCAAAGGAGAAGTCACATAGGGAAAGAGACATCCCTGGGTGAATAGTGCCACAGGAGTACCAAGCAGCCCAGAGAAGAGAATGGTTTTTACTGTCATGGGTTACTGAGGCTACCTCACAAAAGAAGTGACCTTGAGGCCAGCCTTGAAGTAAGTTTCAGTCTAATTACTAAGGGCATTCCAGGCACAGGAAGCCACATGGACAAAGCTGTGAACATTCATAGACAGAGGTGGCCGGACCTGAAGGGAGGGGGAGTGAAGGCGAAAAATTAAAGATGGGATGGGATTAATCCAGACTAGTGGTAGTAGTCCAGAATCTAGTATTATTGTAGACTTTACTTAAAGTCTTAAATATTTCTTAATATTTACTTAAATATTTACTTAAAATATTTCAGGGTATTCCCTCCAGGACTTATTAGGGCGTGACTCTCAGTTGACTGTCCAAGACTATGAATAGACAGACATTCAGCAATCATGAAAACTATAATTTATTTATTTGTTTGGTTTGGTTTTCAGGGTTTTTTTAATGCTAATTTTGTCAATGCATCTTAATTTTTGAATATTAATTCCAGTATAGTCAACATACAGTGTTATATTAGTTTCAGTTGTACAAAATAGTAATTCAACAGTTCCGTATATTACCCGGTGTGCATCACAAGTCCACTCCTTATTCCCCATCACCTATTTCCCCCATTCCTTTACCCCCCTTCCCTCTGGTAACCATCAGTTTGTTCTCTATAGTTAAGGCCTGTTTCTTGGTTTGTCTCTCTCTTTCTCTCTCTCTTTTCCCTTTGCTCATCTGTTTTTTTTCCTTAAATTCCACATATGAGTGAAATCATACGGTATTTGTCTTTCTCTGACTGACTTATTTTGCTTAGCATAATACTCTCTAGCTTCATCCGTGTCGTGGCAAATGGCAAGATTTCATTCTTTTTTATGGCTAAATATTTTTCCATTGTATATACATACCACCTCTTCTTTATCCATTCATCTGTCAACTATCGATGGACTCTTGGGCTCCTTCCATAATTTGGGTATTGGCATGTATCCCTTTGAATTAGTGTTTTTGTATTCTTTGGTTAAATACACAGTAGTGTGATTACTGGATGGTAGGGTGGTTCTATTTTTAACTTTTTGAGGAAACTCCATAGTGTTTGCCACAGAGGCTGCACCAATTTGCATTTCCACCAACAGTGCATGAGGGTTCCTTTTTCTCCACATCCTTGCCAACCCTTGTTGCTTCTTGTGTTTTTTCATTTTAGTCATTCTGACAGGCGTGTGTTGATATCTCATTGTAGTTTTGATTTGCATTTCCCTGATGATGGGTGATGTTGAGCATCTTTTCATATGTCCGTTAGCCACCTGTATGTCTTCTTTGGAAAAATGTCTGTTTATGTCTTCTGCCCATTTTTTAATTGGTTTATTTGTCTTTTGGGTGTTGAGTTGTATCAGTTCTTTATATATTTTGGATACTAACCCTTTATCAGATATACCATTTGCAAATATTTTCTCTCATTCAGTAGATTGCCTTTTAGTTTTGTTGGTTCTTTGTTTTGCTGTGCAGAAGCTTTTAATTCTGAAGTAATCCCAATAGTTTATTTTTGCTTTTATTTCCCTTGCCTCAGGAGACATATCTAGAAAAGTATTGCTACAGCCGATGTCAGAGACATTATTGCCTGTGCTCTCTTCTAGGATTTTTATGGTTTCACATCTCACATTTATTTAGGTCTTTAATCTATTTTGAGTTTATTTTTGTGTAGGTCTAAGAAAGTGGTCCAGTTTCATTCTTTTGCATGTAGCTAACCACTTTTTCGAATACGGTTTGTTGAAGAGACTGTCTTAAAATACTGTTGGTGTTTTGATAGGGATGCATTAAATTTGTAGATTGCTTCGGGTAGTACAGACATTTTAACAATAGTTGTTCTTCCAACCCATGAACATGGAATGTCTTTCCATTTCTTTGTGTTGTCCTCAATTTCTTTCATCAATGTTTTATAGTTTTCAGAGTACAGATCTTTCACCTCTTTGGTTAGGTTGATTGCTAGGTATCTTATTATTTTTGGTGCAATTGTAAATGGAACTGTTTTCTTAATTTCTCTTTCTGTTGCTTCATTATTAGTGTATAGAAACCCAGCAGATTTCTGCACACTGATTTTGTAATCTGCAAGAAAACCATATTTTAGATCTTGACAAATAACAGATAAGAAGTTCTACATAGAAGCATTTTTTTCTTTGCCTTTTAAAAACTAATCTTAGAATTCTTATTAATCATCCATTTTTATGTAATACAAGACATAAGAGTATTTTTGAAAATTGAACATGCTTCAGAACTGTCACAGGAAATGTCACTTTATAGAAACAATTTATGCCATCAAAAACATATTTATTTATGTGTTAATTAATAACTATATGTTGCTCGCTAAAGACTTATCATTGGACTGTTAAGTATATGGGAAGAACAAGATTACTCTGTTAATAAATGGGTAACTCAATAAAATGCTAATATGGATAACTATTAAATTCTGATAAAAAGGCATATTTTGAGCTATGTATGAGTTTAAAAAGGGACTAGATTATGGTATGTGTTATGTGAGCGTGTGTGTGTGTGTGTGTGTAAGAAAGAGAGGAAATGGGACAAAGACACATTGCAAAGAGACATTGCAAAGTAAGTTTCTTGAGGCTATTTTGTGAAAGCAAATGCCAATTAAAAAACTAAAGCAGGAAGGATACAAAAAGAGAAGATTTCACGAGTTCTATAAATTAAGAAAGGAAAGAAAATGTTAGTTTAAGAAAGACAATGCAAGAAAACATATATAAAGCATGCACAACAGTGTGCATCTCTAATACATATGGTATACAAAATATGCATTGCTGAATTTGTATACTGTGCAATAAATATTTATTAAGTATTTGCTGTATACCAGGCACACACATGTTATTTCTTCCTTTCATGGCATTTTTACTGTATCTCTCTGCACTTGACAGAAGAAAAGTGGTAGAATTTTCTACAATGATTTTGACTTTTTCTCACTGTGTTGTAATTGCAGGGCTATTATATATATATATTTTATATATATATGTGTATATATATGTGTGTGTGTATATATATATATATATGTATATATATTTAAGATTTTATTTATTTGAGAGAGGGAGAGTGAGAGGGGGAAGCTGACTCCCTGCTGAGCAGAGAGCCTGATGTGGGGCTTGATCCCAGGACCCCGAGATCATGACCTGAGCCAAAGGCAGACCCTTAACCAACTGAGCCATCCAGGCACCCCATATTTTTAAATATATCAAATCAGAACCAGGGTGTAAATATGAGTGCGTTTTCCCCAAACCTCCAGTGGCTATTTTGTGAATGAGTGGTGACATCTTTTTTGTCTCAATCCAGTGCACTCTTTCAGAGTTTAATTCTGAAGCAGACCACTTTATTTGTTCATTCATTTATTCATTTATTTTCTACCAGCCCTCAGGTGTAGTGAATTGACTTGGTCACACTCCTCAGTTTATGGCTTCTCATCACTGCTGGTTTATTCAAGAACCTTTTAAATTGTTGATTGTTTTTTTCCCTGTCCCACGATCCCTGTCTCACATGGTTTTCCTTTTTATCCCCTCTCCCTGTTTCCACACTCCTTCTGGGTTTTTAATGTGTGTCCTTTCAACTCACTGAAATTACATAGAGTGTAATTTTTATTACTTACTTACTTACTTAATTGATTGATTAATTACTTAATTACTTAAATAATTTTTATTTATTATTTATTTATTATTAAGACCCACTTTATTACATAGAGTGTGGGTCGTTGGAGGACTGGTCAGAATAGTGACACACTGAGCTGAAGTTACTTTGACCTAGTTTTGCTGGTGTATCAGGAAGTGAGCAAAGCAGCAGTGCAGAAGGCATCCACCAGAGGAAGGAAATGTGGGTTCACAGTGGCTCCCCGATGCCTGCCTTGTTCTCATCACAGAGACTCCTCTGTGAAGTTTGGTGGTCTCAGCTTCCCCAAAGAGTAAGGAATTCTCCAGCTCACAGGAGGTCAGAACTGTGGGCTCACTGCCTTTAGTCCCTTTTTGGCCTGGACAGTCACTATCAAGCTTAGTGATAACATTGTTTTAGACACTCTCAGCCATTGGTAGATTCCACCATTGCCTGTAAGGGAGCTGGGGTGGGGTTGGTCAGGGCACGGGAAAGGGGGTGCAGCTTCACCTTGAAGTGAAAGGTTTCTGTTTGGTAATTGGAACGCTCCTCTCTCCAGATGTCTTCCTAGATTTTTATCATGCCATCCCCTTTTCAAGGAGAGGGAATGAGCCTTTGCGGATTAATATTTAATGAACCTCACAGTTTGGTAGAAGTCATGTGATCACCCATGATCTGTGTGACACAAACCTTTGGCCTTCTGGGCTTCCTGTGTGTCTGTGACACGTGTCCACTGAGATCCTTTCCAGAGAAGTTCTGCAGGACCATCACAGCGTTGACACTGCTGTGCGTGTGGTACTCCTCTTCTGCATATAACAGACAGCTTGAAGGCCTCCTGAGTAAGATGCAGAAACAGAAGCAGAATGGGGATGCGAGCTGGGAAAGCATTGTTTTTAAGCTCTGACTTTGTGTTGAGTCACTTTTCACTCTGAATTTTCAGCTCTGTCAGCACCTCAGGAGTCACTGGGCACAGCCACTTTGATTCTTGGAAACAGCTGAGGGTGTGGCTGCCATGGGAGCTGGTGTCAGAGTGTGACTGGATGGGGCCCAGTCTCAGCTGTGCTTGTGGTGACAAGGAGATCGCCATGCCCACCCCCTTCCTATCCTGACTGGTCCCTAGTCACTGAGCTTGCCAACAAAATATCCCTCCTCGTGGCCTCCTGAAGGGACTAAGGGAAGGAGGAGAGGCCACAGGAGGAGAGGCTGCGGGGGTTGGCATCAGCCTTGTCGCGTGTGGTGCAACACGCTGGCTCGGGCGCCGCGCCCACGAGAGCACACAGCCCACACTCAGACTTGATGGCACCCATGAGGATAAGCTCACGGGGAACTCGGGCAGGTAGGCACTCCTTGGAATTCTCTCTCAGGATTTCCTGTTGTTCAGAGTCATGTGACCTTGGGAGGGGTCCAGCTCAGCCCTCTGGGGGTACCGTAGACTGGCCTACAGACGCGACTACCATCATGGGAACTCAGCGTCCACCTATGGCCTGCTACACACAAGATCCTCTCTGGGCCTCAGGCTAATGTTAGACCACAGTGAAGCCCTTCCTGGCCTGAAACAAAAGAATGGTTAAGGGTGATCATTTTTTCATTTTGTGCACATGAGGACAATTTTCATAAATAATGTGGCCTAAAGGTGCCTTTATTTTTAAGTCAGTTTTGGAGAATTCCACATACCAAATCCACTGACCTAAATGAACAATACCAGATCCCCTTTCTCTACTGGCTGTGGGACCTGGGCCAAGTTATTGAAGCCTCGGTTTCCTCATTTGCAAAATGTAAATAAAAATAGTCCATCCACCTCAGAGGGCTGTTGTGAGGTTTAAATAAGATCTTACAAGCAACAGCCCCAGCACAGGGCCTGACACACCCACTGCTCAATAAATGTTAACTCCCACTATGATTTTTACTTAGCGTTGTTCCGTGCTTTACAAGAGGTAACACACTTGCCATATGACATCACTGTCAGGGAGGTTGTTACCATTACCTGCCATCTTGTGAATGCTCAGCACGCTGAGATGTTGGGATCAACGGGGCCACAAGGAAAATCAATTGACCAGAACTCACCAAGCCATTGGCACCCAGATGTGTAGGCTCCTATCAGCTGTTGGAACCCTCTAACTGAGTAGCAGTAGTGGATGGAACACTTCTAATAGTGGTGTAGAGTGATGAAAAAAAAAAAAAAAATAAGGAACCCATCACTGGCAAGCAATTACAAGATACTGTTTAATTTATTGCGAGAATATCTGCAAGTGGGAGAGGATGAAACATGGGCAGACAACCTAAACCAGTCTATTTGAAAGGGCAAAGGGGGGACATGGAGGAGAGCAGCTCGTTCCAAGGAGAGTCCTCTGCTGAGGATTCACTTCCTGCTCTCTAGGGCCTCCTCCTGGGACACCGAGGGGCTCTCAGAGCCGCTCTGACAGTGGGGGTGCTTCTAGTGTTGTCCTTTGCAAGCACGTCTTCTCCGAAGCTCAGAAACCTTCTCCAGGAGATCAGCCCCTCTTGCTCGGGCACATTTCTACTGCCTATCCAAAGAGAGGTGTCAGCCACACCACTTCTTAGGCTGACAGGCCAGCAGGATTTGGGGGTCTGCCTCTGGGGTGTCCTGCCGCCACACATCCAGGCTCCTGTGTCATTTATTATATAGCTCTAAGTTGGAGAATGAGGCAGTTAGGAGTAAAGGAAGTAAAAGTAGCTCCCATTTCCATGGCATTTGTAGTTTATAAAGATTTCCTGACTGTGCTGGTTCTCCATGTGACCCTCCCAACAACCCTCGGAGCCAGGAAGGGGGCGTCCTTCCCACTTAGCAGCATAAGAAACTGAGCTCTAGTGAAATGACTTGCTCCATGGAAGGTCCGGATTCAAAGCTCTGTTGTGCCACTCATTTTGTGGAACCACAGGCAAGTCATTTGGCTTCTTTAGTGTCAGCTTCCTCCTCTATAAAATGTGGGGGTTGGATTAGCCGACCTTAACAGTCTTTTCACCGCTGACATTCTCCAACTCACTTAATTCAGTATATAGGCTTTTCTCAGCTTGCAAATCATTTTCAGTGAACATTTATTCCATATAAGCATCCATTCTGGGCAAGGACTCCCATCTCTGAAGGAAGCATATGAAGTCCCCTCTTCTCCTTGCTGCTGGGGACACTTAGGCACCCACTTATAAACACTGGAAACTCCTGAGACTCTCCCTTCAGCCATTTGTGCTAGCAGAGGGCAGTAGGAACTCAGAACTTCTGTCACTGTGGTAGCCTGTGCAGAGGACAGGATGTCCAAGCCTGTGTTGGGGCTGCCCTTGGCAGAGACAGCTTTCCATATTAGACCACAGAATGGCTTTTTCTGCTGGGATCAGATTTTAAAGACTGCTTGAGGTCTGTAATGGCAAGGTACTATAGTTAGTTACCTTGTGAGTTTAATAGTCTCCTGTGGAATAGCCTGGAAGCCTCCCTCTCCTGTTCATAGGTTTCTCTGAAATAAGCCTATTAAGTTCCAACACATGTGGTTCAGGAACACAACCTATCTGTAGGCTGTGGACTGACTTGTACTTAATCATCATTCTTAACCTTTCAGAATTGTGTCTCCTACAGTCTGTGGTCCTGAGCCCTGCACATAGACATGATCAGTAAATTATCTCGATGCCTACTGTTTCTCTTAAATAACCTTCCACTCATTGCTAAGTACCTGGGTTCCCCCAAAGTCTCCATAGACTAAGCAGTGTGTCAACATCAGACAATAGATCCAGAGTGGGAGCAAAGGGACTTAAGCCACGTGGTGGGTAATGTCCTAGTGTTATGATATTGACGCCGTGCCTATCCCCAGATCGCCAGCCTGGCTCCACTGTTAGACATAACACTGGGCTGGGAGGGGTGCGGGAGATTCTTGGCCTACTCGGCGTTTCTTATCTGGTGCTGACCTCACCTACCATAGAACAGGGCTAGGAAGTGTGTGGGTCTTGAAAGTTCAGAGTGTCCTGGGCTCAGCATGGCTGTTCTTAGTTTTAAAAATTTCTATAGAGCTACCCACCTGCCAAAATTAATAAGCTCTGCTAGCCAATACAAGAAATTCAACTATGTATTTTGTTAACTCGGTTTTTGCTTTCTTAGAACGTACAGCATAATAGGAGAAAGACATTTATAAATAACCCTGACACTAGGCAGACAGATAAGTGCTAGACCAGATACACTAGATACACAAACACAGTCCCTTGAGAGACTATTTCAGAGGATCTTTAAAGGGTTTTTGAGGGGCATGAGATTAGAACCAGGACTTAAAGAATAACAGATCTTCAGCAGAGGCTCTGAGAGGAGGTAAGGGATGCTGGGGAGGGGAAGAGGAGCGGGTGGAGGGTGCAGCGTGCACCAGCCAGGGACAGGGAAGAACGTGGGGACCTGCAGGTACAGGTGGGGGTAGTGAGGAGAATGCTGGAAAGGGAAGCTATAGCATCACCATGGAGGACTCTCAAAGCCAGGCTTGGGAGCTGAAGGAGGCAGTGGCATGTTGTGTCAGGTTTGTGTTTCAGGGAGACCGCCACATCAGAATGGAGGAAGGACTCATACAGGGAGATGGAAGGTGAGTACCAGTAGAAAGCTGAGTGAGGGCCTAGGCAGAACGACTGGGCATCTAAACTTAGGTGGGGCAGAGATGACAGAAGGGAAGGAGAGGATGCAAGAGACATCATGAAGGCTTATCAAAAGTTGTAGTCCAAAAAAAAAAAAAAAAAAAAAGAAGTTGTAGTCCAGACACAGTCCTCTTTAGGGCTGATTTTATGAGAGCATGGACGCTATTCTTCTGGGGTCTCTTTTGTGAAATATTCCTCTGCTCAAAAAATTACGGTGATTCCCTATTGCCCATTGGATTAGATACAGGCTTCCCATCTGACCTTCAAAGTTGTCCGGTAACTGGATCCTTCATGATTTCCTCTCCACTGTCATCTGCAAATGCTAACATTGTAAACACTGTAGTTCTGTTTGGGCCAAGCAGTCTGCTCATAGTCTCTGGCCCTTCCTGAATCTCTGACCCTCAAGGCCTCTCTCCTCTCAGCTGAGGCCACCTGACAACCCCCATCTACACCCCTGCATATATATATATTTATACATACATGTATGTAAGTACATATATACATACATACATACATGTTTAAAAGCTTAGTTTGGCCCAGCCTCCTTGATATAATACTGACATGAGGTAGGATCGAGTTCCAGGTCCTGGCTCTATTCAGTGTGCCCCTTTCTGCTGGGACTCTCTGGGCCTCATACTGTTCTTCCCTGAGTATGACAGAAGGGATCCTTATAGCTTGCCCAGGCCCACAGGAGGGAGAGACAGAGGAGGAGCAAAGTGGGTGAGGCTCAGCCACACCTTTCTCTCTGTCCCATAACTCATTCAGGACTGTTCAGTGTGAGTTCTGTACGTGAGCTGATAGGGCATTGTATGTGAGGAATTTCACACTACAGAGGGCTGTAAGTGCATTGACCTAGACTTGGCCAACCTCTTCTTGGTGTAAAAATGGAGTACAGGGTCCAAAAGACTTGCTCCATCTATTTGCTTCCTAGTCAGGTGCCTATAGGGGCACAGGGCAGGGGCTTAAGCATGAGGGGGTTGGAACAAGGGCCTTGGAATTTACACTCAGTCTGTTTCTGGGTACAGCAGTTGTTCAGTACAACTTATTTTGAGAGACTCTATAATCCTTGAGTCAGAAGGTGGTGACTTTGTGAATCTATATTGGGCAGGAGGTGGTAAAGTCATGGGGGATAGCCATGATGGGGATGTGGTATGTGGTGGTATTAGAGGTGGGGGGTGGGATGGAAGGTTTGGACAGCCTTCCTTCGGGGGGTCTGGGGCACCACTGCCATCAGGTGCCCACTCTCCCCTTGCAAAGGCCCTAGGAGGTACTCCTTTTCAGACTTTCCCAAAACACCTGCTCCTGACAGTGTCTGTTTCAAGGCTTATTTTTAGCCAGTTTTAACTGCACCCACCCCTGTTCCACCCTCTGCAAAGTTCTAAAGAAGCGATGGATTAACAATGGGACCAGGCATCAGGCCCCAGATTTTGTCTTATCAGGGGGAAACACCTAGAACCGCCATAATCCCTCCTCTCCCACATCTCCACAAGGAAAGGGTGCCTTTTCCTTGCTTGACCAAAAGGAAATGTGGCTGCTTGTTTAGAGGGGTGGTGGCAGCTTGCAGAGCTCCCTGTCCATACCGATTGCCAATGGTAGAGCTGTCCCAACTCTACTGCACCTAGAAAGCAAGCCCTGCTTTACCTCACTTCCCCCCATTGTGTGTCCTCTGCTCTCTTCCTAGCTGTAGGCACACACCATGTTCATTCATTCAGTGAGAGCTGGGCACAGGCCAACCAGGCAGACTTCCAAAGTGCCAATCCATAAGAGTTGCATTACTGGGCTATAAAACATCACTGAGTATAATGAAATGAAAGAAAATATGTTTACCAGAACATCTTTCAAGGAGAGCACTAAATTTATTTCATTCATTTACCAAATAAAGGTTTAGTTGTTCCTATTCCATTCATTCAATAAATAGATATTTACTTAGCACCTTAAATTGCATGCCAGACACTGGTCTAAGCACTGAGACACAATAATGAGCATAAAAAGTTTTCACCATGGTAGAATTTATATCCCCAAAGGGAGGGAGACATACATAAAGATCTTAGATCAAGTTCCTCACAAGCAGACACTGAAACGATTTGGGTTTAGTGATCTGTTAATGAAGTGGAAATGGAAGGTGTTAGGGATAGTAGAGATATGGGACCTTGTGGGTTAGGAAAAGTCAAATCATCTGGCCCCCAAACAATGGGAGTTAGGACACAATATATGTGTGTGCAACAAAGGTCCATTAAGATTTCACAGTTACATAGAGGGACTCGGTCTATGAGAAAGATCAACTTCAACCTCCATGTTCAAGCTTTTGCTTCAGACGGCCTCAGGGTAGCCTCCAATGAGTTGACAGAGGCATGAGGATGAGGAAGCAAAGAAATGAGGCAGTATTGAGACTTATGTCTAGGAAAGATTTCTGGGTATGTCTACAGGCACATGAAATTGATTGGAAGCAAATAGATTAGAAGCCTACTGTTTTTGAGAGAACTCTTATCAGAGAAATCATGATCCTGACTCTAAAACAAAAACAAAAATAAAACAACCCCGCCCCAAACACCTTGTAATATAAAACAACTGTCAGTCTTCTAAATTTGCACTAGCTGGAAGCAAGCTGTGAATGCTACATAGTCCCAAGGATGGCCAGCTCAGCAATGCTCACTTCAGATAAGGCCATGGAGGAAAATGGACATGGACCAGTCTTCCAAAGCTGTAGTCAGACACCAGAGAGAACAATGGACAAGGAAATTCCTCCAGAGATCAGAATTAAGGTCTAGTCAAGGAATTCCACTCTCATACACTGGAGCAGTCTTTACTGTGTCTACCCAGCAAGATTTTATCATTGCTGTGGACAAGTGACTGCCCTGCCACTTCTTCCCTCTTCTGAAATGGAATTTTATTTTGGCTTTCCTGTTCTTGCCTCCACATTGTATTTTGAGTGGTGGTTAGTGGTGAGATGATACTTGTCTTTGAGATATAGGTCTCTGTACCACAAGGAGATACATCTAGACTTGCTAGAGATTACTGTATATCACTCAGACATCCTGGTCTTTGAGCTGGATATAGTGACTGGGTGGGATTTTGGGTGCGTGTGTGTGTGTGTGTGTGTGCATGCTAAGTGTGTAAGTATGGAAAGAAAGGTGTGAGCTAATATTGATGACCAGTCTACCTGCTTGGCAGGCTGATAACATTAGGCCTAGATGACTAGCTGTCCGTCCAATATTCATATAGTATGGGATTGATGTTGGAGTAGACTACATTTCCCAGCATCCCTTACATCCATTTAACTAGCTATCACCAATGGACTGTGAGTAGAAATAATGTGTATCACTTCCAGGCTCTGACTTTGAAGAAGATAATGAGGAATATCCACATTTTCTCCTCCAGTTTGCCATCTGAATGTTGAGAACTCTGCGTTTCTAGGGAATAATGGAGCCACAAGAGGCTCCTAAACAGCACATAAAGGAATGTTGTAACCCACCCATATGAAACATGTACATTGGACATTACATGATCAAGAAATAAATATAGGTTGGGTTAAACCACAATTTGGGCGGTTAAACAAACTAGTGTTACCATAATGCTAGAAACAGCTTCATGTAAGATTTCATGACACTGAATCAGGCATTCATTAAGGCTTTAACGGTTGTTCCGGACATCATGGTAGGCAGGGACAAAAATGCATATCCAGATAAATACCTGTTTCAGTGAGAACCAAATTGTTGCCTGCTCCAGCATAAAAGGATTTAATGTAGTCAGCCTTTCAGGCAAGCACTAGATTGGTAGCTCTCGGCCATGATACCATACTGAGGGTTCAGGGTTAGTCACTGCTTCTGGGAAGTTGGATACTCAGCAGCGATGGTGGCCAGGTCGCCTCTGTGAAGGAAAATGCATGCCGTAGCCTATCTGTAATTGTAACCCTGCCGCTACGATGATGTTCATAACCTCACTGATTAAATATGGGGGTTACTAGGAAAAACTAACTGACATTCATAGGGCAAGACATCTTGTATACTATTTGAGAGCCTCCTGCACTGTGGACAGCTTTGGGAGAACATTCTCATGGAACAAATACATTTTCACATCCTGGACCCATTATGATTGATCCATTCATATGCCTCTTTCCCAAAAATGCTTTGTCATAAATCCCTCACTTACCTCCTCCAAGTCCCTATTTTTCCAAACCATTAGTCACTGTCCATGAATTAGCTTAGAGCTAGATCTCAGGCCATTCCTCCTTTCAGACAAAGTACCACTTAAAGCTCTGCACAATGGAAGGCTTTCTCTCCTCTACAGTCCTTCAAAGTCACCTCTTAAATAGAACTATACCACTACAGGAGTCCACTTACTGCTGGTGCCAGCATATTGTGCAGATCCATCTTTAAACCATGTTCTTTGAGGCTAGGACTGAAGATGGTAGATGCTGCAACTGAAATGTGCTCCCTGAGTTCGTAGGAGATGATGGGATCCTGAAGTAGGAGAGGCAACGTACCAGCACTTAGCCATCAGAGGCAGGATGGGCATGGTTACCATAAACGGCATCAAGGCCAGAGTATAATCAGCAAGTTTGACCCACGGCAATCATTGTGTTAAACTAATGATGCATCCCTAGGAGCAACATAGAGGAGCAACTCAATACATTCCTTCTTGACCTGTATAACCAAAGGAATTCTGGGTCTGAAAAATATAAGCCTGACTTGAATCACCACAGTAGAAAATCTAGATCAGGATCAACTCAAAGACCCAGAGCCCACTGAATGAAAGACTGAAAACCCTTGAGAAAGTACCCAAAGATATTGCCACCAATAGGTACTACAAATCTTCATAGCCTTCCCCAAGTGGGGGGAAGTAGCCATTTCCCACGTAACTGTATGATGTGGTGGAAGGAAATACCCAGACATTTTCAGAGGTTATTGAACACTGGCTCTGACCTTAACCCTGAGGATCCAGAATACCACTATGACACATAAGCCAGGGTGGAGTCTTTTGGGGAGTGTCTCATGTCATAGGGTATCAGGGTAGGTGGTATCCAGGTTTTTACATCAAGGGTATCAGGGTAAGTGGCTTTACCTCAGGCTTCCTGCCTGACCAAGATGGTAAGAAGGAAACACATGGAATTTGAGGCTTTGTCGATATCACAGTAGTCCCAGTAGATCACAAATACATCCCACCCACCCACCCCCATATTCCTGAGTATATACTGGGAATAAAGATACTCAAAAACTAAAAAATCCTTCTTTTCCTCTTGACCTGTATGGTGAAGGCTATCATGGTAGGAAGAAAGTGGAATCCTTGGAGCTACCCTAGTGAAATGGCAAGCCAAAGCACCTGTTTACGATGGTGGAATCGCAGAAATTAGAACTAACAAAACCTTGAAAGAGGCAAGGAGGACAAACCTCATTATACTCCCATTTAGTTTACTTGTTTGGCTTATGTAGAAGACAGATCTTAGAGCATGACAATGGACTCTCATAAACCAAATCAGGTGGAGGCTACTTTTAGTTCCAAACATAATAATCTTTTTAGCATAGTAAGTCAATACATATCCTGGCACTTAGTATGCAACTGTTCATCTGGAAAATGATTTTATTTCTACAACAAAAAGAAAACACCACAATCAAGTAACTTTCATGCGGGAAAGACAGTTTTCGCCATCTTGCTACAGAATTACATCAGTTCTCCAGAGTCATGTCACTTTTTTACTCTAAAAGGCATGCATTTCTCAATATGGTGGCAAAGAGAATTGTCTTTGAGTCCTCTTCAGGGACAGAGTTAAGAGGTGAATGTGTGGGGTTCTATGTGATAAATATACTCCAACATTCCTATCTCCCTAAATTTTTGGATTCCTCCCTCTACATTTTACCAAAGAATTTCTGTTGTTGCTGATGAGAAGTCTACCATTGTTCTTTTGTAGTTAATCTATCTCTTCCATAAATTCTGGGATTTTTATTTTTATGTTTTATAGTTTATAATGTGAAGTTTGGAGATTTATCATATTTAACACTTGATGAGCTTTATAAAGCTGAATACTTATGACTTCATTCAGATCTAGAAATATCTACCATTCTGTCTTCAATTATTGTGTCTTTGTCATTTTCTTCAGTCTCTTCTGAGTCTCTTTTATTAGACCATATTGGACTGCCTCCATGTCTTTAAATTTCCTTTTTAGATTTTCTATTTTTTAACTAACTGCTGAAATTCTAAGAAATTTCACCAGTTCTATTACCCAATTCAGTAATTCTCTCTTCAGCTCTGTCCAATCTTTAACTTGGGTGACTTTTTTTATTTTAATGTTCTTTCATTTTTAAGATATACACTTGAATTTTTTTCGTATTTACATGATCTTGCTTTGTAAATCCAATTTTTCTTTTGTGGATGCTACTCCATCCTTTATTCCTTCGAGGATTTTATTTTATTATTTTTTTCAAAAGACTTTATTTATTTATTTGAGAGAGAGAGATCACGGAGACAGAGGGAGAAGCAGATTAGCCACTGAGCAGAGAGCCCGATGAGGGGCTAGATCCCAGGACCCTGATATCATGACATGAGCTGAAGGCAGACACTTAACCGACTGAGCCACCCAAGCGCCCTCCTTTGAGGATTTTAAACATGCATTTTTTAAGTCTTTTTCAATTTACTCTGTTATTTCTCTTTTCTCAGATGTTTCTTTTGATTTATTGGATATGATGACTGTATCATGGTCCTGCCTTTCCTCAAATGCTTAATTAAGAATTGTGAGCTTGTCTTCCGTAACATTTTTAACAGCTTTATTGTAATATAACTTATCTACCATACAACTCGCCTATTTAAAGTGTATAATTCAATTGCTTTTAGGATATTTAAGGTTGCATGTCCATCACCATAATCAATTTTTCATTACCGATTCCATGACATTTTGTACCATATGCACTCCTATACTATGATGACCTCCCTGTGGAGCAATTTTGCAATTTTGATGCACAGCACCGAAGCAGATCTTTTGTGAGACTTGGCGCAAGACTCAGGCTCTGAGGGGTGCCTGGGTGGCTCAGCGGGTTAAAGCCTCTGCCTTTGGCTCAGGTCGTGATCTTGGGGTCCTGGGATCGAGCCCTGTGTCGGGCTCTCTGCTAAGCAGGGAGCCTGCTTCCCCCTCTCTCTCTGCCTGCGTCTCTGCCTACTTGTGATCTCTCTCTCTCTCTCTGTCAAATAAATAAATAAAATCTTAAAAAAAAAAAAAAAAAGACTCAGGCTCTGAGAAAATAAGAGTCATACTAAAGTCTAAACTCATCACAGAGATTTGTGCCTGGGTGTTATGCTGGTGACTCTTCTTCTTTAGCCACTGGTAGTACCTCGTTTTTGAATGCAGTTCCAGGAGGGAAGGTAGAGTTATTCTAATTTCCTTTTTTCGGTATCTGCTTACTCAGGAATTCTGATTCAGACTCATTGCCAGTAATGGAGCTACCAATAGGAACACTGGCCTTTATCTTTGCTTGGGTATCAAAACTGTGGTTTTAATGATGTTTATGTATTTCCTCCTTCCATGGATCATGAGGCTCCAACCCTTGCCTGTGACTGTAGGTTATTTCCATATATTTTCTTCTCCTCTTTTAGGGTGACAACTTTATTTCTGGCCCGTGAAGACTTCTCTTTCTAGTGCTTTATGTATGGATGGATTTTTAAATGTTCTATTTATCATATGTGATGTGGAATGAAAGTATGAGGTTCAGCCTATGCTCAATCCACCCCATTGCCATAGGGTGCACTGGTAAATGTTTTTCCAAACAACCTTCTGGCAGCCTTCTCAGATGCTCAGGGTGTTTATTCTGTCCTCAACTCCCCAGGATGCTCCCAGTGGCGTATCCCATGCTTCGTACCACCATCTCTACAGAATAGGCTCTCTGGAAGCAGAAGGTTTTTGCAGTTTTGGTGCAAGACCCCTATGGAACTGAAGGACTAATCTTGTCTTTCCAATATACTTGCAGGCCAGAACTGTACGCGTCCTTCTCATTAGCATAAGAAAGTGTGCAGGGGAGATGGGTGGGTTCTCATGGTGGGCTGCTGTCTACCTGCATCTACAAATACCTCCCTCTCTGCTCTGTGAAGATGGAAGGAACAGAAAGAAACTCATTAAAATCATACCTATAGTGGAACAGAGCACCAGACTAGAGAGGAGACACTTGATTTTAACTGATTCTATCATTAACTAGCTCTGAGGCTGGTGGAAATCACTTTGTTGTCTTAGCTTTTATGGGAATAATAATTTTTTTTAAGATTTTATTTATTTATTTGACAGAGAGAGAGAGAGAGATAAGTAGACAGAGAGGCAGGCAGAGAGAGAGGACCCTGAGATCATGACCTTAGCCAAAGGCAGAGGCTTTAACCCACTGAGCCACCCAGGCACCCCTATGGGAATAATTATAACAGCAGTTTATTATGGCAAATTGCTTTCTTTTTTGATTCATGGAGCATGTATTTCAGAGACAGCGGGCCAATTCTAGTGCTAACTATGCCACTAACTCTAACTCACTTGATGTCTTAGGGCAGCTCACACAAGATGGAAATTCCATGAGTACAGATTTCAACTAAAAACTTAGAAGTTGCTAACAGAGCTACCTGAAGATAGGCTGGGTTGTCTTGAGAAATGGCATAATAATAGTTAATATTTATTTAGTAATCATTTGATACTAGGTATTATTTGCTTAATTTACTTTTCATAGCAAGCCCATGAGTTAGATGCCATCACACCATTTCATAGATGAGAAACAAGAACTCAAAAAGTTGCATAAGTAGAAAACTGGGCTCTGACCCCAGATCTGTGAAACCAGGCTGACTGATCCTAACCACTCTGCTGTTTTGCCAATGGAAGTGCTTGGAAGAAACTGGATGAGTGCTGTCATGCAGGGGAGAGATCACAGCAGCAATTAGGAGGTTGGGCTGGGCGACTGGAGAACTCTTCGTACTCTAGGCCTCAGTTTCCTGGAAAGTAAGACTTGAATTTAATTGCTAGAGGTTCCTTTCTGTTTTAAAAATCCTGCAATGCATGTGCTAGAGAGAGAGGGTGACAGAAAGAAATGTCATATATACTCTCTTATATCCCGGGGTTTAGTTGGGAAGACGAGTCATTTGTGCATGAATCCAGCTGCCCATGACCCAGTGTTCTGCTGGCTGGGCAGGGAAAGTCAGCAGGGTGGACAGAAAGTGTTGGAAGGAATGAGCAGGGGGCTTGGAATGGCAGGGTCTAAGTGGGTGCCAGGAAAAGGAAACAGAAAGGGTTCATGTTTGAAAAGCCAGACGTGTTTCTCCTTCAAAGCTTAGCTGCCACCGGAACAGCTCCATGCATGTCCTGACAGCAGCCAGCCCCAGCAGTCAGAGGGTGCCTTTCACTCTCTCTAACAAGCCAAAGTGCCCTGGAAGTCCCGGACGCAACACCTCCTCCTCTGGTCTCCTGCCTGAGCCTGACAGAGGAGGCTGAGACAAAGGCCACCATCGCTTTGGCTACCTCCCACTTCCAGAAAGCCTTTTGGGTTAAGGGCTGCTGTAAATATTAAGATAGGGGCCCTGCCAGGTGTGTGTGTGTATGTGTGTGTGTATGTGTGAGAGAGAGAGAGAGAGAGAGAGAGCGCACACAACTTATTTTCCCCAAATCTTGAGACTATTCTAGAGATGGAGAGGAAGAAAGACAAGTTAGTGGCAGCAATGTCCTTGATTAACTGGGGAGGGGAGAATAATTTCTTTCTACACTTTAACTTCCTTTCCTACTAAAAAGTTGAATAAAACTAGGAGGTTGTTATGGTTCGTTGGTAGGGTTGGATGGGAGAGGGATCTTGTCCTGGAAAGAGGGATACAGGGGCATGACAGCAGCAACCAGCTTGGATATTTCCTAGGCAGAACCTCTAAAGCCACTGCTTGGGAAGGGGGAGCTCTTTGGATAAACCATTGTGTAATCACATGGTATCTGTTGGAGCATGGTCACACTTTCACACTAAATGGAAGTTTCCAACGTGCTATTTTACCATGCACAAGCAGTACAAGGAGAGGAAGGAAATGCCCTTTTGAAAACTAGTTTGTAGATAAAGCAAGGCAGTGAAAGACAATGTGGAATCCAGGGAAATTAAAGAGAACAACTTTGGTTCAACTTGGCAGATGTTTTCTGGCATCTTCTGCCTGCTCAGCACTGTCTAAATGCTGTGAGGCACAGGGTCTTGGAGCTAGGATCTATTGAGGCAGACAAGACTAACACACAAGAAACTATAGGAATCTCTATAAACGCTGAACAGAAATGTCAGGATTTTTGACCTACACTCCTATACTGTACTCATTCTAGAAGTGAAGTATTACTGCTAACCTTGATGTTCCAGGCCTGGTCTGAATGCTGTATAATTTTGCCTAGAGTGAGAACAGCTAGAGTTCAAGTAAGAATCATTGGTTTAGTCTGGATTCCCCAGGGAGTGGAGTGTGAGGCAGAGACTGATGTGCTGACACCTTATTAAGGTGTACAGTTCCGGGAACAAGAGTGGGCAATTAGGGGAGAGAGACAGGGAGGGCGGTAGATCCAGTAGGAAGATGTATTATCGAGCTGGGCCCTGCCGAGTAGGACCGGTTGTTCAGTCTAAGGTACTATACTCTGGAGAAGCGCTAAGAACCAGGTCTCGGAACCATCAGGGTGGTGGGGGTAGGGGGGGAGGAGGGGCTTCTGTCCCCTCGTGGTCAGAGGTTTGCCCTTTATTACACGGATTACTCAACAGTGCTGGGTTGTTCATTTGTTGGGATGGGTACTGAGCAGAGTTCTACCCTTGTCAGTAAGGGAAGCCTGGAGGGGGGTCAGGCGCACCTGTGTGAAGTGGGTCCACACCCACAGGCAGCTGGAATAAGAGGCAAGTGAAGCTAAGAGGGTCTGAAGTGATACAGAAAAGGGGTCTAAAATACCCATTAGCCCTCTACTGCAACCAATCACTGTCTTCCCGCAGATTTCCTCTCTGGGTCCCCAGGTCCTGGCACTGAGTGAGACACAGAGCAGGCCCACGTTATATTCGTGTTAACTAAATGAATGGAATGAATTTTGTTGAAATAAATGAATAAATGATCGCACAGACCTGAAACCTCTTCCTTATCTCTGACTTGCTTCTCCTACCACAATCCCCACCCTATACCTAGTCCCCATGGTTGAGGCTCTGTCTGTGTTCTCTTATTTCATCTCTGCTTCAAAAGGGATGTCCTCATGGATGAC
This sequence comes from Potos flavus, assembly GCA_028534135.1. NCBI lineage: Eukaryota > Metazoa > Chordata > Mammalia > Carnivora > Procyonidae > Potos > Potos flavus. The sequence continues at coordinate 74,465,158 of CM052900.1, read as the reverse complement.
CACAGCCTCCCAACTTCTAGGGTCTTCCCTCTGTAGCCTGTTGATAAGCTTCTGCCTCTAGTCAACCTCAAGTACCGTGCTGATCACTCCACTCCCCAAAGAAACTCGGTAGCTCCTTACTGCCCACCAAGTGAGTTACACTCTCAAGCAATCTCCACATGTGTACTTGCTGCCTCCGGGCATAATCATCCCCTCCTGGTTCCTTGTGGTTCCTGGAACATACCATTTTACTCATCTTTCACAGCCAATTTCAAATGGCATTTAACAATACGAAGCCTTTCCTGTGGTTTCCTTCTCCGGGCATCCTTGCCTTGCCCTGAGGGCCTGCACTTCCCCTTTCCTCTCACTTAACCACACTCAGCTTCTCCCCTGGAATATGGCATGGATCTCCTGCTGGGTCTGAGCACCTGGGGGCTCTCCCACTGGTATGTTCCCAAGCTGCGCAACCAGAGCCTGCCGGAGGCCCTGACCTGACATAGACCAAGAGCTTCCCACACTCACTGCACTGGGGGGAGGGGGCTGCAGAGCTAAGGGGTGCGGGTCGGGGTCGTGCCCCTGCACTCACACCAATGCTCGGCCACGTCCAGAGGCACAGCTGGCCGACCTTCCACTGTCTCGGAGTCGGCAGCCCTGACCCTCGGGTGGGTGCCTCAAGCTAACCTTATTCCATTTAAGGGTGGCACTCAGAGCCCAAATAAAGACAGATTTTCCCAGGCATGAGTACTGCGGAAATGAAGAGAGGCAGCTCCCAGCAGTCACCCCAAGGGAACACCAAATTTAGCCCGAAGGTTGAAGATAAATATATTTTAAATTTTTTAATTACAAAAATAACATGATAACATTAAAATAGTTTAGAAATAAGGGGAATTAAAGCATTCCCACAGATCCACCATACTGGCACAACCACTTTCATTTTTGTTTCTTTCAAATCTTTGTTTTTTTAATAATTTTTTTTTAAGATTTTATTCATTTATTTGACAGAGAGAGCAGGAGAGCACAAGCAGGGGGAGCGGCAGAAGGAGAGGGAGAAGGAGGCTCCCCGCCGAGCCCAATGCAGGGCTCCATGCGGGGCTCAATGCGGGGCCTCGAACCCAGGATCCTGGGATCATGACCTGAGCCAAAGGCAGTCACTTAACCAACTAAGCCACCCAGGCGCCCCTCAAATATTTGTTCTTTTAAATGCCTACTTTACACATTGGAATCATGGTGTGGGTACAGCTTTGTATCTTGCCTTTTTCCATAAAAATATATGAGAAGCACTTAAGAGAAGCATGCTGTAGACAAAGAGAAGTGTTTGAATCTCACTTCTACCACCTATTAGCCGTGCAGGTTACAGAATCTGTTTCCTTATCTGTAAGGGGGGGGGCATCAAATGACGTCATAGGATTATTATAAAGATGAAACGATAATTCATAAAATCTCTTAGCACGGGGCCTAGAAAATAGTACTTAATAATTCCAAAATAGGCGGTGGTTTTTGGTTTTGGGTTTTTTAAAATTGACTTTTCCCCAGCTAATGACACCCTACACAGGTTTTGACACTGGTTTCCAAATGTACAATTTTGGCTTAAGCATTTGTAAGCTTAAACCCCTCTACGTGATATTTCCATCCATCTGAAGAAAAGTCCAGGAAGGCATGCAACAACTTCCCACCCTGCTCTGAATGTCCACTGCTTCAGCTTGGCCAGGCTGCAGAGCCCAGGGCAAGAGCTCTCCGAAATGGGTTCATGCCTGGCTCTCAGTTTCTCTCAGAGGAAACCCTTGTTCTCAGGTGAATGCACCCCATCCCATAGGGCCTTGAGTCAGAGTAATGGAAAATCAGCTAGGTTAAAGGGACAGAGGGGACTTAAGCCTTGTTTCCTGGCCATGACCTCCCAGGGCTGCATTAGCCTTCCATGGGGTTGAAGGAGGTGCCAACTTGGGGTGATTTCAGAGCAGCATCAGATCCCCTGCCAAAAGTTATCTCCCCACCCACCACCGTGCTTGATGAGGTGCCTGGAAGTCTCACTACTGGTCATTCCTTAGATTTATGACTTTGAAGGCATCTAGTATATGTTACCATCAATAAACATATATTTAGCAGCACCTCACATTAATTCTGATAATGAGTACCCACCTTGTACTCTGTTCAAGATTCTGTCCCAGGGCATTGCCTAGTTACCCAGCCCCTGGGATGAAGCTGTGCTTTGCCCATGTCAACCCCCTCCTCTGAGTCTGGAGGCCCAGCTCCCAAAAAAACCCAGATCAGGGGCTGTTACCCTGCTGCCGGCTGAGAGATGTCCCCAGCGATGCCTGCATGCCTGGCGTCTTGCACAACTTCTGTGGCCTGGCTTCCCCACTGCCGTGCTTCTCCCTCCTTCCTCACTGCCCCCCTCTCTGTGCACTTGATGTCTCACTGTTTTGACTCCGCTGATGCCAAGCCTCCTCTGGACCACACCCTGCTGGCTCTTTCCCAGCCCCCTTGGATGCAGTCTTCTCTGCCCACCAGCCTGGACTCTAGGGAATGGGCCCGATTTAGAAGGCCCCAAGCGTGTTACAAGAATCAATCCCAGTGGAAATAATAGTTGCGACATCAAATAGGGCTTTTTAGAATGTTGACATATGATATTTAGTTGTTTTAATTAAGACCGCCCTTCTCTTCTTTGAGTATAGGGAGTTTTCTGTCCCTTGAGGCTTTTACTGAAAAGATATGTGATGCCAAGTGGCGGTGTTTTAGGGGCTGCTTGAATTCTGTGTCTTTCAAGAATGTTGGATCAGACTGAAGTGAGGGCCACTTGTATTCTGGGGTTTCCTGGAAGGAATTTGGGTTCTCCTGCTTGGGTTCTTCTAGTCATCAGGGGCTGGCTTCTTGTCACCTCTCAGATCTCAGCCTCAGTGTTACCTCCTTTCTGCCTGTCCTCTCTGAGGAACATCCCTCCTCCACCTTTGTTAGCATCTTATCTGTTTCCTTTTTGGCACTTATCACAATTTGTAATGATTTTGTTTATTTACTTGCGTTAGGGTGCCGTCCCTACTAGACGGTAAGCTCCAAAAGATGGAATCACATGTTTTATAAAATTGCATTCCTGAAACCTGACATAGTGTCCAGCCCAAAGTGGGTGCTCAATAGATGTTTGTTGAGTGAAATTTTTCTCTTTCCCAATGGAAAGAACAATAAAAAACTGTAGATCATACTCATTTCTGATAACCAACAAGTAACCAATGAGAGGAGAAACTATCGATCCTGTTCTGTTTACATATATATCATTTGTAAATTCTGTTTCTTGTTCAATCCGTGGACCCACTGCAGGGGCTCCTAGGAACTATGGAGGATTGGGAAGCGCAAAGCTTATTTTTAACGTCGCTGTTTTCTTTATCTGCACATCATGAAAACAATCCTTCAAGACACCTGTGAGGTGCCCAGAGCCCTTGTTCTGTTTTTTCTCTCTGCTAGGAAAATTTGCTATTAGGAAGAAATCTGAAATTCATTCATACAATGATTCTTCATAAGAGTATTATTAGCATTTAAGCACTGAGATACTTAAACCACAGTCATGAAATACTAGTAGTGGAAATTCTGATCTTATCTGGCACTGGAGGAAGGAAATTAAGAAAGGGGCCTGCAGGGACCTACAACCCAGAATGTGTTCACCATATTACCACCCAGCTAACCCTCTTCAGTGATGAACCTTTGAAGGGGAGAGGAAGAGAAAATGAGAGCAGATACATGAGGTTGAAATCTTACTCACTGTAACATAAGTCCCTTAGCTTTTGCTGTCTGGGTGTAATATAAACTATTAAATGTTAATAGCTATATTTATAGAGCCATGAGATGCACTGCTTCTTTTCTAGGAGAAAAAAATGGATCTCAGATGCTTTTTCCACTTGGACTACTCAGGCACCTCTGGGCTGAGCACCTTGCCCTTGGACAGATGCCAGGTACACCCCCAAGTCTCAACTCTGCTGTCATAAGATGTGTTCTATGATCTGCTTGCAAGCCTCTTCAAAAGAGCTTGCTTGCCCTGATGAGCAACACTAATTGGTAATGAAGATAATACTTCTGTATGTGTTCCCCAGCCTTTGTTTCTTTCTCTAGGAAATAGCACCCAAGTGGTACTCAAGGGCTAGGTGGTCCCTTGACCCTTTGTTTGGAGCAAGAATCATTTGTCCTCTTCCAAAAAGATGTGATCCCAATCAGAGAGGCCAATGAGAAGTTTTCACTGTCACAGAAATTTCCTAGGTCTCAGTTTCCATGTCTGTAAAATTGGAACACCAAGACCCATTTCACAGAGTCCTCCTTGAGGTCTTCACTTGTCTAAAACCTCAGCCTCTTAAGGCCCAGGTCAGGTGTCCTCTTCCAGTGGTTTTGTCATGGTTTCACTTCCTGAAGCCTGTGGTTCTTAGAATTCCCATTTAATTCTATTCCAGTCGTTTCCTCTGCCCTAATTGGAGTTAATTTGACCTGAGTTAAACTGACCACCTTAGGTAGATGTGAGCTCCATAAGGGGAAGTTCTGGAATCATCTCTCAACATCCCAGGTTTTCAAATACTATGTGTTCAACATAATAATGAAAATAATAAAGATAATAATGACAACAATATCAATGATTACCATTTAGTGACGTACTGTTATTTCCCAGGCACTCTGATGAACTCTTCAGTCTCTTATTTAACAACCTAACGACGTAGATGTTCTGAGGCTCAACTTACAGATGAGAAAACCAGGGTTCAAAGATTAAGTAGCTTGCTGGAGTCCAGCCCTAAGTCAGCAGCTGGGATTTTTAACCCTTGCATGTCTGACTCTAAAGCTGTTTGCATCACTGACTGATGGGTGGAGTCTGAGTGTTTCCCTCCCCCACCAAGTCTGCCATCCTTCTCTCATGGTCATGGCATCAAAGGACACAAAAGAGAGAGAGAGATGCAGGGCCAAATTTTATTAAGAGAAACTACACATATTACTTCTTATTTTATTTCTGAAAGTCCCATCATCAAGGACTGATGTCATAGGATTTCTAATCTAAGAACACTCATTTCACAAAACAAACCCATTTCGGAGATGGGAGGGAGAGTCTTTTTTTGTTTGTTTTGCAGAGAGAGTCTTAATGCTGGTGCCAGACAATAGATAAAAAGGTGTTCTTCTAGGGACCTCTGATGACCATTCTTCCCTAAATGGCATCCCAGTCAGTCCCCTCCAACTCTCTACCCTCATCCTTCTCTCCACCCACCAATAGCAGCCAAACATCAGCAGAGGGGCCTGGAGATGGATGGTGGGGGGCAGAAGCTGAGCCTCCTTCTGAGCCTTCACCCTCCTCTGCCTGACCTCTCATCTGCATAGGCCAATGCCACTGGAAACAGTGAGTCTCAGCCCCTCTGCCAGCATCTGGAGGTGAGGGCAGGAAGATACGAGTTCCTCTAAGGTTTCCTTTTCTTATTTCAGACTCCCTTCCCCTTCACCCACCCTTTCAGTGCAGACACACACACACACACACACACACACACACACACACACACACACACATGCATTTTAAAAAGTAATCATCTCCCTGTAAGTCTCAGTATCCAATTCTGAGCATCCTTTACCTTCATTCAAAATGGCAACCACCCATTATGGATGGACTGAACAGAGAAACCAGGCCAGCCGCTGGGAAGGCAGGACTTTTCCACAGTCCACAGTCACCACTGCTTTCTAGCTGTCTCATTAGGAGCACTAGGGAGACATAGGAATCTCTGTGCTCTTAAATGAGGCCCCTGCCAAGAGAGCTGGAGATTCCCTTACCGCTTCCATGCCCCTGCTAAGCCCTCCGGGGAGAGAGAGATCTGGGGCTCCATAGCTGTCATCACACCTCCTCTTGGCACTCTAAGTTGGCAGTCAGAAAGGGAAATAAATAGGAGGGGAAAACAGTTTTCCAGTATTTTCTCTTTTTTTATTTTTATCTTCACAGCAGAATTATTTTTTCCCAAAGGGAATCTGAGAAGCACAATGCCCTCTTTGTTTTAATAAGACCTAGGGAAATTCCAATGGCCCTCGAGGCTGGTGATCTGGTCAGGATCTGAGAGAGGACGACGGCTTCTTGGGCACTCTGGTCGATAAGGTCTTTAGGGGAGCACTGGGTGAACAGCCAAGGGAGGAAGGGATGGGATGGTTTCTATCATCGAGTTGAGCTGTAAAGAGCCGCAGGATGACAGGTGGTGGCAGGGATTCCAGTGGAGCCTGTGTATATAGTCACTCCCTGGGGGAACTTGCACCCCCATGGGCTAGTTGTCACCCTGGCAGAAGTCAAGGCTGTGGCATCACTAAGGTGGGACATTTGCCAGAGGTACATACCAAAGCACTTGTAAAGTTGAGGCTGCTGGTCAAGTTCCAAGGACCTCTTTTTAAGTAAGACTGGGTAGAGGGAAGGCAGCCAAGGGCAGCCCAAGGCCACCTCACCATTACTCCAAGGTTTGACCCATGGAAACAACAGATTCAAGAGCACATCTAATGGAAGGTCCTTGATTGATGCTCTTTATTGGCTGGGAACTTTGGGCTCTTCCTTGCAAGAAGAAGGGTGATCAGGTCAAGGAAACCATAGAAACTTGGAGAACCCATCTGGTATGTGGCTGGTATGTGGAGAGCCATTCTATCCTTCTGGCTATCCCTCCCATGGCTAGATTTACCGCTGCTCCCTTTTCTTCCTCTACCCTGTTGACTGAAGAATCAGAAAGCCTTCTATGTACACTAGGTAGAGGATGGAAAGGGACAGCAGCCTGGGTGGGTAGCCATGTTGCTGCCTGCATGCGAAGAGGCCTGGTCCTACCTTCTGGAATACATGAGCAATGCCACTGAGACCTGAAGCCCAAAAGGAACAGAGCAGGTATGAGAATGAGAGATGGGGTCGGTAGGGACACATCTTCTCTCTCTGAGCTTCCTCTGTTCCCGCGTGGTCCTCTTTCCCCCACACTGGAGGGTCACACTGATAAGTCATCTGACCTGGCCTTACTGCTGGCCTTGCTGAGACGGCGCTTGTCACTCGGATAGCCATGGGGAAGGCGGTGACCTGGGGAAGCTCCATTGGGTACCTCAGGCTTCTGGCCATAATGGATGTGAATGAAACCCTCCCCAGGAATTGGCTCTTGACCTTGCACTTGCTCAGTGGCCAGGTTGTCGGTGTTCTGCTGGGAAGCCATCTTGTTACTGAAGGGATTGAAGAATTTCCCGGCGGGGCCATTCTCCAGGCACTGATTGAAGTCAGGGGGTGGTGTGCAGTTCTGGACTATGCTGGCAGAGGGACCAGGAAGCTGACACTCCGCCGTGCCCTGCCGAGATTTGACAAAGCGCTGTCTGATCTTCTTCCAGCCCAGGTGGTAGAGCTCAGCCAGGCTGAGGAAGAGGGACAGCGCCGCCACAGCCAGCATGAAGACGATGAAGACATTCTTCTCTGTGGGCCGGGATACGTAACAGTTGACGGGGTGGGGGCAGGGACTCCTGCGGCAGACATGCAGGGTGTCCAGGAAGATCCCGTAGAGGAGGTACTGGCCCACGATGAAGGCCACCTCCATGGTCGTGCGGATCAGGATGCTGCAGACATAGGTGTTGAGCAGAGTGCCCTGGAGGACAATCCTTCCATTCACTTCCTCCCAGCAGGACAGCTCTGCCTTCTCGGCCACTGGGTACTCATAAGAGCCAGTGCCCTGGACCTCTTTGGCCTTCTCAGCCTCCCGCAGCTTCCGCTTCTCCTGCATGCGCACCGTGTGCATGGCGTGGCCCATGTACACCAGTGACGGTGTGGACACGAAGATGATCTGCAGCACCCAGTAGCGGATGTGCGAGATGGGGAAGGCTTGGTCATAGCAGACGTTCCCGCAGCCGGGCTGCATGGTATCACACTGGAAGTCGGCCTGCTCATCCCCCCAGGACGACTCGGCAGCTGTGCCCAGCACCAGCATGCGGAATATGAAGAGGACAGTGAGCCAGACCTTGCCAATCACTGTAGAGTGCTTGTGTACTTCCTCCAGGAACTCTCCCAGGAAGCTCCAGTCACCCATCCTGGCTCAGCAGGAGACGGCCACCAGGACTTCTGCAAACGGGGCAGAGAGAAAGAAAGAAAAGGAGAGGGATGCTTCTGCAAAGTCTGGACAGTCTAGAGTTCCACCGATCCATCTTTAAGAAAGTGCAACTCGTGAGCCAAATCCACCTAAAAAGCTCTCTTTTTCCAGGCCAGCAAAAGTAAAAGGAAACAGAAGGTTAAAAATGGCCATTTTAGCAAGATGAGTGTGATTCCCACACTTGAATGATCTAGAAATCAACTGAGGAGCGTGTTACGAGTGGGTTCTGTGTTGTTACCTCCAGAGAGTCTACTTCGGGAGGTCTGGGGCCATCCCTGGAACCGGGATCTGCCCCGAGCAGCCCAGGTTACTGCGAGGCAGGCAGTGCAAAGCCCACGCCTGGAGAAACACCGGTGAAGCGGGAAGCACACAGGACTGCTCTCTGCTCTCGCGAGTCTGGCCGTGTGCCTCACTGAGTCTGCATCCTTGTCTGTAAAATGGGGATGGAAAACAGCTGCATCAGAGTTTCGAGAGTGAGGTACATGATATGTTGGGGATCATAACTCGAATGTTCCATATGTTTGAAAGGCCATCAGGTGAAAAAGAATTATTTTGGTTCCAGAAGGCGGAACTGGGTGAAGAGGAAGGAGTGGGGGTGGAGGTGGCAAGTCTGGCCTCTCAGAACGCATCCCTTAACCTTCAGAATCATCCCTAGCTGTACTGGGAGATGGAGGACAAAAATGTGTGGGGCCACACCAGCTCTGGGTGCTGCAGATGAGTGCTCGGGTTCCTGTAGCTGGGAGGCAGCTGGCGATGCCAATCTCCCACACCCCGGGGCAGTGCAGCGCTTCCAGGGATATGGCTCCTCGTCCTCCTGCAGAAGGTCCCCATGCACAGACCTGCTCATCCAGTATAAGTGCCCCAAACCATTATGTCCCACACAGAACCTTCTCTCAGCAGGCCCTTTCCTGCTTCTTCTGCCTCATTTCTTGTCTGTCCCCATTAGTTCCTTTTGTTCTGCCACGCCACATCCTGGAAGATGCCCTCTTCCCAGCTACCTCCTACATGCCTCCTCACCCCTAGCTAGATCCTTATTAACCCTCAGAACTTAACCCAGTCATGGTTCCCTCCAGCCCTCCCTGCTCCTCCAGGCTGAGCCTCTTCAGCTCCTGTGGTGGCTCTAGGGACACTCGGTTCCCTCCTAGCACTTGCCTTCTTGTTTTGTGGCCCTCCGCCTGTCTGTGCTCTTCTAGTACAGGCTCCTTGAGAACGGAGATTGCCTTTTCCCCTGTATCATCACCACGGGGCCCAGAGCCCAGCCTGGAGTGGGTGCTTAGGAAATCTTAGTTGAGTAAATGAAGGGTGGCAGACTCTGGTATGGCAAATCAGTTCCCTATTCCTTGCCTGCATCCCGTTAGCAGGGTGAAAAGACCAGATTTCACTTTCTCAGTCTCCACTGCAGTTAGATCTGGTCAGCCAGGTATGGTGAGGGTCTTTGCAGAGGGAGTGCTCTGGAAACTGTTTTTTCATCTCCCAGTAAATGGAGGGAGCCTCACTGGAGGTCCCCCCGCCCACCACCCCCACTACTTCCTGCCCGTGGACAGGGCTATTTGAGCCAAGATGTCCGAAGCTGTCCAGAGATTCTCAGAAATGCCAACCAATGTCCTGAGCCTCTGAATCAGCTCTTGAATCTCCTAATTCAAGAATTCTTACTTGATGAGCGATAAATGTCCTTATGGCTTAAGCCTCTAACAAATCCTAATCAACAGAATGACAAAAAAAAAAGGAGGGAACTGAACTATAAATATTCCATTCTTGAAATCATAAAACCTCAGAATCTAATGGGATCTTAGAGATTGTCAAGTTCAAATCTTGACCTTCACATCTTTGCTGCCAATATGCCCCTGGTTCGGATAGGAAATGAGGAAAGACAGGGTGGGGTGCCATATTTCATGGTGCAGGCTTCCTTGACTCCTGAGATGATACCTTGACAGAGACCAGCCTCCTGGCCCTGTCTTTTCCTAGGCCCCCACTCCCCAACCCTGAGAGTCCACACATGAGTGGAAAGGGCCTTATCTCTGTCCCCCTCCATGTCAAAGACTCATCCAGGTCTTGAGGCCTTTCCTCTGGTTTGTGATCAGACACCTGCCCTTTCCCTTAGGTGGTGAAGGGTCCCCCTCCCTTAGCCTCCAAATGTGGAAGATTGTGGAACGTCTGCTCAAAAGGAAAATGGCTGATTAGATAAGAGTTCGAATGGTCTGTCATCTCTTCTGGGCACGTGCATAGTGTTCAGCACCTTCAGGGTCATCCACACACGTGCAGGGACCAGGATGTGCTGAGTGTCTGAGCAAGGGGAGGGGGAGAAGGGGAGGGAGAGAATAGGAAAGGAGGAGCAAAAAGAGGGGAAAGACAAGCTGGAGTCGGGAATGGGAAAAGAGACCACGTAGTGGTTAAGAGAATATAGTTTGAGGGTAGCTAAGTGGAGCTCAAATCCCTATTAATATCACTGAGCTTGGAGAAGCTACTGGATCTATATCTCAATTTCCCTATCTGCAAAATGAGGATACTGTTATTTAGCTCATCCAGTGTTACAAGGTGATGCATGAAAAGGACTTAGCACAGTGCTCAGCATATAAGAACTAAAGAATAAAAGGCAGCCTTTACTAGCAAGAAAAGTGGTGGGGGAGGACAGGAACAGAGGAGGAGGCAGAGAGAGAAAGAAAGTAGAGAGAAGTGCATTACAAAGAAGAGAAACAGATGGAAAAGCAGAGGGGGAGAAAGTGAAAGGGAAACAGAAATGGAAATTAAAAAGAAACAAACAGAAAAAGGGAAACAAATGTCATATTCTTCCAAAATTTGGGGCAAGTTTTCCAAACTGTCCTCAATCCCTGAAGACTTTTCCCTTGATCCTCTGACTCTGCCACTCCTTCCTTGCAAGTCCCCCAGGAGGTCTAAAAATAGGGCCAGGCAAAGAATGTGACGGTTTGGTCTGGTCTGCCAAGAGGCTTGACGGCTGATCCCCTCACTTGTGGTGCAAGGAATCCCACCTGGAAGAAGGAAAGCACGCGTACAGGAAAGGAACATCATGGAAGAAGAGACAGACAGTGACATCGATAGGCTGCCTCATGGGGAGGGAAAAAGAGAGACTAGGTGACGGGGTGGGGGTGAGGCAGACCCCATGCACCCTGGTGGCAGCAAATAGGGTGCAGGACAAGTCTCATTTGTGACTTCTTGGATGACCCAGGCAAAGTCGGAGAAACTTAAAATTGCTACCATGTACCATCTGCTCAGTTTATAATATGAAAGTCAGTTTCCCAGCTACACTGGGTCCCTTCGGGTCCCCTACAATCTCAGCCAAAGAAATATGTAGATTAGATACCCATTGAGTTTACTGGGTGTAGAGCATATAAAATGCTTTGTAGATTATTATCTGTTTCTTGGCAGGAAGTGTGTTAGGAGGGGCAAAGGAAGCTGCGCATGCCATGAATAAATTCTATCAAATACAATGGTAATAATATACCTCATTGCTTTAGCTATGATCTTCACTGCCTTCCTACTGCTTATAAAGTTCAGACTCTTTAACTTGTACTTGAGATCCTCCACAGCACAGCTCAGTCCTATCTTCTTCCCTGTTCCTCTCACATACTCCAAACAGAAGCCAAATGACTCCCCATACACGTGTACATGGCCCACACCTTCTCACCTCTTTGTCTTAGCTCCTCGTACCCCCTCTACCTACCAAGTCCTTCTTCCCCTTCACTCATCCATTTAATATGAGTGGTTACCAGGTATCATGCAAGGCACTGAAGACACAGCAGTTTAACTGTGAAGACACAGTTAAAAAGAAAAAAAAAAACTAAGAGCCCCTGACTTTACTGAACTTAACTGCCTTTATATCCCTTAATGAAGGAGAGAGATCGAACACATTGCAAAAAAGCATGATGTGTGTTGACTTTAAGGAAGTGCTATGAGAATACATGGCAGGAGGTTGACTCTGGCTTTGGGCGTTGGGGAGGGCCTTCTAAGGAGTCCTGGGTAATTAAATTCTACAGCCCTTTGCAACTGATAGAAGTTCTGAAGTCTCCAAGGCAAAACAGATAGTCCCTAGAACCCGGATGAGAACATCCCCACTCTGTAGCTTCTTCACTCCAAAACTTTCAGCATCATCTTTCAACATGTCATATCCTGGGACAAAACAAACATTTGGAAGAGTCACCAAGGAACTTGTTTGGTAATAGTGACATGGCACTTGGATAAGAGGGAAAGGGCCAAAGGAAGGCTCTTGTGTATAGTGAACATGGATCATTTTATTCCCTTACTTTTTGTATTATATGACTACAAATAAAATTCAGGTACCTACATTCCTAATCCAGTATTAGCATGTTTGCCTCCCTATACAGCCAATGTTTTCAAAGAAAACTAACTTAGAGCAACCTAGGTTAACATAAACTCATAGCTAGGACCTCCTCCTCTGACCCCACAGATGTAGGTAGAAATAGAGAATTCTTTTCTCAAATTGATCTCAGCCCATTTTGAAATCTCCTGAACAATAAAGACTCCAAATTACTGTTCAGCTTGTAGGATATAGTCATACTTATATGTTGCCTTACACTGATTTTCCAAAATTTTCTTTCTATCAGCCAACCCACAAGTACTTTTTTGAGCCCCTGCTATGTGCCTACCACTATTCTGGGTACTGAAAATAATATCTAAGGGAGTACCAGACCTGGCACATATTATGCATTCGATGATATCTTGAATTAATAAAATCAGGCACGATTCCTGCCCTCAACGATTTAACAGCTTTTCCCTTCAAATGAGTAATAGACTTCTCAAATCAAAAGCCCTGTCTTCTACTTGTATTCTTAATTCATTAGGTTCTCACATTAGGTACCTAATAAATGCTTTCTTAATGATTGAAAAAAATGTTTGATCTAGCAGTAAGATTACAAAGTGATCCTAGAGAGGCTCAAATCTTCCTTCTTATGTCCAACAATAAAAAAGAAAACCTTACAGGGGCACGTCGGTGGCTCAGTCAGTTAAGTGTCCGACTCTTGATTTCAGCTCAGGTCATGATCTCGGCATTGTGAGATGGAGCCCTGTGTTGGGCTCTGTGCTGGGCGTGGAGCCTGCTTAAGATTCTCTCCCCCTTGCTTTGCCCCTCCCCACTTCTCTTTCTCTCTCGCCCCCTCTCTAAAAAAAAAATAATAATAAGTAAAACCTTATACAGTTCAAGATGTGCTTCTCCTCCCTTCTCTTATTGACTCCAAGAAGGTAGGACCATATTTGTTTTGTTCATGACTGACTACCTTCAGGACATATAGACACTCAATTTTTATTGTTGAGTGGAAGAATCCTCATAACCACTTTTTGGGGTGATGGTTATTGCCTCTGTTTTGCAGAGAAGGAGACATCTACAGATGGTAAGAGATTTGCTCAAAGAAATGAAGATGAATGGAGGTAGAACCTAGACCACTCCAGAGTTCCCGATCAAGTCTGGTGCATACCAGAAAGTTTCCCTCCATCTTCCTTCTAGGGCGGAGCCCACCAATTCTTATGTCTCCCCACTTTGGAACTTGAAGTTCCAGCAGTGACTTATTTGAGACATGACTGCCACTTATTGCTAAAGCCTGGGGGTCAGCTTTTAAGCAATCAAGCAAATATTTATGATGGTCCCTTGATGTGACCAGCACTTGATGTGGGGTGCTGAGGGGATTATAGGAAAGTTAATTCAGTTCAGCTTCACAAACATTTACTGAGTGTCTGCTTATGCGGTAGACGTTAGGAATCCAAAGATCAATAAGACTCTATGTTGAAGGAACTCGCTGTCCAGTGAGGGATACAAACACAACCAGATGTGCAAATATACTTCCCCAAAGAGGCAACCCTTGAGTAGAAGTTAGGTGGAGGTGAAGTTCGTAGAGGGGAGGGGAGGTGCGCGAGAGATGGGGGCATTCCAGACAAAGGCAACCACATGAGCAAATCCACCAAGTGAAAACCAGCATGGTATTAGAGACCAATGAGCAGAACAGGGAGGTAGTCTGCAGAATAGGCAGAGGCAGATTATGGAGGGCTTTGGAGGCCATGCCTAGGAATTTAGAGTAGTTCTCAGTAGTTCTACATAGACCATGTTCAGTACATGACTTGTTCCTGTGGATAGACCTTAATGGGACACAGCCCTGAAATGGGGTGGGGGCATAAAGCACGGCACAGTCAATAATCACCCTGCTCGGGGCAGTCCTTTGGTAGTGGCTGCAGCATAAACTAGGTAGGCTGCAGGTGACAGGTGCATCCTGCACCCTGTCTCTCCTGCTCAAGAACAAATATTGCAAGGGAGCAAGAGACTACCATAGGGATGCCTTGAAAATTCTCTTCTATTGATTCTAATTCTGTGCTCTGGAGCCATACTTAACAGCCTTTTTTTTTTTTTTTTTTAAGATTTTATTTATTTATTTGACAGAGAGGAGAGAGATCACAAGTAGGCAGAGAGGCAGGCAGAGAGAGGGGGAAGCAGGCTCCATGCTGAGCAGAGAGCCCAACACGGGGCTCGATCCCAGGACCCTGAGATCATGACCTGACCGAAGGCAGAGGCTTTAACCCACTGAGCCACCCAGGCACCCCTTAACAGCCTTTCTAATTGCCGTGTCCCTCACCCCCACCCCAAGTCAGCAGCTGGGCCTTGGACTGAACTGTAAAAACGTTGGGTTTTCAAATACAAAATGAAAATTATTTGTTCTACTGGCTGTGTATTATCTCTCCAACTCTACCCTGAGCTTCTTGAAGACAAGGCCCATATCTGTTCATCTTTGTATCCTCCTCCTAAGTCCCCCTACCCCCTCTTCCCTCGTAGTGCTTAAGATTGTACCTTGCACCCGGTAGGCTGATTCGTAGGTTGACTTTTAAAAATCAACAACAGTGGGACGCCTGGGTGGCTCAGTCAGTTAAGCATCTGCCTTCAGCTCAGGTCATGATCCCAGGGTCCTGGGATTGAGTCCCACACAGGGCTCCTCGCTCAGCGAGGAGCCTGCCACTCCCTCTGCTTGTGCTCTGTCTCTCCCTCTCTCTTAAATAAATAAACAAACAAACAAACAAACAAACAACAGTAAATGAATTACAGTGTTCAGCTCACTCAAAACACCTAATGCCAGTAGAGGGTGTCCCTGGGAAGTGACCTTGGGGCACCTGCACAATGACTGTGGTGACCAGAACATCAGGGAGACGGAAGCCGCTGAGCCTTCCTTCTGCCCATGACAGAGCTCTCGGCTCAGCCGAGCAGGACTGGAGGGCTCTGGAGCGGAGACACATCCGCTCACCATGGACTATTTCTTCTCCACCTCCTCCCCGCAGATCACTGGGGCACTCACTCAAGTTTGTCAAAATTAGATTACAAGACCGCTCTACCGAGTCTGAGTCTAATTCTGGACAATGGCCCATGTTCTGTACATTATCTAACAGATCTCTGGTTCTCAGTAAAGGTTGTTATTCACAGTAATAATAACAGCACTCTGGGCCCATGCTATAATTCTGCTCATCACACAGTGGAATGCGGCACAGAGCAGGGTTGACTTGCTTCCTAATTAAGAGCATGCTGTTGTAAAAGGACCTAAAGGGCCTCACTTAAAGGATCCTTGGACAGTATCACATCAGCGCAGCTCAGTTCAGAAAGTGTTTATTGAGCTCCCGTGCTATGCCAGACATCAGAGGTGGCTTTATAAAGTAAAGCACTAAGTATAACATCATCTCAGAACTCTTTTGTACCTTCCTTATTCATTAATACACGTTTTTCTGATTTCCCCTCCCCCCAATAGTTTCTCACTAAAATGGAGAGATACAGGGAGGATTGCATAAGAGAGTGGTTTTGATCTTCAGCTACTCCAGCAATCTTCATTATCCTTGGAGACTCTCAGCTCCACTTTCTAGTTTACCTAAAGTTACACAACAAGAAACTCTGAATCTAGGTAATAATGATAAAAATAAAATTAAGTTATCGAGACCTCTCTATGTGTCAGACGTTCTGCAAGTTTCTTGATATATTTTTTCTCATTTGATTGTCCCAACAATTGAGCAAGCAGGGCTCATCCCATCCCCTTTGTACGGGTTCAGGGAGGTTGACTGAGCAAGGTCACTTGAGGAGGACTTGCTGGTAAGTGGCAGAGTTGACACCAAACCCAGCTCTGGTTTTGTCTGGCAGCAATATGCCTACCTTAACAACTGTGCTGCATCCCATCTAAATCCCCTAAAGTTCCTTTCTTTAAAAATCCTTATCAGTCAGAGGCTGGCCACTTTGACGTAAGGTGAGTGCTGCAGGGAGGTTTACAAGGTGACTGTTAGAATCGGGGTTTCTAAGTTCTTGGGGGTAATTCTCACATTTAGGATTTCCACTCTTCTCCTGAAATTTGGGGGTAGTCTCTTTAACCTCAGGGGAAACAACCAGGCAGGTCCTACAGCTACAGCTGTTGAGCTCGGCTGTGTGGGCAACTTCCTCACAAGTCCAGTGGGGCCTTCCACCCCTGAACCTTGATCACTGAAGAGAGAAGAGGGAGACAGAGATGAGAGAGAAGCAGGAGACAGATGGAGGAGATGAAGTGTCACTTTAGTTTTCCTTTGACTCCAGCCAATGGCAGATAATTAACCTCTCTTTCTATTTCATTATTTTATTCTAGCAAGGACAGAGTGGTCCGCTCAGAAACACTCTGCTGGTAGACAGTTGTTTCAAAGCCAAGGAGGTGGAAGGGAGCAAAGTGGAGAAGTAGAATTATGCTGAGATAAGTAATTTTCTTGTTAAATTGTTGGAAGAAGAAATATTTACAAGAAGTGGGTGGGAGGTGGTGGCAAATGGAGATATTCGATTACAATGAAATATTGGGAGGTCTTTATTAATTCCCCTAAAAGGCTGATTAAAACCTATGCAATTATTAATGAAAATAACGATGAAATATTGGGCAGCCCTTATTAATTCCCCTAAAAGGTTGATTGAAACCTATGCAGTTATTAATGAAAATTATATTTATGAGACACTTAGATTTTTTTA
The DNA here is from genome assembly GCA_028534135.1 of Potos flavus. Taxonomy (NCBI): domain Eukaryota; kingdom Metazoa; phylum Chordata; class Mammalia; order Carnivora; family Procyonidae; genus Potos; species Potos flavus. The sequence goes on along the minus strand of CM052900.1, from coordinate 74,448,124 downwards.
TTATTTCCACCATTTGTCATAGATTCATAGTATGGTAGAGCTGAAAGGAATCTAGACATCAAGCAAAATCAATCCCTTATTTTTATACAAGCTGAAGACCAGGGTCCAGGGAAATTAAGTAATAGTGATAACATATACCACCAAGTTGAGTGTTTTCCACGTGTGAAGCATTTTATAACTATACTTTTAACCTTTATATTAATTCTGCTAGGAAAGTAGTTATTATCCTGTTTTACAGCTGAGAACACTGAGGCTCAGAGGTAGCAAATGCTGCATAAGGGACTTGCAGCTGACCTGCCTGACTCCAAAGCCTACCTTCCTGCTGTGTCTCTAAAAGGGAAAGAAAATCAAAGAGGCCCTAGTCCTGACAGCTGGTGACAAACCTGTGACTGGAACTCTGTCCAGTCTCTGAACTCCCCGAGCAGGGCTTTTCCCACTCTCCCGTAAGAGGCCCTGGGTTTTTCCTTTGAGCCCCTGGCTTCTTGGCTAGGCATCCCTTAACTGTGCTGCTCCTAGAATTAATGATTCCATCGAAGCCCGCGGCCCACAGTGGTCAGGATTCCCAGACTCTTCAGCATCTGCCACCATTTGGCCAGAATTCACATATAGAAAGTTATTTCCTTTTTTAGCCACTAAGTGCTCTTGGCTGCAGCCGTGTCTGCTGCCGGGTTTTCGGCTGGCCAGACAACAGGCTCTGGTGTTCCATTGATGTCAAATCATAACAAGAACCACTGAAACAAAAATAGGAGGTAGGCCTCGTGTTTCCTAAGCTGTAGTGGGATTCGAACCCTGCCTCCACTCGCCAATTGTGTGCCCTTAGGCAAGTCACTCAGCCTGTCCGTTTCCTCCTCATCCGAAAAAAAGGGAATGTTTACTTGTGGGAATTCAACAGTATGTGGACGTGTGGAAGCGCCTCGAACAGTATCTGGCACATAATAGACTCTCAATCAGGTTAGTTCCTTGTTTCCTTTTCTGACATTTCCCATAAAGACTCCTCTCAAGCATGATCCAACCAGCCAACCTGATACAGAATTTGGCAGTGCAGCAGGCTGGTGGGAGAGACCCAACAAGGACGCTCACAGGGAACCGGGTGGAGAAGGTGAGGAAAACATGGGCAATGGGAAGGATATTAATTTCACTGTACATTTGTTGTTTCACTAGGCATGCAGACCCTCAGGGGCAAGCATGGAGAAGAAGGAAATACAGGGCCCCACTGAGATCAGGCCCCTCTCATTCTTGTAATTGGTTCAGCCTGGTTCCGGACTTTTCTTTAAGTCAAGCCTTTGGGTCTAGAGATGGACACCATATGAGTCCACATTATAAAATGTGTGCTTCATGTAATCCCCGCCTTCTGAAAAGCTGCAGCACTTTTGAATCTTATCAACCAATCCAAAGGCACACCCACAGGGTAGGTTTGAACCTGGCTCGGTTCTACTTGGAAGAGAAATCGGCAACCTGTGGGGGAGGGCCCTCCCGACCCCTAACCCCTAACATCTGCCCTCTCCTGAAGTTCTGAATCATGAATATCCCAGGATGAATTAAGATCCTGGAAATTATCTGGGAACAAGAGCCTTGAAAGAGAGGCTCTTGCGAGTCTCAGCTGTTTCTCTGTGACTCTAGATGAGACATTCCGCTCCCTGAGCCTCAGTTTGCTCGTGTGTAAAAGAAAGCAGTTGAGCTGGATGGCTGCTAGGTTACAACACCTGGGGAGTTTGTGACTTGACCAATTGCGATAGCGTGGCAAGTCAGTGGCAAAGCCGAAAGGCAAAGCTAGATTTTCTGACCCCCTAGCTTAGAGGTCAGTAAAAGTTGTCCCAGTAAAAAAAAAAAAAAAACCAACTGTGGTCATAAAAAGCAAGTAGTACCTTCTCAGAATTCCATGTCATGGTGAGCCTTCACTGTGGGGAGGCTTTTCCATCAAATGAGATGTAGTTCCAAGAAATGGGCTGAGGACCAGCTAACCTGGATTCTACCCTATTGTTCTATTGTTCAGTGGGCACTTAATATAAAATAGCCCTTTTAAATACAGGTTTCCCCCACCATGTCGGGCTCCCTGCTCAAGGGGAGCCTGCTTCTCCCTCTTCCTCTGTCTCTCCCCCCGCTTGTGTGCGCTCGCTCTCTCAAATAAATAAGTAAAATCTTTAAAAAAAAAAAAGCGAAGTGGCATAGAGCACATGTCGGATAGTGGGTAAACCTGTACATTATTTTATTTAATCTTCACAAAACCTTACAAGGAAGGCATTTATTAACCTCTTTGGCAGATGAAGAAACTGAGGCTCAGAGACATTAAATAATTCGCCCCAGCCCACACGGCTGAAATTCTAACCCAAATGTGCTCCAGATGCCCAGGCTCTTCCTTCTGCCCCATTCCTGAATTAGATAAACTCTAAGATCCCTCTGTGCTATTTCAATACCTCTGATTGTGAGACCTCCTGACTCCCTTTCCTTATGAAAGTGAGTGGATTGTTGAAGGCTGTTTTTTTTTTTTTTTTTGCCCATGATTTGCTAATATCCAGAAACAACTGAATCACCAAGTGTCATCAAGATGTCATTCTCCAGGAATCCATAGCTTCTGGCTCTAGAAAGGGAATCCGTTTCTTTTCTAGGAGACTTGAAAATGGGCATCTCTCCCCTTTGGTCAGCTTAATCCTCGAGCCCAGGGTGGGGCCAGCTGGCACAGAGACCAGCTAGAATCCCAGGTGGGTGAGATATTCCCTGAGACAGAGAGCAGAGCCAGGGACTTGAGTCTCGCTGGCCCTGAGGACTCCAGGTCTCCTGACTGATCCAGGCAGATAGGCTCCCTGTCCTGCTTTCATTGGCTGCAGTGGGATCAGCCAGTCCCTAAGAGGCTGGGCTGCACTATGGTAGCCTGGCAGGCTGCCAGAGCCCCGAACCTTCCACTGCACATACCCCCCAACAGCCAGCAGTGATAATGAGGAGCAGGTGGCCAAGTGAGTGTTCCTGCCAGAAAACAAGATTGTAGAGATACTTAAATGGAAGAAGCAGGGAGGCCTGGGGAGAAACGGAGGCTCAGAGAACACAGCTGAGGACAGAAGTCCAAAGGGGTCTAGGCATGAGTGAGCAGAGCAGGACGTTCTCCCAACCAAACTGACCTGACTCACTGCATCATCCCTCATGGGTCACTTTCCTTTCCTCGGCTTTGTTTTCCTTCTTAGTGGGAGAAGTGGACAGGCAGCTCACAGACCTCTTCCAGTCCTAATGGCCTAGGACTTTTGGCCAGGATAAGGAGAGGGGACAGGAGTGAGGCAGCTGGGGGACAAGAACAACAACCAGTTTCAAGAGCCCAGCAAGAACATCCATGGGGTTCTAAGGCTGTGGCAAAGCCGGGCACCATGACAGTGTTACTGACGTGGCTCGATGAACTTCATGAATCTGGGTGAGGGGATGGCCAGAGGGTACCGGTTTGGAAGCCAGGGAACACACTTCCGGGTTTCCTCCGCCATGCGCACTGTGGTCAGGGGACTGCTCCTTGGTGGCTGCTGAGTGGGGAAAAGACGGGGAGAGACGGCCAGGGGAGCAGGCTCCAAACAGCTCTGCTGCCCTGGGGAACCTGGCGGAAGGTGGAAAGTTCAGAGCTGTCCCTAGAGAGCAGTGAATCAGGTTCTTGGGCTGAGCTGGGGCTCGGGAGACTTTGGGTGGAAAAGATGAAGACCCGCTGATACGAATGTCAGGCTGGGATGCCTATAAATACCAGCTTGTGTCCCCAGTGGTGAGCCATGCCACCTGGCTAATGAGGGTGCTGCACCGCCACATACGGGCTTTTGTCTCCTCTCCAGTTTTGCTAGATTTCTCGTGGGTCTCCTGACTCCCCATCCAGTGCTCCTCACTCGGCCCTTCCTTTCCTCCAGCCAGTCAGACCCAGTGGGCCAGAGCCTCATGAGACGCTAAGGAGAAAGAACCAGGAATCCCTCCATTACGATGGCATACTGGGAGGGGGAATCAAGTTAAAAGTGAACAAGGGCACAGTACAGACGTAAAATCCTTGTGACGAGCTTCCCCTTTTCATGATTCTGAGGTATATTTGAGCCTAAGGAATCGTAACCTTGTACAACGTTACTGCTGAGTGGAACTGGAGGGATCCTTCTCCTTCAAACCCCTCATTTTCTTTCTTTCTTTTATAAAGTAGACTCCACGCTGGAGCAGACACACGACCCTGAGATTAGGACCTGAGCCGAGATCAAGAGTGGCACACTTCACCAACTGAGCCTCCCAGGCGCCCCACAAACCCCTCATTTTCTAGATGGGGAAACTGAGGCCCAGAACAGGGAAGGGTCTGGCCCAAGGACACACAGCCTCTCAGGGCACAAGAACCCGGGTGTCTCAACCCCCTAGTCCAGGTTCTTTCACCACACGCTCAGAAGAGAGGTCAAGGAGCCCACAGAAACCTTAGTGCCCGGCGGCCGGGCACTTACCCTGTACCCAGGAGGAAAGGGGACCTTCAGTGGACACCTCTCCCCACATCCCCTCTGGGTTTTCAGCAGCTTCTTGCCTCCGACAGCGACAGCGAGTGGCAGGCCAGCCGGCTCACAGCGCACAGCGGGGACATGATATTCTGCAGGAAACTAAGCAGGGAATATTTTTAAACCACCCAACATGCCTTAGGGGGGGAAAATCAAAACACTACCCTAGATGCTGCGGAAAGCAGTTCGAAAAAGATTCCAAGCCTAGAGGAAGCACCATAAAACGGTGATGGTTTTTGTTTTTAAAGGGCCAATTTCATCTTAACCAAAGTTCTTGGAAATGAACCACTGAGCTACTTAGAAGATGCCCCTGGAGGGCAGCAACTCCGCCAGAGGTAGACCAGCTCCAAGGGCCCTCCACTGACACTTCTGCAGCTCCTTAGAAATCAAGTGAGTAATTTATCTGCTGCTTCACCATCCTCCTCCTCCGTATACAGCAACCTCGCCATTACAGGGACTAGCGAGGGGTAGGGAGTAAGCCCCCAGGTACAGAGAACGAGCTCTGTTGTCCAGCCTGGAACTCAAGGCTCTCTCTTCTGGCTCCTTCCCATCAACTGAGAGTTTCACCTCTTAAAAGCACATCTATCCTTACCTTCTCCCCAGTCCTTTTCTCTGGAATTTCCACGGGCTTCCCCGGTCCTGATTTCCTGGCCGCCTCCTCCGCTGCCCACTCTTCTTCCCCCGCTCTCACTCAGCCTGTCAGTTGCTCTCCCACCCCCTTTTGACTCCGTGTCTGTCACCCTCCCTCCTCCCACTTCTTCCTACTCTTTCACTCTCCACCCCCTTCCCCCCAGGTCCCTCCCTCCCCGCTCCCTCTCCCTGTGCTCTTGGAATCTTTGCTCACTTCAAAAGTTTTCTTCCCCCTACCCCCCTGCAGTCTCTCCTCACCGCTCTCCTCCTCTCCGGAGAGAGGAGAGAGAGCCTCCCCCGCTGCCCTCCACTGTCATTGTCACCAGTCCTGGCGCCCTCCCTGTCCTTTGGGCGGGTGACACACTGCCTCCTTAGTCTCCGAGGCGGAGCCTCCCCGGGCTCCTCTGCCCAGGGCTGTCCTGGGGCATCAGGGAAAAACTGGCATTACCCAAGAGATCTTGCTTCTCCATCCCTTTCCTACTGTCAGAGAAAGAGTGTTCCTTCATGAAACAGGGCTTTTTGGGACCTCCACTATGTCCCCATCAGTGAGCCGAGCAGCAGCTAGCATGGGAAACAGTCTCACAACTCACAAGCACCAGCACCCAGAACAGATAACAGGGGTAACTGGAAAGCTCCAAAGGACAGGGAGAGGGCACTGTCACTGACCAGGATCCTACTCCCCTCTCCCCCTTCTCTAAAGAAAAGAGAGCACCCTCTATGTGCCCAACACTGGGCTAGAATATGTAAATATATATATAGTCCATTTTTATTTCACTTAGTCATTCCAGTTTCCGATTCTACACAGTAGATATTTCTACATTTGAGGAAGCTCGATCATGGTGACCCAGTTGGTAGATGGTAGAATCGGGATCAGGAGTTTTAGTCAAAGCCAAAATTCACCTCTGTGCTTCTCCCACAAAAGCAAAGAGGTTTCCCAGCTGGAATCCAGTAAATGGAAGTAAGCTTATCTCTCGTTAGAAGGTATATCGCAGGCGAGCAAATTCAGAAACTGGGAGTCCTCTCTTCCCCTCAAATTCCCTTCATTCCCAACTCTTCAACTTAAGCATTTAGCCATGGACCCAGTCGGAGTGTGACGAGTATCAACAACAGAGGTTGCTCTGAGTGGACAAAACCCAGACAAACCAATGACCAAGAGCCCACATGTTGTGACAGCGAGAAGAAAACCCCAGAGATCATCTGGAACAGCCAGGGAAACTGAGGCTTAGGGAGTCGAGGTCACTTGTCAGTGTCACACAGAGTAGAGTAGGTGGCAGAGGCAGGACCAGAACCCAGATCCGTTCCTTTGCTCCACATCATCACCATCACACACAGCACTGCTCACACACATACCAACATTTTGCAAAAGCTGTTTGTTTCTTTAGTGGTGATAGTTTTCATGGGTGAATCAGCTTAGGGTCGGCAAGAGGGGAGAGCATGTGGGCCAAACTTCCTGTGTCCAGGGAGGCAGCAGCCCTATCGAAAATAAATTCTGGATTCTAGATTCTGGATTCCTTAGTCAGAGTTTCACTCTTTTATTTTTTTGCTATGTGGCATGAGATTCCCGAGCTAGCCTGTCTGGGTTTGAATCGGGGCCCTACCACTCACTAGCCAGCTAACACTGAGCAAGTTAACTTAACCTCTGTGCCTCTCAATTTTACAAATTGGGGCTGATAATAACTACCTCCCAGGGTTGTCATGAGGACTCCTGCGTATGTGGAAAGCACCTAGGACAATGTCTGGTGCATGCTAACTGCAGTGGATGTGACTGCACAAGCAACACAATACATCTCCGTCTCCTCCTGCCGGTACCACCATGGCTGGGCCAAAATCTGAGGAAAGAATTTACCATGTGAAACCACAGAGAGCTCTGGGGACACCAGTTTCTTCTCCATGACAGAGATTGTCCCTGCACTATGGCTTTGTCCCTACATCCCAGCCACTCTATCAAACCTGGAAGGCTCCTGGAAACGCCTTGTTATCTCCATCCAAGAGATGGGCCAGTTAAAGAATACATAAGTCTCAGCTAAGAGATAATCTGAGAGTGAGGAAGGGTTAGTGAAGTATTAATTCCTAGAATCACTGGCTGCCAAAGGAGAGTCTAGCTGGGATTACAGCTGGGGATGAAGGGAGAATGCCATTTTCCTCTGAATGCCCAGAAGGGAAGAACTGCCAAGATGTAGGCACGCCCATGATCTGGGACAGAGCACAGGGCACAGAAGGTAGATGCTCCCATCCTGCTTAGCAGGTAGAGAAATAGGGCAGTGAAGAAACTGGATGGGTTGCTAGAGGTGACCCAGGAAGTCCAAGTCAGTGTTGGGAGAAGACTGAGGTCTTGAACCCAGATCATCCCAACACAGTGGAGGGGAGCCTCTCTAACCAGGCACTGTGCTCACGATGGCACCTAGGACAGAGTGCATTTTGATGGCCCAGAGCTACGCTGCTTTGGTAAGGCCTTCAGAAATCTGGTTTATTTCTCACCTGGGTCTCTTTGAGGCTCAGGTAAGGATTCTGACAAGATTAAGGAAAATGTCATTTGGGCTGTGGATCCCAGATGATCATTTAAAGGGACTGAATCTATCTGTTACCTCATATCTAAGAAGGATGCCATGAGCAGATGCACAACGCCCCCGTAAAGGAGGTGTCAGGCCAGGGCCAGGGGTGGGAACTGAGGGTCTGCTGTGTCCTCCCCTTCATCCTCACATTAGCTTAAGACAGAGTCTTACGAAGAGGTGTCACACATTAAAAGATATGAAGAAACTCAGAGAGGATTTAGAGAGGAAGCCAAAGAATTGGTCAATAATACCTATAAGGGAAAGCTTATAGAAGTGGGATGGCAAAATAGCCTTCATTCAACATTTACTATATGCCAGGCTTTGTGTGAAGCACTCTTCACCTTCCACTGGGAGATGAAAAGACGGAAAGATGACCTTCTAAAGATCATACGAACCATCCATCAGGGTCTCTTGGACAAAGATTCACTGGCCACTCCTGTGGGCCCAGCCTATACTAAGCAGGAGAGAAGGGCCATCTTTTGTTCACAAGAAGCTGGCATTCTAGTCAGCTATGTATACAAAACAATTAGTATAAGTGGCAGTACTCAATATGTATTTATCCTCAATGCATGATGATATAAAAAAAAGTTAGGCGAAGGAAAAAAAATCTTTTGGAAAACAGGTTCATAGAGTGTGATCTCTTTGTTGTGCTTTAGTGAAAAGAAAGGGCAAGGCACATTTATTGAAGGCCTTCGAGGTACCAAGCATTTTCACCTCACAACACTACAAAGTAGATACAGCATGACTATTTCTGTTTTACAGAAAAGGAAATTCAGACTCAGGGAAGTTTAGTAAATTGTGCAAGATTACTCAGTTAATAAGTGGGGAAAAGGTCAGGCACTTTCTCACCATGGCTGTGGAGGAATTCTCATGGAACCCACTGGCCTGGCCAGAGAGGAGGGCACAGGGCCCTCTAGGTGGGAGCAAACAGGCCTGCAGATACCACAAGAAGAATGGGCTCCAACCCCAGCAAGAGAGGCTGTGTTTGACCATGATGGTGAAGGTGGCACAGCCCCCATCTGAGATTTCCAGGCAGAGGCAAAATCACCTTTTGTACAAGTCTTTTAAAGGTGGCATTTTGAAAATTACTTCTTTTTTGCTTCTCCCTAGAGGCAAGAGGGCAAATGAGACCTTTCAATGTCCCTTCTACCCAGTGAATCTCTGACTCCCCGAGTTTCCTCCCCAAGACACTATGGTCCAGATGTTTAAAGAGCTTCCTCCCTTAGAACCTACAACCATAACACATGCAAATAAATTCTGTCAGCATCTAATCATGAGAGCAATGGGTCCCCCATGCCTCATCGGAGGTCATAAAGAGGTAATTGGAGCGATGGTTAGTGGGCTGAGGTCACGCTTTTCTGCCGGTGAAGATGCAGACACCACAGGCAGAAGCCGTCCCCTTTAAGACTTTTGCTTTCCAGATAGTGGCTAAAACAGGCAAGAACACCCTGTTCCAAGAAGCAGAAAGCAAAAGAAACACAGACTTCCTTGCTCCTGATGCTTTGGTCTATGAATCTACTCTCAATACATCTCAAGTTTTAATCCCAAAGAAAAGCTCAAAGTCATATATCCATACCTCTTCTTGGACTTAAGGCAGATGGGCATTTTGGGATCCCAAACTTAAGAACTCTTTTGTAGTGGGCTTGGCCAGTGGCCTCCACAGACGTGAGAAGAAGAGGAGGAGGTATCCAGTATCAGCCAAGCCTGATTCTCTCCCACTAAATTCAGGACATGAAGGCAACAGCTGGATACAGCCTCACTGGAATTCTGGAGTCCCTGGTCCAGGGATTTCATTTTATGACAAAAAGAAGACCTTTCTCTGGGAGATCTTGGGATGGCATTTGCCCTCTAGATCTGAAAGGAAGTACTTGAAAGCAAGAAGACTGTGAATTTTGTATTATTTTTGTTATTATGTCATTAGAAGCAACCTCTAGAGTTTGCAATGAGTACCTGGAGCACACATCTTTTTCCTCTGACAAGTTATTCATCCTTGGTCTACCCCTACCTACCCACCTCACAAGGACCTAAAAGGGCTTGCTTCTTTATTTTGAAAGGTGTTTTCAGTCAAGGTACGATACTAGGTGGTCTATCAGCAAAAATCATAAAATATCATGAAATACAAGGTCGGGAAACTTTCTGCCAAATATGCCATGAACTCAGGTGCCCTCAGACAAATCACATCAAAATAGAGGCATTTTCTTGCATGTAAAATAGAGATGCAATGTCCCATGCTTGTCTCGATAATTTAGACAATAATGTTCAAAACCTAATTCAACAACAAAGTTTGCATCTCCTCCTAAATTAGTGTCCAGCTTCAACTTTTGCTGCTAGGGTCAAATTATTATAGAAGATTAAAGTCATTTAGGAGATTCAGATGATTCCCTTTCTTCAAAGTTTCCTCTCACATTCAATCAGCTAAAAACTCAGGGTAGAATGGACAAGATTTGGGGCAAATAACATTGCGGTTAAGAGTATTTGGTTTCAGATCTTGGCTCCACCACTCAGCAACTATAGGACCCTCTTCTGCCATGTGGGGACCCATTTGAAACCCTGGAGTTGGTAGGGAGATTATTGTAAGCTGAAGACATTTGAGATTCATCAGACACAGGAAGATGCCTTGTTGGGGCTTCCCTTATCTGACTAAAAGCAGCAACTTCTGGGAAATGAGGCTTCCATAACTCCCCTCTCTGGGGTGGGGGGTTGGGGGGAGTTGCATGGCCATGAAGAAGACAGAAAGACCACTGCACTTGCATAAACAAACATTATCACAAACTTTCTTATCCCCCATTTGTTCTAAAAACTCATTTGTCTTTCCTAAAGAAACCAATCTGGTGTTCCCAGAGAAGCCTTTTCTTCCTCCTCCCTTTTCACTACTAAGTTTAACCTTTAACCTTTTAGTGAGCTAGCTCCTTTTGTTAGTTTCCCTATGCATATGAATAAACCTCTTTTTCCCTGTTATCAATCTTCTGTTAGTTTAATTTGCAAGACTCCAATAACTGAACATAAAGCGTACGGTAATTTTTTTTTCTCCATGACAGCCTCATCTGGCTCACTTTTAAAATGAGAATAACATAGTAACTAAGAAACTTACAGATTGGCTATGAAGGTTGAATAAGGTATATATCATGTTTGGCATGTAATCAGTGCTAAATATTCTCTCTCTATATATATAGTACATGTATATATAATACATATCCATATAGAGTATAGATATAGATACACACATACATATATATGGCATACAATGAATCATGAATCTGTTCTAAAGATTAAAATTAAATTATAGAAGGGAGACTCCTTTGAAAGAAATAAAAGATAAAAGATTAACAGTGGATACGTGATGTTATCATTTTTATAGCTACAGCTATTATGACCATCTTCATTGCTTCCTTTGAGCAAGGCCACCAGATCTGGCCACATAGATTGCACCCTACAGACATTCAAAGGTGACAATCAACTATAACCTTCCCTTCGTACCTGAGAGCACCCAACAACTGCTTTTCCAGGTAACACTATACTTCCCTCAGAGCATTCCCCTCCAGGGTCTGAGGAATAGCACCTACCCTGTAGAGTCATTCATTCGCTAATCATTAATTCAGTGAAGGTATACTGAAGACATACTAGGTGCAAGGACAGGGCATACAAAGATAAAGGAGATACAGGTTCCCCTCTCCCTCTGACACTTCCCATGGCTGGAGTGAGAGCCCTGGGCACCAATAAGTAGAATGCGATGTAATGAGTATAAAAGTGGGCATAATATGCACAGAATGGTACAAGTGGGTTACAGTAGCTCCCCTTATTTGCAGTTTAGCTTTCTCTGGTTTCAGTTACCTGTCGTCCAGATGATCCTCCTCTGACCTAGCATCAGAAAGTCAAGAGCAGCCCAACACTATGTCACAGTGCCTACGTCATTCACCTTACTTCATCGCATCCTACAGGCATTTTATCATCTCACATCATCACGGGAAGAGTGAGTACAGTACAGTAAGACACTCTGAGAGGGAGAGAGAGGGACCACATTCACATCTTTTTTCTTATAGTATACTGTCATAATTGTTCTATTTTATTATTAGTTATTATTGTTAATCTCTCACTTGCCTAATTTATAAATTAAGCTTTATCATAGTTATGTATGTATAAAAAAAAGTATATATATATATATATATATATAGGGTTTGGTACAATCCACGATTTCAGGCATTCACCACTGGGGGTCTTGGTACATATCCCCTGCGGGTAAGGGGGCAGCACTACCATATCAGCTTTCCTTCATACTGGTGGTAGTGATGGGGTAGAGGGCAGAATGGTTAACAACAGCAAAAAGTGAGAAGGTCTACTTCCCTTCACAAATAAAAATTCCCACAAGCACCATAATAAAAAGGGATTAACATGTGTCTATAATGGGGTCCAGACTGCTAGAGAAAGCCAGTGGGTAATCTCCTTTATGGGCAAAAAAGGGACTGGCCACTTTGTTGAGTGTTCATCAAACCTCTCTGGCAGGAGGAAGATTCAAAAATAGCTCTCCTAACACGGGACCCAACCCAACCCCAGCTTTGGAGTATGTGGAGGGGAAAGAGGAGAAAGGACAGGGATCTATCACTTAAACCCCATATCCAGTGAATTTCAAATGTAGATTCTTAGCTAACATGAAGACTCAATTCTCAGGTGATGGACCAAAATCTGTTAACTTTGGACAGATGGCTTCTCTTTGCATCTGCATGTCCTCTTTCTAAGAGGCCGTATCTCAGAGTTGGAAGACTAGAGATGGACTCTCAACCTTGTCCCTTACTTGTTGTGTGATCCTGGGCAAACCCCTGAGCCTCAACATCCTGTTCTGTAAAATGGTTATAACATTGTCTTCACAAGTCTGTTCTTTGGACACTATACGCCTTCATTATTCCATACTGTGGAAGGGAAGTAAGATCTCAAGAGAGAAGGAGAGACCCAGAGGCCCTTCCATTCCCAGTTGGGGCTTGCATGCCCAGAGCTGCCCATCCACCAGCCTCTAAGGAGCCTCTATAACTTGTTACAGAAAGGAGATTTTGTCCTGGAGCATTGTGCTACCAAGCTGGTGAGCTCACCCTTCCCTGGCTCCAGCATCTTAATTTGTAAAGAAGGAATTCTGAGGCTATCAGAAAGGAAGTCAAATTGTTTTCGGAAAACAATAGCCAAGTAACTACAAGTCATTAGCTTCCTCCCTGGGGCCTGAAATCCAGCGTGTCTGGGTAGCTGAAAGGACTGGTAGCACTGTTTACTTAAAGACCTCTGGATAGGACCCATAAATTAATTCCTGTGCATGACTTTCTGGAATGAGAGGAGGTGAGTCATGGAAATGGGAGAATGTCTGAGAGTGGAGAAGAGATTTCTGTTTCTTCAGAGCACAGCTAACTAAATCCCTCATGTTAGCTTGCCTCTCCTGGCCCCCTGGGTGAGAGTTTCATTTGGATACACATATGTGCCCAGTGGACATTTGCCTTTCAAGATGACTCTCACTAAGTTTCTTCCCAGAGCAGAAAACAAAGGAACAAAAAACTACTCTGTTCCTGGCCTTTCCCCTGAAGGCCTCTGGGAAGCTAGAGGCTTCTCAGGCAGGGTGTGCTCTAGAAATTTCTGTGGACAGGAATTCCATCAGTGACAGCAGACCAAAGTTAGGATCCAGAATCATGACGTCTTAGAGGGTTGTCTCTGCCACACAGATATCAAGGACTCACAAATGACAGAACACTGGAGCATGACTAGAACTTAAAGAGTGACTGCGCCAGATGAGGACACTGAGGCCCACAGTCGGAATGCAGCTTGTTCAAGGTCAGGAGCAGAGCAGAAACCAGATCTCTCAAAGAATTGAGGAAACCTGGGGACTTCCCTTAGGGCAGAACAGGCCAATTAACTAATAACAGATTTTCTGACCGCTGCTGGGTCTCTTAGCTGAAAGTCCATGGAGCTTAACCTATTAAGAACTAGAGAAAAACATGATTGCTCGACCTCTCTAGGTCCTGAAACAACTTATCTCCAAGAGTTAGACGTGAATCTAGATCTTGAAGGTTTTTGAGAGGAGATGCAAAACTTTTGCCCTTGAGCTGTTTTTAAACATCTTTGGCCAAATCATGAACTTGCTGATTTGGACTTTAGCCAAAGGATCTTCTATTACATGCATGGACCCCTAGAAGATTTATGGTGAGATTCATGGGGCCTGGGAGCCCTGCATTCATACACAAAGCTTTAGGGAACAGGGACCATAGTCTTCATCTGATTTACAAAGTATTCTCCACCCAGAAAAGGTTAAAGATCACTGCTCTAGATTGAGAAGGTCAAGAAAGGTCATTTTTTACCAATCTCCAAAGTAATTGCTATAGCTGACAAATCTAACAGAAGCCAACATGACCTATCCTTTCCCTGACCTAGAAGCCTCTTATCAAACAGGTTGAAATCTGTCCCACAGACATGAGGTGAGCTTCTCAGTTCAGTCTTCACCTGTCAGATATGAAAAGGCCCTCTGAGATCAGCTTGTCCATTCCTTCCTTTTATAACTTTTATAAATTCACACACGGCTTCCTCATAACATTTCCAAGTATTTATAATACTTGGGGAGGGGGAGGGAGAGAGCGAGAGAGAGATCACACAATAGGTTATTATCACAGAATTATGGAAATTACAAAAATTATGGAAATTAGGAATTATGGAAACTGAGATATGCCACAATATGCCATCCACAAGGTGGAGACCTAGGAAAACCAGTGGTATAATTCAGTCTGAGTCTGGAGGTCTGAGAACCAGGGAAGCTGGTGGTATAAGTTCCAGAATCCAAAAGCCCAACAACCGGGAGCTCCAATGTCCAAGGGCAGGAGAAGATGGATGTCCTAGCTCAAAAAGACAGAATTTGCCCTTCCTTTACTTTTTTGTCCTTTTGGAGCCCTCAACAGATCTGCTTGCCCAGATTAGTATGAGTGGATCTCTTCATTCAGTCTATTGAATCAAATGCTAATCTCTTCTGAAAACACCCTCACAAACATACCCAGAAATCATGTTTTACCAATTATCTGGGCATCCTAGCCCAGTCAAGTTGACACATAAAATTGACCACCACAGTAAGAAAAGGAGTGCTGGGGAAGGCATAAATCTCTAGTGTAACTAGTGATCCCTGGGCGACTCCAGCCAATTTGATCAATGAGAAGTAAAAAATTAGTTAGTGGTGCCAATTTTCAAGAACCCTTCAGTCTTGAAAACCCTTTGACTGGGTATCAGGCTAACAAATGCAGCATAAACCAAAAGATTTGTCCATAAGTTTGCAATCGTTCACAGACTACTAGGGATTTTTGAAATACTTGGTGAATAAAGAGGAAAAGGTCAAATAGGTCTCCAAACCGAAAATGGCTGTCTTAAAAACTCCAATGTAAATTGGTGATGTGGAATTTGGAGTATATTTTCCCGTAGAAATAATATTCTAAAGGGTCAGTAGCTTCCCAGGCTAGCCCCTAAAAGTTTATTTAAGGCATAACATTGCTTAACTACAGCACTGAGAGTACTGGAGGCTCTAACAACCTAGTTAAGATGGTTCCAGGTTGGGAAATAATGACGCCAAGTTCTGACTAGGGACTCCAGGAATACATCCCCACCTCTGGAGTTTCTGATCGAAGAGTCTTTACCCCACACCTAACTGAGGCTGGCTTCTCCCTACTTCTCTCTCTTCATAGGAAAGGGAAATAACATATATTGATCTCCTAACTTTCTTAATGCAAGGATTGACCCCTTCAGCAATATTCCCTTCATAAATGAATCTCTGGGCCCAGCCACAAATAGAAAGCTTTATTTTTTTCGACCCTTATAGTGTTTTCCAAGTATCAAAAATAAAAGCATATTATTGTAAAATTTTTGGTAGCACAGAAAAAGTGTAAACTGGATTTAAAATCCCCTATAAGCACTGTTAATATATTGATACCTATTTCTTATCCACATTTTTATCATTATAATTTTTTTTATAAAACTGAATTGTATTGTGAACATTGTTTTGTAATCTGCTTTTCTTTCACCTAACAATATGTCAGGGACGTTTTCTATGTCAATAGATATACATCTTCTTCACCTTTTTAATGATTATCAGGAGTATAGTGACAGGAAGTGTCCCCCAACGGCAACATAATCTGTTAATGTGCTCATGCCTTTGTCTCTAGAAGAATATTACCACTGCACTAGAATTTGCAAAGAGTAGCATCTGCGTGGTATGCCCTAGACTGATATGTCCTTGGGTTACATCGTTTCCTACTCTTTGGATTTACCAAAGTTTATTTCATTCTCTATTATCAGAGATTTCAATTTCTTGTTACTATAAATATCACTTGTTGAAGGTAAGAAGTGCTCTTTTTAATTTCTAAAACAAAGTAATTTGGTGCTGCTGACACATTCCCTCTCTGCCCCAAGTGGGTTACTCCATGTGATGCTGAGCCCTCATTTCAAAGCCTTGCAAACAGCTTGTGGGAAAAAGCAGAATTTCTGAACAAAACAATTCAAGACAAAACAAAAAATACTAGGCTCCCCCATCCAACCAACCCCTTCCCCACCACATGTAACACTCAAAAGGAAGTGTGCTGGTAAGTGGTGAATAAGTGGAGATAAGAGTGACCTTGACAGACCCTGAGAAAACCCTGCAAAAATCTTGAGAGAAGATTGCTATGGGTAAACAGGAGTAGAAGTTTAAATCCCAGACAGCTAAACCAAAGTTTGTAAAAATGCTTGCCTCTCCCATGGAGCCTGCTGCCCCCAGAACAACTATCTCCTGTGCCTCTTGCCTCCAGCCCTGCCCAGGTTTCAGTGAGCTGCGACATGTCCCTGGGATTGAGTAGCAACTGTGCCCGTGGAGGCGAGGACATGTGCAAGACACAAAGGCTGATGGAACACTGAGCCCAGGGAGAAAGGTGCTGATCAGGAACTCAGGAGACCTGACTGACGCTTACTGACCCTTAGAGTCGAGTGACCTTGAGAAGTCACTCGTGCTCTTTGGCCCTCAGTTGCCATGTTGGCAAAAGGAAAAGATTGGGTTCCATTACAGTGACTATTCATTCCAGTTCAATGTCTCTATGATTCTAAGCAATTGGTTCTCTCCATACCAAGCCAAAGCTAAAGTGTGTCTTGGGCTCGCAACTATATGTCCTCTTGTAGCGGCTCTCTGGGGAGCACAAAGATGTCCTTAGACTCTTTTTATCCCAGATGGTGACAGTGTATTGAAAACTCAAGTGTACTCTGGATAAGGAGAACAGAAATGAGCAAACACTTGGAGGTGTGTTTCAATCAGGACAGTTTCAGCTGTCAATAACAGAAAGCCCAAGTGCAGCCAATCACACTGACACTACACTCTGGGAAAGTAGAGGATGAGTTAATGCCAATGGATGACCTACTCCTAACTTATTCATTTAAAAAAACCCACTAAGTTTGGTGCTGTGTTGGGAACCAGAAGTACAAGTGACTCAAACATGGCATCTATATTAAAAGACACCAAAACCTAAGGTGTCAGTGTCGGGGGGGGCCCAGACCCCTCTGAGAGCCAAATGAGTGGTGTTACCAGCCAAGCATTCCACGAACATGGAGAACTAGCTGGAAGAAAAATGCTGTCTTGGTTTAGATCACCATGTCTAGGAGGATAATCCTGATATCTGGATTGAGGGGGCTGGGCAATACATGCTAGAAGTTGATGGCAAAGAATGTGGAAAGGATCAAGGTGGGGCTCTGATCTCAGAGGAACATTGAATGGAAATTAGAAACCTTGCCTGTTGGCATCTATTCACCCTACGCACAAGGGTGCAGAGAGAGAAAGTTATGTTCCAGTTCTAGCTTATTGGCCGTGGTTGTGCAAGTGGCCTCATCGTGATGGTTGAAACACGGGTAGACCAGAATGGGAGGGAACCTTGACAGGTAACTTCAAACAGATAATGATAATACCAACAGCAACAACACCAACATTTACAGTGCCAGACAGTGATCTAAGTCCTTAATGCATGGTGGCTCACTGAATCTTCGTGATCACTCTGTAGGGTGAGTACTAGTGCCTCCATTCTACTTAGGAGGGAAGCAAGAGTAGAGACTTTGTCCAAGGTCCCACAATGGTTAGTGGTATAGCTGGCATTTGAACCCAGGCAGTCTGGTTCCAATATCTGTGCACTCAACCACAAAATCAATTACATGACACTGTAAGAAGTGCCACAGTAGAACTAAGATCATAATGCTTTAGGAACCAAGAATGGGGCAAGTCATAACAGTGCTCCACAGAGGAGATGACATTATGGTGCATCTTGAAGAGTGAGTAGAAGTTCTCCAGACAAAGAAATGAGGAGAAGGACATCCCAGGCAGTATGAGACAGCACGAGCAAAGGCATGAAGTGAGAAAGAGAGATGGCATTTTTAAAGACCATTAAATAATTCTACATAGCTGGACCAAAAGGTATGTGGGAGCTTGGCTTGCAAAGAAGCCAGAGTTTGAGGCCAGATTTTTAGGAGCTTTGCAAACCACATTAATTTGTTCTGCTGGAAGCCAAAGAAAGGGATGACTCAGGACTGTCCTCCAATTTTCAGGGATTCACAGGATGATTTCTCAGTTGCCCTATCCTGGATCACACCCAATATAAAATCACTTCTGCTTTGGCCACCTGTTCCTTGCTTTTAGCCTCCCCACCCTCAGCAATTACAGAGAGAGCTCAGGGTTGGGAACTGGACGGATACATAGTTGTTCGAAGGCAGAGCTGGGCAGGACACCACAGTAGCTTTCCACCAATGGAATCCTGGGCTCCTCTCTCACCCTAGGACCCCCAAATCCAAGAAAATCCAAGTGGATGCCAGCAAGTAACTTATTTTTCTTAGACTCACTAGAAAGAGCCCTAAGAATAAGCACCTTAGTCAGAAGGCTCCCTTGGACTTTGTAAGTGAGAGGATGACTAGATATTAGAACTTGACTACCCCCAACAACACAACTTCCAATTCACCAGTCAATTGTCATTCTCTCCAGGACACCCCTGCAGCCTTACCAAACATCATGTGTCTTTCAAGTCACTGTGTCTCTACATCCAAAATTATAAGTAGAATAAGCTAGACCTACTTACAGGTCTCAGGCCACCTGCTTCTCGGTGTCCCTGCTGACCATTAAGAAAGAGGCTGCTGGAGGTCCTGTGGCCTCCAGGGCAGAGTGACGCACTCACAGCAACAATCCAACAGCAGCTCCAAAGCCTTCAGAACAGGGTATGTCACAAAGAACTCTAAGCTCAACTCAAATGCAAGCTCTGTCCCTTGAGGCTATATGAATGGGCGAGAGTCCCTTAACCTCTTCAAACCTTTAAGTCCTCATGTAAAACAGATATTCCTTTTGTAAAAAGATGGTTCTGCCCATGACAAATCCATCACAATATTATAATGAACTAATGTGTTCCAAACTGCAAGGTGCCATGCAACCAAGATTATTATCAATCAGACTCTTGCTGTCCATATCATGGGGAAAGCTCTTCCTATGAGTGGA
The DNA here is from genome assembly GCA_028534135.1 of Potos flavus. Taxonomy (NCBI): domain Eukaryota; kingdom Metazoa; phylum Chordata; class Mammalia; order Carnivora; family Procyonidae; genus Potos; species Potos flavus. The sequence continues at coordinate 74,428,967 of CM052900.1, read as the reverse complement.
AACTATTCAGGCTTGTCAGTAGCATGTCAACAACCAGGAATAGCTTAGCACGGAGTGGTGCCCGTGATTCTAGGGCAGAGCAGGCAAAGTGCAGGAAATATGTCTAGTCAGCTTCTGCACAAGCCTGGGTGGGGACCAGCAGGGGAGGTGGGAATCTTTTACCACTGCTATTGTGCCTTTATGCCTTCATGCACCATTATCTTCCTGACCCCATCTCCACCCTCAGGCCCAGGTAGTGGAGTGGTGCTCAAAGACTCTGGAGTCCAGATGTTGTTGGCACAGACCCTCCCCAGGGGTGGGGGGAAGCCTTATAAGATGTTTACTCGTGTTTTACTTTTGATAAAGTAATGAGGTAGACAAGTCGAAGACAGATTTGGATCTTTCCAGTTTGATCAGTTTCGACCACAAAGAGGGTATTGGCCTGACTGCAAAGAAGTCCACAAGTAGGACCGAAGGAAGCCAGGCATACTGAGCCTGAAAGAAAGAGGGATATGAACAGAGCATCTTGGTATTTGAAAGATTGGCACTAAGAGGAAGATCTAGCTTATTCTAGGCAGCTCAAAAGGGTGGAACTAGGATCTGTGGTGGGAACGAGGAGGAGGAAGATGGCTAACACGAACTTAATCTTATTAAAATCTAAGTGCTTCAAAAGTATCATGACATTGAATCTTCACAACATTACCATGAAATGGTTACTATTATTACCTTCTATTTTACAGGTGAGGAAACCAAGGCAAAGAGGCAAAACAACTTGCCCAAGCCACACAGCAAGTAAATGACGGAGCCGGGCTCCAAAACCAAACATTCTGGCTCCAAAGTCTTATAAAGCTTTCTGCCTAATATGAGAAAGTAACTTCAGAGTTCATCAATTAAAAAAAAGAGCTGTTTTATGGAAGTATTTGAGCCAAGGCTAAGGGGCCATGTTCATGGAATGCAGGCTCAGTAAAGGTTTTTTAGCAGATAGTATCAGAAACCAAAGCTTACTACTTTAGGCTTGGGGAGGAGGAAAAGGAGGGCTGGGAGTTGTGGGGGGTAGGAAAATGAAAGGAGCAAGAGAAGAATGATGGAGAGGAAGAGGAAAATGAGGAGGAGGAGGGAACATTTGTTGGAAGATTGTTGGGAGTGAAATGCAGAATAAAACAGACTTCCGAAGACCCAGATTTAAGGACCCGAAGAAGGACTGCCTAAGATCCAGGAAACAGGAACTGATTAACCATTTCTTCGGGGCACGACTACCCAAATAAATTAGCTCTAATGGATTTCTGTCTTTTTGCCATTCTCAGGATTCAAATTCCAGGAAAGAACATTCTTTCAGCCTAGCCTTGGGACAGATTAATGGTTAAAAAAAAAAAATCACTAATATTTACGGAGTGTTTATTTTCTACCAGGCACTGTTGTAAGCACTGTATTTACACATATTTTCTTCTCACAATAACCCTATGAGGTGGATACTATCATAATTAAGAAACTGAGCCACAGAGAGTTTGAGTTACCAGTCCAAGTGAGCACAGATGGTCTAGTGGCAGAGCTGGGATCTAAGCCGAGGCAGTATGCTGCCACCATGTTATGCTTCCTCTAATATCAACAGGGAAAGGGCAGGTCACTCAAAGCAGAATTTTTTATGTTGATGAAGGTGGGGAATGGATGTGAAGAGATAAAGCACACAGATGCTCCCTTACGGCTTGGTCCTGTTAGAGGAAAAAGAGAGGACTCCTGAGGTGACTTCCTGCCAAGAATTCCACATTCAAGTTTCCATTCTTACCCTCTGACCATTGCAAGGGGAAGATGAAAGCAAGCAAGAAGCAAAAAGATAATTAAATAACAGATGCAGAACAAGTCATTAGATATCTATAACAAAAAGACTGGGCGAAATGCAGATATCAGAGAATTAATAATTTCTGAACAGGAAACAGCCAAATGACAAAATTCAAGAGAATAAGAGCCAATAAAGGCTAACTTGAAAGACAACAAAGAAAAGATTCCAAATATGGCAGAATTTTGAGAAACTGAGACCAATCGGAGAAAAGCAGAGGCCAGTTTCTCACAAATGGTAAAGACATGATGTGAAACTCTAAGGATTCCAGGAGGTTGGACTCCATTGTGGTTCAGGTTGAGAATGTAGAGTCAGGCTACTAGGGTTAAACCCTGCCTCTAGCACTTGCATGATCCCTTTGAGTCCCAGTGTTCTTATGTGTAAAATTTTAATAATGCCTATGTCAGAAGATGGTTGCAAGGAGAAAACAAAGTGTGAGAATGTATTAAACACAGTATCTGGCAGAGAACAGGTGCTTACCAAATATTAGCTAGTTGGCCACTATTTGTTAGCTCCTAGAGACCCAACACAGTCTTGGAACCTAGAGCCAGCCCCTCTTGGGAGATCACAAGCAGCAAGCCTAGAACAGCAGAGATCTGGACCGGGCATGGGAGGCCAGGGAAGACAGTGCTGTGAACAGATGAAGCCAGGCATGGAGGGGTCCTCAACAGAGAGAAGCTCAGGATGAGGAGAGGAAAAACTGGACTGAGAATCCGGATGATAGAGGGACAGAAATGAAACTCTGGAACAACATTCCACCTGAAATATAATTGTAAGAACTCTCCGTATGGTTCTCAGAAAACCCCTTTGAGATTTCCCTGGAGTCAGGGAACAGAGCCCTGGGCTGGCAATCAAGAGCCGATCTGTTGATGCCAGCTAGGTTCTGTGGCCATGGGTAAGGTAATGATATCCACCCCAAATCACTAAAGGGCAGATTAAATGAGGTGATGCCTATAAATCTCCTGGCACATGGTGGGTGCCGAATAAATAATAACTTTCCTCCCTCCTACCCACTGTAATAAAACAGGGAGTTCAGTGGGGTCAGAAGAATAAGGTAAGTGGCTGCTCTTTTTAACTTAATTTCCAGAACGTCCCTGTGTTCTAGTGAATCTATCTCTTTGCCAGTCTCACAGTCCAGAACGACCTCTCCATTCCATCCCATCCTACCTTGTCTAGCAAATATCTTTTCTCTTTCAGGGCCAAGTTCAAAGATCACTACCTCAAGGAATTGTTTCTGGAAATTCCCTCAACATGTGACTTATTCCCCAATTTTGCACTTATTTCCCTCCGCCTTGTGCTGTAATCGACTCTTGAAGACATAGAATGTCTTACACACTTTGGTGTTATTCACAATCTAGGCTACATCACACAGTTTTCTTGTTTTTTGGTTTTTTAGCACTTTACTTTCATGGGGTCTGGGAAGCAACACCTACTCCCTCCAATTTGGCCTACCAAATAGTCCCTAAGAATGGAGGAGGGGCTTAGCTAGTTGGGATATTTGGGAACAAGGGCTGGGCATTCAAGGCTGAAGTACAATGGCTAGGGTCCAAATACTTGTAGGGACCCACAAAAAGTGTTTTAATTTCTTTTAAAATCAGAAGGAAAAAAACTTTCAGATCAGGTCCAAGAATACGTTGTGGTTTTTAAAAATATTTATTTATTTATTTTATTGAGAAAGAGATAGCACACAATAGGAGGGACAGAGGGAGAGAATCCCAAGCAGAACCCCTGCCGAGCATGGAGGGCTCAATGTCACTACCCTGAGATCATGACCTGAGCCGAGATTAAGAGCCGGACACCCAACTGACTGAGCCACCCAGGGGCCCCCAAGAAGATGTGTTAAAATGTAATGCTAATAAAGAAATGTAATGCTAATATATTCATCCTATGCCGATGCATATATATTTTTTAGTATTTTTTATTGAGGAAGGGACCTCTAAAGGCAAAAGTGCCTATGACCCACAAAAGCCACGATGCAGCTCTATGGGCATGGGTGACCCTTCCCCCCTCTTCCTCATGGGGAGCTGCCTGCCCTGAGTAAGCTAGCATTTACCCTGTTCCTCCATGCTCACCATCTGACAGGGGTATAGCATTACTGGTTGATTGGGAAGAAAAGCCCCCCATTGTTATATACCCTAAGCTAAGCTTGACACTTAGGCTCAACAGTAATAAAGGCAATATACTGACGTCCTTCCACCTAACTGCTGTGCCGTTCTCACCCATATTTCCTGACTTGGACAGAGGAGGGGGATGTCATTTATTCAGACACCTGCAATCATTGTATTCATCCTTTAAATGACCTTGTCAGGTAAGTATGATCTTTATTCAACAGATGACTTTTCAGAATTGAGTCAAGGTCAGTTAACAAATGAGTTTGGAACCCGGACTTTTGGACTCCAAGTTAAAGCTCCTATCTGCCACTACATTAAGTAATTGAGTATTGAATCAAAATGGCCAGAGGATATTTACCAGGCACCACTGAGCTTGGTTGAGATTTTCCCAAAATCATTAACTTGGCAATTAGCAGCTCCAGCCGGAACCTTTGACATTTGCCATTCCCTTCATAAATACTTTTATAAAGTTCCAAATCAATTTTCCTGCCATGAAGACACTTCATCAGTTGGAATATATTTTGACACTCTCTTCTGCTTCTTTGTAGGAACAGATTGGCGGGGCGGTGGGGGGGGAGAGTCCTTTATTTATTTACTAGAGTGCTTGGAATAAAAATATAATGTTTGATTTTCATGGAGACAGCCAGAAATATGAATAATAATGTACTTTTTGAAATTAAATTTCCATTCCAGGAGGCCAACACTCAAGCTTAGCCCTTTCTACTGTCTCTGGTCCATAAACTTCGCCACCAAGAGCTGGAAGGAAAAGAGGCTTTGGGGATGAACCTGACAAATGGCTGTTCTTGTGCTGTTATTCCAGAAAGACTCTGTTTCCTCTCCAACTAAAACCCAGTAGATCACTGGTCACATTCAGATTCCTTAAATATTTGCCAAAAGAAATGTTTTCAGAGAAAAGAATCTCCCACTTTCTTTGCCAGATGGAATTCCAAGATTGTTGGGCAAGATGAAGTAAAGGATTTGCCAGAGGAGAGTCCTTAATTTGGATTTACATGCATTTCTGCCTCACCTTGTTCCTATCCACAACACCAACTAATTGTTAAGCTTGACTCACCCAAGTGCCTGCAGCTCCTTAACAGCAAAGATTCAGTCAAGGTTTGGGGTAAGTCAGATTCTGTTTTCTCAGCTAGGCTTATGTTCACAAAATATTCCAGAATATGGTTTTACAAATACAGGTGAACCATCTGGCCAGCCTAGTTTAGCTCTCTTTGCTGTGAGTGCTCTAGGCTTTGCATTCTCCTCTCTCGCTCATGTTTCATACACATAGTTAACTTTTCTTTGTCCTTTCTTCCTGTTAGACTGTGAGCTCCATGAAGGCAGGGGACCGTGCCTATCTTGTTTACAGCTTTGGGTACAGTGTGTGGCTGTAGAGAACACAGGTTAAGAACATGGGTTCAAGGGGATTGAACACAGGGGATAGACCTGGATTTGAATCTGACTGAGCTATTTAATTCATTGTATAACTTACAGAAAGTGACTCTCTATTACTCAGTTTTTTCATCTGTAAAATGGGGGAGATAACAGTTCCTACCTCCTAGAGCTGTTATGGAGAATAAATTAGCTCACACATGTAAAGCATTCAATTAGTTTGGCCCCTGGCACTTTATAAGTGCTTATCTAGTAAATATTCACTACTAAATGAGTATTTTGAGTAGAATTTCTAAAATGAGACTGAGCTCGGGCAAGAAGAATGCAGAGGGCTGGCCTCATTAAGGGGGATTCTTCTCTAGCCCCTGGGATATTGCCTGATTGGCTTCTGGGGGTTCCTCCCCCAAGGAGGCCAATGGGCAGATCATAAATAGTCCTGGAGGGAAAAGCTCTTGCCATGCTCGCCTTCTGTCTCCCCCTGTCCCCACTCCCAGAGCAGTGGAAACTAAGACCCTTTTTTCTGTGAGACTCTTTGTTCCCAAGAAGAACCTGGTCCAGAGCAAGGGAGACAAGCTCCACTGTGGAGGAAGTGTGCCCAGGTCTCTCACCTGCCCCAGATAGATGTTGTCTGTGTCTGCGTCTGTAAGGCTATCAGTTCAGAGCCTGCCCCAGCTTCCTGGCTATTGTCCAGCCCTCATGGCGTTTCTGATAGTCCAGCTGTGGTAACCGCTGCCCTCAGGGGCCTCAGGCAGGAGTGCAACTGGGAGGAGGCTCTCGTTCAAATAAGGACTGAGGGGTGTGTGTGTGTGTGTGTGTGTGTGTGTGTGTGTGTGTGTGTTGTGGGGGGCAGACTGAGATGAGGGACCTGTGTAAGGGTGCCCCTATTAACATATTGAAACCCCCAAGACAAACGTGTTAAATTGAAGTTTTGTAGAACTACAGAAAATGTATAGTCTATGCAAAGAAATGTGTTAAAGCACTCGATTGTCTTCAAAAGGCTAAACTGTCCCAACTCCAAACATAAGACTGAAATCAGTCCTATGAAATGTTCAAGATGCCCTAGAACTTAATTACAAACACAAGTATCTCAAACATTGCATTTAAAAATATGCGTTAAGGGTTTCTTACCTTAGGAGATTTGGAGTATTCTTTCTTTGTTCAGTTACTACATCAGATATTTTGTTAGTTTTTCCCTTTAATGATTATAACTTTATACCAATATCTGAATTAGTGTCTTTTAGATACTCTTCTTTTCACCATGAAAAGGGCTTTTTTCTTCTGATTATATAAATAATACATACTCAATGTAAAAAGGAATTCACAATACATAAACCATAAGGAAAGAAGTAAAAAGTCACCTGAAATACCACTACCCTGAAATAGTAACAATTAACATTCAATTATTACATCTATGTAATCTGTATATCAATATTTATATTTATATAGATATATAGACACGTACGTGACTTTTCATAAAAGCTGTAGATTTTTTAAAATTATGAAGACCTGTTTTTTCTTAAATGCAGTGTTCTATATATTCCTGAAACAAAGATCCAGGAAATAGGGTGGTGTCTGATATGTCCTCAGATTTATCTACCCATATATAACTAGATATATGTATCATAAAATATCCATAAGTAGGTGGAGATTTGTATGGCTAGCTATATACAACTGCCTAAATAGAGATCAGATTATATGACATGTGTATTTTTATTTGGCATCCTAAAATGAATTCCTACGCTGTCAACCAAATTCCGTATGTATAATAAAGAATTCAACACATTGTTCTTTTAAAAGTTTTCATACATAATTTGTGACTTGTTACTTTAAAGAGTAACCTGGCGTATGTCACAAGGCACGTGGGAATAGGGCTTATTTCCAAACCTGAGATCAGGAGAGCTTATGATCAGGCTCAAAACCTAGGAGAGTGTTTGAAATTCAAAATCCTAAGAGTGATCACAGCTCCAAGTAAAGCGGAACACAGCCAAGAAGTGTCAACTCCGAAAGGAACCTCTGGGATCACCTGCTGCAAATCACTCACTTTAGGATTGATGAAACCAGGACCCACTAAAGTGGACAGTGTAGCTAGTGCAGCTAAACGTATACTGCTTTCCTGAATCATCATCCCACCTTTTTCCATCAGATTTTGTTTCCCTACATGTGGCAAACCTGTTTTCCTCTTTCCCAAAGCACGCTTGCCCAGGAAGTACTTGCCATCTATTTAATTCAGACATTTTCAGAGATTGAGTCAGAGGTGGAAATAGGGGAAGCAGGGTCCCTGCGAATTCAGATCCCATTATATCTAGAAAGGGCAGACAAGGGCAGAGGAAATAATAATATTATAACAATTATATAACAGCAAGTACATGTAGCACTTACTATGTTTCAAACACTGTCCTCCTACTTTGAATATTAATTTATGCAAATGATGCATATATATCTTCAGAGCCGTACAACGACCCAGTGAGGTGGCCGCTTACAGAGGAGGAAACTGAGGCACACAGAAGTTAGGAAACTTCTCAGGATTATATAACTAGTGAGTGGCAGAGCCGGATTATGAACTCAGCAGTCCAGCTCTGGAGTCTAGCCTCTTGAGCATCCCCCAGACGTGCTGCTGCCATGTCGCTGAAATGGTGGAAGCAGAATTAATCAAGGCCTTGCCTTTGTCTCCCCACATGCCTGGCGAGAATGCAGGCCGTTCCGAGGGCAGTCCTGGCCCCTCTCTCAGTTTACCCTGCCTGGGTCTGAGCCTCCTGCCCAGAGCTTCCATAACTTGTTTGTTGACCCTTTCTTCATTCTTTGCTCCTTGTTTGCTTTTTTATAACGTTTCATGGGAAGATCTTAAATGTACGCAGACATAGTCAGAATAATAAAATAAATCTCCATGTACCCAGCTCCTACCAACAAATGTTTTAAAAAATATTTATTATTTATTTCATTTTTCACTCTTTTAAAATATGTTTTCATATGTTGTATAACATGCTTGTATATTAACACCATCATGCATTTATAATTTATGGGTAATTAAAGGTGCCTACACTGGGGGGCATGGTCATAAGGCACTTTAAAAAGTGTAGCTATTAGCAAGCACGCTATTCTCTCTTGATGGCCGCACTGCCACCCAGATGAGACCCAGCCCCGCCCACTGTTGCCCAAGCTGTCCCCAGCCTCCGGGAAGGGGGGGCGGGGACCAGCGCCCCATTAATGTCCACCCCTGGAGAACACCAGTCCCATCCGGGCCCACCACTTATTTGAGGTAACTGACCTCTGTTCTGAGGGGCTCCCGGCCTCTCCCAGAGGACATAGAGTGAAACAAATGCAGTCCCTCTGAATAATCACAAGTCAGAGGAACAAATAAACACAGACAGACCAGCTGCCACAGCACAGGGAAGCCGAGAGTAATTGAACTTGTACACATTTTATAAGCCACTTGGAGAATATTTTTAAATTGGGATATTTCTGCCACAGAGTCCCCCTGGGGACTTTGCTCATGGAGATGCCTGACGCCTGAGAATGGCAACTTTCCACGAAGACTTATGTGTTGGGGTTACAAAGGCCACATACTCTGTACGTTTCCCCAGTGATCAAGGCCGACAGAAACCAAAACGGCTGCAACAAGACCCAGGGGGCGGCCCAGTTATATGGCCTCAAGGCTCTGGGCAGCCCATTCTTGCCATATTGGGGTATGAGATTTCTCTCCGACCCCAGAGAGGGATGAAGATTGCAGCCAGGGCTATTCCTTCCATGACCCCGTAATCACAGGTGTTGTTCCTATCCGCACGTGTACTCATTTGATGCATATTTATATCTCAGCTCCCGAGAAATTACCAGGCTCAATGCAAACATGACAGATGGAAAAAACAGCCTTTTAGGACTTAAAAGGATTTAGAAGCTGCTGTGGCATGCGCCACAATTTTAAAATGTATAATGTAAAAGGGCCATTTTCTTTATTATCACCAGAAGATGCTTAGTAATGAGAAACAGTGCCCAACAGCACATTTCTTGAGCAACTACAGTGTCAGGGAGGGTTTACCAAGGTTGGTAAGACATAGTGCAGCCTTCAGGGAGCCCATAGTCTAATGGGATAAACAGGCAGATGAACCTGTCATTTTAATACAGAGAGAGAAAAAATATTTAGAAGGAACTAGTAGAATGTCTATGAGCCCAGGCCGCAGTGTGCATGAAGCAGGATTTGGGCATTAGGGGAGGCTGTGCAGACGAAGTAAGGGCTGACAAGAGGGGACACTAGAAAAGGGAGCGGAGACCAAGTTGAGAAGGAACCAATGCAGCGATGGGGTGAAGGGGTGGTGTGGGCGCTGCTCCCCAAAACCAAAACAGCACTGCATGCTTGCCCTGCAAATGCAGCTTCCTCTTGTATTTCCTAGGCTCACTTATTCCAATCAGACTGCTAGCTGAAGAATCTCCAACCCAGAAATGCTGGAATTTCCACTACATACATGCCTCATGGTGAGTTTTCTTCAATACATGATGAGAGCCACAGAATTTTCAGCAGAGGACTGATTTGTCTTAACCAGTAAATCTTTCCCCAACGAAACAGTGGTGGCATCTCTTGGAAATCCGGATCATCAAGGCTGCCACATGGCTCTCAGGTTCCTTAATGTGGATTAGAAGAAGTTTCCCTTCTTCAAGATGCTTTAGCCTAATTGTCAGAGAAGCATTGCAATATATTGCTTTCATTGGAACAGACATTTTACCGCTACCTGCCAGAAAATTATCATAATATACAAATCCAGAATGTATAAAATGTAAACGGAACCCCCTTAGATGTGTCATCCTTTGCAGTGTTCAACCTGCACAACCATACATGGCAATCGTACTTCAGAGAAGGGCCAACCCATCTGCTTTGTTAACAATGAGGCTGCTGGAGACAGGCAGAGATCCAGTGTGGCAATGGTGGGGAGGAGGGAGAAGTGTCCTTGACAGCCGGTCCATAAAAAACATGATGAGCACAGACACTGCCCTTTGCCTTCTCTGACATCACCAGGCACCGAGGGTGGGCCTGATGTTGGGCCTAGGAACAATCCTCCCCTCCAGGCTTTTACCCCCCACCCAGGCTGTCATACCTTTCCGGGACATCCTCATCTCCCTCAGTTTTTGCTCAAATGTCACCTTCTCAAGGAGGCAGACTTGACCACCTTGTTTAAAATTGTAAACCCCAGCAACACCCCCCACACAAATTCTCTAGATTTATATACCTTTTGATATATCATATATTTGATTTAGCTATTATGCTTATTACCCATCTTTTCAAATAGAATGGAAACTAACAGGGTAAGAGTTTGATCCATCTCAAATCACCTCTGCATCTCCAGCCCTACAAACAGTGACTGGCATATACTTGGCACTCAGATATCAGCTAAATGAATCGTCTTCCTTTTGGTCACCACCCTGCCTGTTTCTGAGGCCCACTCTCTAAACTTTGTGGATTCTGGAAACTCTTGTTCTTCGGACTCACAATGTGATTTGCCTAAGACCTCGAGTACCACCCTGTGCCCCCATCAGAGTTTCCTTCCTTGGAGGAAGGTGCTGGGCCCTATTAAAATGTCTCAGGGCAGAGATAGTATGCTAATCTAAAGTCCCATACCAGTACCTTTGGCTGGATATATTGATGAGATTCCTTCCCATTATAATATGACTTAACAATAGCTATTTCTCAAATAGGCATTACGGTCCCCATTTTATAGATGAGAAAAGTGAAGCTCAGAAACATTAAGGAACATGCCACAGGTAGAAAGTATTAGAGCCAGGTTTCAAATCTGGAACTGTCGGGGCCCAAAATCTGGAGTCAGCTAGCCATGCACCCCTTCTCAACCGATGTGCCACCAACTGATTAGTTGATATGGTTGGTTCACACCAGAAATTCATAGTCAACATTAACCAAGTGGGCCCCATTTTTCTCTCTCCATTACACACAATTCCAGTGATAAATCATTTTCATCAAGGCAGATGGTTTCCTATCTGGGGAATCGAAAGCAGGGAAACCAAAACAGAATCTGTCACTATTTAACTTGAACTTGAGGGAAAGATGAGATGGAATAAATTTCAGCCACTCAGATATTCCTTTGAGTAGGTTTGCTTTTCTCTCTTCAGTGAAGTGGCCAGAGAGCTGCACTGTGGGCTGTACCCTGATTCTTTAGTGCTTAGCCATTTGTTCAGTTTTAAAAAAAGAAAAAAAAAAAAGATAGAGACAGGTGGGTCTAGAGGAGAAGGCAGTAGCCTTAGAGAAATGGTCCTAAATGGGCATCGTAGAGAAGCTGTACCGGGAAGAGCACCAGGCACCCAAGCCAAATTCATTCATTGACGAACAATGACGGAGTACCTACTACAATGCAGGTTAACCAGAGCACACACATACAAGAAAAGGCTCTGTTAAAAACCGAGTCCTACCCAAACTGAACTCTAGAATCAGAACCAAAATAGTTGTCAGGTCCATGGGGTTCAGATCCAACATCTGCAGAATTATGAAAACATGAAAAGGATTCATTTCCTCTTTGCTGGGGGAAGAGAACTGTGTGTGGTTTACACTATGGTAAATGGGGAACGTGATTATGTCCAGGTGCAAAGCCCTCACAGTGAGAGCCTGATGGTGATGTGCAACCCTTCCTCAGTAACGAACTGGTGACAACTCTTAGCCCACGGTCCTTTGGTACTGTGTCTCAGTGGTCCAGATTTCTTGTCTCCTTTCCTTACCCAGGTTCTGCTGATCCTTTTCCGTGTCCCACATTATGCTTTTTCCCAGCATGACCTGAGGACAAGTGACTTCCTCGTGTTGTGACCTCATCCCTGCTTTCAGAAGAATCTCAGCATCTTTACCTGCTTTGGCCTGAACATACGCTGAGGACAGAGAAGGTATCCTCACTGTTAATAAGGTTTGGATCTCTTCCAACACACATGACAAACCATTTGCCAGGCTCCCTTCATCCTCTTCGTGTCTCTCCCTCAACTGCCTGCCTTCTGCCCACAGTTCTGTGTGGCCTTACCTGGCAGTGGGAAGAGGGCTTGAAAGCCTCTTGCAAAGAGAGTACTTGACAGCTTGGTCAGAGCTGAAAATGGGTCCTATAACCGGAACATAAACTCCATGTGATTACCATTCCCCTTTGACTGCGGCCACGTGGGGTTTTATTTCTGTTATCATTTCATGTCCCAAATCTTATGACCCAACTCTGAGCTCTGTGGCTACAAAGATGAATAAGATCCATCTCACCCTTGGGGAATCTCGCAGTTTATCTGGGAAGACACAGTGACCAGATGATGACAATCCAAGGTGAGAAGGGCTCTAGGAGAGCCCAGGAGAGATGGCTTATTGCCTGGGGCAGTAGAAGGAATCATCTGAGCCGAGGATAAGGAAAAAGAAACTTTGCAGTGGCCCTAACAACACAGTCCCACCTAAGACTTGATCATTGGGCACTGTTCTGGCCAGGAGAGGTCCGAGCTGCCCTCTCTCTGAGCTCCCCATGTCGTCTGCGTTTGGAAACAAAACATGCTCTAGGAGGGTCCCATTCCCTGATATTCCTGACATCCTCCTTCAGCGATTCTTAGCTGTTTCGCTGGTGAAGTCAAGAATGCAGACATGTAAATAAAGGAGTTTCCCAGAGAGGGGATGTCTCTGTGAGAGGGGGAGCTGGCTGGACAAGCGTCAGGACGACTTCGTCCCCAGCACACACTTGGAAAGCTGACAAAAATGACTTTGAGCCCCTGAGTGATTCTCAGACCAGGACTGGGAGCAGCGGTGACTGTACATGGCCAGTCTCCACCCAAATCTGGTGTCACAAAATGACGCAGGTCTAAATGCCAGCATTCTTAAGACAAAGGAGTTAAGTTAATGGGAGTAACTCTTCATTTCCTCTACATTTCTATAGATTACTGGGAAATTGGAATCTGTCTGGGAAACAGTGGCTCTGCCCCTGAGTTAAATTTTTTCTTTGAGAGAGCTAATCAACCTATATGAGATTAGTTTTCATATTAGCTTGTTGGAGATTAATGCTCTTTTCTACCTCCTTCATGGTATTTAATGAGAATGCCTGGACATGAGCATTAGGTGAAGTTTGCATGGTTTATAATGAGAAACTATGAAAATTGATGTTGATCAGTAGTTTATGTTCATCCTCTATCTATGATGTTAAGTGATGGAAACAGAAGGAACACTTAGGTTCAGATCCTAGCCCTGCTACTACCTACCTACCTGTGTGAACAGGTCACCTCTTATCCCTACCCTCAGATCATCTGTATGGTCCAAGAAAATTATCCACTTAGTAATTGTTTTCATTGTTCATTCATGTATTCATGCCACAAACACTTACTGAACACCTACAATGTGCTATGCAACAAAAGGCAGTATACCTTTTGGGTTAAAAGCATGAACTCTGAAGCCAGAATATCTGGGTCTAGGATTCACCACTTACTAGCTGTGTGACTTTAGGCAATTCATTTAATTTCTCCATACCGCAGTGTGCTCATCCATAAAATGGAGCTAACAATAGTACCTATCTCATAAGCCTTCTATAAACAAGAGATTTCTTAACATGCATAAAATGCTTATAATAGGGCCTGGAGCACAGCACTTTGTAATACTAGCTATTTTTCTAGGTACTGTATTCCTGATTGGAACTCACATTCCAATAGGAGTTAAGGGCAAAATTCATAAATGAGTAAACTATTTAATATGTAAAAAGGTGATAAGTGCTGGGGGAAAGAGAGCAGGAAAAACAAGATTGAGTGTGTGAGGGTAGGAGGGTAGATTGCAATCTTTGATGTGGTGGTTAGGGTAAGTCTCATTGAGAAGGGGACATGTGAGCAAAGAATTGAGGAAGGTAAGGGAGTAAGTCAACCCTATATCTTGGGGAAAAGTATTATAGCAAAGAGATCAGCTAGTACAAGAGCTCTAAGGTGTTGTGTACTTGGCATGTTTGAGAAACAGTGAGTGCAGAGGAGAAAAAGCTCTCCAGTATCCTCTTATGTTCAGTTGCTGGGGCACTGCAAATTAAACTAACAGATTAACAGATTAACAGATTAACAGATTAACAAAAGACAGATTAACAAAAGAAGAGCAAATTTTATTTGATGTTAACATTTTAATTTTGTTTTAATGTATACCCAGGGGTCTCACAGAAAAGGAAGTAAAAACCCAAAGAAAAGTTTAGGCCCAAGAGCTTAAATAACATTTTAACAATGATACATTTATATATGGTTTCTGAGAAGATACAAAAATAAGCATTACACTTGGCATTAGAAATTGTGGGATAATTTTAGTGCCATCATTTGCTAGCTGTGAGAACTTGAGCCAGTCATGGAGAATTGGTATCCTCAAATTGGGATAATATCCTCCCGATAGGGTATTCATTAAATAAAAAAATAATAAATTAAATTTTTTTTAATACCATTTTAACAAAAAGCAATAAATTTGTGGAGAAAAAACATTTGGGCTTCCAGGGGCAGTAAATGGTGGAATGGTAGATTTATAAAGGGAAACTAATGGAATATAAGGGTTATTTCGGTAAGGTTTACTATGCAGATTCAGGTTGGTCCCACCTCTGCTATGAAAGTTGTCTTCTCTTCCTGATATGGGGTGGGGGAGACAACTTCACAAGGGGAATTTATGCCCCGCTTTTAGATAGATAGATAGAAAGGACAGAGAGCTCATCCTGCAACTGTTGTTTCTCAGTTGTCTTCTGCTCTGAATAATCCACATTCCAAAGTGTCTGTCATATTTGGGGGTAAGCCTATTCTGATTTCCTTCATAAGGAAGACAGTGTGACTAGAACCAAACAGGGGAGGACAAGAAGGGTAGGAGATGAAGTCAGAAAGGTAACCAGATGATGTCAGGACGCCTTATAGGCCATTATGAGGACTTTGGCTTTTGCACTGAGGGAAATGGAGAGCCACTGCAGGATTTGAGTGACATGGTCTGACTTATACTGTCTAAAAAGATCTATTTGGGGGTGCCTGGGTGGCTCAGTCAGCTAAACATCCAACTCTTGATTTCCACTCAGGTCATGATCTCAGGGGCATGAGATTGAGCCTTGCGTCTCTTTCTCTCCCTCTCCCTCTGCCCTTCCTCCCCCCATCGCACATGCTCTCTCCCTTTATCTCTCTCTCTAAAAATAAAAAAATAAAATATAAAAATAAAATAAAATTAAAAGGTCTATTTGTGTACCATGTGATATAATAGAATATAGAGAGCAAGAGTGGAAGAAGAAAGACCAGTTAGGAAGCTGTTGCAATAATCCAGGCAAGAGATAAAATAAAGGTGATAGCAGTGGAGTGATGAGAAGTGGTCAGATTCCAGACATATTTCAAAGGTAGAACCAACAAAATTTGCTGAAGGACAGGATATAAAGGAAAGTAGGAGGATGACTCCACAGAAAGATACAGTTGCCATCAATCGAGGTGAGGTAGACTGACAGTAGGGTAGGTTTGATTGGAAGGACATGAATTTGAGATGTTTAGTAGATGCAGATATGTCAAGTAGGTAGTTTGATATACAAGTTCAGGAGGGAGTGAAGTCACCAAGGAAATGAGGATAAATAGAAAAGGAGACCACGGACCAAGCCATGGTCACACCAATATTAAGAGGTCAGGAAGAAGAGGAAGAATTCTCAAGAGATAGTGAAAAGGAGCAAAATCTAGAGAGTGTGATGTCCTGGAAGGCAGGTGGACCAAGTCAAGTGTAGCCTACACGTCATTCTAAGTAAGATGATAGGATGGAGAATTAACCATGGGATTTAGCCTTGGTCAGAGTAGTGCTCGGTAAATATTAGCTCTTATTAGTACCCCCATCAATAGGCTTTATCAAGCACCCAACTATGTCAGTATCTCTGCACCCACCCATCTGACACTCAGGGTAAGAAGATGAGTTTGCATAAACAGAGCTGGAGCCAGCAAGCACTAGAACCAAAGGATGATGTATTGGAGTCCCTTAGGGAAAGTAGGGGAAACTGAGCCCAAAGAACCAGAAGGAGGAATCTGAGTAAGTCAAGCTAAGGGATGGAGTCGAGGGGGTCAAATCAAGGATAAATTGGGTATGAGCAAGGTGGCCCTGGGTAATCTCTAGAAATTCCTGGTTTGGCCTCTGCGGCCTTTATGAGCTGGTGAGTTCCTACAGGGTCAGGTAGTTTTGTTTGTGGGCTCGTTTATTAAAGTATAATCAACATACAATGTTATACTAACTCGTCTCGGGTGTACAATATGTCGATTCCACAGTTCTATACATTACTCAGTGCTCACCACAATAAGTACTGTCACCATCTGTCACCATACAGTGTCATTACAATATATTGACAATATTCCCTGTGCTGTACTTGTCACCTCCACGGCCTCTTTATTTTATAACTAAAGTTTGTACCTCTTCATTCTTTTTAATCTATTTTGCCCATCCCCCACCTACCTCTCCTCTGGCAACCACCAGTTTGTTCTCTATATTTAAGAGTCTCTTTGTTTGTTTGCTTGTTCATTTATTTTGTTTTTTAGATTCCACATATAGGTAAAATCATGTGGTATTTGTTTTCTTCTCTTTGACTTATTTCAATTAGCATCATTACAGGGTCAGGCGTTTTAAAGGGTCAGAGGCAGGCAGATAGTACACGCACCCTCTCATAAGACAAAAAAATATATATTAAATGTATTGGGTCCCATTATATGGCTCATTACACATAACTTATATGTCATTGGCCAAGTCATATGCCTGAAAATAACAGTTACAAACCCAAAGCACACCAGACCATGAAGATCTTCTTGGTCTTGTTCCTCAAACTGAGTACTTGAGTCTTAAAGGACCAATAGCCTCAGGAATATATGTCAGTAGTCAGTCTGTGTAATAGGATATTAGGGATGGAAGTTGCTCCCCACCTCGTGAGTCCTGCTCACTCGCCCCAAAATTCTTTCATCTCTTAGCTATTATCTGCTTAGGATTTTCCAGAAGGCTTGGTGTCCTCGTTGTTAAAGCAGGGATGACTAAGGATTGAATGATACCATGTTTGCACTTACGGGGCTTAGTACGGAACCTGGTATGTAAAGTGTCAGGAAATGTTTGTTGATGTTGCGGCTGCTGTCTAGTCATGGTTAGGAGGCAGGCATGCCGGGAAAGAGGAATGCTTTAACCTTGCCTCCTGGGGTGAAGGCAGGCTTTTGAGAAGCTGCACAATCAGGGTGTGAACACACAGGAAGCAATAGGCAAAAAGGTGTCAAGAGACTGGGAGCTTCAAAAACACACTGTCAATAAGTCTGCGCCCGCATCGCTGTTCTTTATCTACAGTACTTTATCTACAAGCACCAGGATGGGCTCTGACTTCTGTTGGCATTTTCACCTGTTGAGTTATACACCAGGCCATCAGGTAGCCCAACTGGTCTGCCTCTCCAGACCATCTCCAGCCACTCCTTTCCACCTCCCAGAGCCCACTGCAAACCTCACTTATAATTTAGACTTCATCAAAACCCAACTACTTGTGGTTCTCTAAGAACACCCTGGGGTTATTGCCTCAACATCTTTGCTGTGCTATTCCCTTCCCTGCCTCTGCGTCTGGCTGGGTCCCACTCATCCTTCAAAACTCAGCTTATGTGTCATCTTCCCCCCAAAACTTTCTTAGTCATTCTTTCCAAGCTGAACACCGAACACTCCTCTATGGGACCACAATGCTGTGCTTGCTGATTTTATAGCACTTAGCGCTTTTAATAACATGATCTGTTTACATGCTGTCTTCCATTAGGTTTTAAACTCTTTCAGCAAAATATCTTACCTGGCACTCTCCAGCCCCCACATAGAGGCTGCTACGTAGTAAGTGCTCACTAAATGTGGCAGTACACACATTTACAGCATAAAGACCAAAAAAAATCATGCACTGAGGAGTGAAGACTGGAAAAGAAATAGCCACAAGATTTTCATGTATGTTTGGAAATAATAAAAACAAGAAAGACCAAACTTTCTCTTGTTATTTGGAAAAATTTCACCCAAAAAAGGTAGTTGTTAATTGTTAATTAAGAAAATAAGAGACAAAGAGCATTTTAGCAGTAGGGGTAGAATGGAGTAGTGGTTGTGGGAGAGGAAAGGAAGATGAAAGGGAAAAGAGTCAACAGGGCTTAAGAGAGAAAAAGAAGTCCAGCCTTACTCATGTGGGGTTATTGTAGCTACTTCTGTGTCTATTACTCTCCCACTGGATCACCTCTGAAAGGAAGTAGCACATGACATAATGGTTGGGAAGCCAGCTAGACCTACTTTTGAGCACTGCCTCTTGTGGGTTGTATAATCCTGGACGAGTTGCTTGATTTTGCTGGGCCCCAGTTTCCTCATCCACAAAATTGGGATGAGAATACCCACTGTACAGGGAAGTACTGGTGTGAAAATGGAATGAAATAATATTTAAAAGTGCTTAGTTAGCACAGAATCTGATCTTATTGGTCAGATTTTGCTACAACAAAGAAGCCCCAAATCTCAGTGATTTATAAGCACAAACATTTCTTTCTTGAGGACTGGACTCCACTGGCTTCCCACTTGGCTTCTCATTCAGTGGCTCATGATGGAGGAGCAGCCACTCTCTAAGGCAAGCTATCCTCATGGTGGAGAACAGGCTCCAAGGGGGACAGAGCTGAGCTATGCCAGCACATTTAAATCTTTAGCTCTGACATGTCTGCTCATGCTCCACCTGCCAAAGAAAGTCCCATGCCCCAGCCCAAACCTAGTGGGTGGGATGTCACCTGCAGAGAAGCATGGCAAACACAAGGGAACATGCATAATTTTCAACAAGTGAAGCAGTCTACCACACATGGCCTTCCACTGGCCACTGCCCCTGAGTCAGTGAGTGGACTCACAGGTACTTGCGGGATGCAAGTGGTCTTAGAGAAGGATGGGAATGCAATGTCCAAGGAGACAAAAGGAAAGGGATGGCTTTTCCTACCCCAGTGCTCTCCCTTTCCCCACTCACCTGCTCCATTAGTCCAAATTCCCAGCTCAGGTAAAGAATGAAACAATAACCGACTATTTAAAGGGGTACATGATAATATGTCACCTGTTAATATCACTCATTTCTTACTTCTCTTCCCCTCATTCACTTCTTACAGGCAAGCTGTCTTTGAATCCACTAAACATGTTGCCACCTCAGGGCCTTTGCACTTGCTATTCCATCTTCCTACAATATTCTTCCTAAGTGTCTGTATGACCTGCTCTGTTATTTCTTCAGGTCTCTGCTCAAATGCCTTCTTGTCAGAGAGACCTTCTGTATTAGTCTACTTGAGCTTGCTCAACAAAATACCAGACAGATGGGATGGCTTAAGCAACAGAAATGTATTTTGTGACAAATGGAGGCTGGAGGCCAGGATCACAGTGCCAGCATCCTTGGGTTCTAGGAAAAGGTCTTTTCCTAGTTAGCAGATGGCTACATTCACCCTGTGACCTCACCTGAAAAATAGAGGAAGGGTACAAGCTCTCTGGGGTTTCTTCTTATAAAGGTCCTAATCCCATCAGACCTGGTCCCTGCCCTCATGACAAATTTAACTACCAAAGGCCCCACTTCCAAATACGAGCGCACTGGGTATGGGCCCAACATGTGAATTTGCAGGGACACAAAAATTTAGCTCACAACAACTTCTCCGATCAACCTCAGTAAAATAACAAACCTCCGTCCAGTGATATCCCCACCACCATGGCCCTTTTTTCTCCATAGCATTTATTACAATCTGACTTATTATACATTTGCTTATTTTTTATGTTATTTATTACCTATCTCCCTCTTTTAGAATACAAGCTCTATGAGAGCAAGGGTGTTCACTGCTATATCTTTAGCACCTAGAATAGTGAGTGATTCATAAAAGGTAGTCATTAAATATTTGTTGAATTAATTCATTGGGCAAATATATGCTATAGACTTTCTATAAATCAGTCTAATTTTAAACTTCATGGGAACTATATGAATATATATGGTATTTTTGAGGCCCATTTAATGGATGAGAATATTTACAGAGCATTAAAATAACTTGCCCAAGGTCACACAGCTCAGGGCTGCCAACACTAGCACACTCCACAAGGAGACAGGCCCTCAGGCTGCAGCTGAGACATAGCAGTGGCTTCTTCTGCTCCCCAGGACCAGGATGGCAGCATGGAGAGGGTCTCTTATCCCCTATGGGCCAACAGAGCCTCATTCCCTGGCCACTCTGCTCCCCAGGGAGGGTGATGGGTGGAGAACAGAGTAGCTCCACTTCAGAGGTGGGGAGGTTGGTGTTGGGGAGAAGGTAAAAGGGGGCCACTGTTCACTCTGTGTGACAGTGACCAGCAGGAAAAGGGTGAGCTCGGAGCACATTAATAGCATTTTTTGATGCTTCCTCATCACTTCTTCTTCTGTGCACGGCATCTCTTAAGAACATGCCATAGCCAGTATCATCTCAGAGCTTTCCCTCTCGTTCCTGATCCACATAGCTTCCCTTCTGCTCAGGCCCATGAATGCTGTCCACCAGTAAAGGCCTTGAAGAGGCTGCATTTGTCTTTGACCCTCGCCGAGCATGCTCACTCTGGATGCAGAGGGAGACCCAAGTACTGCTCAGCCAATGACTGCCTTTTTTAAGGCTGACACACAGGTGCTTCATCATCCATTGTCACTGATGGCAAGAAATTGTGTTCATGCCTCCCTCTCCACACTCCCTTTCCCTCCTTCTCCTTTGTCAGTAGCCACCAACAGAGAGTTATAGAAAAAGGAGGTCATCACCATTCAATTACAAATTTGATATGGGTTTACTGAATACCAGCCTTATACTGTCCTAAGTGTCCCCAGAGCTCACAGTGTTAACAGCCCCCACCAGAGAACCCCATGCCTTTCCTTAGATGTCACTCTATGGGGAGCTGCCTGCCTAGCCCATGCACGGAAACCGGTGAAATGACCAGACGTACATGCCAGATCAGTCTGTCTTTCATGCTGATTCTTCACCTTCACGGAACTTGCAGGGCCAAGGGAGCCTGCAGAAGCAGTGATCACCCAGAACCAGCACCTCTCCCCAGTGGCTACCTTTCAAAGGCTTCAGAATGGCTATGCCCCTCTCTTCCCCTGTCAACTGTTCTTTGACCCTCTAGAACACTATTTTCCGAGCTACAAATTACAACTCATCAGTGAGGCATGAAATCAGTTGAGTGGGCTGCCATACCATTTTTCATAAAATAATAGGGAAAAGAAAATATCAGTGTGCATTGCACAAAGGGTGAATATTGTCTTGTAAAACTTTTGTTTTAAGTACTGTGTGTGTGTGCATTGAGTATTCTGGGTTGAGTATTAAGTGTATTTTTTATTGGGTTTATGACACAGTCTGCCCATAAAAGAACAGTACCTATTACAGGCTGTAGCAGAGGATCTTCCTTCCAAAGCCAGGACGGATCCCACCCACTCAATAAGGGCAAGCTGGGGGACGCCTGGGTGGCTCAGTTGGTTAAGCAGCTGCCTTTGGCTCAGGTCATGATCCCAGGGTCCTGGGATCGAGTCCTACATCGGGCTCCTTGCTCGGCAGGGAGCCTGCTTCTCCCTCTGCCTCTGCCTGCCACTCTGCCTGCTTGTGCTCTCTCTCTCACTCTCTCTCTGACAAATAATAAACAAATAAAATAAAATAAAAAAATAAGGGCAAGCTGGGGGTTCCTAAATTGTGGGCTATGAACTCTGGGTGGAGTTGCTTGCTGCCTCTGCTCATGGGTATCACTGCACCTGCAGAGGGATCTGATATGCAAGTGAGCCTGAGCAGAAGGTTCAACAGTCTCAGAGGAGGAGCCTAGATGCAGAGTGCAAAGACAACACTAAGGGGCTAGAGGCAGCAGAAAAAGCAGGGGGTCTGGTGGCCCCAAAGAGGAAGGTGTAAGTCAGGCTGTCAGCATTTAGCGAGTGTTAATACAAAGCACTTTGCTGGGCACCATGAGGCATCCAAGGAATTAGAAGGGCTCTGGCCTTAATGAGCCCACAGCACAACAGAGTTGAAAGCCAGGCAGATCTGAACTGTAACAGATAACATGTGCAAAACAGTATGTTAATTTTTTTTTAAAGATTTTATTAATTTATTTGACACAGAGAGAGATCACAAGTAGGCAGAGAGGCAGGCAGAGAGAGAGAGGAGGAAGCAGGCTCCCGGCTGAGCAGAGAGCCCGATGCGGGGCTCGATCCCAGGACCCTGAGATCATGACCTGGGCGGAAGGCAGAGGCTTTAACCCACTGAGCCACCCAGGTGCCCCAAAACAGTATGTTAATTAAGAGTAGATCCAAAAAAAAAAAAGAGTAGGTCCAGCAAGGGGGAGGAGCAAGATGGCGGAGGACTAGGAGAACTAAATTTCATCTGGTCCCAGGAGTTCAGCTAGATAGTTATCAAACCATTCTGAACAGCTACAAACTCAACAGGAGATTGAAGAGAAGAAGAGCAGCAATTCTAGGAACAGAAAAGCGACCACTTTCTGGAAGGTAGGATGCGCGGAGAAGTGAATCCGAGGCGGGAGGATAGACCGCGGGGGGAGGGGCCGGCTCCCAGCAAGCGGTAGAGCAGCGGAGCACAAAATCAGAACTTTTAGAAGTCTGCTCCCCTGAGGGATGTCACTCCAGAGGCTAAGCGAGGGGTGGAGCCCTCGCGGGGACAGTGTGGTCTCAGGACATGCAGGGTCACAGAAAGACCAGGGGTGCCTAAGTGTGGCAGAGCTCCCAGTATCAGAGCTGGGAAGCCTGCTACAGAGGCTTCGGAGCCAAGGGGTGAGCTCTCAGCTTGGGTCACCTTAAACTGTGATCTGAGGTGCAGTCAGGCCACTGCTCTTCGAGCAGGGATCCCACAAGTGGCAGATCCGGGGAGACTCATCTTCCTCCCCTGAGGGAGCAGCGCGGTAGCACGCTGCAGGAATGTGCTGGGTTTGGAGACTCCTAACGGCCGTCCTCCAGACACAGAAACGCTCAGTCACAGGTCGGGTGAGCTCGGAGTGCGGCTGGAGACCAGGGAGACGGGAGGGATTGACTGCTTTTCTCTGAGGGCGCACTGAGGAGTTCGGCGCGAGCTCTCGGCTCCTCTGGGCCGGAGATTGGGAGGCCGCCATCTTCATTCTCCTCCTCCAAAGCTGTTCGGAAAGCGTTCAGGGAACAAAAGCTCCTGAGAGCAAACCCGAGCAGATTGCTTAGCCTGGCCCCTGGCAAGGGCGGTGCAATTCTGCCTCGGGCAAAGACATTTGAGAATCACTACAACAGGCCCCTCCACAGGAGATCAGCAAGAACACCCAGGCAAGACCAAGTTCACTGGTCAATGAGAACTGCAAAACTTCAGGGGTAGGAGAAAGCAACACATAGAATTCATGGCTTTTTTCCCATGATTCTTTAGTCTTTCAAAGTTAA
Organism: Potos flavus; assembly: GCA_028534135.1. NCBI lineage: Eukaryota > Metazoa > Chordata > Mammalia > Carnivora > Procyonidae > Potos > Potos flavus. Next base: position 74,405,319 of record CM052900.1, on the reverse strand, counting down.
AATTTTTTTAATTTTAATTTTTTCTTATTCATTTTTTTAAATTTTTCTTCTTTCCTGTTTTAATCTTTTTTTTAACTATTTTGTCTTATCATTACCTTTTTAAAAAAATTTTTTTAAGTTTCATTGTCATAGTCATATTCTATCCCTTCACTGTATTTAACCTTATTTTTTGTATACATATAAGTTTTTCTTTCTTTAAAATTTTGGGATACAGTTTCTTCTAACAGACCAAAATATACCCTAAATCTAGTGCATGGCTTTGTTCTAGTCTCCAGCCTGATCATATTCTTTTCTCTTTTTTTTTTTTATTCTTTCTTTTTTCAACCAACTTCTTATCAATTCCTTTTTTAGAATATTTTTTTATTTTTTTATTTTATTTATTTTATTTTTTAATTAAAGCATAATGTATTATTTGCCCCAGGGTACATGTCTGTGGATCCTCAGGCCTACACATTTCACAGCATTTACCACAGCACATACCCTCCTCAATGTCCATAACCCAACCACCCTATCCCTACCCGCCCCTACCCCCCAGCCACCCTCGGTTTGTTTCATGAGTTTAGGAGTCTCTTATGGTTTGTCTCCTTCCTGATCCCCTCTTGTTTCATTTCCCTCTCCCACCCCCACAACCCCCCACCCTGCCTCTCGAATTCTTCATATCAGAGAGATCATATGATAATTGTCTTTCTCTGACTGACTAACTTCGCTTAGCATAATACCCTCCAGTTCCATCCACGTCGTTG
>CM052900.1:74378636-74404076 GCA_028534135.1 Potos flavus | reverse complement strand
ACAGACACATGAAAAAGTGCTCAACATCACTCGGCATCAGAGAAATACAAATCAAAACCACAGTGAGATACCACCTCACACCAGTCAGAATGGCTAAAATAAACAGGTCAGGAAACGACAGATGTTGGCGAGGATGCGGAGAAAGGGGAACCCTCCTACACTGTTGGTGGGAATGCAAGCTGGTGCAGCCACTCTGGAAAACAGTATGGAAATTCCTCAAAAAGTTGAAAATGAGCTACCCTGCAACCCAACAATCTCACTACTGGGTATTTACCCTAAAGATACAAATGTAGTGATCTGAAGGGGCACATTCCCCGGAATGTTTAGAGCAGCAATGTCCACAATAGCCAAACTATGGAAAGAGCCTAGATGTCTATCAACAGATGAATGGATAAAGAAGAGGTGGTATATATATACAATGGAATACTATGCAGCCATCAAAAAACCCTAAAATCTTGCCATTTGCAATGATGTGGATGGAACTAGAGGGTATTATGCTAAGTGAAATAAGTCAATCAGAGAAAGACAATTCATGTGATCTCTCTGATATGAGGAATTTGAGAGACAGGGCAGAGGGTTATGGGGGGAAGGGAGGGAAAAAATGAAACAAGATGGGACTGGGGAGGAAGACAAACCATAAGAGACTCAATCTCAGGAAACAAACTGAGGGTTGCTGGGAGGTGGGGGAAAGGGATAGGGTGGCTGGGTGATGGACATTGGGGAGGGTATGTGCTACGGTGAGTGTTGTAAATTGTGTAAGGCTGATGATTCACAGACCTGTACCCCTGAAGCAAATAATACATTATATGTTAATAAAATAAAAAATTTAAAAACAAATAAATAAAAAGAAGAGGTGAAATCTGAGAGACAATGAGGCAAATGAAAAGAACATATTAGTTGCTTGGATATAAAGGAATGAAAAAAAGGGAGAGACAAAAACAGCTATGAGTTAGTAAAAGGTACTTACTAGTTTTTTCTCTTCATTGTCTTTAAAAGGCAGAAGGAGCTTAAAGAAGTCAGTAGAGGCAAAAATGAAGGTACTTACTAGTTTTTTCTCTTCATTGTCTTTAAAAGGCAGAAGGAGCTTAAAGAAGTCAGTAGAGGCAAAAATGAAGTTCTAGGAGTGAATATCTAAATGCTAGGCAGAATAAAAGTAGAATTAATGAATTCAAAATAATAAAAAATAAAAAATAAAGTCTATTTTTTAAAAAGAAAAGGAGGCCTCCTGGGTGTAAACTGTAGGGACAACAAGTGCCAGAAACAGAGTGTGCAGGCAGGAGGGGTTTGAGCAAGGCACTGAGAGATGTAGAATTTGAATGGAGACAAGGAAACGCACTGGAGATCCAGGGAAAATGGAGTCAAGCCTGGGGGCTGCTAGTCAGGGTGATGGGTTCTTGACACTATGCTGACATTACCATAGCTGGAAAAGAGATTCTGAGTAGAGGCTAGCTTCACAGGGTGAGGCAAGATTATGGAAGGTCAAGGAAATGGAATTGATATTATAAATCAGATAAACATCTAACATAACCCAAATGTCAGCTGCAGGCACACTGGCCACTTGAGATCCAGATAAGATTGGCTTGAATCTCTATTCTACATCCTGTGGAAAATTCAATGCTCTCCCCCACACGTCTACACCTTCATAGAGCTGTTACATTTTTGCGGTCTCCTCTGGTTCTGGAATTCGTTCAGTTTATCAACCCTCACCTTCCCGTGCATGCGGCCCCACTTCTCACCCAGAAGTGAAAATCCGTTGATCTTCCCTCCCCTTGATTGACTCACACACCTCCCCTCCCCACCCCCACAAAATCTTACAAGGCCTTTGCTGACATTTTGAGGAAAACAAAGAAAGGATTTACCTTGCCACAATGCAAACAAGTTAAAATTTAATAGTAAAATGTCCCTGTTCTTAAAAAGTCCCTCTGCAATTTTTCCTGAAACCCCTGTTCTCTTCTGTCTAAATTGCTGAACCGCTCCTCATACAGCCCTTCTCCTCTTTCCCCTCCCCCTCACCCAGTCCCTGCTCCTGTCTCACATAGAGCAGTTTGGTGATACTTGGGTCTTCTCTTTTCCTGCCAAGTTCGGGGTCCTGCCTTCTACCCCCAAGTCTATCCAGGGATTTTCTTAAATAATTTCCTTCCTAACAAGAATTCTGATACCAGCTATTAACATTTTTGTAAATTTTCATTCCGCTTCATAAGAAATGTTGCAGGGAGGTATAAATGCCAGCCCAGGAGGTGGGGAAACTGAATGCAGAGGATGTAGGAGAGAGGAGGCAAAAAAGAGGTTGCGAAGATGATTTTGGAGTTTAAAACATTGTCAAAGGAAGGAAAATAGATGAGGGTTAAGGAAACCCACCCAAGCACATTTACTTTCTGGTGTTTCAGAGTTGGTTCTACAAGCTTCCATACTGAGGCTGACAAGAAGAAAGAGTTTGGAGAAGGCAGCCATGTTGAATGACACATGGATGTTGGACTTCCAGCCAAAAGGTGACACAAGACATCTGAATTCTGCTGGTAATTTGCACTATGATCTCATTTTAATCACTTTCTGCTCTGGGCCTCACTTTCCTTACCTGTCCAGTAAGAAAGTCAGACTAGAGATCCTTTCCCATAAATTCCATTATCAGACCTTAAATTATGGTTGTAGTTTGTTTGGTTCTATTGCTTTTGCAAGCTTCTTATTGAGAGCAGAAGGAGTCATAGGAGATAAGTCAGTAATTGTGAAGCAGGGGGAATAGGGACTTCTGAAAACATGTAGCACTAAAGAGGCTTGGACTGCCGGTACATTTTGCTAAAACGTGTGGTTATTCTAGTAGAGCTGTACTTTAATAGAAGATGATGGTCCTCAGAAGATGTGGATACATACTGCCTGTTCTGAGGTGCAGCTCCTCATGTCTACAGAAAGCTGGGAAAGTTGGCCCACACTGCCACAAATAGGCCTATCATTCCAGTGTCACTTACCTCAACTTCACACACCTAGAGGGGAAAAACCCACCTACCGAACTGTTAGTCTTGAAAATCCTAACCTCTAAAGGGTTTCTCAAAGTGCGTGTAGTTAGTCCTAAAGGTGCTCGAAAAACAAAGAGAACCTTTAGTCTACTGTGCTCAGGAAGCACGATCTACCATTTAGTTCTTTCTCAGCTAAACAAAATGGGGAAATGTTCTCACCCTTAGAATCCATAAGAATTAGCTGCAGTGCTCGGAAGAAACGTAGTCACCCAGATGAAATGTACATTGTGTTTGGAGCACACATCCTACCCGTCTTAGTCAGTTTGGGCTGCTATAACAAAATACTATAACCTGGGTGATCTGTCAAGAACAGAAATTTATCTCCCACAGTTCTGGATGCTGGAAGTCTGAGATCATGGTGCTGGTGTGCTCGGGTTCTGGTGACAGTCCTCTTCCAGGCCACAGATAGCTGATTGGGCCTCAGGTCCTCAAGTGGCAGGAAGAGAGCTAGCTAGCTCTCCAGCCTGCTCAGAAGGACAGTAATCCCATTCGTGGGGGCTCCAGCCTCATGACCCGTTTATCTTCCAGATGCCTCACCTCCAAATACTGTCACATTGGAATTAAGGTTTCAACATATGGATTTTGAGGGGACATGCTCAGTCCATTGCACCAACTACTTTCCCTCTTTCCTAACAGAATCCTGATTTAAATCAGATAATCCTCTTCCTCACAGCCATTGGCTTCATTTATTAAGCTAATCAGAGTAAACCTATTCCCCTTCCAGTGGTAATTACTGTCAGAGAGACATAGGAAGCCGGTGCGGAATAGATTTGGCTCTGTAATTTCCGAGGCTCAGTGCAAAATGAAAATGCAGGGCCCCTTGTTCAAAAAGCAAGAAAAAATTGCCATTAAAGACACTAAAATATAAAACTTTTTTTTCTTTTTTGGTCTTTAGTCATGGTTTCTTTTTTTTTTTTTTTTTTAGTTTTTTTCTGTTTCCTGTCATTCTCAGGAAAGCAAACTAAAATTTTAAATTATTAGCATGAATTTTATCATTTGTCATTACATTATGTAATACCAGTATTAAATGCAAGTTTAAGAGCATTTAATTTATATGCAGAATCATCAAAATCACACAATTCATAGAATGTAGCTCCCAAATGTACTTTGTTCTACCAGAACAGTGGAATGGCTATACAGAACTCACTTGTTTTATTTTACTTCTTGATGTGTGTACATTCTATCAACACTCCACTGAAGTCAATGGCTTCCATGACATGCTTACCTTGTCCTAGCTTTGAGCCTTGCTGAATTCCCACACAGCCTGCATTCGTGGGACATCGCAAAGACGGCGGGGGAATAAAGTGGCAAGGAAGGACCGAGACATAAAATTCCTGTTTGTGTGCATGATCCATTCTCTCATCAGACTTCACTTACAAAACACAAGTTCAAAGATAAAATTACTATTCTAAGACCATGACCATCTTAAGCAAGCTTTAAACCAAGACAAGGCTCTTCTGAAGATAGGACCCTATATGACTGCACAGGTGTTGTGCCTAGGAAGCCAGCCTTGGCAGGGAGGCTCTTGGAAAGGGGGTCATCCCTCATTTACATGGTCTTTCCCTCTGCTGGATAGCTTTGCTGCTGTATTTAGAAGATAAGACAGCCATCTTCTAAGCATGAGGGGAACTAACCTGAGGTCAAAGCTGAAGAAAGGGAAGAAAGGCAGAAAGGATGTCTTTGAAGGTTACTGAGACTGAATTAACCAATTCCTGTAACCACTTTGAGTTGAGTTTCTCTTATTTGCAACTGAAAGCATCCTAACATGACCCCAATCCAGGAATCTACATTTTTAACTAGCTCCCTAGATTATTCTGATGCAGGTGGTCTAGAATCACAATTTGAGAAACTCAGCTCTAAAATGATGGCACACATCCCAGCTGTATGGGGAAAACCGTGTTTCCATGAGATGGATGGCCTCGCTTGATTCAGGTGGATGCATGGTGCTTACTGGATTTGACCGTCAAAATCAGGCCTTTGCATGAAACTCAACATATCCTCTCCACTTAAGAATTTCTCTTTTTAAAAGTTATTTATGATGGCTTAACATCCTAGGAACTAAATAGCTGGAAATCTTGGTGGTAGATAGATTTTTTCATCCTAGCCCTCCAGGGTGATGTGGGAGGATTTCCTGACTTCCACACTACATCATGGAGAAAGTGCACAGTAGAAAAGTTATTTTAGAATCTCAAGAGTCTCCAGGGGCTTACCCAATCACTCAGTCCCCATGTATTGATCTAAATAACCTCAAAGAACAGTGGATACTGCAGCTGTTCTTGCTAAGTAGGATCACAGAGCCTAACTTCCCTTCCTAAGCAAACAGGAGCCAAGGATTCTGACCTGTGCTGTCCTTGTGGAGCTCAAGCTGGCAAGGGAGGGAGGCAGCTGTAGCTGGGAGCATTGAGTAAATGGGGAATAGAGATCAGCATTCAGGGGCAAAAGAGGGTCAAGGCCCAGTCTAATAAAGTGTCCAATCCACAGTGGTCCAGAAGGAAAGACAAGGCAAAGGGACTGCAACCTGAATCAATACCACAGAGAGAGAGAGTGAATGAGAGGCCGAGATGGACACAGACATTCTCCCTTTTAGGGGAGCCTGTGGTTTCCCATGTGTTTGAGGAAAAACTCTTCTTGTGTGATGCCTTTCCTCTCAGTACTTTATTTCTGACACTTCTGGTCACCAAAGTGTGGCAGGTGAGGGGTTTCCCATACCAAGCAATTCTGGCACATCATTTAGGTATCCTACAATTTAACCCAATTCTGACACCATCCCCTGGACGTGGCATCAGATTCCACAGCTTGAAGGCTCAGTCCTATAAGACTGCCCCACCACCACCACCATACCAATCACAAGTCTACTTATGCTTCTGGCTGACCAGCTGTAAATCAGGGGTTCCCACAACCCCTTCTCGGGTTTGATTAATTTGCTGGAGCAGCTCACAGAACTCAGGAAAACGTTCTACTTACTCCATCACTGGTTTATTATAAGATAATATAACTCAGGAACAGCCAGATGGAAGAGATGTGTTAAAGTAATTAACAAGGAGGCCATTAGTGTGAGGTGGCTCTAATGCCTTGGTAGCCTACATAAGGGAAGTAAGCAAATGGGAACCTAAGCCTGAGTCAATTCCTATAAATGCCTCAAGATTAAGAACCACCAATCACAAACAGCCAACTAGGCTTTTTCCCAAATAATGCAACCTTAAGCTATAACTAATCAAAGAATTTCCTTGTTTTGCTTCCAAGTCTTCTCTATAAAAAGCTTGCTGTAGGGGCCCTGGGTGGCTCAGTGGGTTAAGCATCTGCCTTCGCACAGGTAATGATCCCAGGGTCCTGGGATTGAGTCCTGCATTGGGCTCCTTGCTCAGAGGGGAGCCTGCTTCTCTTTCTGCCTGCCACTCCCCCTGCTTGTGCTTTCTCTCTCTCTCTCTGACAAATAAATAAAATCTTCAAAACAAACAAACAAACAAACAAACTTGCCCTTAACTCCTGATGGAGGAGTGCTCCTGACCACTTCTGGTTTGTCATCGCCCAATTCAAATTGATGTTTGCTCAAATAAACTCTGAAAAATTTCAATATGACCCAGTTTATCTTTTAACAGATGCTTAGGGCGAGGTATGTGGGAAGAGGCATGGGGCTTCCATGCCTCTCCATGCACTCCAACCACCCCATACTTCCCTATGTTCACCAAACCCAGAAGCTCTTTGAACCCCGTCCTTTTGAGTTTTTATAGAGGCTTCGTTTCATATAGGTCATATAGACATGCTTGATCAAATCATTGGCCATTGCCGATTGATTCAAATTACAGCCCTTCTCCCCTCCCCTCAGGCAGGTGAGTGGAGCTGAAAGTTTCAATCACCTGGTTGGTTCCCCAGGCCCCATCCTTAGGAGCTTCCTAGAAGTCACTTCATTGACACAAACTCAGCTGTAGTTGAAAGGGATTTGTTATGAATTTTTAAAAGACACCTTTATCAAGGTTATCACTTAGGAAATCCCAAGGGTTTTAGAAGCTCTGTGCCGGATATGGCAGAGACTAAATATACATTTCTTATTATAAGCCATAATATTACACCACGGAAAACGAAAAACCATTGATGTCATTAAGCCAACTTATTGCAGAGAAAGGGACACCATAACCTTCTTAGTAAATGCATTTGTCTCCCAGAAAACTGGTAACAACAAGTAAAGATTCAAATATTCTGTGTAGTATATATGAGAGATGGCAATCTTGCTGCAAGGAGGCAGAGGGCAGCAATAGAAGATCACTTTAAAGCTCCAGATGACCCTCAGTAATGCACTGTATTATCCTACCACGGCATGGAGGAGAACCGGCTCCATCTTCCAGTGATTACCTTGTTTTACTGCTTTGTAGCACCACACTATGGTGAATTTACATCTCCACTAGTTGAATGGAGCTGAGTGAGCTAAGCCACCTCTCAAATGACTCGTTTTGACTTAGAGAGCAATGAATAAGACCAGGGCTATCCCTATGTAGACACAAGGTCAACAGGCACCTCCATAAGCATGGGATGGGGAAATAGGGAAACAAATTTCATCCTGTTCAAATGTCTTACTTAAGGCCACTATCCTTTTGCAATGAAAATAAGGAAGAAGATACTATCGTCCCTCCTCTGATCCTTTGGTATCCTCTTTTCATAAAGTCTCTCTTGAAATTCTTCCTTCCCTAAGGCCCGCAGTCTCGCCAGTGGAGACTTGTTCCTTTGAATTAAGTATTGCCCTCTCTTGGCCAAAGTTTTAAAATGTAAATACCTCTGGGAGAAGTAACACATTACATCCCTATTACTTTTGTATAAATGCATTTAACCCAGGCTTTCCTCTTAATAGAAAGGCCTGAGCTCTTCTAGGGGCTGAGAAATATGAAAGAGGAACACAGAATGAGGCCCAGAGAAGAACAGAATGTATGGGGCAGGCAAGAATGGCCTTCAAGTACATGTTGGCCTCTGTCCCAATCTTACTGAGGTTTGGCCCTGAATAAAACCAATAATAATCGCAGTCACTTTTATTGCTCATTTCATGAGACTCGTTCCTTCTTGGTAAAAGTCTTTTACTTGAGGCTATTATCCCTTTGTAATTAAAACAATATATTGTAATCTCCACTTGGGATTCCTTTGAAATGGTGTGGATAATACGCAATGGTACTCTGAAAGCTTTTATTTAGTCCCTCTTGAGTCAAAGCAGAAGCTTCCAGCAAAGATTTATCACGTTAGGTCCAGAGAGTTATCTCAAACAACTCACATGCAAGATATGGGAGCCCTGGGGGAGATTCAAAGCTCCGTTTCTGGTGTGAAGGAAGTGCAAATATAAGACCATCTCGGAAGCTGTCTCAGAGCCAAATGACATATCACCTATAGATCTCTTGAAGGAAGAGCCGGGCTATGGACACGAGGAGAGCAGAGAAGGAGGGCTTCTCCCTTCTAAGCAAAGCAATCTTTCCCTTTTTGTCTTCTACTAGGGAAAATAGTTTCTTTATAGGTACATCTTGTAAAAAGAAATTTTGAACTTAAAGAATCCATTGTTTGGTCTTCTTAAGGGGCACCCATGGGGGTGGAGACTCAGTGTCCTTATCTATAAAGTGGGTTCGTGATGCCCATCTCAGAGGGTAGTTCTGAAATTAGATGAGACTCAGTATGAAGCGCTTGGCCAGAGCCGCACACAAGAAAGCTGATCCTTGGCTATCAGTTTCCAATTTCCGTCAACTGACTGTAGCCCCAGAACATATTTGGGGGCGTGACCATGCCAAAACCCCTATTACATTCCTGACTTCTCCTAGTCTGCCCTCAACTCTATTTCTGATAAGGAGCTGCCTCTTATAGGTGGGGGAAAAAAGATTTTGATTTCCTAATTGTTCTATAACCGTATTTTCCAAAACCAAAAATTAGAATGCGTGATGTCATCACCATATGGATGATCGGCAGGTTTTTTTTCCCTCCTTCAGATATGTTAACTTATTTATGTGAAAAGTCTTCCAAAGGCAAAATGATTAAGCCACATTCGGTTCTGTATTTAAAGAATTATCTTCTTGAAGAATGAAACTACTTTAAAAAAAAAATATTCAGAAGAAAAAACAAAGTCCTTGATTGACATTGGGACTGTATGAGACAGCAGTCATCACGGACACACCTTCTTCATTGGCTAATCACTAAGGATTGTGAGCGTTGGATGCCAGCAATGCTATGTCCCCAGCGTCTGCCGTGGGTTGACCTTTCTTTGCCAAGCAGCCGGGGACATCTTGGTCCTTGGCCATGTGTGCTGCCATATCCTGAGACCCACAGATCTTGTGACATCCACTCTGAGTGTTACTGAGCTGACATGCCTGGAAAGTGGTCAGTGTTCAAGTGATGGGAATGAAGAGAAACATCCTCCAAAAATAGAAACATAAACAGATGCAATGTTGAGAAATAAGTCAAATTGCTGTATCATTATTTTGCTTTTTGCATTATTTTGCTCATTTTTATATTGTGTCTTACATTCCTTAGTCAAGGCAAAAAGACTGGTTATTCCCATGCTCCTCTCCCCTACCTTTCCTACCATCTCGGAGATAAACTGCTTAAGGGCAAGGACCGTGTCTTCCAATAAACAATTCAACTAGAAGATACTCATTCAGTGGAAGACATAATTATGTCACTTGTAAATTTGACATTAAAGTCCAGGCTGGGTGGGTGACCTGTGTAGTCATCACGCCTTGGTTAGCACTGTCCTTTAGAGAGCTAATTCCCAAATCCACAGAGAATTCTCTATGGTTGCTTTCTCTTCCTCAGAGGGAATGGCACCAGCTTGACTAGACGAGGAAGCACAGTGGTGTCCATCTTGGCTGGATCAATCCTCAAATTCTCCCCATTCACTGGACCAGCCTTATTATATAACCAGGCCAGCCCATGAAAGACTTAGGAGTTTAGCAAAATGTGTCTCAAACTCTTTTCTTTTTTTATATCTTCTCACCATCGCTGGCTGCCCCTCCCTCCCACTTCCAGCAGGGCCCAAGATCCTACCTCTCCTTACTAGAATAAACTCTTTGATAAAAATTGTATCAGTTAAATATATATCAGTTAGCATCAGTTAGTCTGAAGGGGTAGGTCGGCTCCTGCCTCTACCGACTATACCCCAGCCCCTTAATTTACCATTCTCCCTCCAGTCTTAGCCCTGCCCCATTTCTCAGACCCATCCCAAGGTTAGTGAGTTGGTTACAAGCACAGGCTTTAGAGTCTAGCTGTGTTACCTTGAACAAGTCACAAAGCCTTTCAGCAAAATGGATACAATAAATACCCATGTCTCGAGGTTACTGTCAGGAGTGAAATAATACAAAGGGCATGGTACATGCCCGATAAATGATGACCGTACTTATTACTCTTGATTTAAGCGATCTTAACCTTCTTGCCCTCACCTCCCTGGTTCTTGATTCCCACCTCAATTTGGTCCTTCGCTTTGACCATTCTCTCCCTGAATCTGCCGCTCTTTGAAGTCAGGATCCTAATATGTCTATCTCTAGCACCTGATATAGGTCCCTGTGTCCGGCAAAAAGTAGATGGTCAACAAATGCTGAGTAAAGGATGGGACTGATATCCTGACTTAGATGAAACATGGCAGGACTGACTCCTGGGCTCCTACGTCATGCCCTGAGTTGCAGCTCCCGTTTAACTGGGCTTCTGATCCTTGCTGGTTCCCCACTTGTCCAGAGAGGACAAACATTTCCTCCCCCCTTTCAGGCTGGGGCCAAGACCCAGGAATAATTCCAGGCATCGATTGTCTGCCCCAGGTTCTACATGGTCTACCTGCTAAGGGGTAGCTTAACATTCAGTCCTTTTAATCTCCATCAGTACCTCTCCCACCGATATGGACAGTGGTCATTTTCTTAGTCTTACAGGAAATGTGAATGAAAGTGTATTTTAAAAGCATTGTTTTGTTTATTGACTTACACTGTTAACCATCCAAGTAAATATAGTGCTTGCTATGCAAAAGCAGCTTTAAGACAAGAATCCCAACATCTCCCCCAACTGATTTCTGTCCCTAAGTGCCTACGGAAATTCTGGAGTCATCACTAACCCTACCCCTTATTCACTGATAAGCCAGTTGTGGTTAACGTGGGCCGGGACAGCTCCCCAAGCACTGTCATGCCCTGAGGCCGGTTTAGAGCTAGGTGCAGGTACTCTCAGAGGGCCTAGTTAGCTGAAAGCAGACAGACTGGGGTGAGTGGAGGGGGTTCTATCCATCCTTGGGAAATCACCCTGACCTTAGGTCTTGCTTCCCTCTGACCTATCATTGGCCGACAGTCACTCTCCTCTTCCTCATCTGGTGGGTTAAGGCATGCATGAAAGCAACCGCACAAGACCTCCTGCCTGAGTATTGCTGGATTCCCATCCACGGAGCCCTTTCCACACAGTGGCCTTTTTTCCAGCCAGAAAGGGGCTTCTTGAAGCCACAGGAGTCTCTCTTAGGTGGGTGGAGAAGGCCTACTTCCACTCCTTAACTGTTGTGCAGCTCTCCCTGCCTGAAGCTCCCTTCCTGAGTTGTCCTGGGTCACCTGCCTCAGACTTTAGGGCTCTGCACACATGTTGTAAGCATTCCATCTGCTTGAATAATAACACACAAAAATAACCTCAGTACAGGAGCAATGGTAATAAGGCATTGACTGCAAAATCTTTCCTATAATTTCATACTAACATGCTATCATCAGCGATGGCAAGGATGATGGCATCCATAATCAAAAAGGCAGAGTATGCCCTGGGAAGATGGCTCATTATCTCCACTAATTACTTCTGTGCTTTTGTTTGAGCCATTTCCCAGCCTGGAAGGCCTTGCCCCCACCGCCTCCCATCTATTAAAGTCTTATTCATCCTCAAAGACCCAACTCATATGCCACTTTCTCCAAGAAGCCTTTCCTAGTCCTCTAGTTAGAATTAATTGCTTCCCTCTCAATGTTCCTGTGACATTTAATATATAATATTTCATATTATCATATTAAAATGTTCTATGATATTTATTATACAGTATTCCTATGTCATTATATTAAATGTTTATTATATGATGTTTATTATACAATATTCCTTTGTCATATTAAAATGTTGTCATAAAGATATATGGGAGGTGATTAACACACTGCCTAGCCTATAACATGGCCTTAGTAAAGAGAAGCTATCATTAAGGTTAGGATTTATTCTCTACATCTGGCCCAAAAGTCAAGTTTTAAAAGTACAGAGTTTGAGGAAAAAAACAATTTCTTAGGCAGAATAAATCAGAAAACCTAGCTCTTCTAGGAACAAGTCTGAAAGAAAATACAGATATGGGGGCATACCCCTTGTTCCTTCCTCTGCTGGGACACACATTTCATTTTGTCAAAAAGACATCAAATCTTCGGAGGGGTGAAGAACCATGAGAGACTGTGAACTCATAACAAGGGACTGAGAGTTTTGGAGGGGAGGGGGTGGGGGGATGGGCGAGCCTGGTGGTGGGTATTGAGGAGGGCACGTATTGCATGGAGCACTGGGTGTGGTACATAAACAATGAATCTTGTAACACTGAAAAAATAAAAGTATTTGGGAAAAAAAAAAGACATCAAATCTCAGAATTAAATGGGTCCTCCCAGCCAACCTCTCCCAACCATCACATAAAATACATAAAATCCCCTCTCCCTCATTTCTGCTATGCTCCAACTCACTGCTGCCTGAATACTTTTAAGTAACAACCTTCAGCAAATAGCTCTCCTTTATTGAGTTCCTATGTGTAGCAGGCCATAAGCTAGGTGTTGTAGTATCTCAGTTAATCCTCCTGGAAATAGAAAAAGTATAATAAACTTACCCAAAAGTACAGCTAATAAGTGGAATATTTGAGATTTGAACCAAGGCTTAATGCCTAAGCCTGGTCTTACTGTTGTGCTTTCCTACTTCCTTAATTGTTGGAAAGCTTTCCTAAGTTTTGTATTTTAGGTGGAAGCTGGAAGCTCCACCCACAGCTGTGGGTTTTACCCTTTGAGACCACAAAAACATACTAATCACCTTCCACTTTGCCAGCCTGCAAATAATTAAAAACAGGTGACCTGACTCCAAGCCCTTTCTTCTCCAAGGTAGGCATCCTTCACCTATTTGCTCTCCTATAAAATGGCTCCAGGGCCCCTTCATGGCTGGGTCTTCACTTCTGTCGTGTTTCAGTGTGTCCCTGTTGTTCTTTAAGGGCAGCACTCAGAACGAAGAACACTCTGCAGGTGTGGCCCCAGGCCCAGTGAGGCAGGAAGAGCACACGCACTCTGGACCCCTGCTTCAGGGTAAGTCTCCCTCTGCTGCGCTCGAGTTATACCAGGTCGCCTCTAGCCTCTACACATACAGTTGGCTTTTTAGGGCTAAGTGTATGACTTCCCATTTATACCTATTAAATCCCACCTTGTTATACCCAGGACATCGCTTTAGTCTGCTGAGAGCCTTCTAAATCCTGCTCTTGTCATCCAACGTAGTTGCTAACTCTCTCAGCAAATTTGATCACTCTGTTCTGTGAACCCTTCCAAGTCATTAATAACAATGTTGACTGAGACCCCGGAGCAAATAACTAGAGACCTCCCTGAAAGTTGACACAGATTCATTAATCATTAGTCTTTGTGTGTGATGGTTCAACCAATTACAAATCCACTTAACTGTACCAGGCTCACAGGTCTCTATCCTGCTGAAACCCACCAGCCTGCTAACCCCGTCAACAAAGGAAATGAGCTTAGTCTGGCATAACCGGTTCTGAGTGAGCTCCTGTTGTTTTATGAAGATTAGTCTGGCGGGGTGGATCCTGAACCCACACTGCTTCCCCTGATGGGGTCTGTGCATAAGCTGGGAGTTGCGATCTGTAATCACTCCCAGAACTCTAACAGGCCAGAGCTCCCAATTACCTACCCTAACACAACAAAAGATACTTAAATGCAAAAGACCGGCCTGAAGGTAGATTGCAAAATTTATCTTTGGTTCTCTGACATTGTTCTGATCCCTTTTCTATTTTGTGGTGTCTTCTTTTCCCTACCCCATATGAATCCTGGGACTTCGTGAGACCCTGTAACCTTGTGAGACCCTGTGACCTCCCAAGGCTCCCCACTCGGTATCTTATTTCATTCCTGCCCTCCCTGAAATGCCCCAAATGAACTTTTCCTGAACCACTCCCCTCCATCCTATTTCTTAATGTACTGATCTCAGAGAGATATAAAGGAAAAAGCAACTGAGTTGAAAAATCACGTTGAAGTATGAATGATTGATTGTCCTGTAAGAATGTTGGTATTTTTGAAACAGGAGCAGAGTTAACCCCAAATAATCTCTAGTTAGTGAATGAGAAGCCATGTGATAAAATTTGAGTAAACAATTGCAAGGAGAATTGACAATCTCTTTTGCTGGGGAGCTCTTCTACTAGTCAAGCGTCTTGAATGCAAATAACAGAAACGCACTCTGATTACCCTAACCAGAAAAGAGATTTAGAAACAGTTTCAGATACTGTCCTCAGAACTGATGAGGAGGCTCAGAAGTGAGACAGAATCTAAGAAAGCCTAGGCAGCCAAGAACTCGTTCAGATCACGCAACAAAAAACAGGCTATCGAGAAAGCTGTAGCAGGCTCCACTGCTAATGGACTCTTGCATCTACTGGACACTCACTACTAAGTCCCTAGACACATGAATCTCTGCCTCTGCTGTCTAGAAGAGTTTTGACTGCCCCCCCCCCAAATTCAAATATCAGGGTCAAAGCATCCATCGGCCAACCCAGGGCCACATTGCCACTCCCAATGCCAGGGAGCAGGAAGAAGGCTACCTTCCCCTCCTTGGCTTTCCTAATGGGAGACTTGTCCTTCTCACCCTCACCTCTTATTTTAGGATTCAGAAGTAAAGCATCCTAGAGCATGAGAAATGTCCCAAAAAACTCCTAAATCTCATTAAGTTTTACCATGTACTTTTACTGAGGGTCTGCCCCTTCTATAGTCATTTGTGGAGGCTGCAAGGAAATTGCTACCTGCAAGAGTCACTGGAGTAGTACCGTAGCAATGTAATTCTGATCTGTCACTGCTCCCAAGCACAGCAGCCAGAATCTTGACAAGCCACATTTTTAAAGAACTTCTCGTTAGAATACAATGCACATATAAAGAAGTGCACAAATCACAAATGTATAGTGCTATGAAATTTCACAATGTGAACATACTTGTTCAAGAAATAGTGCCAGCACCCCGGGTGTTCCTCATCCTGTGTCAGTCACTACCTCCCCAAGGTAAACCCTATCCTGACATCTAGCATGATAGATTTGTTTTCCCTGTTTTTAAATTTTAAAATGCAGAATCCTATAGTATTTTATTTTTTTATGACCGTCTTCTTTCTCTGAACATTTTGTTTGTGAATTTTACCCGTATTGTTGGGTATGGTTGTAATTGACCAACCACTTCTAGAAGATCACTATTGCACTAGTTGGCTGTCCCCAGGGGCCCTGGGACTTACAGCCATTATATACTGAGATCTGCCCAGAAAGCAGAATCTCTAGACATTTGTTATAGTCACAAGAAATTTGGATCCAAGCATGATTAGTTGCAGTATACTCGAGGAATACCACGTTCCTGTTATAATGTGCTAAAACCAGGTTATTCTAAGCAATAACAGTAGTGATAAAGATGTAAAGAATATCTCAGATTTACCAAAGTGTTTCATATGAGTTTAACCTACTCTACGATGTGTCCTCTTAGCTTGAAAATATTTGCACCAGAAAGAGAATTCAACTTAACAAGTAAAAGGCTTGGTTTATTTGAGAGTATTTGGAGTGCATGGGGTATTGGGCTTGTTTTGTGACAAACAAGGGCTGCCTGTGCACTTGGACATGCCCAAGTGAGCCATCCTTAAGCCCAGTGCAATCGTCTCAAAACACATGGGTGATTTGGGGTAGACTGGGCTTGAGAAATCATGACAGCAAGAGAAAGGTTACTGATGCAACTAGAGATCACAAAACAGATTTACAAAGAGGCTGCTGATGGAGACAAGGAGATGCACTAGTAGAGGGGCCAGCCTTGGGCAGGACGAGGAATGCCAGTTGATCAGACCTAAAACATTTATGCTCTCCCAAAAATGTGCTCCAGAAAAGCAGGTTGAAGATTAAATTGCACCTCCCTGGGGGCACCCACAGTCATTTGATAGTGCACTTGTGGGGTAGAGGGATCTAGAGGTGAGAAGCCAGGGGGAGGGAAGGCATGGCTAGCAGGGCTTTGTGGGGAGAAGAATTCCTGGCTCTCAGCTGTTTGTTCTGTAAATGGAAGAAGAAAGTACTTTGCATTCCATAGGTCTCTGAATAAAGCCTTCAGAGGTTTTGAAACCTCTCTGTTCCTGATTAACTCATACCAATGGGACAAAGAGAGGTTGCTGCAAGTCTGTGAGTCCCCAGTTAGTGAGGAAGGCAGTTAGATGACAAGTCTGAAGCCTGGTTGCTGACAAAGGAGGAAACCTGAGGGGGCCACGACTGTGCCCCATGGGCTAGCCTTTTCCCAGCCCTAATGTCTGATTCTCTCTGCTTCCCATCCCCAGCCCAGCCCCAGACTCAGAATCTTGTTTATAACTGGATGGGGATGGGAACGGGATCAGTAATATAAAGAGGAAAAAGCAGAGAGATGAAAGAATCGGAGCAAGAAGTACAAATTGAGAGGCTGCCAGGATTAGGAAGAGAGAGTGGGAAGAGAGGAAAGAGGTATGTCTTAGAGTCCTATGTCCACACTACCCCCCACCAAACCATGAATTTCCCCCAACGTGAATGACAGCAAAGGGAAGCCATGAAGAGACATTGTCGGAGGGGTAGGCAGAGGAGGGCTCCTGTGGGCCGAGAGACAAACTTCTGATTTTATGCTTCACTTCAGTATTCAGTGACATTTGTCTGCCGAAGTCCTTTTGAAAAAGAAACTTGGTATGGATAGCTGAGTACCCTTCAAATCAGGTCCAGAGTCTCAACAATTATGTGTATCTACATGTCTTAGACACTGTTTTAGAAGTTGCAGGAGGTATGAAAATAGGACAGAAGAATGTCTTTCTCCTCTTACCTACCAGGGAGTATAGGACAGATTATGGTCAGGGCCAGAGGTGGGATAGATACCAAATAAGATACTGAAGACCAGGAAGGGGAGAGAATTCACCCTAGTAAAGTAAGCAAGGTTTCTACCAAAAGGAAAGCATACTTAGGAAGAGCATTGAAAAATAGAGGGTGGGACACCAAGACCCACAAGTGGGTGTTTGAAATGTGTAGCCAAAGCTTAGAGGGCTACAAGAAGATGGGCTAGAAGGAAGAAAAGCCATACTCTGAAGGCATTTGAATGCCAGAGTTTGGGTTTTATTTGATTAGCAATGATGTGGGGGGAAAAGGCAGAAGAAAAATTATTAAATTTCCTTACTACCTACAGCCCACTGACAAGTCCTTGAAACAGGCAGAGTGACATTCCTCTAGAGACACAACTGCCTTGGTGTTGACACTCTGCTAAGGGCAAAAAGCAATCCTAGCCCAACCTGGATCCTGTAAGTCTACTTTAACATATAAAAATTCTTTTAGAAAGCTCCTTTATCTCTAAACCCCCAAGACACATGTTGGCAATCACCCCCCAAGCATATGGCCCACCGATATACATCTGAAGGTTTTCATGACTAAGGTTTTATTGGATGGTAATAAACGACCTTTCCCAACTAGCCCCCTCAAGGTCCTGGAAACCTTGCTTCCAAATTCCTTAGAGACTTACATGCTATCCCTAATCCTCTCTCAACTTGAAAGTATATAATGGGCCACTCGTCATGACCCTGGTGCAGCTCTTTCTGCCCATGGGTTCTGTCCTCATGCTTTAATAAAATCACCTTTTTGCACCAAAGACATCTCAAGAATTCTTTCTTGATCATCAGCTTCAAACCCTAACATTCTTTCCTACACCAAACAACAGGGAGCCATTGAATACTTTTCTACAGGAAAGTTTCCATGATCAAGTTGCATTTTAAGAATCTTCGAACACTGAAAAAATTAAATTAAAAAAGAAAAGGGGGCGCCTGGGTGGCTCAGTGGGTTAAAGCCTCTGGCTTCAGCTCAGGTCATGATCTCGGGGTCCTGGGATCAAGCCCCACATCGGGCTCTCTCCTTGGCAGGGGGCCTGCTTCCCCTTCTCTCTCTCTGCCTACTTGTGATCTCTCTCTCTCTCTGTCAAATAAATAAATAAAATCTTAAAAAAAAAAAAAGGAAGCGTAATCTAGCAACAATGTAAGTGATTGGGATTGGCAAGGATTCCAGTTAGAAGACTACTGGTATAGTCTAGAGGGGAGTAAGAGCCTGATCTAGGCTTGGGGCAATAGAAATGGAAGGATAGGATAGATAGAGATACATATATTTTTAAATGTTTCATTGATAAAATTTACAGAACTTAGCTATCGGTTACATAGAGTTGGCACAAGAAAGGAATAGTGACTCCAAGGTTTGTGTTCAGACCTGACAGAAGTGTAATGGTGCCATTAATAGAAATAGAGAAATCAGGCAGAAGCTCAGGAGTGTTGTGGGGGGTTGGGCACAGAAGGCAAGGAGAGAACTTAGTTTGGAGATGTCCTGAAATGTTAGTAGCATTTCTATATAAATTTTCTAGAAGGAGGTTGAAAGGTGGAAAGTAACTGAGTTGCAGCTGAACACATAGGCATAATTACCATCTTCATAGCAATAGGAGAAGCTGAAATCACCAAAAATTGAATGGCTAACACACAACTGAGAGCTCACCGTACACCAGGAGCTGTGCTGAGGTAATACAGGCACTACATGGAATCCTCACAACATCCCCATGTGGTTGACACTGTCATTATCCACAGGTATAGACGAACAAAATTGAGGGTTACACAGATTAAGTGAACAAGGATTTGAACCCAGGTAATTTGGCTCCAAAGGCTGCACTCTCGGCCACCTGACTCAACTGCATCTCAAATTCTGACAGAGCAAGACTTTTTGCGGGGGAGGGATGATTGGTGGGGAAATGGACACAGCAGGTTGTGAAAGGAAAAACAAACAAAAAACCCAAGGGAACAGAACACAGGAATGGTGGGACCATGGGAAGCAGATATAAAGCTTAAACAAATTTATAAGTCTCAGAGGTCCTGAAGAGGAGCCCAGGACAGGCTAACTGACATAAGAAGCTCTGGAGGAGGTGGGAAGGGACAGAATTAGAACCAGGAAAGGGGTTAGCTTGGGCAAGGAAGAGAGAAACTTCTCTGGAACCAAGGAGGAGCAAGAAGGTAGAAATGCAGAGGAATCTTGAGGAGAAGCTGAGCAGTCTGAGGGAAATAGGCGTTAGGGGTTGAATTGTGTCTCCCCCAAAAGGTGTTGAAGTCCTAACCCTCAGTACCTGTGAATGTGACCTTTTTTGGAAATAGAATCTTTGTAGATGATCAAGTTATGATGAGGTTGGCAGGATGGGCCCTAGTCCAATGGGACTGTGTCCTTATAAAGAGGAGAGATTTGGACACAGAGACAGACACAGAGGGAATGCCATGTGAAGATGAAGGCAGAGATTGGGGTTATATGTCAACAAGCCAAGGAACACCAAATATTGCCAGAAGACCACCAGAGTCCAGGAGAGAGGCATGGAACAGATTCTTCCTCACACCCTCAGAAGGAACGAATTCTGCCAATACCTTGATCTTGGACTTCCAGCCTCCGAAACTGTGAGAGAACAAATTTTTGTTGTTTAAGCCACCCAGTCTGTGATACTTTGTTATGGCTGCCCTAGCAAGCTAAGACAGTGGTCTTGACCTTCTCAGGAAATGGAAGATGTGTTCTTTACACCACACAGCCTCTGTAGAGAGAAGCTTCCAGCTCGGTCCAGGGCCAACCCAGGTGCTGGCTGGTAGAGATAATAATAAGAGTCTAGTAATACTGTAAGGGCAGCCTTTGGCCAGAGCTGGGGAGGAATCAAATGGGAAAAGTCTTCTTCCCATCCCCCTTTAGGGACTGATGGAGCAACTGCTTTCCCTATCTGGCTTGACTCCCTAGGTGCCCTGGCGACAGGGTGCAGGAGTGGGAGATGAATGCAGTCCCCAAGCTGACCACCACTGAAGCAAGCACTTACAAGGCCCATGCATGCAGAGAGTCTCTCTGGGGTGAACTCACGGCTGTGAGCGGGGCTCCAGGATATCAGGCTCACTGTGGAGGTCGTCCTTAACATAAGATTGTTCTTAGAAGATACTGTCGGTTACATGTGAACCCCTTGAAGTGTTGTGCCGAGATTGACTTTTTTTATTTCTTGGAGGAGGAAAGGGAGGAATTAATTTTATTTTCATGTTGTCTATGAGTCTGTTGTCCCCAGTAGCCCTACTGGTCAGGGACTATGTATCATTCTTTTTGACATCCCCACAGCACCTAACCTAGGACCTGGCATTTAGTCACTTCCTGAAGAACAGAGAGGGGTTGTTCAAGAACTTCTTGAATACTTAGAATAAGGACGATCGTTTTGAGGAGGGCCTGTTTCCATGTTTTTGATTGCAAATGCAGATTTGGAACCCTGAAACCCATTTAGAAGCGCAGCTAAAGTTCACCCAATGTTGAGACATTTCTTACACCATTGACACCACCTTCCCAGGTCATAAGCCACTGTTCCTCTCCATTAGTGTGGTGCAATGAGTTTTTTTCCTGTCTGGAAAAAAAGGATTATAACAAAATAAGGAGTATTCAAGAAGGAAAATACTGGAAGGCAGAATTTTTAAATGCAGCAATTCACTAGGAGCCTGGAGACTGTTTAAGCACAATTGACTGAAAGCGCACAGTCGGGTAGGAGGTAGGGTGGGAGGAGGCACAAAGGAGAGAGTATGAAATGGACCAAAATACCAGGCACTTGAATAAGTTCTGTTTCCTAACTAGTCAGCAGAATCCAAGTGAAAGATAGCCCAAGGTGAGGGAAAGAAAGGGAAGGAAGTGGATGATTAGGAGTAAAGTGGAAACCAGGTAATTAAAAATATATAAATAAGGAAGAGCTTTGCAAAGAACTCTTTATTTTTTTTTAAGATTTTATTTATTTAGGGGCGCCTGGGTGGCTCAGTTGGTTAAGCGACTGCTTTCGGCTCAGGTCATGATCCTGGAGTCCCGGGATCGAGTCCCACATCGGGCTCCCTGCTCAGCATTCAGCAGGGAGTCTGCTTCTCCCTCTGACCTCTCCCCTCTCATGCTTTCTCTCTCTCTCAAATAAATAAAATCTTTTTAAAAAAAATTTTTTTTTATTTATATAATAGAGAGAGAGAGAGAGATCACAAGTAGGCAGAGAGGCAGGCAGAGAGAGAGGGGGAAGGAAGCAGGCTCCCCTCCGAGCAGGGAGCCCGATGCGGGGCTTGATCCCAGGACCCTGAAGTTCAGAGAGGGTGTGTAATTTATTCAAAGTCACACAGCTAATAAGAGCTCTTTAAGCAATGAAACTGATCCAAGCTAGAAAATCATGGAGACTCACTAACTCAACAACAATACCACAGGTGTATATAGCACTTGACAAGGTGCTTCATGTACATCAACCTGGAGAGAAAGGCAGGAGTTGCTATTTCCACTTTACAGGAGGGAGAGCTGAAGTTCAGAGAGGGTATGTAATTTATTCAAAGTCACACAGCTAATAAGTGGCAGAGCCTGCGCTCTAGCACTCAGAATAGAAAAGGATTTAGTTCACGGCTAAATGAATTACCTTCATCATATCTAGAGAGGTGATAAAGAGAGTCTCCAAATTTTCCACTAAAATAGGCAAAAAGAAGTATTTTCCCCACCATGTAGCAGCATCCTGTAGTTTAAGCACGGTTTTGGGAATCAGATCTAGGCTTCAACCTTGGCTCTTCTACCTACTAACTAGAGACCATGATCAAGCTGTTTAATCTCTCTGAGCTCTGTTTCTGTAACTATAAAATAGCAGTAATACTTCCTGGAATTATTTTGAGTGGGGAAAAAATATAATTAGGTATGTAACCAACTGCTAATATTAAGTGCTTGGTTTTTCTAATAATAAAAATATCTGTCCTATTGAAAAAGTAAATTTTGAACTTTTTTTAAAGATTGTATTTATTTATTTATTTATTTATTTATTTATTTATTTGACAGAAAGAGATCACAAGTAGGCAGAGAGGCAGGCAGAGAGATAGGGAAGCAGGCTCCCCGCTGAGCAGAGAGCCTGATGCGGGACTCGATCCCAGGACCCTGAGATCGTGACCCGAGCCGAAGGCAGAGGCTTAACCCACTGAGCCACCCAGGCGCCCCTAAATTTTAAACTGTTAAGAAACAAAATCATAACTCACTGAAGAGTATGCTCATTTTATTCTAGCTTTCGACACCTCAGCCTGGTGTCAGATTGTTCTACCATCAGGACACTGCTATGGTCTTCAGATGTTGGGAGCAGAATTACTAGGGGTGAGGATAAACTGTATGCAAAGGGCTGGGCGGCATAAACAGGAATGACAGTCACACCTCATTGCCTGGGAAGATGAGCACCCAGTCAAATCCCCGGATGGAGTCTAATAACCTGGGACTAAGGTTACACGCACCACCCAGCACCTACATGCTAACTCCTGTATCCTCAAAGGACCCTGTGAAGTAACTACTGGTATTAATCCCGTTTCACAGGTGTGGAAACTAAGGCCTATAGAGATTGACTAATTTGCTCAAGATCAAGTTAAATGGGGATTGATCTGATTCCCAGTTCTGTGTTCTAAACCCATAGGTTTCATGAATTAGTAACTTTAAAATTCAGGAATTGATACAGAGTTGCCAATTCATATGAAAGATAAGAATATAATTTCTAGGATATATCATTCATGTGTGCATTTATTAATACACATTCATTGATGTCTACTGTGTCCCAGGTACTGTCTTAGGGGCTGGGGTTACAGCAATGAACAAAGCCAAGTCTCTGCCTCCTGTCATTGTCACTGATCATGTTTTAATACCAAGGATGTTTTAATACAAAAAAGATGCTTAAAAGATGCGTTATTATAAAAAACATGAGAAATAGTAATACCGTACATAGGTAATAGTAAGTCCAAACACAGAAATAAGAATAATAATAATATAAAACATAAGAAAAAGGATTGGAGATAATAATATCAAACAGGAAAACTACCGAACACAAGAAAGAAGACTGTTTTAAAAGATAGGAAAGAATCTCAAAATAAAAGTAAGTTCTTCCCATGAAAGGATATTTAGAACCTATACCAACAAAACACAGAAAAGTACAAGATCAATTTTTATTTTATGGTACTAAACTACATGTCTTTTTTTGCCAGTTTGGAAATTTATATTCAACAGTGCACGAGAAAGTGGAGTTTGATAGTCCAACTTGTTTAGGTAGCTCATTTCAAATCATAGTATTTATAGAAATTTGTTTCTCATGTAACTACGCAGGTAAAAAAGGAAACAATCTTCTAGCGCTGCATCTCCCAATTTTGGGTGAAACAAGAATTTCCCCAGCTCCTACCTCGCCATTCTTCCCTCCACTATGAGGGAGACCAGGGAAAGCAGGACGTGAGGGCAGGGCAGGTGTCCAGCTGGGCAGGCCTGCAGGGGTCTGACCACCCATCTGGAAGCAGGTGGGCATTTCTCCAACAGGGATGCTGCAGACAGGTGGGGACACTTCCACAAAGACTAGCAAGGTCTAAGACTATGCCAGGGAACTGTCCCAAACTTCAGTTCCCCAAAGTCCCCTTCTCTCTCTTCAGAAGGCCCCCATGAAAATGCAAATATTTCTGAGATGTTAAGCTTATCAGCTAACACTTTCCTTATCAGCCACAACACCTTTGTTATCAGCAAACACCCTGGCTTAAATTATTTGACAACTTTCCAAGTGTGTGTGGGAAAGAGACCCTGCTTTGTCCCCCATAGGGAGAGGTGAAGAGTAGAGATATGGTTTGGGGAATGCAAGGTGGGAGGAGAGAATAGTCACAGGAGAACCAAAGATAGGTCCCCACTAACTTGACCCTTTCTCTACTGGCCTTGCACTCATGGGAGAGGGACAGAAGGAGCGCAGGAGGGGTGTGTGTGTGTGTGTCTTTGTGTGTCATCTATGAGAGGACTCCTGGGAAGCAGACATCAAGTTCTGAAAAGAGGATCGCAGGCAAGTTTACGAGGCCTGAGTGGAGCACGTAGGCTCTCAAGGGATGGCTGATGTGTTGTTCAGTGGACTCATTTAAAAAAAAAATCACAGCCAGCTGCTCTCCTAATACCCAACTTATTATTGCTTCCCTTCTAAAAGGCCATTTGAAAATGTACCCTTATCCACTCCAGATCACTTTAAGCACTTAGTAAGTAGTTACAATATGACAAAGTTGTTGACTGCTATGAGATGCTAAAAGTTATAACCCGGGCCAGGTAGCTGGGAGCAGGGAGCTCTGGCCAGTGCAGGGGTTGCAGTGTAGTGTTGTCAGTGGTTGACCATTGAACCAGGTCCTGCTCCCCAGGCCACACCTTCCAGCTGTATGCTCAACATAGATGGGATATGCTCCTCCTTCTCTCCATCAGTGCCATCTACAGATGTGTACTCCCCCTACCCCTTGGCATCATTCGCTCCCTTTGTTTTCCCCTAAATTCTTCTGGGAATATTCCATTAATAGGCCTTACTGTGGTTCCAGGGACCATGAAAAAGGCAATCACTTATTAAAAATAACATTTTAAATACCATTTAATTCTTCAGATAAGCGGTTACAAGATAAGGGCAATGATCAATATATAAAATTATAAACATAATGTCATCCCAACACTGCAAAAATATAGTATTACATATATACACATATAGAAAAGGAAGATAGAAATAAAATACACCACAATATTGATATAGTTCATATTAACACTGGTTATCTCCAAGAACTGAGGTTGAGAGTGACTTCTATTGCCTTTCCTCAAATCCAACCACTTCTCTCCAGATTCCTTGTTGTCACCTAGTCAAGTCACTATCACTTCTCACCTGGACTTCTACAGCAGCCTCCTAACTTGTCTTTCTTTAGCTGGTCTTGCCAATTCATTCACCACCAATCACCACCACCAATCACCACCACCAATCAAAAGTGATCTTGTTCAAATGCAAATCTGGGGATAATGGAGAGAGGGTAACAAACTGGCACCAGCTGCTGGCTCCTTGCATGAAACCCATCCCTGAAAATACCAAAGAAGCAAAAGTGAGTTTAATGGATCCCAATACTTATTGCAAAAATTGTTTGTATGCTTGTTTGTTGGCTGGTAGGAGGTCCAAAGTTGGTTAGATCTTGGCATGTGTTGCAAGTTCAGAGAATGGCAGCCTAGAGTAGACAAGGGCTAGAAACTTTGGATGGTATATTAGTTTCCAATTGCTGTATAACGAATTACCACAAACATAGCTTACAACAACGAACATTTATTATCACCCAGTTCCTGTGGGTCAGGAGTTCAGGCATGGCTTAGCTGGGTTCTCTGCTCAGGATTGCAATCAAAGTA
>CM052900.1:74238130-74378136 GCA_028534135.1 Potos flavus | reverse complement strand
GAGAGTGGGGGTTGGGTGAGCCTGGTGGTGGGTATTGAGGAGGGCACGTATTGCATGGAGCACTGGATGTGGTGCGTGAACAATGAATCTTGGAACACTGAAAAAATAAAATTAAAAAAAAAAAAAAAGAAGTAGGGCTTCTTAGAGGACTGAGTTGAAGTCTGGGGCAGAGAAAGTATAAGGTGAACCTGTAATTTTTTTTTGCCAGAGGCAAGGAAGTTCTTAAAGAATGATAAGGATACACAAATGCCAGCTTGAAGAGATTTCCACTGGGCAAATTGAGAACAATTTGAGTATCAAAATCAATGATAGTAAAAACCTTTAATTCATTGAATAAAATAGGAAAGAAACAATGAATCCTTACCGATATAAAATAATAAATGAGTAAATTAGAAGTTTGTTGAGGACTAGGATAGTTACATAGTTTCATATTTTTTCACACATAATATTTATTAATTAACAAAAAGAAAAGAACTTGAAACTGGAGAAGCCTGAGGGACATCATCTTAATAAAGCAAAGTTAACAATCAATAATGGGAAACATTGAAATTTGCACCACCCAGTAGGATGCACTGAGAATAACACAGCATCATTTCTGTGTTGTTCCTTCCAAAGAATTCATAACCTGAATCTAATTCAAGGAAATAGGAGACGAACCTAAATGAAAAGACAGTCTACAAAATAATTGGCCTCCAATCTTCAAACGTGGCAAGGACATGACAGTCAATGAGAGATGAAAGAACAGTCCCACACTGAAGTGAACCAGAGAGACCTGACATATGCAATGCGTGGTTTTGCACTGGATCCTTCAGCTGTAAAAAGTAGGATTGCCACACTTAAATTCGGAATGAGGTCTGATGGCAGTAATGCTTTGAGGTTAATTTTCTGATTTTGTTGGTTGTATTGTTGGTATATAGAAGAATGTATTGATTTGTAGGAAATATCAGAGTTCTGGGCTGATAAAGAATCAGATTGGCAATCTATTCTCAAATGGTCAAGGAGAAATAGTCATTTCTATAGTACTCATAGCATTTCTGGAACTTTGTAGTGGGCTGTGGTCCACCTGAGCAGGCTGTCCTCCGTCTCGGCCTTGTGGGCCCTCCCCAAACAGTGGGAGTGGAGAGCAATAGTATGTTGCTGATCTCGGGCTGTGGAAAGGAGCTGCTATTGTAGGCATAGCAGCAGCTGACTGAGTGTGGCTCAAGATTTTCTGTCCACATTTCTGTTTTAACTTCACTGACAAATCATTCTCACAATTCTCAAAAGATTTGCCCCCCCCCAAAAAAAAAAGATTTGCCCCATCTGTAACATAAGCACCAAATCAAAGACCCAGTTCTTGCTCTAAAATCTCTTCCATTCTTCAGACTACAGATCTCTGTCTGTCCCTGAATCTTCCTAAACCAACGAGGCATCTGGGTCTCTTCAGAAATAGATTTACTTGCTATTATATTATGGGGAATGTTGCTGATTTTTACGTGAGATTTCCTGCTTTCTCTCAGCAAGTGACTAAACTGGTTACAACTAATTCTGCTGGGAGGTAACCAGTTGTTTTTACACAATCCTGCAGCCATTTCCATGAATTAACTTGGGAGCATTGCAGACCCTGGAAAAGCAACATAAGGCTCTGGTGCCTGATAGCTTTAGTAGGATTTAGCAGCCTCAGCAATGGACTGAATATAAAGAAACATAAAATCTATTAACAGCTGTTCCTGAGAATGTCTGTGCAGTCTGGGTGAGATAAAGAATCTCTCTATCCTTGTGGGTAATATGATGATAACACCACTAGCCCATACCTATTGTCAAGGTGTGTGTAAGGATAAACAGAGTGTGCTTAGAGAGTCCTGAGCTCTTTATTAAGAGTGTATAGTTCTGTTGTATGTAATCAGTGCTTATTGGAAGGGAGCAATTTTAAGCCCTAGTTCTACTAAATAAAATTAAATACCTACATCATAGGTAATAAGATTGTATTTCAAACTTTATTTATTTATTTATTCAACACACATTCGTTGAGCACATACGCTGCACTGGCTACCATACAGGAACAAAGGATGCAGCCATGATAATAGCTCATGGAGCATAGAATCTAGTGGGGAGATGTGCACCTAGCCAGTCCTCACAAGTGCAGGGAGGGACAACAAGAATAGAAAAGTATCCCTCAAAAAATTAAAAATGAGACTATCACAGGATCCAGCAATTACACTTTTGGATATATATGTGAAGGAAACAAAATCACTGTCTTGGAGAGATATGTGCACCCGTATGTTCATTGCAGCATTATTTGCAGTATCCAAGACATGGAAACAACCTAAGTGTTCATCGATGAAAGAGTGAATGAATAAAGAAAATGTGGTGTGTACACCAATACACATACACACAATGGACTGACAGTCATAAATAGAAAGGAAATCCTGCTATTGGGGATAGCGGGATGAACCCTGAGGGCATTACAGTAAATGAAATAATCAGCCAAAGACAGACAAATACTCTATGATATCACTTGAATGTGAAATCTAAGAAAAACCCAACTCATAGAAACAGAACATATTGGTAAGGGGTGGGAAGTGGGGGAAATGGGTGAAGATGGTCAAAAGGTACAAACTTCCAAACACGTTCTGTGGATGGCACA
Organism: Potos flavus; assembly: GCA_028534135.1. Taxonomy (NCBI): domain Eukaryota; kingdom Metazoa; phylum Chordata; class Mammalia; order Carnivora; family Procyonidae; genus Potos; species Potos flavus. The sequence continues at coordinate 74,375,510 of CM052900.1, read as the reverse complement.
TAGAGCTAACAATACTGTATTGTATACTGGGTAGTTGCTAAGAGAGTAGATCTTAAAAGTTCTCATCGCAAGAAAAAAGATGTAACTATGTGTGGTGAGCGATATTAACTAAACTTATCATGGTGATCATTTTGCATTATGTACATATAGCAAATCTGTTGTACACCCGAAACATTTACAATGTTATATGTCAATTACATCTAAATAAGACAGAGAACCAGACTGTTTCAACTTCAGTGAAAATAGCTATTATCAAGCAATTAAAAAAAAAAATCACAGGTCTGGGAGTCAGAAGAGGATCTGAGACCCAGTTCTCCTGCTTATTGCTACACGAGCCTCAAGAAGTTACTTAACTCTGACAGCCTTGATTTCATTAGGCATTCTGTGAAAATCAGCACAGCAACACCTGCACACCCTTTTCATGAGATTCTTAGGAAGCCCAAATGAGATAATCAATGTGAAAGCAATTAGAAAACTCCAGAAATATGAGTTTTAGATTATTGCAGAGTCTTTATACAACATTTGAGCGTGGTTGTTTTTGTTTGCCCTGGCCACTCTGGGTGGAAGGAGTCACGTGGTACAAATGTGTGTCACCGTGCTTACCAGAGGTGTCCTTGTCAAGTCCTACCAGGTGCTGTGGAGATGACTGTACCCAGACATTACTGATCCACCACTGCTTGCCTCTGTCCACTAGCCTCGGTCCTGTTCTTTTCACCATTTTTAACAACAAATTGGATGGAAACACAGGAAGACGTTTATCAATGTAAAGTACAAATGAAACTAAGAATAGAAAATACAAAGATTGACAGTCAGAATCCAGGATCCCATCTCCCCAGGATAACAAGATGAAATATAATCAAGATAAATGTAAAGTCCTGTATTTAGCGTCACAAAAATAACTGCAGAGCAGCACAAACAAAAAGACCAGAATGTTGCTTGACTCTTCTTTTGGTATTTCACATGTAAACAGTGTGCTGCTTTCACAGAGCACTTGCCTCTTATTTAATCACTTAGGAAGTTAGCTTTTGGGAATCTGATATGTTAGATAAAAATTTACTCTGGTGTATCCTTTTGGTTGCAAATTCAGTATTTCCTTATTTAGGTTTAATTAAGTCTGAGTTCACGGACATCACCAAGTATAGCTGCAGCCTAATCTTTGTCATACCTAAAAGTGTCAAGGATTCGACAGTGAGGCATGGCCAAGGCTAGGATGAGATATAAGATTTCCCCCTTAAACTTAGAATCCTGCCTTTTCTGTAATCTCCATCTCCTCTTAGAAACTTGTCCCAGTCTTCCCAGTTGCAATGAATCAGTTTTTCACTATATTCCCATATACAGATAAATGTAGGTGTATAGGACTCTTCACTTTTTTTTTTAGGTTGAACATTCTTTTTTTTAATTAATTTTATTTTATTTTTTCAGTGTTCCAAGATTCATTGTTTATGCACCACACCCAGTGCTCCATGCAATACATGCCCCCCCATTACCCACCACCAGGCTCACGCCCCCACCCCCCTCCCTTCTCAAACCCTCAGTTTGTTTCTCAGAGTTCACAATCTCTCACTGTCTTAATTAATTCCGTTATCCTGGACCAACCAACTCACCCACCCCAAATTCAACTCTAGATACAGCCTCTTGAAAGGTAAGATCCATGCCTTAAGCCTTATAAATCTTCAATACTCTATCACAGAGATTTGCTCATATTAGGGACTCAATAAATACAGGCAGAATTGAGTGATGATAAAAGAGCCCATTCTTTGCAGTCACGCTGACATTTGACTCACTGTTTTACCAGTTTACTAAGTTCCGTCTAGTTACTTTTACCCCCTGAATTTTGTTTTGTTTTTATTTTCAGCTTCAAAAATGGCATATGATAACCACCTTATGGAGGATTCTCTGAGTACTAAATACTAGACAAATTCCTAGGTTAAATAAATGCTAGTTTCCTTCCCCCTTCCATTGCTAGCTCACTGGCTTTACTGAGGTCCAGAAGAGTTTCTTTAAATGGAATAATCAGAATAAGACACCCTGACTAGTCTTCCTAAGTTCCTGTAGAGAGATCAGATATCAGTGGCTTCTGGTCCCCAACAGCCCACAGTCCCTGCAGACTCTCCTAGTGCCTGACTAATCCTTAGAGTCACCGCAAGGCAGCTGTTTTTCTATAAGTCAGTCATGCGGGACTATTTGGGAAGCATGGGGTTTCTTTCCCTTACCACTGTCCATAACAGCATTCCATCTGCACAGACCTGGGTGCTTGGACCTCACAATTGTTTGCAATTCAGCAAATGTTTGCTTGCTTCCTGTGTATCAGGAACTGTTCTAGTTCCAAAAGAGATTTAAAAGTCGACTAAAATATAATTGTGCCCTCAAGGAATTCAGTCTACTGAGAGTCGTGGAATATACTTAACAAACTAGTCTCCCACAGAGCAGAATGTGATAACAGCCAATAAAGAGACGTGCCCTGGGGTGCTCGCCAGGACTCCAAAGTGGAAGGTCTACTCTAGATCTCATCGGGAAAGGGTATGCAGGGAGAGCGGTATTTGAAATGCACTTACGAGGATGAATGGGTATCTCTGGGGGTAGAGAGGGAATACTTAGGGTATTCCTTCCACCCAGGGGCAGGTGTAGTGTGGTGTAGGAAGGGATAGAAGTAAAGCCATAGAGGTGGAAAAGAATGGGAGGTATTCAAGCCACAGCCAGCACACAACTTGGCCAGACCTAAGGCATAAACACTGGAGGAGCAAGTCAAGAAGTTTGGTATAGAAGGTAGATTCTGAAATGGCTCCTAGCAATCGCCTCCTAATACTCACACCCTTCTTGCGGACTCCCCATCACCAACCCCCATACAATAAGGCCATAAAAGCCTAGACAGGCCCCTTCAAGACGAATACTCATGTTCAAGTGGGGAAGGGGGGCTATCTTATAAAAATAGAAAGTAGAATGGTGGTTTCTAGGGCTGGGTGAGGAGGAAATGAGTTGTTCGATGAGAATAGAGTTTTAGTTTTGCAAGATGAGAAAGTTCTGGAGATCAGTTGCACAACAATATGAGTATACTCAAAAATATACTTAAAAATTATTAAGCTAGTGAAGCAGAGCTCACTAGAGGAGCAGTTTTTTTGATGGCAGTGGTAAGGTGGCCGTTGGTTTTTTACCTTCTGACTCTGTGATCCTGGGCAGGCTTCTCTAAAGCTGGTCCTGCCGATTCTGCCACCTCAAAGTGGGGCACATCTACACTTTCGCTTTTATTCTGCTGCCCCGCATCCAGGCCCCATGCCACTTGGATGATTGTATAATCTTCCAGCTACCCCACCTTTAAGACTCTACTGGGCCAGAATTAAATCCTGCAAGAGCCCTCTGTGCTAGTCCGTCCCTCCACTTCTTCCAGGCTCTCTCTCTGCTGAGTCCCAGAGGTGCACCATGACTTTGCCCAGCGCCACAATGTTGCTTGCACACTTGGCACGGCCTTGTGCCCCCCTCTGCATTTATCCACCTGCAGGAGACCTTCCAGGCACAGCTCAGTGCCTTCCCACCTCTCTGCGGGCCTCAGCCCTCTGTAGCCATACCTTCCTTCATACTTGTGTAACTTTTTTCTCTATTAATCATTTAATCATTATTATTCGTTATTGATGATGCCAAAAAATTACATAAGCTCTTTGTTGTTCATTCTGTCCAGGGTACTTTACATACTTACACTTTGCACACTCACAAATACTTAACCATTAATCCTTACCAAATTTCCATGAAATAGCTATTATGAACCTTATTTTTCAAATGAGGAAACTGAGACCTAGAGGGGTTATACAACTTATCTAAGGTCATGCCAGCCATGAAGTGGTAGACCTGGAAATCAAGTTCAGGCCTTTGGAACTCCAGAACCTATGTTCTTTTTATATTATGTTATGTGACTTCTCATTTGCTTCGTCATTATTAATTTAGCAAATACTCATGGTGCACCTATTATGTGCCATGCAGTGTGGTGTGTGTTGTAAGAGGGTCAAGGATGAATTAGACACAGCCCAGGCTTCAGAGAGCTTTGAGATCTACTCCTCATGTTGCATTTCTTTTGTTCTATATTTTCTGTCTTTCCTTACCTGCACTCAGTGGGCAATCTTTTCCAGCACACTGTAAGTACATAAGATCAAGGATGGTAGTTTCTCTTAAGCACTGCTCTATTTTCATTCTACAGCATGGTATCTAGCACATAATAGATACTCAAGAAATATTTTTGAACAAGTGAATAAATGAGTGAATGGTGAAAGAATATTGAAAGTGGCCAAGGATATGGAAGGAGAGGAGAGGGAGCAGCCCGAGGATAAAGTCCTCCATTTCCATGCCCCAAGATTCCCAAGGGGAACAGCATAAATACAGCAGTTTGAGAGCTAGAAGGAATTTAGCGCTATTGTCACTGCTTAGCTGATGGATGGGAGTCAAATCGTTCCCATGTTGGCTATCTGGCCCATATGACTGGCTAATAGACCCTGTACAATGTCCCCCCTCCCACATCAGGAAGAGAGGACTTCAGGTCCAGGGTTCCCAAGTTCAATAGCCTTTTCTTTTTTGCCTTAAAAAATTGCTGAGGCATGAGATATTTCCGTTCTCCACTGGCATCTTTGCACTGTGCCCAGAGAAACAATCATATCACATTCAGGAAGGCAAGGGCTTGCAAAGGCAGGGAAACAGGAACCGTCCCCACGGATGTCCTCCCCGGGGGAGACAGCCAGGGGCTGGGAACAAATGCTGTGTGAAAAGGAAAGCCAGACTTCACCAGTGGCTCCAGGTGGAGGGGGGCTGGCCCTTCCCAGCATCCAGCAGGACCCTCGGCCACAAAGTCCAGGAACAGCATGTTATTCTTAAACACACACACTTTTCCTCTCCTGCCCCCAACCTCCCTAAACACACACGTTAAATCTTGTGTGAAATCTGAACAGGGAGCTTTGTACTGCAGAGCACATTCCCACTCCTTAGCCCCGAACCCAGGCCCTCACCAGAAAAGCATTCATCTCCCTCTCCAGAACATCTCCAAAAGTCCAGCACCAGGCTGGGGGCTCTGCTCACTGTCTCCAAACATATGTCAAGCCCAATCTCACTCCTACCCATCCTTCTCTTCCCCTTCCACACACTCCCTTCCCTTCCTCTCTGATTAGTAAGTTCTTCCTCTTGGGTCCTTGACCCAGAGCATCTCAATCAGAGTTACTCTCTCTCACTTTTGAATTCCAGCAGCATTTCCTGTGTCAGTCAGCACTTCCTAATCTTTTTCATGGAATAAAAAAATAATAATATTTGTATGGCACCCACATGGAGCTTATCTCAACCAGGGCAACTAGCCCAGGGACTCCAGATGCCTGTAGGACGAGGGGGACCAATACCTCAGATGTGCTGTAATCCATTCAAGGTCACTGCCCACAGGAGTGCTTGACAAGCTCGGGTCTACAAACGGCCTGACCCTGTTCCAGAGCATTCTACAAGCTGGAACAAGAAAGAAGGTATACATGAGAGTCCTCGCCTTGAAGAGCTTCCATGCTAGTTGAAGGAGCAGAAGATGCCTATATGTATGAATAAACATTTTTAAGTTCCTTGTGTAACAGGAAGAACATGGCCTTTGGCATCAAAGACATGTGGAGGTTCATGTTTGCCACTTACTTGCTGTATGAACTTAGGCAAGTTAGATTACCTCTCTGATTCCACCCTTTCCAGCTATAAAATGGGGATAATAACACCTATCCTCATAAGGTTGTGGGGTTTTTTAAAAGATTTATTTATATATTATTTTAGAGGTGGGGGAGGGGCAAAGGGAGAGGGTGAGAGAAACTTAAGCAGACTCTGCACTGACCACAGAGACCTAGGCAGGACTCAACCTCATGACCCTGAGACTATGACCCCGAGATCATAACCAACAGACCAAGAGTTGGATGCTTAACCAACTGCATCACCCAGGTGCCCCCTTAAGGTTGTGTTTTAAAATCACCTTTAGTGAGGCATAATTTACAGACAATAAAGTTTACCCATTAGAAGCATACACTTTACTAAATTTCCACAAGGATATACAGCATGTAATCACTACTACAATCAAGATATAGAACATTTCAAAAAAATAAAAATAAAAAATAAAAATAAAAGATATAGAACATTTCTATCACCCAAAAAAGTTCCTCCACCCTCTTTACAGTCAATCCCCTTCCTACATTCCCTGTCCCCTGGCAATCATGGATCTCATTCCCATCACTGTAATTTTGCCTTTTCTAGTTTTTCGTATAAATGGAATTATACAATCATAGTCCTTTGTGACTGGCTTCTTTAACTTAGGATAATTCTTTTGAAACTTATGTATATTGTGTGCATCCATAGTTTGTTCCTTTTTATTGCTGAATAGAATTCCATTATATGGATATAGCACAATTTGTTTATTCATTCTCCTGTTGATGTTGTTGGGTTATTTATGATTTTTGGCTTTCACAAATAAAGTTGCTACGAACATCCTTACACAAGTCTTTTTGCCAACATGTTTTTATTTCTCTTGGGTTAACATCTAAGAGTTAAATTGCTGCATTATAGAGTAGGTTCATATTTAACATTTTTTTCTTCAAGTTTTTAAATTCCAGCTAGTTAACATACAGTGTAATTTTAGTTTCAGGTGTAGAATATAGTGATTTATCACTTACGTATAACACCCATTGCTCATCACAAGGGTCCTCCTTAATGTCCATCATCAACAGCCCATCTCCCACCCAGCTCCCCGCCAGCAACTCTCAGTTTGTTCTCTATAGTTAAGAGTCTGTTTCACGATTTGACTCTTTTTTTTCTCCCATATGTTCATCTTTTTGTTTCTTAAATTCCATGTATAAGTGAAGTCATATGGTATTTGTCTTTCTCTGACTTACTTATTTCACTTAGCATAATATTCTCTAGCTCTATCCACGTCATTGCAAATGGCAAGATTTCATTCTTTTTTATGGCTGAGTAATACTCCATTATATACACACACACACACACACACACGCACACACATATGTATCGAGAGGATATATATATGTATATATATTCCATCTCAAATTAATTTTGTATATAATATGATATAAGGGTAAATGTTCATTTTTAAAATACATTTATCCTGCTGTTGAAGCATCATTTGGGAAAGATTGTCCTTTCCTCTACTGAATTGACTTGATAGTTGGTCAAAAATCAATTTACCATATGTGTGTGAGTCTCTTTCTGGACTCTATTCTGTTCTAGTGATCTAATTTTTATGCTTCATAGAAATCACTGTGCTATAAAGTATTAATCACTATAAAGTATTCATTTAATCAGATAATGGGAATCCTCCAAATTTATTCTCTTTCCAGATTGTTTTGACTATGCTAGTCCTTTGCATTTCTACATAAATTTTAGAATCAATATGTCAATTTATATTTTTAAAAATTCACTAGAATTTGGTTGGGATTGCATTAAATCTATAGATCAATTTGTAGAGAACGGGCACTTTTGCCGTATTGATTCTTCCAATCCATGACCACAATATATCTCCCTTCTTGTTCATGTCTTCTTTAATTTCTCTCAACAATGTTTTGTACTCAGTGTTGACATTTTACATTTCTATTAAATTATTCCTAAATATTTTGGTTTTGATACTATTGTAATTATCTTTTTACATTTAATCGTCCACTTTTTTACTGCTAGTATAAACAAATTGATTTATCTTTGTACATTGACTTTATATCCCATGATTTTCTAAATGCACTTAATAATTCCAGTATGGTTTTGGGGTTCCTTAGCATTTCCTACATACAACATCATGCCATCTGAGAAAAAAGACAATTTAACTTCATCTTTTTCAAACTTTATTCCACTCTTTCTCTTGCTTGCCATATTGTACTGGCTAGGTTCTTCCATACAATACTGTGTAGGGGTAGTGGGAGCACTTTTTCCAATCTTAAGAGATAAGCATTCAATATTTTACTATTAAGTATGATGTTAGCTATAGAATTTTTCATAGATGTTCATTATCAGATTGAGGAGGCTCTGTCCCTTCTCTGGTGAGCATTTTAATCATGAATGGGTGTTGATGTTTTCAAGTTTTTTCCTGCATTTATTGAGTCACTCATTTGGCTTTTCTTCTTCATTCTGTGAATGTGGTGAATTATACCAAGTGATTTTGAAATTTAAAACCATCCTTAAATTTGGGGGGATTAACTCCACTTGATCTTAATATAAAATCCTTCTTAAATTATTTTTGTTTTTTAGTTTCCTTTTATATATTGCTGGGTTCAGTATGCCAATGTTTTGTTGAGGACTTTTTAAATCTATGATCTTGAAAGGTAATGGTCTTCCATTTTCTTTCCTTATAGAGGTTTTTTTGGGGAGGAATTTAGAATCTTTTTTTACCCCCTCGTTTGTGTAATGTTGACTTCATAAAATGATTTGGTGTTTTTGCCTCTGTTTTCAGAATGAGTTTATGTAGGAATAGGACTTTTTCTCCTCAGATGATTAATAAAATTCACTAATAAAACCATCTGGAATGGCAGTTTTCTTTGTGAGAAGGCTTGTGAATTTTCTTCACTTTTATTCAATTTTTTATTTTTCTTTTTAAGATTTTATTTATTTATTTATTTGAGAGAGAGCACGCACAAGAGAGAACACTAGCAGAGGCGAGGGGGAGAGGGAGAAGCAGACTCCCCACTCAGCAGGGAGCCAGAGGTGGGTCTTGATCCCAGGACCCTGGGATCATAACCCAAGGCGAAGACAGATGATTAACAGACTGAGCAACTCAGGTGCCCCAATTTTTATTTTCTTCAGTCAATTTTAAGATGTTTTTTCAGTGAATTTTTCTATTGTAATTGAAATTGTCATACTTATTGGTATAAAATTGTTCATAATTCTTCATTTTGTCCTTTTTATATCTGTAGCATCTATAATGATGTTCTTTCTTTATTTCCTGATTTTGAATTTTTTTCTTGATCAGCCTCATTGGGGGATTATGGATTTTATTAATCTTTTCAAAGAATCAGTTTTGGCATTATGAATTTCTCTATTGTTTGTCTTTTACTTATTTCCTGCCTTCTATTTTTTTATTTTTAATTTGTTCTTTTTCTAGATTCTTAAGGTGAGATGTAGATCATTGATTTTAAACATTTCTTCTTTTCTAAAAAAAAAAAAAAAAAGCTTTAAATTTCCCTTCAAGTATTTCTTTAGAAGTATACTGATATTTTGTTTCATTTTCCAGTTTTTCTTATGATTTCTTCTTTGAGACATGGGCTATTTATGCAAGTATTGTTATATTTCCAAGTATTGGGGGATTTTTCTAGATACCTTATTGTTATTGATTTCTAATTTAATTTTACTGTAGTCAAAGAATACATTCTGTAAGATATAAATCTTTTGAAAACATTGCAAGTTATTTTATGGCCCAGCATATGGTCCAACTTGGGGAATGTTCCCTGAGCACTCAAATGTTCACTCTGCTGTTACAGGGTGGAGTATTCTATAAATGTCGGTTAAGTTGTTGATTGTATAGTTCAAAACTTTTTATCCTTACTAAACTTTTAATTTACTTGTTCTATAAATTACTTAGAGAAAGTTATTAAAACCTCCCACTATAATTGGATATTTGTCTTTTTTTCCCTTCAGTTCTGTCACGTTTTGCTTCTGTTATTAGATGCATTTATATTTAGAATTGTTATGTATTCCTGATGAAGTGACCCTTTTATCATTGTGAAATGTCCCTCTTTATATCTGGAAATATTCCTTGACTTTAAGTTTAGTGGTACTAATATAGCCACACCAAGTTGCTTCTATCTACTGTTTAATTGTATATCTTTTTCCATCTTTGACTATGAATCTGTATGTGTGTTCTTCTTATTTAAGCTGTGTCTCCTCTGGATATGATATACCTGAGTCTTGATTTTTTTTTTATCCCATCTGAAAATCTATCTTTTAAGTAAAATATTTAGTCCATATTTATTTAATGTAATTATTGAGATCATTGGGTATGTCTACCATTTTTCTATTTCTTTTCTACTTGTCTCATCTGTATTTTTCCCCCTCTATTTTTCCTTTCCTGCCTTTTAAGGTTTTTTTGATTAATTGAACTTTTTTGCTATTCCATTTTATTTCCTCTACTGGCTTTTAAGCTGTATCTCTGGAGATTTTTTTCTTACTAGTTGCTCTAGACATTACCATAAGTTTTGTTAATTTGTCATAATCTACTGATAATTAATATACTGACACTATATGGAATGTAATACTCTTGCAACACTATACTTCTATCTCCTCCTCCATCCTTTGTACTATTATTGCCATATATTATACTTCTACCTATATCATATACCCTACAAGATATTCTGGCTAGTTTTGTCTTAAGCAGTCGCTTATCCTTTAAAGAAATTAAGAGGAAAAAATAAGGTGGTGTTCTATACTTACCTACATATTTATGCTCTGCTTTCATTCCTGTAGATCTGAATTTTCATCTGGTATCATTTTCCTTCAGCCTAAAAACTACTCTTTAGCATTTCTTGTAATGTACTTCTGCTGGCAACAAAGTCTCTTAGCTTTTCTTTTTTTTTTAAGATTTTATTTATTTATTTGACAGAGAGAGAGAGGTCACAAGTATGCAGAGAGGCAGGCAGAGAGAGAGGGGGAAGCAGGCTCCCCTCTGAGCAAAGAGACTGATGCAGGGCTTGATCCCAGGACCCTGAGATCATGCCCTGAACCAAAAGCAGAGGCTTTAATCCACTGAGCTTTTATTTATCTGAAAATGCTCTATTCCACCTCATATTTTAAGGATATTGTCACAACATATTGAATTCTGGGTTGATGGGGCTTGTTTTTCTTTCTGCCTATGAAATGTATCATTCCATTTCTTCTAGCCTTCCTTATATCCTGTGAGAAGTCAGGTCTAATAGTTTATTTATGTATCCCAGTATGTTGTGCCCCCTCCCAGCTCCAGCTGCTTTTAAGTTTTTCCCTTTTTTTTTTCCCCTTTACTTTTTAATTGGTTATTAAAATACAGTTGACATATAATATTACATTAGTTTCACGTGTACAACAAAGTGATTCAACAATCCTATACGTTACTCAATGCTCACTATGATAAGTGTAGTCAACATCTGTCACCATAGAATGTGACTATTTTATTGACTATATGATGCTGTACCTTTCATTTATAAAGTGATTTATTTACTTTATAAGTGGAAATTTGTACCTCTTAATCCCCTTCATCTATTTTGTCCATGCCCTCATCCACCCCCTCTCTGGCGACTACCTGTATTTAAGAGTCCATTTTTTGTTTGTTCATTTGTTTTTGTTTTTGTTTTAAAGATTTTTTTTTATTTATTTGACAGAAAGAGAGATCACAAGTAGGCAGAGAGAGGGGGGAAGCAGGCTCTCCACCGAGCAGAAAACCCGATGCGGGGCTCGATCCCAGGACCCTGAGATCATGACCCGAGCCGAAGGCAGAGGCCTCAACCCACTGAGCCACCCAGGCGCCCCTGTTCATTTGTTTGTTTGCTCGCTTTTTAGATTCTACATATAAGTGAAATCATATGGTATTTGTGTTGCTCTGTCTGATTTATTTCACTTAGTATTATACTCTCTAGATACACCCATATTGTCACAAATGGCAAGGTCTCATCCTTTTTTATGGATGCTTAATATTTGTGTTTGTGTGAATATATGCGTGTGTGTGTGTGTGTGTGTGTGTGTATCCCACTATACCATATCTTCTTTATCCATTCATCTACTGATGGACACTTGGCCTGCTTCCATATTTTGGTTAGTGTAAATAATGCTGCAATAAACATAGGGATGCATATAGCTTTTTGAATTTGTGTTTTCATTTGCTTTGGGTAAATACCCAGGGGAATTACTGGATCGTATGGTATTTCTATTTTCAATTTTTTTAAGAACCTCCATACTGCTTTCCACAGTGGTTGCATCAATTTACATTCCCACCAACAGTCCATAAGGGTTCCCTTTTCCCCACATTCTTGCCAACACTTGTTATTACTTGTCTTTTGATACTAGCCATTCTGACTGGTGTTAGATGATATGTCATTGCATTTTCCTGATGATTAGTGACATTGAGCATCTTTTCATGTGTCTGTTGGCCATCTGTCTGTCTTCTTTGATAGAATGTCTATTCAGGTCCTTTTTGCCCATTTTTAAATCAGATTGTTTGTCTTTTTGGTGTTTGAGTTGTATAAGTTCTTTATATTTTTTGGATATTAACCTCTTATTGGATATATGATTTAAAAACATCTTTTCCCATTCAGTAGGTTGCCTTTTCATTTTGTTGATGGTTTCTTTTGCTATGCAAAAGCTTTTTATTTGGTGCAGTGCCAATAGTTTATTTTTTCCCCTTGCCTGAGGAGACATGCCCATAAATGTGTTGCTAAAATCAATGTCTATTACTGCCTACATTTTATTTTAGGAGTTTTATGGTTTCAGGTCTCAAATTTAAGTCCTTAGTCCATTTTAAGTTTATTTTGTGTATTGTGTAAAAAAAAAAAAAATGGTCCAGTTTCATTTTTTGCATGTAGCCATCCAGTTTTCCCAACGCCTTTTATTGAAAAACTGCCTTTTCCCCATTATATATTCTTGATTCCTTTGTTATAGATTAAGTGACCATACAAGTATGGGTTTATTTCCAGATTTTCTCTTTATCTTTGATTTTCAGCAGCTTGACTATAATTTCCTGAATAGGAATTGAACTGATGAACATTGAAAACTGGACCGTTATGAACAGATTGCAGATTAAATCTCTTGAATCATTTCTTTTTTTTTTTTATACTCTGTTTGATAAGATAAAGAAGTCAATGAAGGGGGCGCCTGGGTGGCTCAGTGGGTTAGGCCTCTGCCTTTGGCTCAGGTCATGATCTCAGGGTCCTGGGATCTAGCCCCGTATCAGGCTCTCTGCTCAGCAGGGAGCCTGCTTCCCCTTCTCTCTCTGCCTGCCTCTCTGCCTACTTGTGATCTCTCTCTGTCAAGTAAATAAATAAAATCTTAAAAAAAAAAAAAAAGAAGTCAATGAAGGCCTTGGCAAGTGTTGAGATTAGATATCTAGAATAAAGAGGTGAAAAAAAAGCTATGAGAAAAGATTAAAGAAATATTATATAATATAAGAAATCTGGGAGGAATCATGAAGAGAAAATGCACAGATATCTAACAATAATTAAATTGATCTTCAAAAAGATATGTGCACCCCCATGTTCATTGCAGCATTCTTTATAATAGCCAAGATATGCAAACAATCTAGGTGTCCATTGATGGATGAATAAATAAATAAATAAATAAATTGTGGTGTATATATATACAATGGAATGTTATTCAGCCATAAAAAAACAATGAAATCTTGCCATTTGCAACAATATGGTTGGAAATTGAGGACATTTTGCTAAGTGAAATAAGTCAGACAGAGAAAGAAAAATTCCTTTGATCGCTCTTACATGTATGATCTGGAAAAAAAAAAAAACCACAAGCTCATAGATACATAGAACAGGTTGGTAGTTGCCAGAGGCAGGGAGAGAGTGGTAGGAAAAATGAGTGAATATTTTTTTGGTTTAAATAAATTGAATAAATTTTTTAAAAACTCTTAAAGGATTTTTAAAAATTACCTTATAATTGAGTAAATCCACTCATACCTAAGGAATCAAATGATTTGAAAGCAGGGACTCAAAAATGAAGGAGCAAGAGGATGAAAAGGAGTTCTTAGAAGTTAAAATATAAAAGCAGGAACAAAATAATTCAATACAAATATTTAAAGATATAATTGAAGAAATCTCTCAGAAAGTAGAACAAGGAAACACATAAAAATAGAAGACAAGGGATGCCTGGGTGGCTCAGTTGGTTAAGCAGCTGCCTTCGGCTCAGGTCATAATCCCAGGGTCCTGGGATCAAGTCCCACATCGGGCTGCTTGCTCAGCGAGGAGCCTGCTTCTCCCTCTGCCTCTGCCTGCCACTCTGCCTGTTTGTGCTCTCTCTCTCTCTCTCTCTCTCTGACAAATAAATAAATAAAATCTTTAAAAAAAAATAGAAGACAAAATTAGAAGATAAATTCAGGATGTCCAACTCCTGATAAATTATGTTTTGGAAAGAAAAAACATGGGGAAGGAAATCACCAAAGAAATAGTACCAGAAAAGTTCCCTAAATTGAAGGACCTAAAGTTTGAGATCGAAAGGACCCACCAAAAATCTATGCAATGAATGGACTTACATCATCTCTGTGCAGTTTAAGAATGGTGATGTTAAAGATAAGATCCCAGGATTTCTTTCTGGAAGAAAGAAGAAAAAAAGAAAAAAAAATACAAGATTCTTTTTTAAAGTTCAGAAATCAGGGTAGTGTTGGACTTCTTAAAAACAAAATTAGATATTGGGGGATAATGGACAAATGTCCTCAAAATTCTGAAGAGAAATGATTCCAACCTAGAATGGCATTTCCAAGTGAACTGTTGCTTGAGCATGAGATAGAAAAAGACATATTTGGACATGCCAGTCTCTTGGTGTCTGGGAATTTCTCAAAGATGTTGTCTGGAAAATGTAATACACACAAAATTGTGAGGGAAGGGGGAAGGGGGAAAAAGTGTGAGAAAAGGGATGATATTAAGAAAGCTGTATGCTTATCTTCTGTTATGAAATAATTAATAAATACCAAAAGAAACATCCAATTGCCCCTGGAAAATGCAACTTAGAGATGGGATATCTGTTTTTCAATTTAATCCTAAAGTACAAAGTGAATTTTAAAATATGTCTATATTTTGTTTCTAGGGGGGAAAAAAACTAAAAATTGCCTTCCTGACTTGTATGGTAGGCAGTGCTATGTGTTCACCAAGACAATTTTATTTTTCTCCTGCATAATTGGCTAAACTGGCCCCCTTGTTAGGTTGGAGACAGATGCATGTGAATGGAAGCCACATGTGCTGTCCTCAGGCCTGACACATAAAACCCTGCAATAAAAAAATTTTTTTAATTCATTTCAGTAACCAAAGTTGTTCAATAATGAAACAGGCTGTCCCAAAGAAGTGAGTTACCTATTGTTGATGTATTCAAAAAGATCAGTAAGAATCCCTATCAAGAAGCTGAAGAAGATGGTCCTATCTTTGGCATAAGGATAGGCTAGGAAACATACATGTTTTCATCAAATTCTAGTGTTCTATACCTCAATTTCAGAATTTTGGGCTTTCATCCATCTATCCATCCATTCATTCATTTAACAAATACTGAAAGCCTATTATATGCCAAGTGCTGGGGATACCATAGGGAGCAGGAGTAATTTACCCATCCTGGATGAATTTACCCATCTAGGAAAGGTATGAGAAGAAATAAATCTGAGCTCTAGCACAAAGGATTTAGATTAGCTCTAAGGAAGGGCTTGCTTAGTTGTTAAACACAGGAGTTTTGTGAGCTATATTTCTTTCTTATAAATCTTTTAAAATAGGAAAGATCCTTGTCTATCTGGGATGGTTTAAAATATAATCAGGTAATGCTTGTAGACAGAGGAATGAACTTGACAGTCTAGAAATCTTTTCTAGTCTGGTGAACCAATTGTCATCTGAACATATCTGGGAATATGTTATGTCAATACTTAGAATATTTCATTCAAAGTCTTCATGTGCATTTCCTAATCTTAATTAAGCAAAGTTTAGGAGATGAATGGATCTCTTTCCCTCTCTAATTAGAAGGAAAACTGAGGCAAACATAATGAAATGATTGCCCAGAACCAAAGCTAAACTTAGAAAAGAGTATATTTTCTTACCATTGATATTAAATATCTACTATGTGCTATATATGCACTAACCTAGCTACCTTAAGTAGTATATTAACTAGTACCTTAAGTAGTATATTATTTATTCCTTCCAGCAACACTAGGGGTACATATTTTTTTTTTAAGATTTTTATTTATTTATTTGACAGCCAGATACAAGCAGGGGGAGTAGGAGAGGGAGGAGCAGGCTTCCCACTGAGCAGGGAGCCCAATGCAGGCTTGATCCCAGAACACTGGGATCACGACCTGAGCCAAAGGCAGACACTTAATGACTAAGCCATCCAGGCACCCCAGGGGTACATAATATTATTCATACTTTGAAATTAGAAAACTGAAGCCCAGAGAGTAAAAATATCTTGCTGGTAAGCAGCAAGATCAGTATTCAAACCCAGATCTGCCTGATTCTAAAGCCTCTGCTCTTAACCACTATGCTATAGTATGATCATACACAATGTATAAATAGCAAACTGGCTCTGCTAGCCAAGTAACATCCATGGCATGCTCTCTCAGTAAAGACTCATCTTGCCCCAGAATATGAAGGCTCCTAGGTATGCAGGTTAGAGAAGGTAATGGCAGGACCCTGGGCCTCCAAAGCCAAACACCATGTCTCCAAATGATAGCTGCAGTGCTTCTGATGAAGATGGATACTGCTGCCAATAGCAGTATTCATTCTGGCTGGATCTAGCCTCCTCCCAGGGCTATAAAGCAGAAAGTTAACCCCAGACTAGGGTGAAGCCATCTTGCCTTCTGATGCCAGGATCACCCTGCGGTTTGCTGGGGAAGATGTTTTTCCATTTGCTGATTGGATATTAAAGTGTTATCTGTCTAACCAATTCTATAGGAAACCACTGACACGATTACATTTATAACATGTTTCAAATATCGTGGAAGACACATCCGACTGGAGAAGGCAGAGGAAAAATCCCTCAGAAGTCAGATACTAAAGCGCTGCTATGTCCCTCAAGAAGCCTTCCTTAATCCCAGTTGTGCTCTGCATTACACTTAATTGTATACTAAAACAAGTAATACATTATGTTAATTAAAAAATAATAATAAATCTGTTTTCAATGAACTCAGTTATAGATTGGATTGAGATAAATTGCCCCTAGACTGGTTACTTGTTAGAAGCAAAAGTATATATCCTCTGAAGTAAAATAACATCATCTACAATGTTTTATACACAATGTCTAAGATTCAAACAAAAGTTACAGTGCATCAGAAGACAAGACCAAATGTCTGAACAACAAAAGGGAAAAAAAGAAAATAGAAGCAGACCCATGAGAGATTCAAATCTTGAAGTTATTCAAATTGTAGTAACTGTGACTAATATGTTCAAAAATAGATGAGAAACTTTCTCCATCCAGAGAACTGAAATCTATTTAAAAAAGAATCAGATGGAAATTCTAAAACTCAAAGAAATACAATAATTTGAATTAGTTTGAAAGTAGATTAGACACAGCTGAAAAGTGTTAGTGAACTGGAAAAAATAGGTCAATAGAAAGTATCAAGAGGGAAAGAGGGAGAAATAGAAGAGCATAAGAGACATACAGAACATGGCGAAAGGTCTAAAAGATATGTAATTTACTTCCTGAAAGAAGTGAGAGAGTGAATGGGGAAGAAGCAATATCAGAAGAGATAACAGGTGAGAATTTTCCAAAACTGATTAAAGGCATCAAGCCACATATTGGAATCTCAATGAACACAAGCAGCATGCATACATACATAACCAACCCACAACTAGGCACATTATAGCAAAACTGCTGAAAACCAAGACCAAACAAAAAACTGTAAAAGCATCCGGAGCCATGAGTGAGAGAAGGGGAGTGAAATCACATTACCTACAAAGGAACGAAACAAGACCAGAGGATGACTTTCCAACAGAAGCTATAGAAATCAGGAGGCCGGGACGCCTGGGTGGCTCAGTTGGTTGAGCGGCTGCCTTCGGCTCAGGTCATGGTCCCGGGGTCCTGGGATCGAGTCCTGCATCGGGCTCCTTGCTCAGCGGGGAGCCTGCTTCTCCCTCTGCCTCTGCCTGCCACTCAGCCTGTTTGTCCTCTCTCTCTCTGACAAATAAATAAATGAAGTCTTTAAAAAAAAAAAAAAAAGGAAAATAGTTTCTCTCTCAAAAAAAAAAAAATCTAAAAAAAGAAATCAGGAGGCCATGACATATTTAAACTGTTGAAAAAAAAAATAACTGCTAGTCTAGGATTCTATAACCCATCAGAAAAAATCTGCCATCAAAAATGGAGTTTAACTCATTTTTAAACAAAAGTAGGAAATTCATCAAAAGTAGGCTAGCACTAAGAGAAACACTGAAATTATTTCCTTAGGAAGAAACAAAATCATCCCAGATGATAGGTTGAAGACACAGAAAGGAAAAAAGGCAACAGAAATGGTAAATATGTTGGTGATTCTAAAGAAATAGTGTCTAAATTGATAGCATCATGTAAAGAAACCCCAATTCCCAAAGCTGCTTGCCTCGTGGAGCCAAAACCACTCTAATCACCCAGATGATAATTGGAAACACTTCAACATTTCTCAGCCATCACATTTGTGCTGTCTTCTCTTCTTTTTCTTAAAGATTTTGTTTATTTATTTGTTTGTTTGTTTGCTTGTTTGTTTATTTATTTGAGAGAGAGAGAGAGTGTGTATATACTGGGGGGAGGGGCAGAGGAAGCAGGAGAAGCAGACACCCCACTGAGTAGGGAGCCAGAAGTGGGGCTTGATCTCAGGACCATGAGATCATGACTTGAGCCAAAGGCAGGCACTTACCTGACTGAGCCACCTAGGCGCCCCTGTGCTGTCTTCTCTTTTTAAGCCACAAATGGATTTACCCTCTAACCATCAATACCAAGTGTTATTATTATTTGTTAGATTAGTTTGTCTTTGACCAAGATTAGTTGATCTGTTATGATGACTCTATTCCAATACATCTGAACGTTCTTTCTCCAACACATATATATAAAAGGCCATACAATCTTTTCTAGCATAATTCAAAGAACTCTGTGGTCCTAGAATCTAATGATATGTATTTAAAAATGAAAAGTCTTCTGTCTCCTTCATCACCATGTGTTTTCTGCTCCTGCCATCAACTCTGTTGGATGCTCTGGTACACTCTGCTCTACTTCAGCACCAGTTGAGTTGTCCAATCCTGAGTAACTACCACAGCCATTTTTGGTTTCACCCAAATGCAAGCCTTTCTTCAGGCTAGAATTAGTAACAGTTTTGACTATGAAATTCAGGCTAGTCTGTTGCATATGCTCTTTCAGTTTTTCAAGTCTAGAGTTGCTAGTAGATCATTAGTACATTATTGGCTAGTCTATACACCTGGGTACCCAAGATTTAGTAGTGATCCCTTTCATTGGTTATTTACCCATTTTGTTGTCTCTCTAAAAAGTTTATCCCACAGTTTGGTCACGTGGAGTAAGAAAAATTATATTGATTCAAACACTTTTTGAGCACTCAATACAGTAAAATCCTGCCGTGACATTGAATTAGAATTAAGACACTTGTAAGTTGACTCCTATCCTCTATCCAACCCCCATTATCAAATGTAGCCATCTAAATTTCTTATTATTTGGGGGAAAAGAGAAGGAATGTGTAAGGTGGAAGGCAGGACAGGGGAAAATTGGTACAAGAGTAGGCAAATTTGCCTTTGAAATCAGAGAAGTCGAGTATCCCAGCATCCCCACTTATACTTCAATTGAGCCTACAAATGGGTACCACTAGCCAGGATATTTCTGGAATCGCTGTTCTTTTTTTTTTTTTTTAAATTAACATATAATGTATTATTTGCCCCAGGGGTTCAGGTCTGTGAATCATCAGGTTTACACCTTTCACAGCACTCACCATAGCACATACCCTCCCGAGTGTCCATAACCCAGCCACCCTATCCCTACCCACCCCCACCCCCAGCAACCCTCAGTTTGTTTCGTGAGCTTAAGAGTCCCTTATGGTTTGTCTCCCTCCTGATCCCATCTTGTTTCATTTTTTCCTTCCCTACCCCCAAAATCCCCCACCCTGCCTCTCAAATTCCTCGTATCAGAGAGATCATATGATAATTGTCTTTCTCTGATTGACTTATTTCGCTCAGCATAATACCCTCTAGTTCTATCCATGCCATTGCAAATGGCAAGATTTCGTTTCTCTTTATGGCTGCGTAGTATTCCATTGTATATATACACCACATCTTTATCCATTCATCTGTTGATGGACATCTAGGTTCTATCTGTAGTTTGGCTATTGTGGACATTGCTGCTATAAATATTCGGGTACACGTGCCCCTTTGGATCACTACATTTGTATCTTTAGGGTAAATACCCAGTAGTGTGATTGCTGGGACATAGGGTAGCTCTATTTTCAACTTTTTAAGGAACCTCCATACTGTTTTCCAGAGTGGCTGCACCAGCTTGGAATCACTGTTCTTGCCCTGGAAATAAACAACAGAATCCAGAAGCATCCCCATCAGTATGTAAGCTAGAATAGACAACTGCCACCAGGAGTTGCCAAAACACAGCCAGGTGGTAATAAATCTTAATGGGAACTCCCTGCTGGCTAGCAGTGCTGGCTGGCCCCAGTTATCTCATTCATCCAATTAATTTGACTCCTCATTTTTTATTAGTGAATTTCTGGACACAACTTAATCAAGGATCAACAAAATTTTCTTAAAATTAATTTTAATTAATATGCCTTCAAGGAGCTTGCATTTTATTGGAGTAGCCAGCCAAGTTCACTAATAATCATTATGTAATTTAATAAATTCCATAACAGAGGTATGAAGAGGATGGGATCATCCCAACCAAGCAAGCAGATAATTAACTGTTTTCCTTTTTTCATGTTTTTCAAGAAATGAGAGTGATCATCTTCACTGTAAACACTTTCAGATTTTGAACAGGTTGTTAAGAATAACAGGTTTTAGTTCTGTGTTGGCCCAACAGGGAAGTGCATTGAACAAATACTACAAATGAATCAACCACCAGCCCCTACTGCAGTAGGGTTCGCTTTCATTAATTATATTCAGTGTTATGATTATTGTGATTATTATTTCAGTTGTTCTTTTTTTTCTTTCTTTTTTTTTTTTTTTTTTTTATTTTAGGTAGGCTCCACATCCAGTATGGAGCCCAACACAGGGCTCAAACTCATGATCCTGAGATTAAGACCTGAGCTGAGATCAGGAGTCGGCCATTTAACCAACTGAGCCACCCAGGTACCCTTATTTCGGTTGTTCTTAAGTTAAAGTTAGAGCCACATTAAGTCCATTCTTAAACTAAGCTAATTAACTTCTAGGCAGGAATAAACACCAACTCCATTTGACTATGCTAGTGGAAAAAAGACCAGTTTAAAGAGGTTATGAAAATCATTAAACATAAAACTAACACGAGAGAGAAAAAAGATCCCTTGGGGACCAAAGCTGTTATATTTCCAAGAATAGAAGAAATGGCAACAGGCAAAGTCACACAATTGGAAGGTTAACATTTTATAAGGCAGCTGGAGAAGGCTGTCCAAGGCTGATTTCTTATGGACAGTTCAAGACGAAGGAAGATCAGAGACCAAAAATCCCCGGACGATAATCTTCTCAGGGTACTTACCGTGCTGTCTCTGCACAGTTCTTTTATGTCTCTTCTTCCAATCTACTTTAGCAGTCTGCCAAATAGCAGCCAACTGGTCTGGTTATCAAAAAAAAAAAAAAAAAAAAAAAAAAAAAAGTCCCACCCCCAGGAATGGTTACAATGGGGTTTCAAAAAAGCAATTTACAAGCAAAAATTTACAGCAGGAAACATGAAAGGAACTGGGTTATGCATAAACCATAAGACATCTCTGCCAGGGCCCTGTTCCCTAGAAGGTTGGATCTAATTATATGGGGAGCCATGAAGGGGACAAAGTTAGCATGAATGACTCGCTTCGAGTTACCAAGACTGAGGGACAAGGGCTAGAGGAGGACTTTGGTGTCTCTTGAAACAAAAATAACTCCAGCTTGACAAGGAGCTATGCGTCCCTTTTCTCTGTCATCCTCTGGGTCTTGGTCCCTGTAATGTTCTTTTTTATTTGCCAGTTATGCGTCTCGGTTTCTTTTACCCGAGCCCTCTCCTGACTGATGACACTTCATCTCATTTTAACGGGCATGGAAGGGTACAGGATCTTTTACCCCCACCTTGGAGCAGACGTGTTATTTCCTAACCTTTCACACCAGGGCCCACCCAACAAAACGTGCTGAATGTAAAATGATGCAAGATCTGCTTCCACTAATCCCCAGTTTAAAGCTCATTCTTAGAGTCTCTCCACCCCACCCCCACTCTTGTTTCTTTATCAAGAGAAAGCAAATCATGTTACCAGAGTCTCAAACTCCAGCTGCTATCTCTACCTCTACATTCTCCAAAGGACTCCGAAGTGTAAGGGGAAAGAAAAAACCCAGGCTTTAACATGCGGGGGGGCGGGGGGGGGTTGGTATAAATTTGGATTCTGCCACTTCTTGGCACTGTGACCTTGGCCAAGTGAACTAATGCATTTAACCTCCATTCCCCCATCTGTAAAATGGGAATAAAAGCTACTTGATAGGGCTTACGTGCTGATTAAACGAAATGATGTATTTTGTAAAAGCACAGGCTCTTACATGTGTATTTGATAAGGACTACCTATTAGAAAAGAGACTCTTCCATTTTAGGTAGATAACGTTTTCATTTTTTATGATAACATTGATGTTCACATCCACATATGTCTAACTCTTAGGATAGAATCGCTAAATGAGAACTACATCATGTCAGTCCCTTATAGCATGAGTGATGGACAGTAGCAGACCTTCTTGTATATAGTTTTGATCAAGGAGTTGCTGTAGTCTTTATGTTTTGGTCCGATTTCCAACCAAAATGGATGATGAAGAGAGCAGGACTAATTTCTCTCCTCCAGTAATTGATAGAACCATTTCTCAATCTATTCTCATCCACCTCTGGAGCCTTTCCCACTGACCACGCGGTGTTCAGAGAAGGAAGTTTAGCCTCCTTCAGGAGAGAAAGCTCCAGCAGAAACAGTGGCCTGGACTTTAGGCAGGAGCAAACTTGTGCCCATTTAGAAACTAACCATGAAGCCAACGAAGCATAGAATAGGGCATTGCTCCAACTTTCAGTTAGCGCCTCGGAGTTTTCCAAGGGCTTTCAAATTTCTATCCCTCTGGGAAGGCCAACTGTTCATTGTATGCATATTTCATACTCTGTATGTCTGCTTCACTGAGACAATATTAATTCAAGAGTTACGTATATTATTCGTTCAATGCCCATCTCCACGAGAATGGAGGCCATGTCTAGTGAGGGCAGCATTGTCCTTCCAGCTCCTCAGCCAGCACCTGGCACAGAGTTGGTCCTGGATAAATATTTCTTTTTTTTTTTTTTTTTAAGATTTTATTTCTTTATTTGACAGAGAGAGAGACAGTGACAGAGGGAACACAAGCCAAGGGAGAGGGAGAGGGAGAAGCAGGCTTCCCACTGAGCAGGGAGCCCGATGTGGGGCTTGATCCCAGGACCCTGGGATGATGACCTGAGCCAAAGGCAGATGCTTAACAACCGAGCCCCCCAAGTGCCCCATTGATAAATATTTCTTGAATAAAAGGAGGTTAGAGCACACATAAGCCCATCACTCTCTAATAAAATATTTGTAACGGAGCTAACAAGTTTAGTTGAAAAATTAATCTACTGCCAAAACAAATACCATGACGTTTCCCAAAGATCTTTTTGTATAACCTGCTCACCGATGATCAGCACAGGACTCCAAACACCCCTAACTCTCGCTGCTAATGAATCATCATTCCATTGAAGAAGCCAGGAGAGCATTTTCTTCCCAATTCCATTTCATCAGTTTTACTTAAACGGTTATCAGCCCTAATAGGTTATTTTTCCAGATTAATTCTTTTCACTTTTTTAGAAAGAATGATGGCACATTGCCCTCATTCTGGTCTCGCTACCCTTCAAGATTCTCCTCCTAGAAGATTTTAGAGAATTGTCATATCCCAGTGGCCCAGAACCTAGAAAGCATCCTGAAATTTACAATATATCTTTTGAAAATTTTAGGAAAATTTCAGAGTTTTCTAGATTGCTCTTTCCTGATTCCCACCCACAGTATTGACATTCTTTTTTTTTTTTCCCTTTAAAATTTTCTTATTGGAGACTCTAAAAATAAATGAACACTCAGCAAGGTGTGATGGAAGCCCTGAGCTGTGCTTTATTCCTGGCATTACCCCAGATTCACTATAGCTGTGCCTACGGCTGCCAACACGGTTGAACGACATGTCAAACACACTGTCCGTGACCCGCTCTGTCTGGCAGTGCCAAAAGCTGCTTTGATTAATTTTTATTTTTAAACGTAATTGGTGTGTGGGTGGAAGTATGGATCCCGCCTTTGCACGCGTTGTGCAGAGCTCATCATCTGTCTTGGTCACCCATTTCTCCACGTGCAAAATTGCCAGGACAATATAATCTTTCCACATTGATATATACCAAAAGAAAAACTATCCAGGACCGTGGTCAAAAGGGGCCATACGAGTGCCTGAAAATGATCCGTTTTCTGGACTCCCTGCTTCATATCTTGCATTTCCAACAGGCTTCCCTCCACCATGTTCTGAACCCCTAGCCCCAGCATTTACCAGATGTACAAGCAACAAATACAGATTTGTCTTCGTTAAACTAAGTCAAATGAGAAAATAATTCTCCTAAAACATTCATCACAGTACTCCAGAGGCATTCTAGGATAATTTAGGCCGCAGCTCTGCAGACGATGAGGGCTAGCCTTCTTTGGATCCTTACTACGTGCCAGGAACTGTTTTCAGGGCGCCATGTGCTCTAGCTAGCCAATCCTAACAAATAGGTACTGTTATCCAACTGCATTTTATATATAAGGCACCCGAGGCACAGAGAGATTAAATGATTTGCTTGCTATCACACAGCTAGGAAGTGGTAGAGTCCCAATTTGAGCCAGCTGGCTTAGCTACCACACTCTACCACGTTTCAAGATAATGACAGTGACCATTTACGTGCCAGCCGTTGGCTGAGATACATAGAGTATCTCATTAAATCGCCATTACAATCATCCTCATCTACAGATGATAAAACTGAGATTTCAAAGAGTTAATTTGCCATATATCACACAGCCAGGAAGTGGTAGGTTCAGAGCTGGGCTGCCTAGTTACAGAGTCTGAGAGCAAAGAAAATACGACAGCATGCTGAGAACGCCAGTGATGAGTTCCAACTACGGAGTCTTCCATGCAAGGGCTCCTCATCCTTTAAAAGGACGTGAAAATGTACCTACTGGATCTAGTGGGCAGAGGAATTCCTCGGAAGTCTCCACTCGGATTGGTGGACAGGCCAAGGAGAGCATGAATCGGTGGGTAGGAGCCTGGAGGCTATGTTGGCGCAGCCTATCACACTGGCTGTGGATCAGCCTGCCGGCTCTTGGAGGCCAAGTCCAAGGTAGGCAGCTCACCCACGAGGAGGCCACCTCCCAAACACCTTCTGCGGCTCCAAGAGCTCCACCCACCCTGCCTCCAGCTACAGAGGCTTCCCAAATGGTAGCAAGCAGCTGGATGAGCTCAATTCACACAATGTCAGCCATAACTCTTAGAATGGCCTCTCCCTTGCTCCAGCCAGAATGGCCCCAGAGTGCTGCTGTCTCCGGGGCTTCTAATCTCCGAGGTCAGAGACTGACACCTGCTGCGGGTCTTCACTTTGCCATCACACGAACCAATAGTACGCAATATACTTTACCCTTTTGCGATCACATATTTCCCCAGGTACGATCAGGGATACAGTCAAATAGTTCAGGAACAGAGGAGACAGAGCAGGCCTGGGAGAGGGATGGGGGGATAGCAGAGAATCTTGGGACTCAGGTTTGGCGGTTTGGGGGGCCATGAGAAATAGGGCAAATATTACAGTGATGAGAGGAACTAGTGAGTAGGAAAAGGAGTGGGGGATACCCTCTGGGGCACCCACTCACTAAACTGAGGGAAGGCAAGCAAATACAGTCCCACAATAAACAGTCCCCCAAGTTAAGGCCAGGCTTTGTCCCTTTGCATTACCATCCTCTCAGCCACTCACGTAAACCATGCCCTTCTATTTTGGTGTGATGAATAGAGTTCTTCTACTCCGGAGGCACACCTGAAAGGGACAGAAAGGGGCCTCTTTCTTGGCCCACAATCTCTGAAGAAGTCCTAAAATAAAAAACAAAAAAAGCAAAAACAAAAAACAAAAAAAACACCTGCATGGAACAAAAGAGAGACAGCATTGCCCCCTAGTGACGCAAGGACAGTGTTGGTGGCGTTCTGGATGTTTTCCTGGGCCGCCCAGGTAGAGGCACAATGCTGGGATGGAAATGATCTCGCTAGAAACTGTTACATGACACGTTTTATCAGATAGTGAGAACCCCAACACCATCACCTTGCCCCTCTCCCACCCTCCCCACCAACTTCCCGACCCATGAGCTAGACCTGTCTGCAGCACCTGGTTTAAAGACAGGTTGCCCCTGCAAGAAAACGTGTGGTTTGGTAAGTCAGCACATAAGGGCCGAGGGGAAGAGAGCTCTGATGTCTTTGTTTCCATTTCAGTCCATTCTGCCAAGCTGGAGCAGACTGATTTTCATTTGTCTTAAATCCAAAAAAACAAAACAAAACCAAAAAAACTTCTTAAACCAAACATCATCACATATGTACCCCTAAGGAATAATGAACTGCCTTTTTAGGCAAAGGAAGAAAGGCCCAGAGAATCATAGCCAAGCCCGGGGTGCAGGAAGAAGACAGAGAAGAACTTTGTTGACTGAGTCAATGTCTGGGTCTTGAGCTCAAAAGCCAGGAGCGTAGCATGGAGCTCCGCGTGCCCAGGTCAATGCTGTCCCCGGAGCCCTAGACAGACACCCTAGCTTTCTTCTGCGCTGCCTCTCTGGGACTATCTGAAGCTTTACCGCCGCATCCCCGCCCCGGGTCTCTCCTCCCGCTGGTGGGAGGAAGGTGGGCACAGGAGGGCGGGCAGGGCACAGCCAGAATGGGCCCTATATCAGAGCGCAGAGCCTGGAGTCTAGACCCACCCCGGCCAACACAGACGCAGGGAGAGAGGCAAAAGGAGCCAGCCTGTTTCCATAGATACGGATTTCAGTTGCATTTTATGACAGCCGTGCCTGGAGAGGCATTGTTTGGATGCCTGGGGACCCGCTCAGAAGGAAAATGAAGTCAGAAGCAATTAAAAAAAAAAAAATTCCAAGTGGTTTTTCTCCCAGTTTTAGGTCAAGAGCCGCCTCTGCCCTCTAGGGAGGTTCACCTTTGGAGTGAAGAGGAGAAGAAGGCATCTGCCTCCCTGGAGCCCTGGGCAGGCTGAGCAAAGCTGGCTATGAGCTGCATTTACCCACTCCTAGGAATTCGGAGGATTTAGAATTCCCCTCTCTGCTTTGTCAACACTCTTCTCGAGCCTTTGCAAGCTCTCACACTTGTAAAATGGGACTTGTCGCCATCATGCCCCCTCTACAGTTTGGAGGGGGTAACTAACATGTGTCAGGGGGCACATTTGAAGCCGTGTGACTGTGGAAATGTCAGGAGGGCTAGATGTTTCTCCCTCAGAGTCCCTTCTTGCCCGTGAGACTGGAAACTGGCTTTGACCTATTTTGGCAGACTATCTGGAGAAAAGCCGCCTGGGGCCTGCGAAGAGGCTGGCCTCAGCAAGTCACGTCAGCAGCACGGAAGTTGAGGGAAAGCCCAGCTTTCCTCAGTAGCGATAGGACCTAAGCAAGTAAAGTGGCCTGGGGTGGCAAGTCTTTGGGAAATGGGCAGCCTCTTCCCAGATGGGGCATAAAACCGGCCAGAGACCGAAGCTTCTTCAGTTCTGTATCACCTCACAGGTACAAGCCAATAAAGACTCCAGTTCCAGGGGCTGGAGGTGCCATTCCATGGGAAAGGCCTGGGATGAGGCAACAGGAAGGTGACACCCTCCCTCTTGGAGCACGTTGGCCCATGAGTCTCCTGCTTAGGAAGCTGTCAGAGTGAGGCAGTGTGGCAATCTCTGTTTTTAGGGGGAAAGTAAATCTTCTAGTTTTTTTTTTGAAGACCTTGTGCCCTACAGGTCCAGAGGCCAGAGGGTGACAATTTGGTGGTCCGCCGTCTTGGTTCCCACACACAGAACTGGCTCGGGACTGATTCCTGTGTCTGCAAACACAAGGAACAAGAACCACCTTCCCACTTCCCGGCCCCTTTTCCTCGGCAGCTTTTTCCTCCTGGAACCATGTGGGCTATTCCCCGAGCATTTGCCCATTTGAGAGAGGTCACCTTCATTAACCTGAGGAACCCTTCCTATACCCTTCTCAGGGACCTTCAGAAGAAAAAGAGGATCCGGTCTCAGAAGAGGAAGAAAACAGAGAAATAAATTGTGTGTGTGTGTGTGTGTGTACGCTCACACGTGTGTGTATGTTTGTGTAATTGCAGGCAAAGGTCATTTGTGTCGGAGTCCTCACCTTTAGGTGCAGCCTGAGCAGCTCTAGACCCTCAATCCCAGGCCACTGAAGGTCACTGCCAAAATTATTCTCAGAAGCAGGCCACTTCTGGGGCTTTTCTTACAGCTGCCATACAATCCCCACCCTACCCACCCCCCTGTGACCTTCATGAGGACTGCCGCTGGTGCTTTGAGAGGACAGGGCTCACCCTGGTCTCCAGTGAGTGGCTCAGCCTGGAGCGTGGGAAGAACTCCCCTTACTCCTGGACTCAAACCATCCACTCCCTGAAACACTCACCTTCCTCTCCAACTTTTACATCTTCATCTCGTCTGCCATCTCGTCTATCTGGAATGCCCTTCTTTCTGTTCATCACTCATGCGTTGATTCCTTCCACAAAAACCCGTTGAGTTCTCTCATTGGCCTGGCCTTCCTAAAATAGATACGAGAAAGACACATTCCTGGCACTCAAATCATAGACTAGTAGAGGAGAAAGACGCATGAATGACCTCTTGAAATCTAACCTAGATGGAGTCAGAGAAGAATTCCTGAAGGAGGTAAAGCCCAAACCGAGCATCGGGGGATGAGTCAGAGTTGAGGAGGGAGGTTCAAAGTAGAGGGGACTGCAGGGTCAGAGGCACAGAGGCAAGAATCAGGGTGCTATGTGTAGGGAACTCGGTAGGTTACAGAGGCTGAAAGTCAAGAGCAAAGCAACGAGTGGCAGGATATGGGGTGGAGTAATAGGCAAGCTTCAGACAGCAGAGGACACAATGTGATACGTTAAAGGCCCCAACCTTCACTTTGTCGTGATTCTTGAGCCCTGTTTCCTGGAGCTTCAGAGGTCCTGTGGTGCCTGAGAGGGGGGACGAGAGGCACGTTGCCCTTGACCTGAATGACTTATTTTATACCCTCGATTCCAGAGCAAGGTTGAACTTAAAATAAAAATGTTAAACAGTACCTCTGCATATAGTAGCAAGCTACAGGAGAGATTTAAGCATGGGAAGGACATGACCAAATTTGTGTTTCAGAAAGACCACTCTGGTTTCTGGGTCTCCTTGCAACGATTCCTCAGGGCAGTCTGTTACCTAAGAAAAGCTCTGATAGTAACAAATGATTTACAGCAAAAATGAAAGCTTCTTTGTTACATCTGTAATCATCGCTGCTAAATATATTTCATTCACAGGGAAGAAAAGGAAGTGGGGATCCCCTTTCCCCTGTTTGGACTTCAGACAGAACCGTCTTAGCCAGCTGGCTGTGTTGATAACGCCATCTAGTGGTATGAGTGCAGCATAACCCCCAAAAGGAACCAAACTTGCTTCTGAAGAAGCACCTTTTTGTCACGCGTATATAAAACTCTGTATTCTCTTATTTAACCCTCAAAACAACTCAGCCAGGTATGTCTCATTGTTTACCCATGTTACGGTTCAGGAAACTGAGAGGTGAACAGAAAACAATATTTGTTTTGAGACTTTGGACTCGAAATCATGGTAGAGGACACAGGAGATTGACTTCAAAGACGGAGGAACCCAAGTCCCTGGTGATGGAGAGACCAACTAGATTAAGCCATAGACTAAAGTTTTCCAGCTGCCAGAACCATGTTCTTCCCGATGAATCTGGTCAGAGTTAAGCCTCTTACTTAAGGCAAAAAGAAACCAAGCGGTAAAGGATTAAAAAAGAGGCAGGCTGTTTTGGAATTCGGGGTAACTGGCCCAGACTGCAGCTCTTTGATTTGCCACAAAGAAAAGGCAAAGGCAAAAAGAAAAAGAAAAAAATGTCCTCCACATAAATATGCCTGTGAAAAAGAAAATAATAATGTTCCATCTCTCTCTCCACCCATGCGTGATATCTGAATAAAAGTACAGAGCAGGCATCCAAAACCATAAAGAGGCAAAACAAAAATACCTACAAGAAGCAAAGTGACACAGGTTTGGTTTTCCGATTTGCAAATCAAATGGGCCCTGGAAAATGATGATGATGATGAAATCTGTTGCCAAATGTACCAAGACAATGAATGCAATTTACATGATTCCTTTATTATTAATATTAAAAAGCCACTATAGCCAAAACTAGGAGGAGAATAGGCAGGGTTCATATTGCTCTGACAATTCAGTTTTTCAGGGATCCAGTCTTAAAGGCTGAACTGAAGTAGAATCTACTTGGGCAAATTTCTTTCCTAACTGGTCTTCTGAATTTTAGTGAAATGTAGAAGCCTTTCTAAGCAGGCACGAAGATGAGAAACTGCAAATTTTTTAATGACAGATTTGATGAGATAAAAATATAAATCCTCTTGTACAGCAAAACACACTAAGAGCAAAGTTACAAGTCATCGTATGAAAAAATGTTTACAATACTTATGACAGAGAAATATTAGCCATGGTCTATAAAAAGAGTTTATAAACCAACACGAAAAAGGCAAAAGGCAAATAAACACCCACTCCCCAAAACAGACAAAGGATATGAGTGCACGATTCAGAGAAAAAGAAATGTAAATGGCTAGTGAATAGATGAGTCATACGATAATCAGAAAACTGCTAATTAAAATAAAGTGTATCTCCTGCTCATCCTGTTGTCAAAAAAAATGTAAAGAGGGACAATAGCCGGTGATGGTAGGACTAGATCACAAAGTGCCCGCTGCCACTCTCTCCTGAGCATACACAGTCGGGCTGTCTGTTTTGAGAGTAATCGGTGGTACTTACCAACTTTCAGGTTGTGCCTGTGTTTTGAGTAATCAGTTCTACCGTCAGGGATCCGTCCTCCAAAACTATTCCTACATTTGCCCCTAAAATATGTACATATAGATGTTTATCATTTTTTGAAAGTTTGTCATAGCAAAAAACATGGAAGCAACCTAATGCCCTTCAACAGAGAACAGACTGAACAAATTTACAGAATGTCCTTATGATGGAATACTATTACAGACATTAAAACATTGTATACATATACAGCAAAGATATCGAGATATATTAGGCATATATTAATATGTATATATGAAGTGTATCTTTAAAAAGCAAAAAGCATCTAGAAGGACACACACCAAACTGTTAAGCATGGTTGCAGCGACAACGAGGAGATGGGAAAGAGAAGGTAAGCAGAGATCTTTACTCTTCATCCTGCGTGTCCATATATTGTTTGATTCTTTCCATTGTGCAAGCATTCATGCTGTACGTTTGTCATTTTTAAAACGTACACAGATACGTACAAAGTGAATTCCTCTATGCAGAAAATATTTGCGGCTATGTGGGTTTTTCAGGACAAAAAAAAAACAAAAACCCTTTTCTAAACACACAGATGTTAACTGATTAGCACAAAGACCGGAGACCCCCAAATGCTCTGAAAGGTCAGCACTGTAGAATCGAATCTCATAATTAAAGGTGACAGCATGGACAGCCAGAGCAAACATGGGCTTTGGAGTCGAGCAGATCTGGTTCCAGTCCTCGCCCTGCCCCTTTCTTTCCATGACCGCGGGCAAATTACTTAACCTTGCTGAGCCTAATAAAATGGAGACAAATCGGCCCACCCCTCGCTGTAGGTACACAGCTGCCTTCACCATGTGTGTACAAAATTTTTCTCTCCTCTTCTGACTTATGATATTATGTATATAGAATGGGCTACTACGGCAGCTGGGAGACTGCAGGTTTGTTGTTGGTTTGTTTTCTGGATGGACCCAAAGACCTGTTTCTAGGGCTTCGTGGTGGAGGTAGGGACTAGGGGAGGGCTGTGATACAAACATTTTGGGCACCGGGGGCCAGCATGACCAATTCTAGTGGCCAGGGCTACATCGAGCAGTGGTTCTAAAATTTTAGTGTGCACTAGAACCGCCCGGAGGGCTTTTATTTTTATTGGGGGGGGGGTTGTTTGTTTATTTGCTTGTTTTTGTTTTGTTTTTGTTTTTAATTTAATTTTTTTTTCAGTGTTCCAAGATTCATTGTTTATGCACCACACCCAGTCCTCCATGCAATACGTGCCCTCCTCAATACCCACCAGGCTCGCCCATCCCC
Organism: Potos flavus; assembly: GCA_028534135.1. Classification (NCBI taxonomy): domain Eukaryota; kingdom Metazoa; phylum Chordata; class Mammalia; order Carnivora; family Procyonidae; genus Potos; species Potos flavus. The sequence continues at coordinate 74,343,314 of CM052900.1, read as the reverse complement.
CTCCCCCCCTCCTCTTCAAAACCCTCAGTTTGTTTCTCAGAGGGCTTTTTAAAAACAGTTTTCTGGTCTCCACCCTCAGAGTTTCTGATTCAGTAGGTCTGGGGCAGGGCTCGCGCCCCTAACCAGTTCCTGGGCCATGCTGCTGCCGCTGGCCCCAGAAAACCACAGTTGGAGACCCACTGGCTTACAGCATCAACAACTGCTCCCCCCCAACGAATCTGAGGCTGCATCAGCCTCTTTCCCTACCCCTGTTCTGGGATGTTCTCTCTGCACTTCGCCAGGCAGCTAGAATGTCAGGACACTCCCTGGTCTCACCCTCCAGCCAATGGCTGCTTTCTGCAGCCTGTGCTCCTCTCCCCAAGGTGACTGGGCCACTGAGGAGACCCCAAGACCTTTAGCGAGGAGAGAGGAGAGATTGAGGGGGCCATGCCGAGAGCCAGACCTTGGCCTGGCCTGGGTCCTGCTTGCTCTGCACGCTCAGCACAAGGACGGGAAGTGTGTCCCCCTTCTGCCTAAGCAGATTGCAAAAGATAACTTTGTTAGCAGGAGAAGCCGGGGCCGAGGGGTCGTGCTCTATAGAATTGGCACAGTCCGCTCTCACGCATGAGCTACTCTGTTCAATAGAGGGCCCGGCCTTGTCCTGACAACCGTCTGCGCGGGAAATCCTGTCCCCAGTGAAAGTGACCCCCATCTCCAGCCCACCCCTTGCCCCTCAGGGCACAGGAGCTCTTGAATCCCAGCCAAACGGTTTTCATAAAAAAGAATCTCTGGCTCACAACCAAACTGGCCGGGGAGGAGGGACAGAGAGGGCCGCGGCTCACCTCTGGGCCTCTCCAGGTGGCACAAACAAGAAAAAGCAAGCATTGAGCCACCCCCCCCCCCCACATCCCCCGCTGGTTAAGCATCCGGTAGTAGCCAAACCTTCATCCTAAGGGTGGTAATGGCCGTACTACTCAGCAAGCGCTCGCCCAATGTCAAGTACTAAACTCAGTTTTATGCATATTGTTTTACCGAATCACTCTGACTCTTTGAGGAGACGCTGGTTTTCCATTTTTCACAGGAGGAAACTGAGGAGGAGCCCAGGAAAGTCAGGAGAGCGAGGTATGAAGGTCCCCGTTCTAAGGCCCGATGCAGGAACTCGGGCCTGGGAGACCAGAGGCCCCCCCCCAGTCCTCCCTCTCCTTGAGCAGACGGGCATGAGGCCTCTCTGCACACGCTGTGGGCTAGGCATCTCTGGGCTTCATCTGAGTTCGTGCCCCCAGCACAGTGCCAGCCCCACACCAACCACTTTGCCAAAGTGTGTGGCAGAAGAGAAGGGCAAAGTTGCACGTTGGAGGCTGGGTACCTCCTTTCTTGGTGTTGTCGAAGCTTTAAAGACATGAAGGTGATCAAACCACACATGGATGAACAATCAGGAGATAAAACTTACATTTCCCAGCAGTTTTTGTCCGCACCCACTGTTCCAGCCCTGCCCTGGGCTGCCTGCTGCTGCAGGACTTGGCCTGGCTTATTCTTCCCCCTACACTCTCACGGCTCCCTCCCTCACACTCTTTAAAGTGGGATCCACTTCACCTTCTCAGTGAGGTCTGTGTGAACACCATCTCCCCTCCGCTGGCTCTCCCAATCCTTTCCCCCCTCACCCTGCCATACTTTTCCATTTGGCGGTAGCTCTTATCAGCGCCTAACCTCCGGTGTCATTCCCTGAGTTATCGTGTTTAATGAGAATCAACCGCCTCCTCCGCGAGACTGTGAGCTCTGCTATGGCAGGGGATCTTTGTTTTACTCACTGGTGGGTCCCAAACACCTCATGGGGTGGGAGCTCAGAAAATGCTTGTAAAATGAAATCTCCAAACATTTCCCACAAAGTCAGAGCCAGGCCTGGATATTCAGAGAAATAACCCTATTGACCCATAGCCCCTGGTCCTGGATTTCTCAGAGACTCATTCTCCCTTGCACACCCAAGCAGCTGGAAGAGAGAGATTTTGTGCCTCCTAATTCCAGGCATTGCGATGGACTGCGAATGGTCCCCTCGGGCCCCCTACATCTGTCTGCCTGCCCTTCTACCCACGATAGGGCTCACCTGGTTCTCCCTAAAGAGCCTTGCTGCTGAGTGAGTCCCTACCCCCTACATGGAGGCATCTAGAGCCATGGAAAGTGCCTGGGCCTCCGTGCTGCACCGCGACCTCAGGATGTTATTTCCATCCTGAACTGGCTTCCCATCTGTAAAATGAGGGAATCGAGGCCCACGGTTTCTTCTGGTCTTTTCCCGTTCTGATATTTTCCCTGTGGAAGGAAAGCATATTATGACTGTAATCGAGGCACACTTAGAAACAAGCCAACCCAGGACCCTGGGGCACAAGACACAGCCAGACTCAGAAGGGGAGGAGATCACAGTGAACATAACTAACAAGCAGACAGGATTCACAGCATTGCATGGGTCAGATCAGTCGCCACCATCATTATTAAAAGGACTTCTCGCAAAACAGGAAAGGCGGTCATTATCAACTCTCTTCCATAGTTGAGAAAACCGAGACCCAGAGAGGCTGAGCAAACTGCTCACGAAGGGCCACCCCCGAGGCCAGGTCTTCCCACTGAAAATCTCACAATCTTCCCACACATAACTGCTTCACTGCTTCCAAAACATGCCCTGGTAAAAGAATGCCACCGTTAAATTATCCAAAATGTCAGTAATCTAATAATCCATATTACAGAACATAAAAGTGGCGTTTCATTCGGATGTGGCTATGTCCCATGTTCTAGAGCTTTATTTACATCAGATAAAACAATAGAGCCACCACAAGAAGATTTCCCGCTGAAAGACCTGAGAAACGGATCTAATTTCTGATTAGGACATCTCTTAACCACAGATGAGCCTGGGATGAGCCTCTCTCCCACCTCTTTCAAAATGTTCCTCAAGAGATAAGGGAGTGAGTGTTTATGTTTTCCAAGATTACAAACAGAAGATGTGACAACAAAAATAATTCAATCAGCTGGGCACTCTTAGAAGAGTGTCTTCAACACCCATGGAGGAAATAAGCAAAGAAAGTGCTAAATTACAAAGCTAGATTTATCCAAACCTGAGCTCTGATGACATTCCTTATTTTTCCAGACTCAAACACACCCTCTACGACCATCTCTCACACAGAGATGTCAGGAGATGGGACTGCTTTACCACACAAGCCAAGTTAGCCTGGGAAACCCTGGATAAGAGAAATTCATCTGAAGTTTGTCATTTCTGGAATATCTCAGAGAAAGCACAAGCTTCAGGAATCAACATTGACCAAATGCTCTCAAAAGAAACACTGATTAGCTTTCCTTCCCTCTCTCCTCTGACTTCTTGCTTCATTGATATTGGGGAACAGCCTTGGCCAGTTGTTTTAAACCGATGGATTCTCTAGAAGGCTCTGTCCCAGTTAGACTCGTCCTTCAAATTTGAAGTCCGAAAGAAATCAGAATTCTAAAGTAAATAAGGTTTGGACTAGTGAACATTAAAGTAAATAAGGTTTGGGCTAGTGAACATTAGAATACGATTGAAACTGGGGACTCCTACAACTTTGGTAGCATCCCCCTTCAAAACACCGCCATCAAAATGCAATATTCCCGTGACACCAGAATGGACAGGAAATGAGGGTAGAGAAGAAGCAAGCACTTAGATTCTTTTTTTCTGGTTTACCCTCCAAGTTGCCTTCCGTTTAGTGATTATACATTGTAGATTTCCTAAAACAATCCCAGTTTAAAAAAAAAAAAAACAATCCCTGTTTCAACTATGTTTGTTCTACTATTTCCATACATCACCTTATAGAATAAAATGCCCCATTTTGGGGTTTGGAAAAGGTGGTCAATACAACCATCTTTCATACCAATGCAATGGTCAGTCCCAGACAATGAGAAGAGGGTAGGCCTCAGGGAGGCAGAGAGCATGCGTTCATGCCCTCCAAGCTAGCTTCCCAAACATCATTCCTCATTAGGTCACACAGGTATTTCAACCCTGGAGCTTCTTGATGACCCAAACCTCATACCCCCATTTCGCCGTTGGAGGCATGAGAGGCTAAAACTGTTAGCTGACACTGCATAATCCCTTGACTCTGCAGGTTCTCAAAAGTATTTGTAATTATGAGTAAAACAAGGTGGGGAATGTTATTATATTGACAAATGGCACCAGAATTCTTTGGTGTATTCAGGCTCCTTTCAAAGAAAGAAACTTGGAGACATAAGAAGGAACCCCCAATAGAGGATGGTAGATCAACCCTTGGAAAGAAACAACCACTCTTTTGGGGGGGGGGGTGCTTTGGTACGTCTGACTGGGGCCAGGGGGATGCATACAGGTGACCTCTTACTGTCCCTACATCCTGAGGGCTCTCTAAGCTGATGATAAGGCACTGGGAAAATACCCCCAGGCTGAGGCCCTCTGGAGAGAAGCCAAAGGTTTTCTGCAGTACACGATCAGGTCTGCTGCTAAAAGACACTTTGGGAGGTTACAGAAGCCCATCTAAGCTTTCCCACATCAGCTTTTCCCCACCCTCCTCCCCTCTGTGCCCAACACAGCTCTCCCATTCTCTCTCTCTCCTATTGTTTTCCAAACATCCCTCCCTTCATAAAAGCTGTCTGGCTGGGAGCTTAAAATATTGCTGGACAGTAAAACCTACCCATCAGGGCCAATCCAGTCATATCTGCTCAGTCGTGCAGCACAGTAGGGGCGGGATAGAGAAGTGGGAGGTGGGCTTTTAGGCGCCAAAGGAAAGAGGCCAAAGTTGCCATTTTGCTGCTGAGCGCCAAGAGAGAAAGAGAGCGCATATTTCTCCGGGGGACCCTACTGCTATTGGCAAGTTTTCCTTGGGTTATAATGGTTTGTAGCCTTCCCCCACCTGCAACCCGGGCTTCTTTTCTAGCCTAATCTAAGGGCCAGATAAGGGTTTCTACAAAAGGAAAAACATTGTCACTAAGGTTTGGTCTTGGGTTGGGATGGCTGAATTTGGAGTCCAATTCTGAAAACCCTCTTGGGATTGGCCTGAGAGATGGCAGAGGTTTGGAAGGGAAAGGACTGTAGGAATGGGGGGCGGGAGGGAGATGCCCAAATTCTAACTACAATTTGACTTTTTAAGGTTTTCTCATTTTTCAGAATGAATTAACATGCCTCCAGGAATCCTGAGGGATCTAAAACAAGTATTTGGTGTTTATGAAAGAGTTTTGCCCTTTTTCCCTTGACCTCTGTGATAGGTGTAACAGTTATAACTACTGAGTGCTGTGGGTGGAGAGGAGGCTTCATGCTCTGCATTTTCAATGTTGGAGCATTTAATGGCACACAAGAACAGATCTAGCTAAAGACCCCAACGGTCTTCCTGGGAGCAGGCTTTGTTGGCTCTCTAGGAGGGCTGCTCTTTATAGTGGCTGCTCTAAGACATGAAGGGAGACTCATTTACACTCCCTTACCAACCAGAGTGGTAAGTGGCCATCTAATCCTTTGGGGAACTAGTTAACACGGGTGGAAGTGTGGTGTTCTGCCTCTTTGAAAAGCCAAGAGAAGACGATGCTATACTGGAAATTGCCCTGGGCTTGAAGCAGGAAGATCAGGGCTCACATCGCTGCCCTGCCCTCACTGGTTGAGCCCCCTTGGCAGACTTATTTAACCTCCCGGTCTGCCTTCCTATCTGTTAATGGAGGCTGAAAATGCCTGGTTCACTTGTTCTAAACAGTCATCCTGTGGACCTGTCAGTTCTGGTCCAAGATGAACCTTTCAGCAGCCCATAATAATAATGTAGTAAGCAACGTAGTAAATTTTTCACCAACTTAAATGCATTCCATTCAAAGGACTTTTATTCTGAAATTACATCTTTTCTAGTTTTGTGGTATGAAATTTCCCCTTTTATGAAATGATGGTGAAAATTCCCCCTTGATGAAATGATGATGTAGTCATAATTAGTGATTTAATAAGTTTCTTATTTTTATGTCGTTGCTTGGCAAACTTAGGAGTTGGTAGCCCTATGTTGGCCCCCCTATTCTGCTGGTATTTTACTAGTCTGTGAGGTTCAAGTTTGAGAACCACTGGCCTGGCTCACAGGTTGTTATGAGGACTGAAATAAGATATGGAAAAGTATATCAGTTATAAATAGACAAAGGATACCCAAACATAAGGTGTCATTTTAATCATTACTTAAAACCATAATCCTCTGGTTGGACGTTCTGGTTGATGACCCGCGGGTGGAGGCTTGAACTCCATCGGTTTATTTTCTACCTGTAAAAGATCTGTTCCTTTTTGCAGAAGAGAAATATTCTTCCTTTGGTTTAAATTACTCCCTGCTATAGTGGAATAGTTTGGTCAGATATACTCTTATCTGACTTCCTTTAAGTATAAATTTCATTGGTAGAAGTCAGGGACCTAAAGCACTTTCCCTTAGCACCTCTAAAACTCCTCTTCCTTTTTTTTTTTTTTTTTTAGATTTTTATTTATTTATTTATTTGAGAGAGAGAGAAAGAGCGAGAGCATGAGAGGGGAGTAGGTCAGAGGGAGAAGCAGACTCCCCACGGAGCTGGGAGCCCGATGTGGGACGACTTGATCCCGGGACTCCAGGAACATGACCTGAGCTCAGCCAGCTGAGCCAAACGCAGTCACTCAACCAACTGAGCCACCTAGGCGCCCTAAAGCTCCTCTTCTTAAAAGCATAGTTGAGCTGTTTCAACAGCATGGAACTGAAAAGATTTTTTCCTAAGTTAGTTTCTCTTCTATTATTATGAGAAACTTTGTAACTAGACATTGAAACACACACACACACACACACATTCACACACACAATCCTAGCATTGTAGGGTAGGGTGTAGAAGGACACAGCCCTGTTTGGTTTAATTTGGAAACTACTGATGGGGTGGTCAGGAGGGTCTTCATGATTCCTGAATATGTGTCACAACAGTCACATGTCAAGAATCATTGGCCTTCCAGTTTATTTATACAAAACAGTCCCTCAAAACAGCTAGTTTTGGATCAATCTACGATCCTTGTTTTGGTATTTAGCCTTTCTTCGCAAGTTCTCAGTCTGCCCGCTGCTCACTGCAGCAAAGACTGGAGTTCCCTCAACTTTAAGTAATACTGGTATTATATGCACTCAGAGATTGAGAATTTCAGATTTCAAATTATTACCATTGGTCCCATGCACTGGTTATTTATGGAGCACCCACTCTGTGAAGGTCTTTGTTTTGTGTCATGACGGTTCATAGAAAATGAAGACAAAATGATCCCTGCCCTCCGAGAGCTTTCGATTCTCAAAGGGAGAAACAAGATTGATAGACACGGTGTCTTGAGAGTGTGTGCTCACCACACACGTCCACATAGGTACCTGAGTGAAATACACACAGAAATCCCAAAGGACTAATACAGTACAATACAAGGAAGAGTGTCAAACCCGAGTTGATATATCAATGGGGATAAGACATTAGCAACACTAGATGTAGAGTACATTAAGGCCAGACTTGATCTTCTAAGAATAAATTACATAAATTGTTGTTTTCCCATTAAAGTGCTGGGCTTCTGATCCTATAGGGTGAGACATGGCTGAAAGAAGCCCAGAGCAGCATCTCCAGCGTGGGCTCTTGCCCCAGGTCTAAGGGCCACAATGAGGAAACACGGCAACGCGAGAAATGTTCAGGCTGGAGAAGACTCTGCCACAGGCTGAGATGGAAGTTTTGTTTTGTTTTGTTTTGTTTTTAAGTTTATTTATTTATTTAAGTAACCTCTACACCCAACGTGGGGCTCGAACCCACGACCCTAAGATCAAGCATTCCATGCTCCTCAGACTGAGCCAGCCAGGTGCCCCAATGTAGAAGTTTTGATCACAGTCCTTCATAGGTTAGCACAGGTTTGCACTGGGTGAGTGTCCCAGTTTACACAACACCCCCATCAGTTCGATCCCCTGTGCATTAGTCATTGCTGTTGCTAGGGGCATTATATGCAATCATGTTTAATGGGGTTTGTTGTTGGTTTGTTTTTTTTTTTTTTTTGACAAATTTTTAGCTCTATTAAAGTAGCCACATGTTACAGACCCTAAAACCTTTTCATTCTGTGGGACACTAAAAGTGTCTCAGTGGACCTTCCTCACCCCGTAACATGATTCCTTCCTAAAGCATGCTCCCCATTCTTTGGATTTAAAACAGTAATAGTAATCATATAAAAAAGATAGTGCTCTCCATTTGTGAAGCTGTTAAGAATGGTTTCCAGATGTCAACCTAGAGAAGAAAGAAACATAAATTAAGAGTCCAGGAGTTGCAGAATTGTGTAGTTTGGATCGAAAGCAATGTATCTCCAGGGTGTAGGGGAAAGAACTCAGCCCTTGGGACCAGGCAGAAAAAACTGCTGCTATTTAACTATCTGATCTCAGTTTGTTTAACCTCTCTGAACTTCGGTTTTCTCATGTGTTCAAATCAAATTGGTTAAACACTTCCTGAGCTTGCACTAGGTGCTGGGCTCTGTGACAGGCACAGAGTATGCAGCGGTAAATGAAACACGGATGGCCCATAGCCTTATGAAGAGTACAGTCAAGCAGGATCCAATTAAATGAAATAATGTAATGTCAAAAGCCTGTCACAAAGTAGATGTTCAAAAAATGTTTCTTTCCTTCCACTTACTTCCCTCCAAACACATCATTATACATTTCAACACAGTCCAAGTAAGATGGTTACAGGCAGTTTCACACATCCAAGAATTCTGTTGGGGACCCAGACCCCCCACAGTATAGGGTTTTCTTCAGCGTGATGCCTCTTGAAGCATAGTTTAGCTTGTGGTCTTGATTTAAATCCGTGTGACCATGGGTTTCTATCTACGGTCAACAACAAACCCTTATTTTGGGTGGCATTCAAGGAATGATACACGTGTCGCCTCATTTACACTTTCAGACCACCCCCTGCAAGTGACCCAGAGCAGGTATTAGCATTAAACCCATTTTGCAGATGAGGAAGCGAATGGAAGCAGATTCTTCATGTCGCTCTTGTCCCCTCATCCTAGCCCGCACAGAGGAGGCACTCCCCTCGAGAGGTGCTGTTTTACGTACTGACGGTTCCAGCAAACTCAGAAAGGAGAGGTGGCCCGGGCGAGCGTTAGCAGAGAGAGACTGGCTGGGGATGGCACCGCGGCCGCTCAGCTCTTGCCTTCTCCCTCCTCCAGGTGGGTGAGAAATGGGCGACTGGAGTTTCCTGGGGAACATCTTGGAGGAGGTGAACGAGCACTCCACGGTCATCGGCAGAGTCTGGCTCACCGTGCTCTTCATCTTCCGGATCCTCATCCTGGGCACGGCCGCGGAGTTCGTGTGGGGGGACGAGCAGTCCGACTTCGTGTGCAACACCCAGCAGCCCGGCTGCGAGAACGTCTGCTACGACGAGGCCTTCCCCATCTCGCACATCCGCCTCTGGGTGCTGCAGATCATCTTCGTGTCCACGCCGTCGCTGGTGTACGTCGGCCACGCGGTGCACCACGTCCGCATGGAGGAGAAGCGCAAGGAGCGCGAGGCCGAGGAGCTGTGCCAGCAGGCGGCGGGCGACGGCGGCGAGAGGGTGCCGCTGGCCGCGGACCAGGGCAGCGTCAAGAAGGGCAGCAACAGCAGCAAAGGCACCAAGAAGTTCCGGCTGGAGGGGACCCTGCTGCGGACCTACATCTGCCACATCATCTTCAAGACCCTCTTCGAGGTGGGCTTCATCGTGGGCCACTACTTCCTGTACGGCTTCCGGATCCTGCCCCTCTATCGCTGCAGCAGGTGGCCCTGCCCCAACGTGGTGGACTGCTTCGTGTCGCGGCCCACGGAGAAAACCATCTTCATCCTGTTCATGCTGTCGGTGGCCTCGGTGTCCCTCTTCCTCAACATCCTGGAGATGAGCCACCTGGGCCTGAAGAGAATCCGGTCGGCCTTCAAGAGGCCCGTGGAGCAGCCCCTGGGGGAGATCCCCGAGAAGTCCCTCCATTCCATTGCCGTCTCCTCCATCCAGAAAGCCAAGGGCTACCAGCTGCTGGAAGAAGAGAAAATCGTGTCCCACTATTTCCCTTTGACTGAGGTCGGCATGGTGGAGAGCAGCCCACTGGCGGCCAAGCCTTTCAGTCAATTCGAGGAGAAGATGGGCGCGGGGCCCCTCGGGGACTTGTCGCGAGCTTACCAAGAGACACTGCCTTCCTACGCTCAGGTGGGGGCGCAGGAGGGGGAGGCGGAGGAGCAGCCGGTGGAGGAGGGGGCGGAACCGGAGGTGGGAGACAAGAGGCAGGAAGGGGAGAGAGTGAGCACAGAGGGGCTGGAGACCGAGGCAGGGCTGGAGGGGGAGAAAGCCGAGACTCCCGAGGTGGGGAAGGAAGGCGACAAGGAAGAGCCGCAGGCTGAGAAGGTATCAAAGCAAGGGCTGCTGGCGGAGAAGTCGCCTTCCCTGTGTCCAGACCTCACCAGGGATGACACCAGACCACTGAGCAGGCTGAGCAAAGCCAGCAGCCGGGCGAGGTCAGACGATCTAACTGTATGAAGTGGGGCCAAAGAATGAAAGAAAAGAAAAGAAAACACCAGAGCTAACATAGAGCAAGATGAAACGTAAAGATCCCGCCACGATTCGAGTCTTCTGTCGCTCCCCTCACACCCACTCCTGGTTGGACAGGTGCTGCAGGGGGCACAGTACTTGCTGTACAACTAGGAAACCGCATTTCCCATATAAAAGGGCCACCAAGATAAAGCCATTGTCCCGTCAAAGTTCCCAGTCTCCAATGACTGCCCTGCCCCTCCAGCCCAACTACAATGGGGAGTTCTGCTTTCATCCCCATTTCTCCATAGAAATCCCTCCAATCAGAATTGTGGTTGCTTCAAAGCTTTTTGCCGGTCATGACTCAAGCTCACTAGCTCAGCCGGATTTTTATCACACCAGCACTTCCCTAGCAGATACCACATGACCATGTACCAGGGGGCCCAAGCTCAGATGCCTACGGGGTGCGGGCAGGGGCTTTCAATCGGTGGGGTGGGCCTGTTCTTATGTCGTGGGCCATCTGGGGCTGTGAAGACTAGGGGACAGAGGGCAGCTGCCACTCAGTACCGGGCTCTGATTATCAGGCAGTGTTACGGGACCATCTGATTTTTCCAGAGAAGCCAGAAGTCCAAACTTCTCAGTGAAATTTTTAACACTGCCAACTAAATTTTTAAATATGCCATGTGGACCAAGCGAAATGTGTGCAAGCCAAGTTTAACCTTTGGGGCACCCATTTGCAAAGTCAGCCTACCCTAGTGAGCCCAGCTTTCCTGTGGAATTGATTATATTGTTTATGGTCTTGACTTGTGTCTATGGCTCCCAAGTCTCACTTCACCATTTTGAAGTGTTTGGTTAAAATCATCGGTCTAGGAGATACCCAGTATTCTCACTGACCTTCCTTTGGGATCACTGTAGCCCCTGGGTTCTGATTCAATTACATCCCTTGAATTGGTGGGGATTCTGCCCTGGGCACCATCAGAGAAAGAGAGCAAGGCTCCCACCCTCTCTCTGAACTGAAAGGGCCTCAAGGTCTGGTCGCAGTTTCCTTTCCTGAAGAAAGAAGATCCCCTTCTTTCCTCTCCTCTTCCTATATCAGTGCTCGCCCTGAAATCCATACCTCCTTTCATTAGGGGCTGGGAGCAAGCCAGTCTGAGCCAGGAGATAACCTGCCCACTGGCCTGTCTTGAGGAGAATCAGCTTTCAGGCCTTGTTGACACGCAAGATGTATACAAAAAGGACCATCACAGGGGTACTAGGGAGAGCCTCTTATAAAGTGGGAGCTCAAACAGCCAGAATCCCAAAATCTAGTCCCAGACCAGGCCTTATCCCTGAAAGGGACATAGAGACTAAAGGAAACAAGAGGGACCTCGAAGTTCTCCTACCCTTTACCCCCGCAACCAACACGCCTCAAACATAGAGTCCAGTCCAGGGAAATCCTCGAGTACAAGGACACATTTCACAGAGGGAGCAATTTTTACCAGGAGCCAATCAATTCCCAGAGCTGAGGGACAAAGTGATAGCTAGCATCATAGGCTCCAGTGCCAAGGTTAAAGAAGGAGGGATAGAAACCAGATGACTGGGCAGAGATCTGGACAGGGGACGACCAGGGAACCCAAAAGAAGTACCCAGAAAACTGCCTTCATTCTATCTCTCCCCCAACCAGCACCATCCCAAAGCATGCAAATCCCTTTTGCTGCCCTCTGGTTATCACCTTCCTTTATGATATTCATTCGAGATATGCTTTTCCAGAGCAAAGCCTCCTCTAAAACCATTCCTCCCCAGGTGACAATATTCCCATTCCTTAGCGCCCCATTCTAAAAAAAAAAAAAAAGTGGTCTAAAAATTAAATTCATCCTAAGGGATGATTGTTTGATCATCCCTCTGGGAAATTTTACATCTTAAAAGACAGCCTAAAATAGGGGCGCCTGGGTGGCTCAGTTGGTTAAGTGACTGCCTTCGGCTCAGGTCATGATTCCGGAGTCCTGGGATCAAGTCCTGCATCGGGCTCCCACCTCGATGGGGAGTCTGCTTCTCCCTCTGACCTCCCCTCTCATGCTCTCTCTCATTCTCTCTCTCTCAAAGAAATTAATAAAATCTTAAAAAAAAAAAAAAAAGACAGGCTAAAATATATTTTACATGGGTCAATCCAAAGTGACAAGTTTTCAATGAAAGAACATATCAGGCAGTGGATAGTTGAATAGAAGAGGCATAGTTATCTCAAGGACACGTGACTTTCTGGCTATGGCTTGAATCTGCCCCTTGCCAGCACCACTATTCCACCCAGACCTTCCATGTGGGGAGACAAGTAGCACAGTCCCGGGCCTGAGAACAAGAGAGACTGTGTCACAACACCCATCCCAATGGCCGCGCTCTTGCTTCTACAGTTTTACTCCTGAAGACTCATTTTAAGAAAATATAAACTCAGAGCCTGCGAAGAGCTTGATCATCAACAGAATGGAGTGTCTGTCTCATCTAGGACCTAATCAGAAAGAAAAAAGGAAAAGAGAAGGACACCGTGCCCTGGACAAAAGCTGCTTGGTGCTGTTTAGAGGCGGTTGCAAGGGCTTAGGGGAAGGCTGCTGGTCTCCTTGTCTCAGCGAGGACAGAAGCCTGTGAGCGAGTGTATCTCCTCGGATGAAGCAGCCTCCTGCCTCACGGTCTGTACCAACCCCATGACCATGGAAGTTGCCATTTTCCCTCTTAGTCTTCCCAATAAAAGAGGAAGACTATCTGGGGAGAAATAGACACAGGCATCAAGGGACCAGGATTTTTTTTTTCTATTTCTGCCATTTAGTGGCTGTGTTATTGTCATCCCCCCCACCTCTCTGTATCTTGGTTTTCTGTCTACAAACTCGAGATGGTATTCGCCACCAACCTACCTCCAAGGGTATCATAAGGAGTAATGGGTTGGTTGCCAAGTCTGGAGCCTGCCGAGGGTTGCCAATCCTTAAAAAGATTCCTCCAGCCGAAAGGGAGATTGGGAGGAAAGGGAGGTGGGTGGTTTCCATCCCCTTCTCTCGACCTGCCTTGCAGTTACCTGGTGAGAGTTTTTCAATATGGAATAGACACTCTGGAGATCAGTTATCTCAGAGAAGACTCAAAACAGAATCTGGACCCCACATGTTTAGTAGGAACCTGAGGCTCTTTGACCTTGAGAAATGACGGGGGGGGGGGGGGGACAGATTGGTAATTACTTTCATCCTCTGGGAAAATGGTCCCAGGTTCCATTCACAGGCAGCTGTGTGTCCTCTGGGGCCCTTACCCTATGCAGTTGGATCCCTCAGTATCCGTTTTGAGACCAATAATTATGACCAACTCAGGATCATAATCCCCACCTGGGCTCCATTAGGTCCAGCTTTAAATCCTACTCCTGGTCCTTCTCTTGTTAGACTAAAACCTTCAGGGCACGTAGATCCACCAAGAAAAAGAAGCAATGGACAGCTGGCTATCCAAAGTGCAGCTCCCTCCAGAGGCAAAGGGCCAGGCAGTTAAGAGCAGTTATAACGCCTCCATCAGGGCAGATCTGTGACCAGGAGGGACAGAGTTACTCGAAGTTCAGTTAGAAACGTCAAACCTCGCTCTGTAATCCCTAGGCCTAGCATTTGGGGCAATATAAGAAGGCCTATCTGCTTTTCACCATGACTTTGCCACTTGCCACACAGGTGACACATCCAACACAGAATTAGACAAACGCTCCTGAAGGTCAGTGTAACCTGGGGATAAGATTTTCCCAGTGGGGAAAAGATTTTCCCACAAAAAACAACGAAGTTCAAGTCAGAGCGTTGGCTGCCCCTTGTCGACTCTCAGGACCCCACAGTGTCACTTACCACAATGTCACTTCCCTAGGTGAATTGAGGGTAACAAATTTTGCTCCTCCTTCCCAAGACAGAACAGCAAATTGATATCCAGGAAACACCGAGCGTACTAGAAGAAATATGGGTGTTTTTAAAAAGCTCACTGATCTGGAAATAAAAGGAACGGGAGGAAAGCCTTATTAAAATTTGTGAGAAGTCCTTACCGTAAAATGTATACTGAAGCAATGACAGCTATCACTTTCAAATACTGCACAGATTGTTGACTAAGATCCTGACAAAAATCGAGCTAATAAGTAAAGGGAAGGATGTAAATGAGGGGAAATGGTCAATATTTCTGTAGTCCTGAATTGCTAAGAATGACTCTATGAAAAAAGAACATTTTTAATCATGCAAGAAGTCACTGCTCAAGGCGGTGCTACAGAGAGTCAGCTTCCCAGAGCTCACGGGTAGAGATGCCCCAGCCCCTGAGACCGCCTCTGACTCATGGCAGAAGTGAGCCCCTGGATACTGAAAGAGCTACATGCAGGACCTCTTCAGGTTTAAGCCGTGGGAAGGCCTGGGACAGGGCTAGTGTGGTCAGAAGCTCTTCAGGAGTTCCTGAGGAGGGTCATCGGGTCATGATCGGGGTAAAAAAAAGAGCATACGACCCACACGGCATATTCCATCCCATTCCAAATCTCTCTTCCTCTCTCCTTCCCCTGACCCCAAGCTTTCCCTCTATCCATACCGCGTGCAAGTGATCACACAACCCAAGTTAGCAAAATTTAGATAAAAAAGGTTTGCCCGGTTGGATGGAAAACTCCTCTAAGCGTAAATACGATCTGTAAAACAAAGTAAGTGTGTGCCTAGAAGTGATACTGAATAGTCAGGGAGACGTTCCCTTCTTGTAACTATCGTATTTTAACTAAATATGTAACCGGGAAAGAGGGAGAAAGAGGAAACAAAACTGTAGGTTCGACAGTTAGATAAGATGAAAGAAAGGTTTTTATAAAAGACAAGTCACTCTCCGCTGCCCCAGACACTGTAGCTCCCAAAGCCAGCCACCAAGGTAGCAGTGGGATATACTATAAGCTCCAGCCCCACTTCCTTCTGGAAGTTCTTTCTCTAGGGCAGACAAAGAGAATTCTGGAAAGATACATGAGAGATAAATTTCTTTCGAGATACTTGAAGTTTATCTTTCATGTATCTTTCCAGAAAGAGGGAAAAGGAGATGGCTTTTCTTTTTCTTTTTTTCTACTTTTCCCTCCAGGAAAAGTAGATGGCTTCATTGCCTTTTTCTGCAAAAGTTTCCATCTACTACGGGATTAGTAAAGACTCAGCTAAGAAGCACATTCATAACAAACATCCTGGGAGATCTCTGGCAAGGGAGAGAGGCATTATTGGGATTGTGTCCTGAATTCTCCAACCTTCCACATCCTGAATTCTCCAACCCTCCACATCCTTATGTTAGAGCTAATAGTCACGTCTTAGAATGTTGCAAAACAAATAAAACTAACCTGACTTTTTGCCATCTTTGTTTTTTTTCTTTTGACTTGTCAACCCAGCTAGACTGTGAAGGACTGCCCCAGTTTCTGGTTATTCTTCCTTTGGAATTAAGGGGTTGGTGAACAAGAGGACCACGGTATGGGGAGGGGGCAGTGGTATTCTGGTAAACATTCCTTAACCTGCTCTCTGCAGGGTAAAGAGGTCCTTCCTGGTTTATAGTGTTTGCCAATTTCCTTGGTGTAAATTCTCCTACCATTGCCCGCTAATTTCAGGCTCCCAGCCTAATGTCACTGAACACACAGCTGGGGAGAGGTGTATAGTAGCACAACATTATGAAATATTTCTACCTTACAATACATACAAATAACCCATTAGCATAGATAATAGTAAAATAATTAAGAAGCAATGAGTTTTGAGTATGTATTACCTTGTATTTCATATTTTCTTTAAGTTTATGTAGTTTGTTAATAATGACTGTACTTAACAACTGGCTCACAAAATTCCAGGAAATTTAGCAAATGATTCTTATGGGCCAGTATAAGCCAGTTCCAGCTCACCACTGGGTAGAATGGAGGAGACTCCGATTCGAAAGAACATGAAAACTCTCCTTATCACTTAGATTTGGTCACTTTGTTCCCTCTTTTTCTCTACATAGACATCAGGAAAAATCAAAAGTATACTTGCTCGACCTTATGAGAAGAGGCAAAAGAATAGGATTTGTTCTCTTCCATGTCTCTGACAACCACAGGAAGAGTTAAAGTTATTCATTACTGATCAAAATAAATAGATAACTCAAAATAAAAGCAGCCAAAAAATTCTGCCTGGGATTTCCCATGTCACTTCTCTGCTTAAAATCCTTCAACAGCTCCTCATTACATACCTAATAAATTATAAATTCCTCAACACAGCATACGAAGCCTTTATAACTGCCTTCAAACCACCTAGATAGGACATCTGTTTTTACCTGCCCAGAATCTATTCTCCCTTTTCCTATAATAACGTCTCAATTTTATCTAGGGGAGATATGCTTCCTCAGAGATAAGCGTGGTAGAACTCTAAGTAATATTTATCCAACTTCTCCTGGTCAAGGGTCAGGTTTTGTTTTTGTTTTTGTTTTTAACCCAAATGGGCCAATCATACCTTCTCTCCCTGGAATGCAGATCTTGAGTAGAATAACAGAGAGACTGCAATTTGGTTGGAACACATTCATCTTGACAGAAGCCTCTGTACAGACCCACAATGAGTTCCTGCTTATCTAGATTTCTGGGCCATGCTTGGTTCCTCTTTTTCCAGATCCTGGTCATTAGCCTTCCTTCAGTTTGCTGAACTATCCCAGAGCTTTGCTTGTTTGTTTCATTTAACATAGCCAAATTTATCTCTGTTGTTTGCAAAGCCTTGACTGCTGTACCATCTTTGTAGCCTCATCTCCCACATCTACCCACACCCATACGTGCCCCAACCTTCCGGGACCATTGGCCTGTCCCTAGTATAGGTAGGCCTGGCCCACAGTGACAAATGAATTCCATGATGTTTCAGGACTCTGTCCTGGCCTGCCTTTTTCTCCATGGTCGGCTCCTTCTCACCCTTAGACGTTCAGCTCAGTTGTCTCCTCTTTATGAAATTCCACAAACTTCTCAAGACAGAGTTAGTTGCTCCCTCCTTTGTGATCCCTCAATACTCATCTACACTTCTACCAAAGTGTCTATCACATTGCTTTATCTCCTCGTTTTTTCTCATCTGACTGCAAGCAAATTTAGGATAGAGATTTCATCCTATGTAGCTCTGAATATTCAGTACTTAGTAGAGTGCCTGGAACATAGTAATGGTTGGTGGTGAATGCATTGAATGAGTACTGAGACATCTCCCAAGGCAGGAAGGAGAAAATTGACCAAGCACTCCCCATCACCAAAGGGGTGCACTGTAGGCTGATACTACATAGGAATATTTCTGAGGAAGAGATTTCCTAAAGGTCCCAGGGGGTTCCAGGCTTGGAAGCAAGCAGGCTTGCTTGGTCATAAATAAAGGAAGGTGTCAGGGGCGGGGGTGGATTTTCATATGAACTGCTGGATGTCATCACCCAGACCAAACTTGGAAGCCATATGTTGAAGATGGCAGTCAGAGTCTTTGAATGATTGTAGATCAGAGGGCCTTCCCATCCCCATCAATTTCTAATTGGACTTTTGAACTTTGAATTAAATAAAAAATAAACTCTATTGTGTTAGTCCTCTGAGATCTCAAGATGTATCTGTTACAGGATCTAACAATACCCTACCTATTGATAGAAATTGAGGTTAGATGTGGTTGTAACAAAAACCTAAAATCTGTTGCTTTGGCTTACTAGCTGAACAGTGAATGATGAAGAAATAAAAATCAAAGGCTACAAGGCTATGCCATGTAAATATTTAAAAAAATGTCACCTGTGATGATTGATGTATTAGCTCTCTATTGCTGAGTAACAAATCACTCCAGAACTTAGTGGCTTAAAACAACAGTGAGCATTTATCATCTCTCACAGTCTCTGTGAGTCGGGAATTCTGGAGCAGCTTGGGATCTCTCACGAAGTTGCAGACATGGCCTGCAGTTGGGGTGGTAGGACTGACTCACTCACACATGACTAGCAAGTTAGCACGGGCAGGTCAGTTGCTCTTGGGTCTGCTTAAGGGTCTTGTGAGCTGGTGGCTGCTTTCCCCTAGAGCAAGTGATCCCAGAGACCAAGGCAAAAGCTTCCAGGTCTTTTATGACCTAACCTTAGAAGTCACCTACCATTCCTTCCATCATATTTTATTGGTCACTTTCCCTCCGACTGTTCCAACTCCTGTGGAAAGAATGAACTAGCGAGGAGGAGGATTTGAGGGAAAGCCATCAAGTATGGTTCCTTTTTCTTTGTTTTATTGATTTCATTGTAAATAGGATATGTGTTTTAATCTGCTCCAAATGCTCTTGGAAGTAGGCAGGATTTGAACTGATGGTAACTATAATGCTAATTCAGAGATAAATAATAAAGGTGGCTGTGCAATTACCACCGTGAGGGGAGCCCTTAGCCACGGATGATGTCTGGTCATGACTCCTTGGGCCAGGACAGAGTTTTGAGGGGCTTCCCCCCCACCCAGCTTCTTTTTCTCTAACACTCAGCTTTCCTGAAAAAAATGTTCAGTTTTTCTAATTCATCCAGGTTTTCCAGGTCTATTTTTCTACCTCTTTCACTTACTACAGTTATCATCTCTACACTGGCTGGACCTATAGATGGAAGAAAGACCAAGGCATCTCCAGAATTGAATTAGATTAATAAAACCAACAGAAAATGGATGAGATCAAATAACTGTTAAGTGAGCTAAACCCACAGAATATAACGTGACCCCAAAATCCTCAATCACATCCTTAAGGCAGACATAACGACAAGGGATATTCTTATGGCATTATGACAAATATGGACACCTCTAAGGTATCTCAGATCAGAACTTTGACTTTCTCCAATTTCTTTTTTCATGCTTGTATCAGGCTGAAGCCATAATTTCTAGGGCAACTCCGTATTATTCTTGAATTGCATACGAATTGTCTTCCCTTTAAACATTTTTTAGTTACTCACTTATCCAGTAGTCAAAGACCCTTCTTCTTGACTTTTTAAAAATCCTGTTGAGCTAATTAGTGTGTCTAGTTGGGTTCCACACATATATTGAGACGGAGGAGATGCTCATCTTTACAGATGAGTAAGAGACAAGGAAAATAACAACAAAGAGACAGTTAACAACCTGGAGAAAACAGTGGACACCAGAAATAAAAGAATAGCATAATTTCAAAAGACATTTACTTAAAAAACAAATATAAGCTTAAAATCTGTTTTGTGAGCTCAAAAAAATTTTAAAGAAAACGTGGACTCTGTAAAGCAAAAATGAAACAGAATAGGGCACCTGAGTGGCTCAGTGGGTTAAAGCCTCTGCCTTCAGCTCAGGTCATGATCTCAAGGTTCTGGGATCGAGCCCCGTGTCGGGCTCTCTGCTCAGAGGGGAGCCTGCTTCCCCCCCTCCCTCTGCCTACTTGTGATCTCTCTCTGTCAAATAAATAAATAAAATCTTTAAAAAAAAAAAGAAAGAAAGAAAAGAAACAGAAGATAATAAGATAGTAGACTGAGTTGGAATAGGAGCTGGCAGAGTTAGTAAGCAAAGCCACAGCAGAGTTTAAGAATAAAGAGCAAAATTAGCAACACATAAAGCCAAATTAGTACTGTAAAGAATCACAACATCAGGAAGTCTCTCAGAATGCCAAAGAGGAGGAACAAAGGCATGAAAATTATCACAAAGGAGATAATAGACATGGAGAGAAGGCCACAGAAATCCAACATAAATATGGATCCTCCTGAAAGACAGTCAGGACAAGAGAACCATAAGCATCAAAGATCTAATGGGACAAAGCTTCCTTAGGAAGTCTGATAAAAGACCTGAAATCATAAATTGGAAGGAATTCATCATGTCCCAGGGAAAAAAATCTAGACAAATCTTGATTTGCAAGTAGAAAGACATATTTATAAAGACAAGAAATTTGTGAATGATATCGTTTGTTTACTGCTAATGAACAGTGATATTTCCACCTTCTCGTCCAGTCGTGAACATAGGGTAGGATCCTACGCCGCCCATAGGAGGTGAGGCTTTCCATGAAGAAAATGGATATTTCAGTAAAGAGAAAGATTCTAGGATGAGAAAAGAAATAGGAAGAAGAGGGAACTCCTTTCTCTGCCTGAGCCTCATTCTCCTAGGCCTGGAATCCAACAAGTGCCAATGTGCTCAATATGCTTCCAAAAGAAACAAAACAATCATGTCTGCCATATAGAGGCAAGTCAGGGACTAAATTAGGGAGTTAATGAGTCAAGATCTAAGAATAGTATCTGGCACATAGTAGGCACTTGGTAAGTATTAGCTATTATCATCATCATAAGTATTATTCTATGTGATATAATAACTACCATAGTCTTGTGACATATGACTAGCAGTTTTATTGTTAAGTGCTGTACCTTAGGCTCACCTGGGATACAGAGATTAAAGGGAAGGGTTTGTGCGCTTGGTCTGGAGGAACTGAAAGGAGAGATCTCCTTTCTTCTCAGAAGCCATTGCTCATCCTGGGGATTGGTAATAGCTCTAATGGGAAAGAGAAGCAAAGGTGAGGACAAAAAAGCAAGAATTCATAGCTCTCAGTTTCGGCCATCCCTGCCAGTACTTTGAGAGGTGAGTCAATTAGAAATAAATCTAGTACGAAGGTTTTTAGACATATTCTGCAATCAAAAGCAAGGGGTAGTAGTTCTTTGGGTCACCAAGACCCGTCCTTGACCTGGACACAGGTGTTACGGTAGGGAAAATCCTGAATGGTGTCATTCAAAGCTTTGCACAGGGCTGGGGTCAGTGGGACTGCATGCCTTTCTCTGCTGTGCTAAGTTCACTAAGACCCTGATCCGCACCATGCGTCCCAGTAAGCCACCAAGGTAAACTCTTTGCCTTGATATGCTCTCCCAGAATTCTGCGTTATCACACGGCCTTGAATCTCAGTTAGATGAAATTCTAATTCATCCTGCAGTATCCATGTAGTCATCTACCTGCCTCCCTGATAGATGTAGCCAGGGACACAAAGTTCTTTGATTTGACTCTCCCGTAGTAGGACTACCTCCACAGCTTTCTAGCCTTCTGGATAAGGGATTGGACATCTGACAGGTAGTTTGGACTGTTTAGTATGGCAGAGTTCGATTCCAAGAAAGAGAGACACCTTCCCTTGTGTGTAATAAATCAGTTACTCAGATTGCAGTAGTCTAAACACTCAGGTCCTCAATGCCAGGTGCACTCAAGGCTGTGCTTCCGGGTATGGGCTATAGCGGCTCCCACACTGGGTCATTGCCCTCAGATGGAGCCAGCTTCTAGTGCTATGAGACTACAGGCACTACAGGACTAGCTAGAGCCCTAGTGCAAAAGGATAAGCCTCACAGCAGTGCATTGAGCCTTCAAGAAATGAGTATGGAATGAATGAAGTAGTGATTCAGTCTATATTTGAGCAACTCCAAGGGTGGGGGGACTACTTCCTAAAACAATTCATCTTCAGACCCTTAAAGAATTATTCCTTGTTTTGAATTAAATTTAGCTTCCTTTAACTTCCAGTCCTTTGTCTTACATATATTTCCAGGGGCCGTATCAATTCTACTCATTCTCTCACATGAAGATAGCTAGCATGTTCCTGAGTCTCCTTACTTTAGTTCCTTCCATTGGTCCTCATCGGGTGGCTCACCTCTGAGCATGCTCCAATACATCTCTGTGCCTCTTAAAGTGTGGTACAAAAAGTGCA
This sequence comes from Potos flavus, assembly GCA_028534135.1. Taxonomy (NCBI): domain Eukaryota; kingdom Metazoa; phylum Chordata; class Mammalia; order Carnivora; family Procyonidae; genus Potos; species Potos flavus. Next base: position 74,321,223 of record CM052900.1, on the reverse strand, counting down.
GTACTCCAGGTGTGGGCTTATGGTTACCAAGTTCCATGAGATTATCACTCTTGTTATAGATGGTGTGCTTTTTTTTGTTATCGCATCAGAAATTTACTTGTTTATCTATATTTGTTAAAAATATGATCTGCCAGGGCCCCTGGGTGGCTCGGTGGGTTAAATCCTCTGCCTTCGGCTCAGGTCATGATCCCGGCGTCATGGGATCGAGCCCTGCATCAGGCTCTCTGCTCAGCAGGGAGCCTGCTTTCCCCTCTCTCTCTGCCTGCCTCTCTGCCTACTTGTGATCTCTCTCTCTGTCAAATAAATTAAATAAAATCTTAAAAATATATATATATAATCTGCCTTTCCACTCTTCCTCACCAGTAATTAAGTAGTTGTTTGGGTAGCCAAGTGTAAGTAATAACATTTAAAAACAATGCCTCAATTATGGTCTAGCTCATTATAATCATTAACTTCATCTTATTATCCATGACCACTACAAAATGGAATTACCACTTAAAATAAGATATTAGCTCAGCCCCCACCATCCTCGGCCTCAGAAATAAAATGCTACCTTGCATTACATCAGCTTTGGGATTTTCAAACCACCTAATTGTATCCCGCCCCTTTTAGCCAGGCCGTCCCTAATTAAGCCACGCCCCCAGAACGCCCTCTCCTTGACCCCGCCCCCGGGGCCTCAGCTCCCAGCAGCCCCGCGTCCGCCCCGCCCACTCCTAGCCCGGGGCGGGAAGCACTAGATATAGCCGCGGATTGGCTGGCTAGGGCGCAGTTTGATGGCGTCGGGCTGGCTGGCCGCGGTCCCGGCGGTGGCCCCGGGGCGAAGGCTGCGTTTGTGAAAGGGCCTGTGGCCCGAGCTCGCTGCGGTCACAGGGAGTGGAAATTGGAGGCGAGCCTTCCCTACACTTCGCCATGAGTTTCCTGATAGACTCCAGCATCATGATTACCTCTCAGGTGAGCTATTGCCTCCCACCCCGGTACCCCTCAGCTACTCTTTCGTGAATTGTCTTCTTGGGGTTTATTGATCCCGGCTGGCCCAGTATCTCGCCGTCCTCGTCCTGCGCCTAGACCTGCCTCTTCGGTTCCCAGAGCTCCGGGAGAGTGTGGGATTTGTTGAGTCCGATTCCTACAGCCCTCGTAGTGGGAAGGCGTCCTGTGGCCGTCCGCGCCCCACCCAGCCTCTATCTCCCCGCTCTCTCGTCCACTTTTGGAGAGAATCACACCGCCTCAGTGCTCAGAGCCGGTGCTGCGAGAAAAGAGCTGTCGCCAAAGCCCCCGAAGCTTCTGGACTGCGCCTCTCACCCATGGATCGGGGGAAAAGTGTGGTTCCGGTCGCGGAGTACGCATTAGGCCAATGGGAGCTGGCTCCTGGGGACACGTGGGGACCTTGCTGGTTAGTTGTCAAATCCTGAATCTCCATTCGCAGGAATATGCCGTGGTCAGCTCAGAGACCTTAAAAGTGCTGTAAGGTTTGGTTTGTGCACCAGTACCTCATCCTTTAATCCTCTTTCTGCTTCGTATCTTTTTCTTGACCCTCCTTTCTTTACCCATTGGGCACCTTCATTCATTAGCACAGTCAGCAGACTTTTATCGTTTTATAAAAACTCTGAGGGTACAAACCTAAATAAACACTAATTCCTTGTTCTGTACAAGCTATGTCTAGGAAGCCTCTTGCTTTTTTTAAATTTAAATTCAGTTAATTAACATATAGTGTATTATTAGTTTCAGATGTAGAGTTTAGTGATTCATCAGTTGCGTGTAACGCCCAGTGCTTATCGCAGGTGCCCTCCTTAATGCCGATCACTCAGTTACCTCCCCTCCAGCAACCCTGTTCGTTTCCTACAGCTAAGAGTCTCTTATGGTTTGTTTCCCTCTCTGATTTCGTCTTACTTTAGTTTTCCTACCCTTCCCCTATGATCCTCTGTTGTCTTTCTTAAATTCTACATATGAGTGAGCTCATATGGTAATTGTTTTTCTCTGATTGACTTATTTTGCTTAGCATAATACCCTCTAGTTCCATCCAGGTCGTTGTAAATGGCAAGATTTCATTTTTTTGATGGCTGAGTAATATCCATTATATATTACATCTCCTTTATCCATTCATCTGTGATTGGACATCTGAGCTCTTTCCATAGTTTGGCTATTGCAGACGTTGCTGCTATAAACATTGGGTGCATGTGCCCTTCTGATTACTATGTTTGTATCCTTTAGGTAAATACCTAGCAGTGCCATTGCTGGATGGTAGGGTGGAAGCCTCTGGCTTTTACCACCTTTCATTCATTCAGCTACTCTGTTTTCTTCATAGCATTTATCATAGCTCTGATATTTATGTATTTATGAATTTATTTTTTGAGGTCCTGTTTTGTCCAAGTCTTATCCCCCTGCCTTTAAGTACAAGTACTAAACACAAGTATTGGCTGGCCAACTTAATATTTGTAGAAGCTCAGACTAATTATGATTTTTACCCCCTCATTTCCCATAGCTTAGAGTATATTTCAAGTGGCAAATGACAGAAATAGTTCCTTTTGAGGGTTTAAGTGAGACTAAATCTTTGATCCAGTTTTCATATTCCTTCATCCTAATGCTTCTGTGTTTGGAACAGAGCACTGTCCATGGCTCTTGAAAAACTTTAATTACAACATTTTAGAAAATATGAAACAAGGAACACTCTAATATAACTTTTAAAATTTACCATCCTTTATATAGCTTTCATAATTGTTTTTATTGGCTGCATAATATTCAAATTTATTAACACACAAAAATCTGGACATGTAATTCTCTTATTTTTCCAACTTTTCTTAAGCTTTTCTAATTTTTCTAAGGCTAATTGCCCTTCGTGACAATTCAGGTTTGTTTTTAGCCCTACTACTGACTTAGGAAAAATGAAGTATTTCAGTACCATTTTTTTTTTTTTACTCAATTTTTAAAAAAGAATGTGGGTGAGGAAATTGGCATTATATTGTAGCCTCTAAGATTTTTAACACAGATATAATAAGTTGAAGGAAGAAAGTGGTTTCTTATTTTTTTACATTATATAATACTTTAACTTTCACACATGCATTCACATGCAATATTACATATTTATTGCTCTTTACAAATGAACTAAGACCCAGAGAATCATTTATGTGGACTGTTCTCTGACTGTATATTTATGTAGCTACTTCATCATTATTTTGGTATCAGTAAAAATATCACTTTAGAGAGGTTTGTCTTGACTCCCTACCCCCATCACAATAGCACCCATTCCAGCCACCTTCAATCCCATTTTCCTGTTTTATTTTCTTCTTAGCCTCTATCGCTATTATTTGTGTTTTACATCTATGTAAACTTCATGAGGTCCAGGTTATTCTTTCTTATTCTCTGCTGTATTCCCCAGCATCTAAATCAGCCGCTGATACACGGAAGCCTAGTAAATATTAAGTAAATAGAGATGTAGGTATGTTAGAAACCCCTCTTCCTCATTTTCCCTCATTTTTCCTGTTTTATATGAACTGAAAGGTTTATTTTAAATAAAGTCTGTGGGGTGCCTGGCTGGCTCAGTCAGTAAAGCATGCATCTCTTGATCTCGGGGTCATGAGTTTGAGCCCCATGTTAGGCATGGAGCCTACTTAGAGAAATAAAATTAACTAAATAAATATTTCAGACTTCATTTTATTTATTTTTCTTGAAATGATCAGCCGTTTGTGCCATTCCCCTCATAATTTCTCTGAATCATTATCACTGTCCTCAAAACTCCCCTTTCTATCCTCATAAAACTCATAGCAGATAACCTTGCCTCCTACTGTATCAGTAAAAGGACAAAAGATATAATCTTCTACATCCTAGGTCTTAATCTAAGCAGTTATGTATGTCTACAACCGTCCCAGCTGCCTTCCTCCCGTGTCAGAAAATAAAGTGCCCCTTACCCCTTTTTAAGGTCATCCTCTCCACCTGTGCCTTTGATCTTAGCGCAGCTTATTATAACGTGCTTAAAAGCACAAGCTTTGGAATCAGCCATACAGACTTCAGATTTGATCCTGATTTTGACAGTTACTATAAATGAACGAACTTCTGTAAACCTCAGCTTTCTCTGAAGTGAGGATAATCACACATACTTCAGGTTTTTAGGATTTAATGAGATTACAGTGCTAAGTACTTAGCGTTCCTGGAATATAGTAAATGGTCAATAAAGGTTAGTTGTTGCTAATCATAGTAAATTATTAACATTGTCAATTAGCTTTCCCTATAAGCACCTTTGCCACAAGTATTTTTGCCACATAACTGGCCTTAAGGCAATTTTATGTAAAAGATAAACTCACCAAAAATAAAATGGGACATTCATTTAAAAGGACATAATGAAGTGTGGAAAATGAATAACAAAATTAAAACTTTATTGTGAAATACAAAATATTTTAATACATCCAAAATATGTAGTGTAGATTCATGGCAGTACTATGCAAATAAAATTATTTCATTTTGTGGATTGGACCTAAGCACTTGTCTTCAGTCTTTTATTCATAGCATTATACATTTTGTGTGTTTGTTTGCTTGTTGAGTTGTCTCCTCATTTGGTATCACAATTTTTTTTCTTTTTTCCCTAAAATTTCTTCCTTCATTAAGAGAAGTATCATTTTCCAAATACTGGGATGTATATTTGTAACTGATCTTTGCATTGCACTGTGAAAGCCTTCTACAATGTTATTTGTTCTTGGTGCATTGTCACATGCTCGTTGATAGATGGATCAAAGTTCTGTGGTCAATGTGGGCATAAAACTGTGCCACTGTATACACCATTATGAGGGCTAAGATTTATATAATATAAAAATGGAGGTACTGTATTAGTGGAGAAATGAAACCAAACTGTCAACCAGTTATTTTTTCTTTTAGAGCAAAATTGCCTATGGCAAATTAGTTATACAGCAAAAATACTGGATGCAGCAGTTCCTCCTCTAGTGTCCCATCAGTTCCTTCTCACATGTGTTCGCCCCCTTTACTCTACTACTTTCTTCTCCTTGGCCTATAAACGTTCTCTTTTCCCCACATCCTTCTCTAGGCTACTATCTAATGTTTTCTCTTTTTCATCTTTTTTAAACAATTTTTTTGTTTTTTAACTGAAGTATGGTTGATACACAAAGTTACATTAGTTTGAGGTGTACCAAATAGTACTTGGTCATCCACCAGTCTTGTGAGTTACCCTGTGCTCACCACTAGCGTAGCTACCATCTGTCACCATACAATGCTATTACAATACCATTGGCTATATTCCCTAGATTGGCTATATGCCCTAGGTTGTGTCTTTATCCCTGTGATGTTCATTCCATAACTGGAAGCCTATATCTTCCACTCCCCTTCACTCATTCTGCCCATTCCCCCACTGCCTCCTCTCTGGCAACCATCAGTTCTCTGCATTTATGGGTCTGTTTCTGCTTTCTGTTTATTTGTTTTGCTTTTTAGATTCCGCATATAAATGAAACCATATGTTATTTGTCTTTCTTATCTGACTTAGCATAATACCCCCTAGGTCTATCTATGTTGTCTCACTTGTCAACATCTTATCCTTTTTATGGCTGTATAATATTCCTGTGTGTGTGTGTGTGTGTGTGTGTGTGTGTGTGTGTGTGTGTTTGTGTGTGTGTGTGTGTGTGTGTGATCTTCCTCATCCATTCATCTATCTATGGATCCTTGGGTTACTTCTATACCTTGGCTTTTGCAATTATGCTGCAATAAACATAAGGGTGCATATATCTTTGCCAATTAGTGTTTTTGTTTTTAATTTTTTGAGGAACCTCCATACTGTTTTCCACAGTGGCTATACTAGTTTGCATTCCCACCAGCAGTGCGCAAGGGTTCCTTTTCCTCCACATCTTTGCCATCACTTGTTACTTCTTGTCTTTTTAATACTAGCCATTCTTACAGGCATAAGGTGATATCTCATTGTGATTTTAATTTGCATTTCCCTGGTGATTAGTGATGTTGAGCATCTTTTCATGTGTCTGTTGGCCATCTGTATGTCTTCTCTGGAAAAATGTTCATTCAGGTCTTCTGCCCATTTTCAATTGGAATTTTTGTCTTTTGGTTGTTGAGTTGTATAAATTCCTTGTATATTTTGGATATTAGCCCCTTATTAGATATATCATTTGCAAATATCTGCTTCCATTAAGTAGGTTGTCTTTTTGTTTTATTGAGGGTTTCCTTTGATTTGCAAAAGCTTTTTTTGGTATGGTCCCAATAGTTTTTGGGCTTTTTGGTTTTTTTTTTAAGATTTTATTAGAGAGCAAGCAAGAGCAAGGGGAGGGGCAGAGGGAAAGAGAAAGCTTCTCAAGCAGACTCCATGCTGAGCACAGAGCCCAACACAGGACTTGATCCCATGACCCCAAGATCATGACCTAAGCGGAAACCAAGATTCAGATGCTCAACTGACTGGGCCATCCAGGCGCCCCCCAATAGTTTATTTTTGCTTTTGTTTCCCTTGTCTGAAGAGACCCATCTAGATAAATGTTGCTAAGGCCAATGTCAAAGTGCCTGTGTTTTTTTTCTAGGGGTTTTATAGTCTCGTCTCGTTTATGTCTGTAATCCATTTTGAGTTTATTTTTGTGTAGGGTATAAGAAAGTGTTCCAGTTTCATTCTTTTACATGTGGCTGTCCAGTTTTCCCAGCACCATTTATTGAAGAGACTGGCTTTTCCCCACTGTATATCCTTGCCTCCTATGTCATAGATTAATTGACCATGTAAACTGGAGTTTATTTCGGGGCTCTCTATTCTGTCCCATTGTTCTATATGTCTGTTTTTGTATCAGTACCATACCGTTTAGATTACTACAGCTCTGTAGTATATCTTGAAATCCAGGAGAGTGATACCTCTAGCTTTGTCCTTCTTTCTCAAGGTTGCTTTGGCTATTCAGGATCTTTCGTTATTCCGTACAAATTTTAGTATTTTTCTTGTTTTGTGAAAAATGCTGTTGGTATTGCTCATTCTTGGCTCTCCTTAGGTTAATTTGTGTTTATTGTCTCTGTTGCCTTACCCTTTCCACCCTCAGCCCACCTGCAGTCTGGTTCCTGCCCCCATTTCAGTATTCACTGTTTTCCTTAAGGTTAGCACTGACCTCCAAGTTACCAAATCCTTTGAACAATTTTCAGTCCTGGTTTTATTGCCCCTCTGCTTCAAGTAACACACATTCAAACTATTCCCTTGGTTTCAGGACACCACCCTCTCCTGGGTCTGTTCTCTCTCCACTCCTTCTCTGTCTCCTTCCTGCTCTGTTCTTCCTATTCCTACCCTCCACTGTTTTCTTGCCATTTGCTCTTCTCACTGTACGTACTATTCCTGGGTGATCTCACGTACTTTGGTGGTTTCAACTCCTGGGTGGATCTGAGCTCTGCCTTCATAGTCTCTTTTATGTTGACCCGGATGGCCCTCAGGCACTTAGCACATCTTAAATTGAACTCCTCTCATAATCTCCCAGCCTAGTTCCCAGATCTTTTCTTTTTTTCTTTTTTAAAGGTTTTATTTATTCATTTGACAGAGAGAGAGAGATCACAAGTAGGCAGAGAGGCAGGCAGAGAGAGAGAGGGGGAAGCAGGCTCCCCGCTGAGCAGAGAGCCCGACGCAGGGCTCCATCCCAGGACCCCGAGATCATGACCCCTAGACCTTTTCTTTATCCTATTAATATTCTTTATATAAATTGGGTGGCCTCGCTCTTCATCAAGTATTCCAGACTAGTCAAGCTTGATTCCTCCCTACTGATTTAACCTTCTAAGTACTCAAATCTGTTGCCTCCTCTCCAGCACCAGTGTCTTAGTTCAGACCTCTTTATCTATCATCTGGACTGCTGCAGCAACCTCCTGTACAGTTTCTCTTTCTGCAGTGTTGTTTCTTTCAAATGCATCTTGTATATGGCCACCATAGTGCTCCATATAGACTAACATGGCTGTGTCTTTTCCCTACTAAAATATGACTCAAAATATGACTGCAAGCTCCTTAGGATGGCCTTCAGGCCTCTGAGTTCATCTCCTTGCTCCTCCTCTCTAAGCCTCATTTTTAACCACTTCCTTCTCAAAATTTTAGCTTCCAGCAGCACCAAACCATGTGTTGTATATACCCATGTATATTCCCAGTATACGCCCAGGTAGATACCATGCAATTTCCTAGTTCTGTGCTTATACTCTTGTTCTTTGCTACCTGCAATGAAAGCCAGGTCTTCCTACCCCCATCCCCTGTCTTTTACCTGCCTACTGCTCTTTCATTCTTGAAGAGGGTAGTTCTTTAATATTTTAGGGGTGGTGGAAACCTTTGAATGTGTGATAAATACCTTAGAACCTCCCTCTAGAAAAATACATATAATCCCCAAATTTGCACATGATATAAGATTGTCACCCCAAATTAAAACCTCCTTCATGGGGCGCCTGGGTGGCTCAGTGGGTTAAGCCTCTGCCTTCAGCTCAGGTCATGATTCCAGAGTCCTGGGATCAAGGCTCCGCATCGGGCTCTCTGCTGAGCAGGGAGCCTGCTTCCCCCTCTCTCTCTCTGCCTGCCTTTCTGCCCACTTGTGATCTCTCTCTGTCTGCCAAATAAATGAATAAAATCTTTAAACAAAAAAAAAAAACCTCCTTCAGCTAAGATATTCTCCAGAAAATGCATCCTATCTCTCTACATCTGTTTGATCTCCCTTTTCCCATATTCTTTTACATTATATATATATTTCCATCATTGCATGTCCCTTTTGACATTATAATTATTTAGTGTCTTCACCACTACACTTCAAATTCCTTGAGGGTGGTGACTATCTTACTCATTTTTGTATCCCCAGCACTTAGCACAGCACATGTAAATTATCACCAAAAAATTGAGGTTTACTGTTCCTTAAAAATAAACCATCTTTCACTGTGGACCATTTAGCTATCCAGCGAACATTAATGGAAAGCCTGCCATGTGCCAGGCATCGTGCAGGGTGCTGAGAATACAGATTAACTAACATTCAAACATCCTTGTCCTCACAGAGCTAACGTCTAAGAACGTGTGTTTAAATTAGACATTACAAAACTGTGTGGAAAGTGCTTTGGAAATACAGGATAGAATAGGATTATATAAAAAGAGCAGCACATCTTTGAGAGGTCAGAGAAGGTCTTCCAGAGGAAGTAATAATTAAGACTTGTAGGGACTGGAGAGAAGTTCCTGTCAGAAGACCATGTCCGTAGAAGTCTTAATATGAAAGAATATTGTGTGTAAAGAACCTTAGGCAGTTCCATGTGGCTGAAAATATGAATTTGGTGGACAGGAGGCACACAACAAGAGGCTGGAAGAGTCTTCTAAACCATGTTCAAGAGTTCACGCTTCCTCCTGAAGTTCGTGGGAGGCATAAAAGAATTTTATTAAAGTTCCTAACTTATAGAAGAAAAAAGGAGTTATGGGGTACCTGGTTGGCTAAGTTGGTAGAGCATCTGACTCTTGACCTCCAGGTGATGAGTTCGAGCCTTACAAAGGGTGTAGAGATTATTTTAAAAACAAAACAAAACTGTTTAAAACAAAAAAAGAGGAGTTGTGTCAGAGTGTGTGCGTGTGTGTATACAGAGAAGGTTCTGCTTACAAAAAAACAAACCAGCTTTTAGAACACTGAACAGTGCTGTTATGTGCCTACTATATGATGCCAGCTAGAACCAAAACTGACAAAGTGGGATCCTGCAATCTCTTGGCTTTACATTGAGTTGGAAACTGTTTTGTGGAGAAACTTAAGAAAGCTCCATAAGAGAAAGTACATTAAAAAATCAGCTTTTCTACCACTTTCCTCTTTCCTTTTTTTTTTTTTAATTTTAACTCCTTTCCCATAAAGTTTTGTTTTTCTAAATACTCACAAACAGGGATCTAATATAAGAAGCAAGTTTCACTGGCTCCTTTTTTGTTTGGTAGCTTCTCTAGCTAAAATGATAATCGTAAATTGTAGGAAGAAATACATACTTTTATTTTTGCCTAACATAAACAATGTTCTAAAACATAGATAATTTCAAAAATTGAAGAGCATTTTAACACCTTCTCCCAGTGTTGTGGACTTTAATAAGTAGATCTTATATAAGTGGATCTTGTCTTTGATCTCTGAAATAAATTGTCTGGTTAACAGACCTTTTATCTTAATCTGTGTTGGGCATTTCTCAAAAGATTATATATATTGACATTTGATCTTCTTTCTCCTCCAGATACTTTTCTTTGGATTTGGGTGGCTTTTCTTCATGCGCCAACTGTTTAAGGACTACGAGGTAAGAAGAGATTATTTTGGTTATACTGCTACTATATGAATCTAGATTGTTTTAAAATGGGCAATAATGGGGTGGCTCAGTCCATTAAGCATCCGACTCTTGGTTTCAGCTCAGGTCATGATCTCAGGATCAGGAAATCAAGCCTGTTGAGCTCTGCACTCAGCCGGCTTGAGATTCTGTTTCTCCCTCTCCCCTCTTGTGCAAGCATGCTCTCTCTCTCTGAAATAAATAGATCTTTAAAAATGGACAAGGAAAAAAAAAAAAAAATGGACAAGAAAAATGCCTCTGTTCAAGAAAGGTCATGTTCACTTCCAAGATAGGAAGTTTTAGCCACATGAGTACTATATAATTCTTAAATTGGAGAATATGCTTAGGCTTAGTTGATTTAAAAAAAAAAAAAAGAAAGGCAAAGCAAGCCCTATGTAACCCAGGAGCAAAACTGACATGCCTTAGTAATATCAGTATAAAGAACAACAGCAGACAGTTCTTTTTTGGAAGAGAATTTAATTTCCAGTGTCTCATAAATGTTCCCATTCATTTGGGTATCTAACCTTCAGTGTTAATGACCTAAATCATCCTAAGTTAATACCAAAATCTTAAGGCTGATCTGGTTCTTAAGCCAGAAGTTCATAGAAACACCAACCTAGACTAGACATTTCCTAAGTAATCCTTATTTAGTGATAAGCTCAATGGTTGTGGACTACTTTTAGATCGTTTCTAGGATGTTCACCATTCAAACCTTTCCAAGGAGTTTGGTTTGTTGTCTGAAAGAGCCCAGGATTCTAGAGATTCTGCTCTGCTCGATACTTTAAGGCCTCCCAGGGGAGGTTTCAGAACTAGTCCAAGGTCTGCAGAGTGTTGAAGAAACCCTTTTAGCACTAACCTATATATATATATATAACCTATATATACATATATAACCTATATATATATATAACCTATATATACATATATATAACCTATATATACATATATATACAACCTATATATAGAGATATATATAAATATATTCTTTTTTATGTCGGTGTGCATCAGGAATTCTAAGTGCTACTTCTCACCCTGTCACTTGATCTTGTGCTTTAAATTCTCCATCCACAAGAGGATGATGGTAATAGTGCCTCATGATTTAGAAATACTACCTACTTCCATCTATTTCTTTAGCTCCAGGCAAGTTGCTATTATAGCCCTGTTTCCAATGACTTGAGAATTTTTTCATTAAGTTTTCTGACTTGTGACCAGATTATTAATTCAATATTTCATGCAAGGAAATGACTCGTATTCTCTATTTGACTTTTAATAGGTTCGTCAGTATGTGGTACAGGTGATCTTCTCTGTGACTTTCGCATTCTCTTGCACCATGTTTGAGCTTATCATCTTTGAAATCTTAAAAGTGTTGAACAGCAGGTGAGTGAGTACTAATTAGCTCTTCTCACAGAGAGAACTGTGTGATCAGGCAGAAGACTTACCTGAATAAAAATCCACCCTGTGGTTAGTTTAGTCTCAGTCACCATAAAAATCATAGCAAATATGGGTCCCTATCACCTGGTAACTGGTTTGACACAAATTGTGAAAGTAAAAAAAAAAAAGGTCTGACCATTAGCTCTAATGAGAGCTAATTGAAAGGCCTAATTGAGAATGAGGCTGTGAGAACCTAGGGCCCAGGCTTCACTCCTAGAAGTTTTATTCTTCTCAGGCTACCCTTTGAATCCTGCTAATGGCCCTTCACATTGTTGTGCTAATGAAAAATATCTCTACCTGAAAAAATGAGAATTCCTCAGAGTAGTTATGAATGGGCTTCTCTGAAGTCTGAACTCCAGCTCTCACTAACTTAGGTTACCTTTGTTGATTTCACAGGTATGGTTGAGTCTGATTGAATTAATCTTCTTTAAAGCATTTTTTTTTTAAATGAGTAATTTTCTTTTTTTTTTTTTTAGATTTTATTTCTTTATTTGACAGAGAGAAAGAGATCACAAGTAGGCAGAGAGGCAGGCAGAGAGAGAGGAGGAAGCAGGCTCCCCGCTGAGCAGAGAACCTGATGCAGGGCTCTATCCCAGGACCCTGAGATCATGACCTGAGCCGAAGGCAGAGGCTTTAACCCACTGAGCCACCCAGGCACCCCTAAAGCATTTTTTAAAAGCAACTCCTATTCCCCTCCAGATAACAGACCTGTTGTTTATTAGGCAGCCTGTCTAAAATATTTCTTGCTTGTTAAACTGCAAGCTTGAGTTTTTTTAGACCATTGTTTGTGTATAGAGTACATCAGCTATTCTATGTTGACTTTTGTCATTTTTTATGACTGTATGGAAAAATCTTTTAATAAAGTGGCATTTGACTCTAATCAGGAATCAGTGCTGAGCTAAGCTGTATAACTTGTTTCAGACTCCTGATACTTGAGACTTACAGAGAGACGGTATTTTCAGATTCCTTTGAGAATCAGAGTTGATAATTAATGTCTCTTGATAAATTAGGAATTTGTAGTGTGATAAAACAAGAGTATGTTCTGATGCTTATTTTAACTAGTTCTTAAATAATCCAAACCTTTTTAGGATGAGCAGGATACAGATCCTATGACTATCAAGAATAGACAAGTGTTCTTTTACTTGCTAATTACAAATAATAAATCACAACCAGGAACTTCCACTGCTCTCTACCCAGAGGTCAGCAAGTCATTCCATAAAGGGCCAGATAATAAACATTTTAGGCTTTCTAGATTATAAGGTTTCTATCACAACTACTCAGCTGTGCTGTTGTAGAGTGAAAGCCAGCCATAAACAATGTATAAACAAATGCGTATGGCTGTGTTGCAATAAAATGTCACTTATAAAAGCGGGTGTCAAAATAAATTAAAAAAGCAGGTGTCTGGCAGGCCATAGTTTGCCATCCTCTAATCTAAGTATGAAAAGAAAAGGCTATGCCTCAAATATTCTACAACCAAAATTGTTTTTGGTAGATGATATCCCCACCTTTTAACTCATTTATAATTAAACCATAGAGTAAGACACATCACTCAGTTACTTTGATATATATTTCTTAAATAGTTTATCTTAAAGAAAATAGGAAGTTGCATTACTAAAACCTGGTTGTTCTTTAGGTGCTTTTTGGGGAGTTGGGTTTGTATAGACTGAGACATGTTCAATTACATCTATTTCTTTCATACTGACATTTGGTCCTACTATGTGACGGAAGTATGGGCCTTGATCATGTGTTATTTTGGTGCATCGACTTCATTCAGAATAGTTTTCAAAAAAGAATCTTGGCCCTAACAAAGAGTGTTCCTTTGACACCTCTGAGCAGAAGTGATGTGGCCTCCTATTCTGATACATAATCTTGTTAGGATCTTTAATTTTCTGAAAAGGATGTCATTTACTTTCAGCTCAAAAAAAAGTTAAAATACGTGTTCGTTTTTAATTGGCAATATGGGTCACACTTGTCATTTCAAACCCACCGCCTCCCAATATCTTCTAGAAATTGAGCTAAAATACTAAGCACAGTTGCCCAGAAAATGTGTAGCTTGTTTCTCTAGATGCTCTAAAGTGGGTTAATCCAGAGAAATAAAAAGCTGTCAGTAGATCTAGACTAAATGGTATTGGCTTTTTGTAGTGTAGCTTTTAATGAATAGCTCTTTGTTTTATGATACCTTCCACCTGTATTGTGGGGGCAGGGAGGGGGGGAGGGAAACAGTAAAAAACCACCCTCTGAAACTGATTTTGATGTTTCTCTTGAAAGGACGTTGTTGAAGACCTTGTTAATTGCCTTCACATTTTCTTCTTTAGGGAATCTTTGGAGTACTTTCAATATGGTCTTGGTAATAATTCAGTAATAATAAATCAGTAATAATTATACGTCCTTGAAGCAATTGGTTTCCTATAACACTGTCAACTTATTTAACTGATCAGATTTTCTATGTCACATCGACCATTAGGAACTTCAAGCTAAATTTGTGATCCATTGATATCAAGTTTCTAGAGCTCTATGGTGTGCATTTTCCTAATAGTCATCAGGCCTGGCCTACTTTTATACCCATCTTTTCCCATGTTTTTCCTTTCTTTTCCTACTTTCTTACAGTTTATTTCATCATCCTATATTTTATGTATCTTCATAGGCCACTTACCGACTTAACTTTTTGAAACGAGGCTCGAGTGTAAGTTTAAAATCGGCAAATACAAAAAACACTATCAAGAAAGTGAACAGATTCCCCAAGAATGGAAAAAATTTTTGTAAATTACTTACCTGATAAGAGACGTCTATCTAGTATATATAAAGAACTCTTAATAGTTCAATAATAAAAATACAACACATTGAAAAATGGATATAGGATCTGACTAGACATTCGTCCAACTAAGATACAAATGGCCAGTAAGCACATGAGAAGATGCTCAGCATCATCCGCCATTTGCAGGTAAATGGAAATCAAAACCACTTGACACCCATGAGGATGGCTACAATCAAAAAGACAGTAACAACTGTGGACAAGGCACTGGAGAATTTAGAATCCTCCTATACTACTGGGGAGAATGTGTAATGGTGCAGCCACTGGGAAATAGTGGCAGTGCTCAAAAAATTAAACAGTTATATGACCTAGCAATTCCACTCCTGGGTACATACCTAAAGAGAAATGAAACATGTCCACATAAAAGTTTGTACCCAAATATTCATAGCATCACTATTTTTAATAGCTTAAAAGTGAAACAATCCAAATGTCCAGCAACTAATGAATGGATAAACAAAATGTGGCATATCCGTACAATTGAATGAATATATTTTAGCCATAAATAGAAATGAAGTACCTTGAAAACATTATGCTAAGTGAAAGAAGCCAGAGATAAGATGACATGTATAGACAAATCCATAGAGACAGAAAGTAGATTGGGGGTTTCCTAGGGCTGGGGCAATTAGGAGAAAAGGAGAGCGAATGGGAACAGTTTCACTATGGAGTGATGAAAAATGTCTAAAATGTATTGTGATGGTGGCACAACTTTATCAATATACTAAAACCATTAAATTGTACACCTTAAATGGGTGAATTATATCTCAATAAAATTGTTATTTAAAATAAAGTCCACAGTCAGGGGTTGGGCAAAATTGGTGAAGGGGAGTGGAAGATACAGGCTTCTAGTTATGCAATGCGTAAGTCATGGGAATAAAAGGCATAGCATTAAAAAAAAAATCCTGAAAATATTTTAATTCACAAAATACAGTTCATAAGCAGTAATAAAAGTAGTCATGCAGATCAAATGTTTATATTGAAGATGCAAAAGAAATATTTAAGTCTTTATAGCACATTACTATTTATAGCAGTTACTATTAACATTTATTTCCTTTTAATTATGAGACTCCCAGTGGTAAATGAAACAATAGTCATTTTCTACTAGTAATAGTATATGTTGATATGTTATTATACACTGCCTATGAATATAACTAGAGCATTAACATTCTCATTCGAATAAGTAAAATTCTTAGGAAGTTAGGATGGTCATATATACTTTTCAGAACTCTGTAATACATTCTTTAACCTCTATAAAAAAGCAAATAGTAACAGCCTACTTGACTAATTGAGATATAGTCGTTGTTGAGTTCAGAGTAAGAAATCTTTTAAAAGACTAAAGAGAATGAAAGTTACTGCCTTCTTCCCTTCCTAGTGATATTCTTTAATATTTATTTCAGTTCCCGTTATTTTCACTGGAAAATGAACCTGTGTGTAATCCTTCTGATCCTGGTTTTCATGGTGCCTTTTTACATTGGCTATTTTATTGTGAGCAACATCCGACTATGTGAGTATTTTACCCTCTCGTGTCAGCACATAGATTGAAATGAGGATTTGTGGGGGTTGAGGCTGTGGAGAGCTTCATTTCTATGTCATTTTCAGTAGCAACTGTTGTTTGGGGGTGCCTCACACCCCGCATCTTAAGAAGTTTGGCACAAAATCAATGTTGACTGATTAGCTAATTTGTGCTGCTACAGCTGTATTTCTGTTTCTACTATAATATCTCCCTTGACTCAACTCACATCTTAATTTCAGCCAAATTCCTCTTACAGTGATTAGGATGCTTTCTCTAAAAACTGTATTATTCCATCACTCACTTGCCAAGTGAACAAGCCAGCCAAATATTAGTATGATTTCACATCTGTAAGTAGAGCTAGCTCTTTAATATAGATCTATTTAACCTTACTGTCTTTCTCCTCCTTCCTAGTGCATAAACAGCGTCTGCTCTTCTCCTGTCTCCTGTGGTTGACCTTCATGTACTTCTTCTGGAAACTAGGAGATCCATTTCCCATTCTCAGCCCAAAACATGGTGAGCGTGTATGTGGTAGGAGAAGGAAATAATTGTTTATCCTTTCCTAATTTTGAAAAACAACTGTTTTAAAACTTCTGATTGTGGGAAATATAGCAAATTATTTCTCTAAAAAGAGTCTGGTTTTTTTAAAATGAATTTCCCTTCATCCTAGGAAATAACAAGTACTGGCTTTGGAAACAAATTCTGTGATTTTAGAGCAAGAGTTTTTGACCTTAGGTTAGTGAATGAACTTCAAGAGAGTAAGGAGTGAGGAAAGTAGTCTTTAAATTTAAAATTCCTGTTATTATATGTAGAATTATGGGAAAATTTGGAGTATTTAGAGTGTATTTGGAGCTGAAGTATCCACAAGTTTTTATTAGATTCCCAAAGGGGTCAGTGACCTAAAAGATAAATGCCCACTGCTCATGTAAGGATAAATACTGTCTTTAGGGAGTATATGTATTTTAGGAAAGAGCAGTGACATAAAACATTCAAAATTGGCGGATAAAGAAAAGTTTTCTAGGACTCAGTGTCTCTCCTTACACAATAAAGTTCATTTTATTTTATTTTAAAGATTTTATTTATTTATTTGTCAGAGAGAGAGAGAGCACAAGCAGGCAGAGTGGCAGGCAGAGGCAGAGGGAGAAGGAGGCTCCTCACCGAGCAAGGAGCCCGACGTGGGACTCGATCCTAGGACCCTGGGATTACGACCTGAGCTGAAGGCAGCCACTTAACCAACTGAGCCACACAGGCATCCCAATAAAGTTCATTTTAAATACAAGAAGAGCAGGAGCGCCTGGATGGCTCAGTTGGTAGAGCATGCAACTCTTGATCTTGGGGTTATAAGTTCGAGCCCCTTGTTGGGTGTAGAGATTACGTAAATAAATAAAAACTTAACAAAATCTTTAAATACAAGAGCAGATCATAGAGCCCTAGTTTCTGTGCTAAAAACCATGAACAATAATCTGTCATCTAATAGTCCTTCCAGAACTACTTCAGAAATATATACATGAATATAGGTATAAATTTATAAGCCACCTGAAATGAATATATTGGCACTTTGATACTGGAGGTTTAAAAAAAATACACATCTGTTCATTTCACTCTCCCGCTGTATCAGGATTCTTATAGCAGAAAATAGAATCTACTCTAATTTAAAACAGAAAGCGATTTATTTCAGGGTACTAGGGAGTTTATAAAATTTTTAGGAAAGCAAGATGTCAAACTTAAATGCTGCATAGTGAAGAGTAACCAACCATACCACAGTAGGCAACTGGAGAAAACCCCACTGAAGTTGTCAGTGGGGACCTGTGACATTAGGGATCAGATAGTAGGACTGATAGGACTGCTTCAGTGGCCACAGTCCCAAGTGCTGTCCACACTCCCATGTTATTCACTTCTGCCTCTGAGGTCTCACGTGGGCATGTGAATTTGATACAACCTAGGTACATTCAGAACCTTAGTTTCAAGGAAATCTGGGAAAGAATATTTGGCTTTCCAGATTCTATAATACAAGAAGACATACCTGAAAGGCATTACAATGAATGTTGAGTAAACCGATGTCTAGAATCCACCATGAATCCATCTGTGTCTACTCCTTGCCTGTAGCAGGGATCTGGAGGAAAGAGGTTATGTGATTGTGTTGCAGGAGGATCAGAGAAAATGCACAGTTTTAAAAAGCATATGCAGGGTCACCTGTGCAGGATGGCTCAGTCGGTTAAGTATCTGCCTTCAGCTCAGGTCACGATGTCAGGGTCCTGAGATCGAGCCTCGCATCAGACTCCCTGCTCAGCAGGAAGCCTGCTTCTCCCACTGCTCCCCACTCCCTCCCCGGCTTGTTCACGTGTACAGTCTCTCTCTCCCATATAAATAAATAAAATCTTTTAAAAAAATAAATAGCATATGTGATATCCTAAGTATTTTTAAATTAGAGATAGCTACTTTGAAATTTCAGATAACATTTAAGAAGGTCAAAAAACTTAAACACTAGGCTACCAAAAACATTCAAACTCTTAGTGTGGCGTACAAGACCTTCCATGACCTATAGCTACTTTGAAATTTCAGATAACATTTAAGAAGGTCAAAAAACTTAAACACTAGGCTACCAAAAACATTCAAACTCTTAGTGTGGCGTACAAGACCTTCCATGACCTGACTACTACTATCTTTCTCTGTGTCTGTCCTCCAGTCCTACTGAATTAAAGTTTCTAGAGCTATTCTCAGTCAGGACATTCCTTCACCTCTTGTTTGTCTAGAAAATGCCTATTCTTGCAATATTCAACTCTTGTAATTCCAAGTTTTTCTGGCCGTCATTAGAAGATACTAATTGCTCCCACCTCCGTGTACTTACATCACCTATAACGATTATAATTATTTGTTACCTTTTCTGACTTCCTCATTAACTCGCAAGCCCCCTGCGGACCCTGGCGTCAAAAACTACATCTTACTTGTCTTTCTATCCCCAGTGTCTAGCATGGAACCCAGCACATAAATGTTTAATGCATGTTTATTGAATCAGTGAATAAAAAAAACAATTTCGGTCTCTCCAAGGTACTAGATGAGTTTAAGAATGTAACACTCTGGATAGGAATTCAGGATTTGCTAATATGAGTAGCATGCACCATGTCCGTATAGGAAAAGATTTGGAGTACAGAGGCCCTGACAATATAGCTCTCATATAAACTATTTCAGATAAGCCCAAGAGAGACAAATTTGTGATATCAGAAATGAGGGACAAGAATTATAAAAGGACCCCAAGGCTGCTTACAATAATAGCACAAGCTAGCATGCAGCCCAAAGACGAGACTCTGATGTCTGTCTCCAGCTTTCTCCTTGTGAGCAGTCAGGTCACATGACCAGTGTAGCCAGACCGTGCCTGAGGGAAGACGAAGACCATCACATCTTTGGTATCTTCGTCCTTTTTTTCAAAATTCTCTAGAGATAGCCTAGAGAAGGCACTGGAGGGAAGAGCTAGGGAAATAGTTTCCATTTTAGTTTTTCCTTTGTGCTCCAGGAAGTGAGCATTTTGGTTTTATGTCCGGTGTCTTATTCATTTGACTAAAAGAAGTAAGAAGGAAGAAAAGTTGAGGCAGTGGATGAGAAGCAGCCGGCTTACCCTGCCATCTTAGAGCTTTTCTAGGACTATCCCAACAACCAGTATGATTTGTTACTGTAGAGACCACAAAAAGACTGTAGGACCCAATCCTTACCTATAATGAAAAGATATCTGTGTCCTTGTGCGGTGCCTGAACCGAGGAAGGTTAGAAGGCATTCCATAGTGGGAAAGAGTAAGGGAGGCTAAGAAAGTATATGAAGCACACAAAAAAATAATAAAAATAAAAAGTATATGAAGCTGGAGGAATCCATGTGAGCAAATGGCAGCAGTGAGATGGTTTTCTGCATGCCTCTTCATTCATCTGACTTTCCACTTATTAGCTAGAACACAAGTAACAATTGACCTTAACTTTATAGAAATGTTAGGATTACGTAGATAGTATCTTCAAAGTACTTTAAACCGGGAAAAGATATTTAATAAAGGGACACCACCTTAAAGGGAATAAAAGTAGAGGGGACATTTTTCTAGTTTTTTATATTCAATAACCTATATTAATCCTTTGGATTTTTTTTGTTACTGGATAATTATATACCTACAGTCAGTAAACATTTGCTGAACACTTTCCCTGTTCCAGGCAGTAAGAAAAACAAAGATCAGTAAGACATGAATCCTTCCTATAAAGAGGATGTAAAGAGGTATGTGAGAAGTAGAATCAACAGAATTTGCATAAGGATTTAGTCATTCATATAGCATTCCACAAATATTTTTTGAACACCTAGTTTTATTTTCAGTGGTGGAGATACAACCATGAATGAAACCAACTTGGTTTCTGCCCAAGTTTCAGGAGAAACTTACCCTCTGGCAGAGAGGACTGAACAGTAAATATATAAACAAATAATTGCCAGTTGTGATTATTATCAAGAAGCAAACAGGTTAGGGCACCTGGGTGGTTCAGTTGGTTAAGTGACTGCCTTCGGCTCAGGTCATGATCCTGGAGTCCCGGGATCGAGTCCCACATCGGGCTCCCAGCTCCACGGGGAGTCTGCTTCTCCCTCTGACCTTCTCCCCTCTCGTGCTGTCTCCCACTCTCTCTCCCTCTCTCTCTAATAAATAAATAAATCTTTAAAAAAAAAAAAAGAAACAAACAGGTTACTGTGGTAGACAACAATGCAGATAATGATGTCAAATTAGATGCAAGGGGTTAGAGTCAGCCTTTATGAGGAAGTATTTAAGCTGAGATTTAAAGGACAAGACCAAAGCTAGACCCAGCAAGAAGGCACGAGAGACAGCATGTAAAGCCCTGAGGTAAAAAAAAAAAAAAAAAAAAAGGACTGGTACATTCAAGGGGGAACAAGAGGCAGAATGGAGACTAGTGGTATAGACTTTTCTATTTCGGTGACTAGATAGTTGATGATGTTATTTTCTAGGATAGGTAGTTAAGAAGGAAGATAATTCGAACTTGGGATATGTCGAATTTGAGTTGCCTATGCACATCCAAGTGATAGTCAGCAGGCAGTTGGATACACAAGTTGGTAACTTAGGGAAAAGGTATGGATTTATTAGTCCTTATGGAAATAACTCCAGGAATCGAAAAAATTAGGCACCATCAGCTAAACGCCATTAGATGAACCTGGGAAAATAGGCCAGATCACCCATGAAAAATGTAGAGTGAAATGAAAGAGGAAATGGCCCATTCTGAGCAGAGAAAGACCAAGAAAATAACAACTAGAGAAATTAAAAGGATAACTGAGAGAAATGGTATAAAAGCCAAGAAAGGGGGGCGCCTGGGTGGCTCAGTGGGTTAAAGCCTCTGGCTTTGGCTCAGGTCATGATCCCAGGGTTCTGGGATCGAGCCCTGCATCAGGCTCTCTGCTCAGTAGGGAGCCTGCTTCCCCCTCTCTCTCTGCCTGCCTCTCTGCCTACTTGTGATCTCTCTCTCTCTCTCTCTCTCTCCCTGTCAAATAAATAAATAAAATCTTTAAAAAAAAAAAAGCCAAGAAAGGAAAATAATTTTAAATAGCAATGATTCAGTTGCCTGGCTAGCTCAGTCTGTAGAGCATGAGACTCTAAATAACAATGATTCAGTGTCATAAAAGATCAAATAAAGTACTGATTGGAAAATGTCATTGAATTTTACAACCAGAAGAAAATTCATGACCATATTACAGTAATGGTTAAGAGCATAGGTTGTAGAGCTACACTGCTTGTGTTTGAATCCTAACTATGCTGCTTACTGGCTGTGTGGCCTTGACTAAGTTACTTACCCTCTCAGTGCTTCTGTTTCCTCATCCATAAAATGAGGTTTTCAATAATCCCTGCCTCGTAGGGCTGTCATGAGCAGTAAATGAGTTAATACTGCTTTAAACAGTGCCTGGTGCATAACAGATGTTGATGAATGTTGCTCTACTATTGCCATTACCATTATTAGTGAAAGCAGTTTTCTTCAGGTAGGAGAGCGGAAAGGAAGCTGAATTGCAGCCAGTTGAAGAATAAATGGAGGTGAAGAAGAGGTGATAGTAAGTGTGAGTTCCTTTCAAAAAGTTTGGCTTTTATAGGAGAAATAGAGGACTGGCTACTAGAGATAAACTTAAGGCTAAGGACAGACTTTCTTAGGCAGGAGACTTGAAACTGAAGGAAAAGAACCAGCAAAGGCGAGATTGAAGATGGAGAGGACAGGTGATGTTGGGAACAAGATTCTGGAGGAAGTAGAAAGGAAATAAGATCAAAGCACAAGTTAGAGAAGTCTTAGCTTTGGACACTGTCTTGTTTGAGGGGGACAAGTTGGGAGGACGATTGCAGATGTGAATATAGTAGAAGGGAGTATATGTCTAATAACTTGTATAATAAGGGCATTAGCTACGGAGAACAAGGATTGGGAAAATGAATTAAAGATTTTCTGCTGTGTGGGAGGTGGTGCGACACCTGCTGGCTGGGGCAGATACGTGTCTAACTCCTGGTTTCCGCTCAGATCATGATCTCAGTGAGATCAAGTCCTGGTGTTAGGCTCTGCACTCAGCAGGGAGTCTGCTTGATATTCTGTCTCTCCTTCTCCCCCTGCCCCTCCCCACCCTGCACTCGTGCTCTCTCTCTCTAAAATAATTTTTTTAAAGATTTAATTATTAGAGAGGTAAAACAGAGGGAGAAGGAGAAACAGACTCCCCGCTGAGCAGGGAACCCGACATGGGGCTGGATTCAGGACCCTGAGACCACGACCTGAGCCATAGGCAGATGCTTAGCTAACTGAGTCACCCAGACACCCCTAAAATAATAATTTTTTTTTAAGATTTAATATGCCGAGGGGAGTGGAAAGAAATGACTGACCAAGGGCAAGAAAAGGATTCCTCAGTAGTGTCGAGCTCTGTTAAGACTAGAGACCATAAATCTGTAACGGCACCAATATCCCAATGCATTCTTGCTGTTTTAGCAGCTCAGGCATGGGCGCAGGGAAGATGGCGTGTTAGATTGATCGAAGATTGGGAGTTTTCAGGATCAGCGCTAAAAGAGGGGTAAAGTCGGGACAGAGTCCTAATGAGAGAAGTTGAAGCAAGCAAGCTTGGAGTTCAGACTCAGTGAAGAAGGAAATGGAAGGTAGGAAAAAGCAGAAGATTATAGAGACCAGAGGAAACACAGGAGCAGGAGGACTGGAATATTGGAATTTTTGTTTCAAAGCCAACATTCAGGAATGGCAGCTCTGGTGTTCAGCCCGAGTAGATAAGGCTGAAGTGGATTCCATCCTAGAAAAAGGGAGTGAAAACAAAACTAGTTTTGTCCTGTGATTCCAAACTTCCTGGCTTATTCTTCAGCATTACTTTCTCTCATTTATCCCAAATATCCACGGCATTTATTTTAACTACTAATTTTTAGCATTCTCAAATAATCAGAAACAATTGGTAATTAGAATACGACTGATAATCTAAAACTCACATGTCTGCCTTTAAAATACTCATTCATGTGTAAATTCAGCTCATCTGTTAGATGCCTTATGTGTTTATTGGCAAAAATGAATAAGACATAACCTCATTAGACCTAGGGCTTATTATGACCTGAGGGGGAAATGTATATATTGATGGTAAGTATAGTGGAAAGTGTTACCTGGTATTTATACTTTTCCAGCAGATTTACTTTCCTAATATTTTTTTGCCAAAGCTTTTATTAAAAGTACTTTGCTTTGTTAGAGTTCTACGTTGAATAAACAGTCAAAAAGTATTATTTGCAAATATTATTTTAATATTACCACTGCCCAGCAATAGAGATGATTCTGGAAGCATATGGGATAGGAGGAAAATCAATAGACTTTTATATATTTATTATGGAAGATCTATGTATTGATAATTTAATTTTTAAAGTTAATATTGATAATTAAAATTTACCTTATTTAAGTTCTATGTAATGGTTGATGTTTTCTGTGATGTTTCCTCTTGCAGTGCCATTTTATCTTTATCACTGATGTTTTTAGGGATTTTGTCCATAGAACAGCTCATCAGCCGGGTAGGTGTGATTGGTGTGACTCTCATGGCTCTTCTTTCTGGATTCGGTGCTGTCAACTGCCCATACACTTATATGTCCTACTTCCTCAGGTAAAAAGAACTTCTTCACTCTTTTTTTCATTACTTCATGAATACATATGTCCTATCATGCCAGCATCATTAATACTAGATTAATATTAGATTTAAATTTTAGATTCGTGACACTGCTTTTTTATTCTTTCCCTCTGTCTTTATGGGCATTGTCCTAGTAATCTCTCCAAATAAATAAGTCTTGCCACTTATATTGTTGCCCTTAGTTTGTCTTACATTCACTTATTTTTAAAATGGTTATTTCGGGGCACCTGAATGGCTCAGTTGGTTGAGCGTCCAGCTCTTGATTTTGGCTCAGGTCATGATCTTGGGGTCGTGAGATTGAGATTGAGCCCCACATTGGGCTCTGCACTCAGCGGGGAGTCTGCTTGAGATCCTGCCTTTCCCCCCACACACAGGCATACAGGTACTCACTCTCTCGCTCTAAAATAAATCTGGGGGGGGGGGGGGCGCCTGGATGGCTCAGTGGGTTAAAGCCTTTGCCTTTGGCTCAGACCATGATCTCAGGGTCCTGGGATTGAGCCCCGCATTGGGCTCTCTGCTCAGCAGGGAGCCTGCTTCCCCCTCTCTTTCTGCCTGAATCTCTGCCTACTTGTGATCTCTCTCTCTGTCAAATAAATTTAAAAAAAAAAATCTTAAATCTGGGGCTCCTGGGTGGCTCAGTCGGTTAAGCATCTGCCTTCGGTTCAGGTCATGATCCCAGAGTCCTGGGATCAAGCCCCACATCAGGCTCCCTGCTCGGTGGGGAGCCTGCTTTCTCCCTTGCCCTCTGCCTGCCACTCCCCCTGCTTGTTCTTTCTGTCTGTCTCTTTCTCTCTGTCAAATAAATAAAATCTTTAAAAAAAAAAAAGAAGAACTCTTAAAAAAATAATCTTTTTTAAAAATTATTTCAGTCAGATTCTCTTTACTTCCTCTTACACTTTTTTTTTTTTTAATATATTGTTTATTTATTTGACAGAGAGAGAGTACAAGCAGGGGGAACAACAGGCAGAGGGAGAGGGAGAAGCAGACTCCTCGCCGAGCCGTGAGACCGACATGGGTCTCAATCCCAGGACCCTGGGATCATGACCCGAGCCAAAGGCAGATGCTTAACCAACTGAGCCACCCAGGTGCCCCTCTTACACTTTTTAAAGACACATTTCTCGTGGTGCAATGTGAGCTGATCCCCACTTCAGTAAGTCAGTTCTTCCTAGAAGTAGAATGATAGAAGGCAATGCCAAGTTGCAAGAATGCTTACATGTACATCATAAACGTCACTGGCTCAAAGCTAAGAAAGACTATAAGAGAGCCAGCTATCTTCCACTGCCCTGAGACTGCAAAACTTTTAGCTATAAAAAATGACAGCAAAAGCATTTTTGCTTTTCACAGTCATTTTAGTATTCTCTAGAAAAAGGTCCTTGGATTACTGGGTAACAACTAAGGTTTACGTGTTTCTCCAGCTGCCTTGTATTTATTATGCCCAAGGATGGGATCCCAAAACATTGCTAACAGTTTGTGCTTCTTACAGAAATGTGACTGATGCAGATATTCTAGCCCTGGAACGGCGACTGCTCCAAACCATGGATATGATCATCAGCAAAAAGAAAAGGTAAGATATAAACACATTAAAAAACTCGTGCTCTTAGAATTTCTCTACAAGAAAATGTGGCTATGAATTGGGGCTAAGAGGAAATTTCATCTTACTCATTTTTGTAATAAATTAAGGTACCATCAAAGACTTAGTGTCTAGTCTTGCATGAAAGAACTTTTCAAATTCCACTTATTTCCTGACTTTAGATAAATTCTCTCGAGATAAACTGTTAATATAACATTTACATTTGAAGGTATTCTGCATCGGATGCTTTAAAAGTCTATTTCCTACATTTTTATAAACTTTTGCATGCCTGATTTCAATCTTTTCAACTTCTTTTCTCCAACTACTTGGAAAAATCCTTCAAGTCTTCTAGCTGTTGTCATTTTTATCATTTAGGAAGTACTTTTACAATGTATGCTTTTAAAGTAGCATTTCTAGAAATCTATATCACAGTGGGTTACAGCCTAGGCTGTACGCTCAGACTGAATTTGAATCCTTGGCCCACAATTCACAGTGTGGCCTTGAGGTGTTACTTTATGTCTTGGTTTCCTCATCTGTAAAATGGAAATAATGAGTTGACATGTAGAACTCTCAGAACAGTGAACCATACAGAGCTAAGGAATACTATTGAACTTACTAATAGTCTCTGAAGGACCTCATTAGATTCTAGTGCTTTGTCTTCATTTATTTATTCGTGTATTTTCATTCTCTTAATAATTATAGGAAGCCTAGTTTATGCTAGGTACTGCACTAAATGCTGAACTCCTAGAGATAGGATGAGGAACCAGATAAGTTACTGGGGTGCCTTGGTGGTTCAATTGGTTAAGCATCTGTCTTCAGTTCAGGTCATGATCCTAGGGTCCCGGGATCAAGCCCTGAGTCATCAGGCTCCCAGCTCAGCGGGGACCCTGCTTCTCCCTCTGCCTCTGCCCTTCCCCCCACCACTTGTGTTCTCTCTTGTGTGGGCTCCCTCTCTCTCTCTCTCTCTATCTCTATCTCTATCAAATAAATAAAATCTTTCTTAGATAATAAGTTACGTCTTCATGAAGCTCATTAGTCTACTGTCTTTTTTAAAGTTCTATTACCCAAATAAAAACAATGACATAGAGGTTTTAAATGGCATGAATGTTTCTGCATTTCATGTTTTGTCTTTCAACATTTTTCTGTAGTAAGACCCATAGTCACATCAAAGAAGGCTTAACATAAGAGATAACAATGAACTTTAGAATGATAAAGAGGGCCTGATTTACCAGCTCATTTTGGATCTCCATTTCTGTACATGTGTACTAGAGTATTGATAGTAGATACACATGTTGTATATACATTTATTCTTTGCATTTTGTTCACATTCATTCTGTATGGTTTATTTTACATAAAAATGTGTGGATTTAAAAAGCGTAACAGTAAAAGCAACATTATTCAATATTGAAAGATGATTATAAAAGAATAATACTATTTTGTTTCCTGTGATTATTCTCCCATTTACTATATTTCTTTCATTCATATGGAGAGATGAAAGTAAAGTTATGACCCATGTCAAGTGTGGATGTACACTTTTTTTAAGATTTTATTTATTTGAGAGAGAGGGCGTGAGGGCACAAGCAAGGGGGAGGGACAGAGGGAGAGGGAGAAGTAGGCTCCCTGCTGAGCAGAGAGCCCCACGTAGGCTCTATCCCAGGCCCTGCAATCATGGCCTGAACTGAAGGCTTGCTTAACAGACTGAGCCACCCAGGCGTCCTCCATACTGTTTTTCACAGTCAATGCACTAGTTTACATTCCCACTCATAGTGCACAAGGGTTCCCTTTTCTTCCACATCTTTGCCAACACTTGTTATTCTTGTCTTTTTTTATTGTATCCATTCTGACTGGCATGAGGTGATATCTCATTGTGGTTTTGTTTTGCATTTACCTGATTAGTGATGTTGGGCATCTTCTCATGTATCTGTTAGCCATCTGTATGTCTTCTTTAGAAAAATGTCTATTCAGGTCCTCTGCCTACTTTTAATCAAATTGTCTTTTTGATGTTGAATTGTATAAGTTCTTCATACATTTTGAATATTAACCTCTTAGTGGATACATCATTTGCAAATATCTTCTGCCGTTCAGCAGGTTGTCTTTGTTTTATTGGTTTCCTTCGCTGTGCAAAAGCTTTCCATTTGATGTTGTCCCAATAGGTTATTCTTACTTTTGTTTCCCTCAACAGTATCCAGAAAAATATTTCTAAAGTTAATGTCCAAGAGATTACCACTGGTGTTTTCCTCTAGGAGTTTTATGGTTTCAGGTCTCACATTTAGGTCTTAATCCATTTTGAGTTTATTTTTTCATATAGTATGAGAAAGTGGTCCAGCTGCATTCTCTGCATGTAGCTGTCAGGTTTTCCCAGCACCATTTATTGAAGAGACTGTCCTTTCCCTTTGTATATTCTTGCCTCCTTTGTTACAGATTGAGTATGTAAGTGTGGGTTTGTTTCTGGGCTTTCTGTTTCATTCCATTGATCTATATTGTTTTTGATTACTGTAGCTTTGTAGTATATCTTGAACTCCAGGACTGTGATACCTCCAGTTTTGTTCTTCTTTCTCAGGATCGATTTGGATATCTGGGGTCTTTTGTGGTTCCATACAAATTTTTATATAATTTTATATAATTTGTTCTAGTTCCATGAAAAAGGCCTTTGGTATTTTGACAGGGATTGCATTGAATCTGTAGATTGCTTTGGGTAGTATGGACATTTTAATAATATAAATTTTTCCAATCAATGAACATGGAGTATCTTTCCATTTGTTTGTCTTCTTCAGTGTCTTTTTTCGGTATTTTATAGGTTTCAGAGTACAGGTCTTTTACTGCCTAGGTATTTTATTATTTTTGGTGCCGTTGTAAATGGGACTGTTTTTTTCTTTCTGGAAATACTTAATTTCTTTCTTATGATTTTGGATGCCTTTTATTTTTTCTTGTCAGATTGCTGCAGCTAGGACTTGTAGTATTGTTCTGAATAAAAGCGGGTAAGAGTGGGCATCCTTGTTTTCTTCCTGAACTTAGAGGAAAAGCTCTCAGTTTTTCATCACTGAGTATGAGGTTAGCTGTGGGTTTTTCATATAGGTCCTTTTTTTTTTTTTTAAGATTTTATTTATTTATTTGACAGAGAGAGATCACAAGCAGGCAGAGAGAGAGGGGGGAGTAGGCTCCCTGCTGAGCAGAAAGCCCCTTGCGGGGCTGGATCCCAGGACCCTGAGACCATGACCTGAGCCGAAGGCAGAGGTCTTAACCCACTGAGCCACCCAGGCGCCCCATAGATCCTTTTTTATGTTGAGATCTATTCCTCTAAACCCACTTTGTTAAGAGTTTTTATGATCAAATGTTGAATTTTGTCAAATGCTTTTCTATTGGGATGAATATATGGTTTTTATCCTTTGTTTTGTTGATGTGATGTATCATGTTGTTTTTGTTTATACTAAACCGTCCTTGCATCCCTGGAGTAAATCCCATTTCATTGTGGTAAATGATCCTTTAATATAGCGTTGAATTGAGTTTGCTAATATTTTGTTGAGGATTTTTGCATCTATGTTCATCGGGGGTATTGACCTATGGTTTTCTCTTTTGTAGTGTCTTTGGTTGATTTTGGTATCAGGGTAATCCTGGTTTCATAGAATGAATTTCTTCCTCTTCTATTTTTTGGACAGTTTGAGGAGAATAGGTATTAACTCTTCTTTGAATGTTTGGCAGAATTCACCTGTGATTCCATCTGGTCTTAGACTTTTGCTTATTGGGAGTTTTTTATTACTGATTCAGTTTTGTTGCTAGTAGTTGATCTGTTCAGATTTTCTATTTCTTGATGATTTGGTTTTGGTATGTTTGTACTGTATTTGGTATGTTTCTAGGAGTTTATCCATTTCTTCTAGGTTGTCCAGTTTGTTGGCATATAATTTTTTGTTGTAGTCTCTTACAATTCTCTGTATTTCTGTGGTGTCAGTTGTTTCTTCTCTTTTATTTCTGGTTTTATTTATTTGGGTCCTGTCTCTCTATCTCTCTTTTTCTCTCTCTCTCACTCTCTCATGATGAATCTGACTAAAGGTTTATCAATTTTATTAACTTTTCAAAGAACCAACTCTTGGTTTCATTGATCTTCCTATTTTCTTTTTTTAGAGTCTATTTCATTTATTTCTGCCTGGTCTTTATTATGTCCTTCCTTCTACTAAGCTTGGGCTTTGTTTGTTCTTTCTCTAGTTCATTTAGTTATAAGGTTAAAGTATTTGAGATTTTTCTTATTTCTTGAGATAGGCCTGTATTGCTATAAATTTCCCTCTTAGAACTGTTTTTGTTGCATCCAAAAAATTTTTGGATGATTTGGATGATTGTTTTTCCACTTTTTGTCACTATATATTTTTTATTTCCTCTCTCATTTCTTCACTGACCTATTGGTTGGTTAGGAGCATATTTAGCCTCCATGTGTTTGTGTTTTTTCCAGTAGCTTTCTTGTGATTAATATATTGTTTCATATGAAAAGATGCATGGTATGATTTCAGTCTTTTTTAAATTTATTGAGACTTGTTTTGTGGCCCACATGTGATCTATCCTGGAGAATGTTCCATGTCCACTTGAAAAGAATGTATTCAGCTGTTTTGGGGTAGAATGTTCTATATGTATCTATTAAGTCCATCTGGTCTAGTTCAGAGATGCCATTTCCTCATCGATTTTTGGCCCAGATATTCTCTTCATTGATGTAAGTGGGGTGTTAAAGTTCTTTACTATTATTGTGCTGCTGTCAATTTCTCCATTTATGTCTGTTAACATTTGCATTATGTACTTAGATACTCTACTGTTGTGTGCAAAGATATTTACAGTTATTATATCCTCTTATTGGATTGATTTCTTTATCATTACATAATGCCCTTCTGTGTCTCTTGTTAAAGTCTTTGTTATAGAGTCTGCTTTGTCTGATAAGCACTGCTACCCTGACTTCCCCCTGTCCCCACTTTCATTTCCATGGTATATGTTGTCCATCCCTTCACTTTCAGTCTGTGTCTTTGGGTCATGAGTGAGCCTCTTGTAGGTTGCATACAGATGGGTCTTGTTTTTTTTACCCATTCAGTCATTCTATGTCTTTTGATTGGAACATTTAGACCATTACATTTTAAAGTAATTATTGATAGGTATGTACTTACTGCCATTTTGTTCATTGTTTTCTGGCTATTTTTGTAGTTCTTCTGTTCTTCTCTTGCTGTTTTCTTTTGTGATTGATGACTTTCTTTAGTGTATGTTTGGCTTTCTTTCTCTTTATTTTTTGGTTATCTATTATACATTTTGGTTTTGTGGTTACCATGAAGTTCATATATAACATCCCAAGTATGTAGCAGTCTATATTACATTGATGGTCACTTAAGTTCAAACACATTCTAAAAGAACTTTTTTTACCCTCCCATTTTATGTATATGTTATCATGTTTTATATTTTTATATAGATTTAAAGATAAAAAGATATAAAGATTTATATATATATATATATATATATATATATCTTTTCATATCATCCTTTTCTTCTACTTAGGGCCTTTTCTTTTCACGTAATGAAGTCCCTTTAACATTTCTTCTAAGGCCAATTTAGTGGTAATGAACTCCTTTAACTTTTTTTTTTTTTTTTGGATTTATTTATTTATTTATTTATTTGACAGAGAGAGAGAGAGAGAGTGACAGTGAGAGAGGGAACACAAACAGGGAGAGTGGGAGAGGGAGAAGCAGCCTTCCCGCCAAGCAGGGAGCCTAGCCTGATGCAGGGCTCAATCCTAGGGCCCTGGGATCACAGCCAGAGCCAAAGGCAGATGCTTAATGACTGAGCCACCCATGCGCCCCTGAACTCCTTTAACTTTTATATGTCTAGGAAACTCTCTCCTTCTATTCTGAATGATAACCTTGCCAGGTAGAGTATTCTTGCATGTAGGTTTTTTCCCTTTCAGCACTTCAAATATATTATACCATTCCTTTATGTTCTGCAGAATTTCTGCTGAAAAATCCGCCGATAGCCTTATGGGGCTTCCTTGTATATAACTATTTACTTCTTGCTGCTTTTGAGAGTCTCTTCAATAGTTGTCAATAGTTGACAGTTTAATTACAGTGTGTCATGGTGCGGACCTCCCTGGGTTCATCTTGTTTGGAATTCTTTGCATCCTGGGCCAGGATGTCTGTTTCCTTCCCCAGGTTAAGGAAGTTTTCTATTTTTTAAATAAGTTTTCTGCCCCTTTCTCTCTCTCTTCTTCTGGGACCCCTATAATGTGAGTGTTTGTTTGTTTGATATTGTCCAAGAAATCCCTTAACCTGGCCTTATTTTTTAATTCTTTTTTTCTTTTTGCTGTTAAGCTTAGGTGGATCTCATTACCCTGTCTTCTAGACCACTAATTCATTCTTCTGCATCCACTAATTTGGGTTAATTCCCCCTAGTATATTTTTCATTTCAGTTATTGTATTCCTCAACTCTGGTTCTTTTTATATTTTCTGTCTCTTTGTTAAAGTTCTCGCTGAGTTCTTTCACCCTTCTCTCCAGCCTGATGAACATTTTTATGATCATTACTTTAAACTCTTTATCAGGCATATTGCTTATCTCCATTTCATTTATCTCCATCCATTCTTTTTATGAGGTTTCGTCTTGTTCTTTAGTTTGGAGCATGTTCCTCTCTCTCATTTTGCCTGCCTTTCTGTGCCTGTTCTATGAATTTGGTGGAACAGCTACTTCTCTTAAACTTGAGGGAATGGTCCTGTGTATGGTCATCCTCTGTGTAGACTATGTGACTGGTAATTTTGGTTGACTGGCTGGAGCTGTGGCTGGCATGGGCTGGGGATCCTGGAGCACTCCATTCTGGGTCTGCCCTCATGGGATGTTTGGAACTGAAGTGGGTGTGGTCCAGGATGGTCCTAGGGCTCTCTGCACAGAGAGTGCCTCGGCAGGACAGCTGAAGCTAAATTGGTTGCATGGGGGAGCGGGGAGCATGTCCTGAGCCTCTGTCTGCAGAGGGCATCCTGGCAAGATAGCTGCAGCTGCAATGAGTGCAAGCCAGGATGTCCCAGGGCATTCCATGAAGGAAGCACACTGATGGGGTGACTGGACCCAAGGCTGGCACAGGCCAGGATGCTGCACTCAGGGAGTGTCCTGGCAGGACAGCTGGAGCTGAAGTGGGCACAGGCCAGGGGTTCCCAAGGTGCTCCACATAGTGGGTACCGTGGCAGGGCGGCTGGAGCTAAAGCATCCATGAGGAGGTTCCAGAGTGCTCTGCATCAGGGGGGCCCAGCAAGCCATCTGGAACTGAACTGGTATGGGCCTGGAGTGTCCCAAGGTGCTTTGCACTTGTGTCACCTGGTGAGACAGGTGGAGTTCTAGTGACCGGGGTGTCCCAATGTGCATGGTTTTGGAGCTCCCTTGATGGGACAGCTGGGGCTGATGTGGTCTAGAGGCTTGGGGCTCACTGAGATGATAATCTGACTAGGGTGCCCAAACCTTGCTCCCATCTACACTATCCAGGTGGAGGGGGAACATAAACTATGGTGCTTGCCAGCCCCTCCCACCTGAGGGGAGTTCCAGCAGTTCCTCTGCTGTCTGGGAGGGTTCTAGAGCTGGTTCCTTTATATTCTACTTGCTGTTCTAAACCACAGCTTTTTTTCTGTGCCTCAGAGCAGACAAATCTGCTCATGATCCTTCAGTACTATTCTTTCCCCCTGCCCACCCTCCCCAACCCCGCATTTCACAGCATTGGGGGTGGGGGGTTCCCTTTAATACCAGAGTCTCCATCTGTTTTGTTGTTCTCTATGTGGTCAATCTTTTGTTATGCGGAAGCTGTTCAGTCAGCCCTCAGTTATTCTTCAGGGGGAATTGCTCTATAAATAGGTGTAGATTTGGTGTGTCTATGGAGGAGGTAAGTTCAGGGTCTTCCTACATCACCATCTTCAACCTTTTCCTTGCATGTGTACTTTGAAGCCATGTCATCATAGTGGTTAGGAATTCCTTCTCATGGTTAGGAATTGGCCTTGATCCATACATATATCCCTATAGGTTCTGTCTGGTCGAATCTGGGATGGTTTGTTCTCCTGCAGTAGATCTTATTAATTTGAGTGGCTCTCAGAAGAGTCAGCCTCCCAACTTGGCCTAATTAGCACAGCAGTAGAGCTAACAGGGCAGATAGACAGCTAACATGACAACACTGCGGCCGTTGGGATTCATACTAGAAAAACCGTTTTCACAAACACTCATAGTTGGGGAGTAGTGGCCAGAAAACCATTTTTTAATTTAACAGCAGAGGGCCATAGTGAGATGGCATGCAAGAAAAATAACATCTGTTATGTACAAGAGTTAATGGTTGAAAATTGCAAGAAAGAGGCACACTGTGTTCTCACTTGAAACACTAAAGAGAAGATGAGGTTTATAGTATTTGAAAAACATTCCTCAAAAACCTAGTTCCATTAGTATGAACATGCTGGTTTAGCGGTCAAAACTTTCAGCGTTTGTCAGGTTGAGAGAATTAAGTCATCTATTACATTGTTTTGTTTTTCTGTTGACTTAAATATTATAGCTTTTATTTTGGTAATCTATGATATAGCTGGAATATAGCCTGTATTCACAAACAATATTAATACAATTTTGAAATTGCGGTTCTGTGGAAGATAGAAAATACAGCTATGCAACTACACCATGGTATAATGAAAAGAATTTAAACTAGACAATCACTTTATAATAAGCGTGCTAAGTGATTTTTTTTTTTTAAGATTTTATTTACTTATTTGACAGAGAAGAGAGAGATCACAAGTAGGCAGAGAAGGAAGCAGGCTCCCTGCTGAGCAGAGAGCCTGATGCAGGTCTGAGATCATGACCTGAGCCGAAGGCAGAGGCTTTAACCCACTGAGCCACCCAGGCGCCCTGCATGTTAAGTGATCTTGAGCAAATCCTAGACGGTCTTAGTTTCCTCATAAAATGATGGGATTGACTAAAGGGTCTCTAGGATTCCTTTCAGCCCATAAATTCTGAATTTATAATTTTTCAGTTTGTGACTTACACAAAAACTAGAGTATTACAGCATGTAAAAGTTAAATGCAAGCTGTTACTATGAAGAAAAAAATATTAACCTATATTCTATAATTGGGTTTTGTTGTTTGGTTTTTTTGTTGTTGTTCTCTTGAAAATTTGTAGGGATAGAGAAAAAAAATACATTCACTGGTAAAATTTTAACACCAGCCACAACTGCCCTCAAAGTATGGTACTGCCAAGAGTTTAGCTAATTCCTTCTACAGAAAACCATAAAAACTAGAAAAATTGTAAAAAAAAAAAAAATAATAATAATATTCAAAGGCACTGGAAAATGAACAGAGACATAAAATTTTGAGAAGAGTATCAGATGACTTCATGTTTGTGGCTTTCTTGCCTGGAGTTGCTCTTTAACCACTGCCTACTCCCCTAGCACCCACTCAGACTGATAAATTTCCAGATTTGATCTTTGAAGGGAAATTTTGGAGGCAAAAGCAATGCAGAAGTACTAAGATAATAGAATCTAAGTATCAACTGTCTGAATCCCTGCCTTATCACTAAACAGTGCGTTTGCAGAGTAAATACCAGAGAGCCTGAGAAAAAGTAGGGAGAAACTAGAAGGGGGGTCTACCCTTGAAAGACATAATCACCTCTTACTGTGATTTGCAAGTGTGTTGTGCCTTTGGTTGAGTGCGTTGCCTGAACTATGTATCAGCTGGCACAGAGCTCAAGTGACAGAAAGTAAAATTCTTACTGGCTTGAGGTGTCACAAGGTAGAACTGAGAACTGGCAAAGCATTTAGAAATTTTGAGAGATCGCTAGAAACAAAAAGACCAGAGAAAGGATACGCCTTAAAATCTAACTATAAAATCTGTTCAGATTCTTTGTTGACCATGGACCTGCTCACGCTCAGCAGAGACCATCAGAGTCAGGCTAAAAAGAGAGCAGCTGGATGCTGAAAAACTAAGGAAAGACATTAGGTGCTGCATATAGTATGTATGACAGTTTCACAGTTTGAAACCAGGGAAGTTAACTGCTTAATAGAACAACAACAAAAAAGTCCTCAGAAAAACAAAACAGATTTCAAAGTACTGCAACATAACATATACGGTGTTAAGTTTTCAGCCAAAACTTACTAGACGTACAAAGAAATGGGGCCATGCAATCCATATTTAAGAGAAAAGCAGTTAATGGACACTTAACTTCAAGTGGGCCCAGATAATAGATTCAGCAAACAGACTTAAAAGTAGGTATTATAAATTCTAAGAAATGAAGGTAAGCATAATATTAGTGAACAGATAAAGGATCCCAAAAGAAAAATGAAAACTATTCTTAAAAGAAAACAAAAAGAAATTCAAAAGTTAAAAAGCACAGTAACTGAGATGAAAATTTTACTAGGTAGGTTTAGCAGAAATCGAGATAGCAGAAAAAAAGATTCAAGTTGAAGACAGATCAATAGAAATTACTCGGTTTGAAGAACGAAGAGAGAAAAGACTTAAAAAAATGCACAGTGTCTCAGTAGAAAACAATATCAAACAGTTCAACATGGAGTTGGAGTCCTAAAGAGCGAGGAAGGGGCAAAAAAGTATTTAAAGAAGTAATGGCCAGAAACTTCCCAGATTTGGTGGAAAATGTTAATTTACAGATCCAAAACCCTAAAGAACTCCAACTGGGATAAACACAAAACTACACCAAGGTTCATACAGTCAAACTGCTAAAAGATGAAGGTAAGGGTGCCTGAGTGGCTCAGTTGGTTAAGCAACTGCCTTTGGCTCAGGTCATGATCCTGGAGTCCCAGGATCGAGTCCCACATCGGGCTCCCAGCTCCACGAGGAGCCTGCTTCTCCCTCTAACCTCTCCCCTCTCATGCTCTCTCTCTGTCTCAATTAAATAAAATAAATCTTTAAGAAATAGTTATCTAAAAAAAAAAAAATAGTTATCCAAAAAAAAAAAAAAGATGAAGGTAAAAAATTTTGAAAGCAAGAGAAGAATGCTACATACAGGGGAACCATGCAAACTAATGGTTGTTTAACAAGGTTGTAAGGTACAAAATAAACATACAGAGGTAAACTATATATATTTTTTTTAATTTTGTTTATTTATTTGAGAGAGAGAGAGTGAGAGAGAACATGAGAGGGGAGAAGGTCAGAGGGAGAAGCAGACTCCCCATGGAGCTGGGAGCCCGATGCGGGACTCTATCCTGGGACTCCGGGATCATGACCTGAGCCGAAGGCAGTCGCTTAACCAGCTGAGCCACCCAGGCGCCCTAAACTATATTTCTTTATACTGGCAATTAGATACAATATCAACTATAATATAATACCAATTACAGTCACTGGAAAAATGAAAGATACAAGTCTAACAAAACACGTACAGGACTTACATACTGAAAACTATATAATGCTGATGAAAGAAACCAAGTATCTAAATAGGTATAACATGTTTATAGGTTGGAAGGCTCAAATAGTAGAGATGTTAATTCTCTCCACATTGATACACAGGTTTAACATATATCCCAACAAGATTTTTTGTAGATCTACAGAAAATTATTCTAATATAAAGACAAAAGTACTAGAATAGCTAAAACGATTTTGAAAAAGAATAAAATAGGGGCGCCTGGGTGGCTCAGTGGGTTAAGCCTCTGCCTTCAGCTCAGGTCATGATCTCAGGGTCCTGGGATCGAGCCCCACATCGGACTCTCTGCTGCACGGGGAGCCTGCTTCCCTCTCTCTCTCTGCCTGCCTGTCTGCCTACTTGTGATCTCTCTCTCTCTGTCAGATAAATAAATAAAATCTTTAAAAAAAAAAAAAGTAAAATGGAAAGACCCAGTTTGATTTCAAAACTTACTATACAGCTATACTAATCAAGACTGTGTGATATTGGCAGAGGTATAGACATATGAATGGAACAGAGTAGAGAACTCAGACCAACGCAAGTATGCCCAGCTAATTTTTTACAAAGATACAAGAGCACTTCAATGGAGAAAAGGTAGCTTTTTGAACAAATGATGCTAGAGCAATTTGACATCCATAGATTTTTTTTTAAAAAATGAATCTCAATATAAAGCTCTCATCTTACACAAAAATTAACTCAAACTATAAAACTCTACAACTTAGGGGGAAAAAACATAGGAAATCATAGGAGGGATCTAGGGCTAGGCAGTGTTCTTAGACTTGACACCAAAAGTGTACTTTATAAAAGGAAAAATTAATAAATTGGACTTTAAAAACTTCTGCTCTGGAAAGACATTGCTCAGAGGATGAAAAGACAAATTACAGACTGGGAGAAAATATTTGCAAACCACATATCTGGGGGGAAAAAAAACTACTAAAATATATAAACTTTCAAAACATAGAATTTAAAAAAAACAAAAACAAAAAAAAGGCCAGTTAGAAAATGGGCAAAAGAGGGACGCCTGCATGGCTCAGTCAGTTAAGCATCTGCCTTAAGCTCAGGTCATGATCCCAGGCTCCCGGAATAGAGTCCCGCATCGGGCTCCCTGCTCAGCGGGGAGCCTGCTTCTCCCTCTGCCTGCCGTTCCCTGCTTGTGCTTGCTGTCGCCCCCTCTGTGTCTGTCTGTGTTTGTTAAATAAAGAAATAAAATCTTTAAAAAGAAAAAAAGGAAATGGGCAAAAGACACACAGATATTTCATTGTAGAGCATATACAGATGGCAACTGAGTACATGAAAAGATGTTTTAACATCATAAGCCATTAGAGAAATGCAATTAAAACCACAAGATAACCATGTATTAGAATGGCTAAAGTAAATAAGTGACACCAAATTCTAGTAAGGATGCAGAAACACTGAATCACTCATACACTGCTGGTTAAAATGTAATAATAGTAATTCTGGATCACATTTAGCAATTTCTTCAAAAACTAAACATGCAACTACCACACAACCCAGTGAATTGCATTCCTGGGCATTTATCCCAAAGAAATGAAGACTTATGTTCACACAAAACTTGTACACTAATGTTTATGGCAGTGTTGTTCATAGTAGCCAAAAATGGAAATAAGCCAGATATCCTTTAACGAATGAACGGTTAAACAAAATGTGGCACATCCATACCACAGAATACTATTGAGTAACCAGAAGGAATGAACTATCAATAAAACAGCCTGGGTGACCCTCCAGAAAATTATGCTGAGTGAAAAAAGCCAATCCACAAAGGTTACATACTATATGATTCTGTTTGTGTAACATTTTTGAAATGACAAAATGGAAATGGAAAACAAATTTGTGGTTGCTGGGTGGTTAAAGAGGAGTTGAAGGTGAGAGGAGGGAAGTGGGCTATACAAGGGCAACATGAGGGATCCTCATAGTGAAGATCACAAGTAGGCAGAGAGGCAGGCAGAGAGAGAGGGGGAAGCAGGCTCCCTGCTGAGCAGAGAGCCCGATGCGGGGCTCAATCCCAGGACCCTGAGACCATGACCTGAGCCAAAGGCAGAGGCTTAACCCACTGAGCCACCCAGGCGCCCCTATATCTTGATTCTTATCAGTGTCAATACCCTGGTTGATACTGAACTATAAATCTGCAAGATGTTTCCATTGGGAAAAGTTGGGTGAAGGGTACGTGGGATCTATTTTTTTTATAACCACATGTGAATCTATAATTATCTCAAAATGTTTAAAAACGTGATTGCTGAATTCCCACCTTTCTGGTTTCCATCAGAAAACCACAGGATGGCATATTTAAACCACAGTAGACCTTTTCCAACCTCTACTTGCAGGCTACCACTAAACCTCAGCCGGGTGCGTATGTTTTTCCAGACCATGGGTTTTTTAATGGCATTCAGCTAATAACGAAGAGATAAGTTCTTGATCTGGACTACCCTTGTTATAAAGAAGCAACAGGTGATGCTCACAGTGGGGGTGGTGATGACAGTGACAAAAAGTCCAAGATAAAAGTTACTGACTTCGCTAGTATCTCATACTATTTTTTTTTCTTTTTTACCACATCTCAGGAAGTTTGATATTGTTACTATTTCTTTTGAAAATACATATTTATTGTTCATCTGCAACTTATTTGATAGGAGCAAAATTGATTTAGAGCTAAGTGAGAAAATTAAAAGTGAAAGTAAGTTGTTTAAAACAAGGTCATGCTTGCTGTGTGCAGACAACCTTCACTTCTTCTAGTGATTATCCCTCTCTGCCTGTTCTGGGGCCACGATACGGTGTCAGTCACCTTTACACAGTCAGCTAGTTCCACTCCACAGTCGTCATGTTTGTTGTGCCGAGACGTGAAAACTGAGGACAATAGAAATGGCTCTC
Source organism: Potos flavus (assembly GCA_028534135.1). NCBI lineage: Eukaryota > Metazoa > Chordata > Mammalia > Carnivora > Procyonidae > Potos > Potos flavus. Next base: position 74,281,245 of record CM052900.1, on the reverse strand, counting down.
TGGGTGTCCTCTCTCCCCATGGCCTGTCCTTTCATCCGGCATGGTAAACTGAAGTGAACTTTTAAATGAGTGAGATAGAACTTCTTCCTTCTTCACATACTCGTTCCAGCTTTTCCACCTATGAAAATGGGAAAACTAAGGGTTAGGAGTTTTGCCAAGTCAAAATCTCCCTAGGTCTGAGCCTCTTCTTGGTTGCTAATTACATCTTCCAACAATGCTGAGTAACAGTGAACGTATGTAATTAAAGAAAGAGACAGCTAAAGCTTGGAGCTGTATTTCATTCACTCAGTCTCCAGGCAGAGGTCAGTTAGGGGAGGAAACAGTTACGTCAGCATAGCCCAATACACCTAATGTTCTTCTTCTTAATATTGTTTTAATCAGTGGCTTAAAGAATTAGCCCATAGAAATACTGTTTAGTACCACTGGTACCATTTTGTGTTGGTTCCAACCGTTAATATTAATGCTGTTTCTTCCTCCTTACCACTTACATCTCTTGTCACCCAAAAATCTCCATCTTCTTTTCAACTTTTCTTTAGTCCTACTACTCTATCTCTGTTACACTTAACCTGGTTTATTTTAGACTGGAAGGCCTTGGCCCATTCTACCCTTCAAGTAACCATTTATATACAAGTGATCTTCCTTTTCTTTGCAAGGACCCTGTTCTTAACACCATTGTGGTAGGCTGGAGCATGCCAGCATCTGCTGCTGAGGCGGCGAGGTCTCCATAGACTGAGAGGACAAGAGGAAGGAATAGTAGTAAGTTTCTTGTTGACTTATTCAGTGGTTGGGGGGGATTAGAGTTAGAGAATGATGTTTTAGAAGAGGCTAGGTTTATGTGATCTTGCTGGGGTTTTTCTGTTGTTGTTCTTTTGTCTGCTTTTGAAAAGGAAGGAAAAACACCTTTTTAGTTCCTATCCTGAATCTGGTCCTTTAGGTATGTTAACTATTTTGTCCTTAAATGATAGTGGTAATAATTATTAATATATGTATATTGCCTTGTAGTTGATAACAAGAGTTCTTATATATGATTTCAGTGATCGTCACACCCATCAGAGATGAGTAAATAGAAACTCTGAAGTCTCACAGCTTCTCACAGTAAATACAGAGCCAGTCTCCATATTTACGGTCTTCTCCAAATTCTGTGCTCCTTTGCCTAGGCCACATTGCTTCTTGGGGGTGTATAGTTTCCCTTCGGTTGTAAGCAGTAGAAAAGCGAAACTCCACAGAGTTTGCATTCTTTCCTGAACAGCTCAGCAAAGGAAAGGGGCAGTTATGAGACTAGAAGGTGGATGAGAACAGACCATGAAGCTCCAAGCTCCCTTGCTGAGGTTTTATCTTTTCTTTCATTTCAGGATGGCAATGACACGGAGAACTATGTTCCAGAAGGGGGAGGTGCATAACAAACCATCAGGATTCTGGGGAATGATAAAAAGTGTTACCACTTCAGCACCAGGAAGTGAGAGTATCCTTTATCACTCTGTTTGATTCTTTTTCTCAACTCTGAGCCAAGGCCCGAAGAAAAAAGTAGTATTGGGACGGTCTCTCCTAAGGTACCTGACTGCACCAGAGTCCCGCTAGCCAGGGCTAGGCTTAGGAAATACAGAGTCATCTTTCCAGCACCCCTAAAAGATCATAAAACCATTGTCTTTGAGCTGAAGAAGTCCTAAAAATCACTCTTTCCATTTTACAGATGAGAAAATAGACCCAGAGAGGTTAAGTCACACTGTGGTTTGTGGCAAAGACAGGACCTCCTCTTAGTTCTTTCCACTACACTCTTCTATTTCCCGGGTCTGAACAAGCAGCATAAAACACCGTGGCTCCCTAAAATGGATGGTTTGTATATGTACGGGATGGTAAGGGCCTATTTCTAAAGCAATCAGTATTTCTAAACAAATTTTAAGCAGCACTGTATCTTCAGTGACTTTTGGTTTAAAGAATCAAGGAGATTGGGTTAAAGGATTGTTCTTGGCCTAGCAGGTTGCAGGGTTAAACTAATGCCCAAATTGAGTAACAAAAATCTCTTCGTGGCTACAAGACTATTAAGTCAAAACTTGGGGCGCCTGGAGTGAGATAACATATACCTGCTTCCTTCCCCTGCCTGAGGAAGTACAAATTCCTTTCTGCTTCAACTGTAGGAAAAGGATGTAATCTGTTCTTGCTGTAAATTGTGGCATATCTTTCTGGTGTCAAATGTAGGTAAGACTTAGATCAAAGAAAGGCAGGCTGACATGACCACGAGAGAGGAAAAAAAGGATTACATTGAATTCATTTAATCCAGAAACATTTATTTCACATCTCCTATTTCCAGGCAGAGTCCTAAGGGATAAAATGGTGAACAGAGTATACTCTCTCTTGTCAAGAAGCTGACTGTCTAATCATGCGAGAGGCAGACATGGAACTAGTTACACCCTCTTGTTTGACTGCCTGGAGCAGGAGAGTAGCAGCCTTCCTTATTGAGGAAGGAGCAGAAGGGCACTCGGTAATTGGAGTACTACGGGCATGTTACAGTTTTGGTTACAGAACATCACACTAAAGCGGCTGTCACAGTGAAGCGAGTCAGACGGATACTTTGGTTTCCCAGTTATATACCAAAGTTATGTTTATACTGTATCCTATTGAGTGTGCAAGAGCATTCTTTAAAAAAAATGTATAAAAAAGGCGGACTTTCATCCGGACTTTCAGTGAGTGGTAATTACTGATCTCAAAGCCCCATAACAAATATAATAATAATAATAATAATAATAGTAATAATGAGGAAAAACTTTGAAATAAGGTGAGAATTACCAAAATGTGACACAAAGACACAAATGGCACCAGTAGACTTGTCCAATGCAGGATTGCCACACCTCCAATTTGTTTAAAAAAAAAATCTGCCGAGTACAACAGTATGAGGTATGCTTCTAGTGAGAAAAATCAGAGTAGGGAGGACTTGGATCAAAGTGAATCTTCCAGCTCAGGCTATCTTCACTATTTTTATTACTTAAAAGTCCACAAAAGCCAAAGTTTAGTTTTAAGCTACCTCAGTGACAATAAGTCAAGTCAGCAAAAGTGTCAGGATTATTTCAGTTCTCTGAGGCCCTGTCTCCTAAATGGAGAAAATCATAGGACCTCAGTAAGTTCTTGGAAAGTAGCGTAGTGTAATGGAAAGAACAGGCCTTGGAGGAAGGCAGATCTGACTTTGCATCCACACCTGTTAGCTGTGTGACTTTGAGCAAGTTACTTGACTCTCTGAGCTTTGCTCTCCTTATCTGCAAAATGGGTAATAATACCTATCTTATGAGATTCTTAGGAGTAGAATAGAAGATAATGGTCTATGAAGAACTAAAAAGTCATGTTTACAAATCCCAGTCTATACGGGAACTCAGTAGTATTAGTTCCCTTTCCTAATGTTACATTTATTCAGATAATTCAGGGAAAAATTATACTGTATTATAGGTGTTTTACTATGTAACTATTTGAGATTTCAAAATTATATTCGACTTTAACTAGATCAAAGAAAAGCAGCAACGAACAAAACCATCTGTCTGAGCCACTTGAACTAGTGAAAAACTGAGTGGTAGGTGTTTGATAATGGAGAAGCTCTTACACGCCTGTGTTGGAGGTTGGGAAAACTGCTCTAAGGGAGTACTGTTGTCCATGAAGCAGGAAATTGAATATATAGGCAGTTCCTAGGGTCTACTATAGGAAAAACCAAAAGCACATGCTTTCTTCATTGCTATTTCTTGAAACTTCTATGTGATTTAAGCCTTGATGCCCATTTTGTGCCAGATCTTACTCTTATTCAACAGGAAGTGGATGCTTTGGAAGAACTAAGCAGGCAGCTTTTTCTGGAAACAGCTGATCTGTATGCTACCAAGGTACAAGGCAAGGAAACGAAAGTGTGGTTTTTACCAGTATGATTGAAGGAAGAATAACACTAAATAGCTTTTTAGTGTCCTCTATGGCCAAGCAGTGCAAGAGTGACCTCATAGCTCCAGTATCAGCCATGAAGCATTAGGAGTCTGCATTCTTCATGACATTGCTCCAACCCCCAGCAAAATTCTTACTGGAACACTCAATAATAGAAATTAGGGATTAAAAAAAAAAAGAAAGAAAGAAATTAGTGGGATAATCGAGAGTTTTTCAACTTCGGAAAGTGGCACACACCACTTCCTACTGATTCAGGGTCAAGATGGTAGCTCCTCTGATTGCATTTTATTCCCTTATAAATTAGTAATATTGTAAGAGCAGTGCCATAATCTAGCCATGTTTTAAAAGATCCAGATCAAGGGGCACCTGGGTGGCTCAGTTGGTTGAGTGTCTGACTCTTGATTTCGGCTCAGGTCATGATCTCAGGGTCATGAGATTCAGCCCTGCGTCAGGCTCTGCACTGGGTATAGAGCCTGCTCAAGATTCTCTCTCTCCCTCTGACTCTCCTCCCTCGTCCTGCCCCCACCTGACCTCCTGGCCCAGGTGGCTTTCTCTCTCAAAAAAAAAAAAAAAAAAATCAGATCAAGAAGCGACCTAACTCTAAGAAGTAACTTTCCTATTTACACCTAAAACGCAATATAATTTAAATATGCAAAATCTATTAGTTAAATTCATTCAAACTATTTTTATCCTTTTCAAGGATCACTTCATAGGAATAGCCATATAGGGTAGGGATTAACATAGGCTTAGAAGACAGACCTGAGCATAAATTCCTCTACTCAGTAGCTGTGTGACCTTGGGCAAGTTATCCAACCCCTGTAAGCCTCAGTTTTCTCATGTGTACAATTAAGATAATAGAACATATAAGAGTTGTTATAAAAATTAAAGTAGATAATGTATGTAAGGTGTTTTTCCCAATTTCAGTCTTAAAGTAAGCATTCAATAAATGTCGCCTACTGTATTAAGATTAATATCATCTGTGGCTTTTTCACTCCAGCAAAACAGTGATTTCATAGTCACAGAGGCAGGAATGTTTCGGTTGAGTTTAAGTTTACATTTTGCTGATACTAACAGTGTTTTGTTGTTTGTTTTCCCTCAGGAGAGAATAGAATATTCCAAAACTTTCAAGGGGAAATACTTTAATTTTCTGGGTTACTTTTTCTCTATTTACTGTGTTTGGAAAATTTTCATGGTAAGTGTATTAGTTTTAGCTGTCAGGGTTCAGGTTATTTTCCCTGCTAATGGCAGAGAGAAAAGTGGGTTTGACTGAGGCACTGAACTAAATTCCAAATCCAACTGAGTCAACAGAGAATGCTGTCTTTCACATCCCTGAGCCTGACTCCTCCCCCTCTCTTTTTTAGGTCACCTAGAGATTGCGTTTTTCTTCATTCAGAAATCATTAGTAAGATCATCGTTTATAAACTATATGAAGGGAATACAAAAGTTTCTTACTTTACACTCTGCTTTCCATATTACCCTTGAGTGTATCTATGTGACACAATCCCTACCTTCGGCTCAGAACAGAAACTACCTCTCCTTTTTTTGTAATCTATATATGCCTTAAAAAGTTGAATCTAAAGTAAGTTCTACAAGTAAAACATACTTCCAGAGATAAATTCATTTTATGTGCTTATCGCTCTCATTCTTTTGTGGCTCTCTCTTAATGCTCTATTCTTAATGTGCATTTTATGTACGTTCTTCTGACTCATCTGTAGATATTCATGGATTTCAGTGTGACTACAGAAAAGGCTGATTGGACTTTCTGGTTCTGTGACTTTCCTAGTGAGGCTGTGTTTGCACAAAGAGGAGTTTTATCAGCTTGTTAATTTTGGTCAGTATAGATGAACGGAAGATTCTGGATTTTAATAGATCTAATATAATAAATTGTCAATACCTATTCAGAGAACAATTTTTAAATCTTAGTTCATATAGTGGGAGAAGATAAATGAAGATAGTATGTTCAATTAACTAAGCTACTAAAAAGTTTTTCCTGAGTTGTAGACTTTACGGGAACGTATCCTTTTTTAACAGCTTTATTGAGGTTTAATTGACATTTAATAAACTGCACGTATTTAAAGGGTATAGCTGGGGAAGTTTTGACAGATGTATACACCTGTTGCAACAGCTATCACAACACTTAAGGTAGTGGCCATATCCATCCATCACTTCCGACAACTTTCTTGTGCCCCCTTGTGTTGTCTCTCTCATACATCCCCGGTCAACCACCAGTCTGCTTTCGTTATACATTAGTTTATATTTTCTAGAACTTTATATAAATGAAATCTTAGAGTAGGAACCTTTTTTCTGTCTGACAGCTTCTACTCAGTGTAATTATTTTATGTTTCATTCATGTTATCGTGTGATCAATATCATTGCTGAGTAGTATTCTGTTGTATGATTATACCACATTTTGTTTATCTCTTCACCTGCTAATGGGTATTTGTTTCTGCTTTGGGGATATTACAAGGAAAGCTGCTAAGAACATTTGTGTACAAGTTTCTATGTGGGCATGTGCTGTCTTTCCTCTTGGGAGAAAACACTTAGGTATAGCATAGCTAGGTCACATGGCAGATGGATGTTAAACTTTTGAAGAAATGGCCAAACTTTTCCAAAGAGGTTGTACCATTTTACGTCCCCACCTGCATTGTTTGAGAGTTTCATTTACTCTACATCCTTGCTCAAATTTTGTAGTCAGTCTTTTAAATTTTAGACATTCTAGTAGATATGAGGTGATATTGATTGTATAATTGCATTTCTCTAATGCTTAACAATGGTGCTAAACAACTTTTCATGTGCTAATTTGGCACCTGTATATATTGCCACCTGTATATACTGGGGGAAGGGGGAAGATAGAGCTATTCAGATTTGTTGCCCAGTTTTAAAATTAGGATTTCTTTTTATTGGGTTTTGCAAAGTTTTCACTATATTCTGGAAACCCTTTATTAAATATGTGATTTCCAAATACACTCTCCCAGTCACTAGCTTAGCTTGTCATTCTCTGCACAGTCTCTCAAAGAATTGAAGTTTTTAATTTTGATGAAGCCCAGTTTTTCTTTTGTTTTCTATTATGGGTTATGCTTTTGGTGTTGTACCTAAGAAATCTTTGCCTAACCCAAGGTCACCAAGATTTTTTTCATCTTTTATTCTATAAATTGTATAGTTTGAGATTTTTACATTTAGGTATATGATCCATCTGTAATTAATTTTCTCAGTGTTGGAATGTGGATCCAAGTTCATTTTTTTCATATAGATACCCACTTGTTCTAGCACCATTTGTTGAAAAGATTATCCTTTCTCATTCATTTGACTTTGCAATTTTGTCAAAACCTAATTGGCCACATATGGGCGGGTCTGTGTACTCTGTTCTTTCCTATTGATATGTATGTCCACTTTTATTTATACCAATACCACTCTGTCTTGAAATAAGTCTTGAAATCAAATCATTTAAGTACTCTTTGTTCTTTTTTAAACTTGTTTTAGCCATTCTGTGTCCTTTGCATTTCCATATGAATTTTAGAAGTAGCTTTTTAATGCTGCTGAATACAAAAATACATGCTGAAATATGTATTAGCATGTCTGAATCTTCAGATCAATTTGAAGAGAAGTGACATCTTAATATTGAGTCTTCCAATTGATGAGCACAGTGTAACTTTTCATTTATTTAGATCTTCTTTAGTTTCACTCAACAATGTTTAGGTTTTAGTGTACAGATCTTTTACATCTTTCATCAGATTTATCTCAAGTATTTAATATTTTCAATGCTATTATAAATAGGACGGTTTTTATCATTTCAGTTTCTGAATGTTACTAGTATATAGATACACAATTGATTCTTGTTTGTCGCTCTTATATTCCACAACCTTGCTAAATCCCTTTATTCTAAAAGCTTTTTATAGATTTCATAGGATTTTTTCTACGTAGACAATCAGATCTCTGCAAATGAAGACAGTTTTGCTTCCTTGTTTCCTATCTGGATGCCTTTTATTTCTTCCCTTTCTTTCTCTTCCTTTTCTGTCCTATCCCATTTTTCTTCTTTCTTCTCCTCCTTTAGCCTTATCGCACTGATCAAAACCTCCTGTACAAAATTAAACAGAAGTGGTAAGAGCAGTCATCCTGATCTTGTTAAATATGGTGTTTGCTGTTGGCTTTTCCTAGATGCCCTTTAGCAGGTTGAGGACGTTACTCCTACTCATAGTTTATTGAGTGTTTTTAATCATGAAAGTGTGTTTGATTTTTGTCAAATGCTGTTTCTGCATCTATTGAGAGGAACATATGACTTTTCCTTTTTATTCAGCTGGTATACTGAGTTACATTGATTAATTTTTTAATATTAAACTGGCCTTGAATTCCTGTAATAAACCTTACTTGGCCATGGTGTATGTTGTTGGATTTAAATTGCTGACATTTTCTTAAGAATTTTTGCATCAGTCTTAATGAGAAATATCAGAGTATAGTTTTCTTGTAATGTCTTTGGCTTTGGTGTCAGAGTAATGCTAACCTTAGAGGTTGAGAAGGATTCCTTCCTCTTCCAATTTGTGGAAGAGTTTATGTGGAATTATCATAATTTCTTTCTTAAACAATTTGGTAGAATTCACGAGTGAAGGCATCAAGATTTAGAGTCTTCGCAAGAAAATCGTTTAACTACAGATTTAATTTCTTTAATAAATTATAAGGTTTATTCAGGTCATATATTTCTTGAGTGAGCTTTTGTAGTTTCTGTCTTTCAAGGAATTTGCCCATTTTTATTGAAGTCAGATTTATTTGCATAAAATTGCTCTTAATATTCCCTTAGTATCCTTTTAATATCTATAAAATCTGTAGTGATGTCATCCCTCTCCTTTTTGTATAACAGCTTTATTGAGATATTCACATACAAAAAAATTCACCCATTTCATGTACAGTTTGGTGGTTTTTAATATATTCACAGAGTTGTGCACACATGGATACAGTCACCCCAAAGGAAACTCCATACTCATTAGCAGTCATTCCTTATTTCTTCTCTAGCCTTAGGCAGGCACTAATCTATTTTATGTCTCTATAGATTTTCTATTCTGGACACTTCATGTACATCAAATCACACAACATGTGGTCTTTTGTGATTGGCTTCTTTGTAAATGTTTTTAAGTTTCATCTATATTGTAGCCTCTACCAATACTTCATTCCTTTTTATAGTTGAATAATATTCTTTCCATTATATGGATATACCACATCTTATTTATCCATCCATCAGTTGAGAAACATTTGGGTGGTTTCCACTTTTTGGCCATTATAAATAATGCTGTTGTGATCATTTATGGATAAATTTGTATGTGGCTATATGTTTTCATTTCCCTTAGGTGCATACCATATGAAAATAAAATTGCTGGGTCATATGCTACCTATATGTTTAACCTTTTGATAAACTGCTAATCTGCCAGGCTCTTTTCCCAAGCAGCCACCCCAGTTTACATTCCCACTGGCAGTGTAACACCTGTCATTTCCCCACATCCTCATCAGCACTTATTTATCTTTTTATTAGAGTCATTCTGGTGGCTGTGAAGTGGTGTCTCATTCTCGATATTTGTAATTTGTGTCTCGTCTTTTTTTTCTGATCAGTCTGGATCAAGGTTTATCAATTTTATTGAACTCTTCAAAGAACCAGCTTTCGGATTAATTGATTTTCTATATTTTTCTCTGTGTTCTATTTTATCAGTTTCTGCTCTGATCCTTATAACTTCTCTTCTTCTTATTTTGGATCTTTTTCTAATTTTGTAAAGTGCAAGCTAAGATCATTGATTCAAAATTTTTAATATAGGTGTTCTTGTGCTATAAATTTCTTGCTAAACATCTCACAAGATATAACATTTCTGATGTGTTGTATTTTTATTTCATTCAGTTCAAAATATTTCTAATTTTTCTTCTCTGACTCAGGTTATTTAGAAGTATGTTATTAAATATTTGGGGATCTTATGAATATCCGTCTGTAATTGATTTCTAATTTAATTCCACGTGATCTGAGAACGTATTTAGTATGATTTAAATGTCTTCAAATTTATCGAGACTTGTTTTCTGCTCCTGTTGGCTGGAATGTTGTATAAATGTCAATTAGGTCAAGTTAGTTGATGGTATTGTGAAAGTTTTCTATATTCTTTTTAATTTTCTGACTTATCAGTTATTTCATCAGTGATGAAATTTCAAACCATTGTTGTGCATTTGTCTTTTTAGTTCTATCAGTTTTTGCTTTGTGTATTTTTTTTTACCCAATTATAATTAACATACAGTGTTAATTTCAGGTGTACAACATAGTGATTCAACAATTCTATACATTACAGAGTGCTCCCTATAAGTGTAGTCACCATACAGTGTTATTATAATATTGACTGTTCTCTGTGCTGTACATTTCATTTCCATGACTGAAAGTTTGTGCCTCTTAATCTACTTTATCTATTTCACCCATCCCTTCACTCACCTCCCCTCTGGCAACCACCAGTTTGTTCTCTGTGTTTTTTTTTTTCCCCGAATACTTTTATTTTTTCAGTGTTTCAAGATTCATTGTTCATGTACCACACCCAGTGCTCCATGCAATACGTGCTCTCCTCAGTACCCACCACCAGGCTCGCCCAACCCCCCACCCCTTCCCCTCCAAAACCCTCAGTTTGTTGCTCAGAGTCCACAATCTCTCATGGTTCATCTCCCCTCCGATTTCCCCCAATTCACCCTTCCTTTCCTTCTCCCAATGTCTTCCATGTTTTTCCTTATGCTCCACCTGTAAGTGAGACCATTTGTTCTCTGTATTAAAGAGTCTGTTTGCTTGTTTCTTTGTTCATTTGTTTTGTTTTTAAGATTCTGTTTATAAGTGAAATCATGTGTTGTTTGTCTTTCCTTGTCTGACTTATTTCACTTAGCATAGTACTATGTGATGGTACTTGCAAATGTACATTATGTACTTGCATATATACGTATGTACTTGCAAATGGCAAGGTCACCTTCTTTTTTATGGCTGAGTAGTGTTCCATTGCATATATGCACCACATCTTTTTATCCATTCAACTATCAGTGGACACTTGGGTCGCCTTTGTATCTCAGCTGTTGTAAATAATGCTGCTGTAAACATAGGGGTGCATATAGCTTTTCAAATTAGTGTTTTCATATTCTTTCAGTAAATACTCATTAGTGAGATTACCTGATCATATGATATTTTTCTGTTCTGTTCCATTGATCTATATGTCTGTTTTTGTGCCAGTACCATGCTGTTTTGGTTACTACAGCTTTAAAGTATATCTTGAACTCCAGGACCGTGAGACTTCCAGCTTTATTCTTTTTCAAGATTGTTTTGGCTATTTGGGGTCTTCTGTGGGTCCGTACAAATTTTAGGGTTATTCATTCCAGTTCTGTGAAAAATGCTATTGGTATTTAGGTAGGGATTGTATGGAATCTGTAGATCGCTTCAGGTGGTATGGACATTTTAACAATATTAATTCTTCTAGTCCGTGAGCACAGAGTATCTTTCCATTTGTTTGTGTTGCCTTCAATTTCTTTCATCAGTATTTTACAGTTTTTAAGGTAATAGGTCTTTCACCTCCTAGGGTAAGTTTATTCTTAGATAATCTTTTTGGTGCAGTTGTAAATGGGATTTGTTTTCTTAATTTCTGGTACTTAGTTATTAGAATATAGAAATGCAACTGATTTCTGTATATTAATTTCGTATCCTACAACTTTAGTGAACTCATTTATCAGTTCTAATAGTTTTTGGTGGAGTTTCTAGGTTTTTCTATATTATCTTGTTATCTGCAAATAGCGAGTTTAACTTCCTTATCATTCTGAATGCCTTTTTTTTTTTCTTGTCTGCTGCAACTAGGACTTCCAGTATTATGTCGAATAAAAGTGGTGAGAGTGGACATCCTTGTCTTCTTCCTGATCTTAGAGGAAGAGCTCTCAGTTTTTCACCAATGAGTATGATGCTCATTTTCACCAATGAACATTTTTCATATACGGCCTTCATTATGCTGACACATGTTTCTCTAAACCCACTTTGTTCCCTCTAAATCCACTTTATCATGAATGGATGTTGTATTTTGTCAAATGCTTTTTCTACATCTATTGAGATGAGCATATGGTTTTTATACTTTATTTTGTTGATGTGGTTTATTGTGTTCAATTTGAGAATATTGAGTCACTCTGGTATTCCTGGAATAAATTCTACTTGATCGTGGTGAACAATTTTTTTAATGTATTGTCGAATTCAGTTTGCTAAATTCTTTTTCAGTTTGATAATTTTGTTAATGTACATCAGAAATATTGGCTTATAGTTTTTTTTTGTTTTTTTTTTTTTTTTGTAGTGTCTGTCTGGTTTTGGTATCAGGGAAATGTTGGCCTTGTAGAAAGAATTGGGAAGTTTCCGTCCTCTTTTTTTTTTTTTTTTTTTTTTTTTTTATCATTTGAAGAGAGGAGTGCTTGAGTGGCTCAGTTGGTTGAGCAGCCGACTTGGTTTTGGCTCAGGTCGTGATCTCATGGATCATGAGATCGAGCTCCACATCAGGCTCAGTGCTCAGTGTGGAGTTCTGCTTGGGATTCTTTCCCTCCTCCTCTCCCTCCCTCCCCACTCCCCTCTCTCTAAAATAAACCAATAAATCTTTTTTTAAAAAATCATTTGAGAAGAGTAGATATTAACTCTTCTTTCTTTATTTTGGTAGACTTGACACACAATGTTACATTAGTTTAAGGTGTACAAGCATGGAATATCTTTCCATTTGTTTGATTCAGCTTCAGTTTCTTTCATCAGTGTTTTAGTTTTCAGGGTGTAGGTCTTTCTAATACCTCTTTGGTATTAACTCTTTGTTAAATATTTGGTAGAATTTACCTGTGAAGTCATCTGATCCTGGACTTCTGTTTTGGGGGAGTTTTTTTTATTACTGATTCCATTTCATTACTAGTAATTGCTCTGCTCGGATTTTCTATTTCTTCCTGATTCAGTTTTAGAAGATTATGTTTCTAAGAATCTGTTTCTCCTCCTTTATTTCTGATTTTATTTGAGTCTTTTTCTTAATGAGTCTGGCTATAGATATACAAATTTTGTTGATCTTTTCAAAGAAACAGATTCTGGTTTCATCTTTTTTTTCTCTCTCTTTCATTTATTTCTGCTCTAATTTTATTACTTCTTTCTCTCTGCTAGCTTTGGTCTTTCTGTAGCTTTTCTAGGTGTACGGTTAGGCTGTTTACTTGAGATTTTTCTTGTTTCTTGAGCTAGGCCTTTGTTGCTATGAAATTCCCTCTTAGAATGGCTTTTACTGCATCTCAAAGACTTTTGGACCATTATATTTTCATTTTCATTTGTCTCCATGTATTTTTTTTATTTCTTCCTTGATTTCTTGGTTGACCCATTCATTGTTTAGTAGCGTGTTATTTAGCTTCCATGTATTGGTATTCTTTTTAGATTTTTTTCTTGTGATTGATTTTTAGTATCATACCATTGTGATTGGAAAAGATGCATGATATGATTTCAGTCTTCTTAAATTTATTGGGACTTGTTTTGTGGCCTAAGTTGTGATCTATTCTGGAGAATGTTCAACATGTACTTGAAAAGAATGTGGTGTATTCAGTGGTTTTGGGATGGAATGTTCAGTATGTATCTGTTAAGTCTATCTGGTCTAATGTGTTCAAGCCACTGTTTCCTTATTGATTTTTGTCTGAATGATCTACATTGTTGTAAGTGGAATGTTACATTTACCCGTTATTATTGTATTACTGTCAACTTCTCCCTTTATGTCTGTTAATTATTGCTTTATGTATTTAGGTGCTCCTATGTTGAGGGTATATATATATTTACAGTTGTTAAATCCTCGTGTTAGATTGATCCTTTTATCATTATGTAGCACCCTCCTTTGTCCCTTGCTACAGTCTTAGTTTTAAAGTCTACTTTATCTGATACTAAGTATTGCTATCCCAGCTTTTTTCCTGCCTTTTGCATGGTGTATTTTTTCCTTCATTTTTATAAAGGAAAAAATATTGCATTATTCTATATTAATATTGTATTATATATACAATATATTATACAATATATTGATATTGTATATTAATATTGTATTATTCTCCCTTCATTTTCAGTCTCTATGTGTCTTTAGGTCTGCAGTTCGTCTCTTAAAGGAGCATATAGATGGGTCTTGTTTTTTTATCGATTCCAAGACAAAGACAAAGACCCTTTGTCTTTCAATTGGTACATTTAGACAATTTACATTTAAAGTAAATTATTGATAGTTATGTATTTACTGCCATTTTGTTCGTTGTTTTCTGGTTGTTTTTGTGGTTCTTCTCTGTTCCTTCTGTTGCTCTCTTCCCTTATGGTAGTGTTATGTTTGCATTCCTTTCTCTTTATTTTTTGTGTACCTATTACAGGTTTCTGATTTGTGGTTGCCATTAGGCTTAGATGTTATATCTTAGGTGTATAGCAGAGGTTGATGGTTGAACTTAAGTCCGAGCTTAAATTCAAAAACATTCTAAAAATACTACATTTTTACTCCCCCTCCACATTTTATGTATATGATGTCATATTTTACATCTTTTTATTTTATGTATTTCTTGACTGGGTTTTGTAGATATAAATGATTTCACTACTTTTGCTCCAGACTGGCTTTATAAGTGATTAATCTACTACATGTATTATATGTTTGCTTTTACCTATGAAATTTTTTCCTTTCATAACTTTCTTATAATTATGGCCTTTCTTTCCACTCAAATAATTTCCTTTTACATTTCTTATAAGGCTGGTTTAGTGGTGATTAAATCCTTGAACTTTTGTCTGGGAAACTTTTTGTCTATTTTTTTATTCTGAATGATAACTGCCTTGTAGAGTATTCTTGGTTGCAGGTCTTTCTTTCAGTACTTTGAATATATCATGCTACTCTCTTCTGGCCTGCAAAGTTTCTAGCAAAAAATCAGCTAATAACTTTATAGGGTTTCCCTCGTAGTAACTTTTTTTTTCTCTTGCTGCTTTTAAAATTCTCTCTTTAGAGGCACCTAGGTGGCTTAGTCAGCTAAGGATCCAACTCTTGATTTTGGCTCAGGTCATGATCTCAGGTCATGAGATCGAGCCCCACATTGAGGTCCCCAACTCAGCTTGAGTTTTCGCTCCCTCTCCCCTGCCCCTCCCCCTGCTTGTGCGCACTCTCTCGCTCTCTCAAAATATATCTTTAAAATTCTCTATCATTATTTTCTGCTATTTTAATTATTACATATCTTAGTGTGGACCTCTTTGGGTTAATTTTTTTTAGGGGCTCTCTGTGCTTCCTGGATTTGGATACCTGTTTCCTTCCCCAGATTAGAGAAATTTTCAATTATTTCTTCAGATAAATGTTTTGCCCCCTTCTCTCTCTCTTCTCCTTCTGGGATGCCTATAGTGTGAATGTTGTTATACTTGATGGTGTTGCTGAGTTCCCTTACCTGTTCCCCTTTATTATTCTTCTTTTTTCTTTTTGCTATTCAGATTGGTTGCTTTCCATTACCCTCTCTTCCAAATTGCTGATCCATTCTGCATCCTCCAATCTACTGTTGATTGCCTCTAAAGTGTTTTTTTCGATTTCAGTTATTGAATTCTTCATCTCTAACTGGTTCCTTTTTATATTGTTGTTGATGTTCTCATTAAATTCATCCATTTTTTTTTCCTCAAGTCCAGTGAGTATCTTTATGACTATTACTTTGAATTCTTTATCCAGGCATATTGCGTATCTCCATTTCATTAGATCTGCTGCTGTGATTATGTCCTGTTCTTTCATTTGAGACATATTCCTCTATCTCCTCATTCTGCCTAACTCTCTGTTTCTCTGTATTAGGGGGTCACTAGGATTCCTGGTCTTGAAAGTAAGGACCTTGTGTCTAGGTCCTGTAGTGCCCTGTAGTGCAGTGCCCCCAAGCACCAGAACCAGGTGCTCCAAGAGGGTCTCTATGTGGGCAACATGCACCCTACTGTTGTGGCTGAGTTGCATTTGCCTTAGTTGGCTGCAGTGACCTGCTTTGCCTGCTGTGGGCACACCGGGCAAGGTTTAGTCCCTGCATAGCCAACTGAGAGGCTCAGCTGTTCGAACTGTGGACACACGGATGTGTAGGGTTCTCTTGCTCTCTCCAGGGCTGCACTTTTGGAGTGGTGTGGGTCCCTGCCGAGGCTGCTTGCAGGGTGTGGTGGGGCAGGAGTGGTTTTGAAGGACCACCTGCTGAGGCAGGCAGGTCCCCAGGTGAAAGGTGGAGCAGGGCACTAGGAGGATAGGTAGAGAGTATTAGTGCTAGTTCCCACAAGTGTCTGGCTATCTAGGCTGGGGGAGGAGAAGAAAAATGGTGCCCATCAGCACTTTTGTTCTGGAAGTCTGCTGAAGAGAAGACTCCCTGACCCTCCAGCACATGGTGAGATTAGTAAATGAATACCCTTCATATATACCCAAGCACTTTTCAAACTGCTGTTTCTGTGCTGTCTCTCAGGCCAAGTTATTTATTCTAGCTCTTTAAGGGCGGCTGGTTTTTGATTGCCCTCTGGCTCTCCCAGAGTTAAGCCTTGCTAATTTTTAAAGTACCTAGGCTTAAGCCCTGCTGATTTTAAAAACTCCCAAAGTTAATCCCCACTGGTTTTGAAAACCAGATGTTATTGGGAACTCATCCCCCCACTGCCTGGGGTGCCTTGTGTAGGGTCTGATCCTCCCTGCTTCTCTGTGCTTGTGCTTGTGGTGTCCCTCCTGTTTGTGGTTAGTCTCACAGGGGGTTTGGTTCCCAGGTGTGTCTCAGCCCCTCCTACCCTTTTCAATGTGGCTTCCTCTCAGCAGTTAACTGTGGAAGGTCTGTCCAGTTTTCAGGTGGTTTTCAGAATTGCACAGAGGTAGCTATTATCTTGATGTGTTTGTGAGAGAAGATGAGGTCAGGATCCTCCTACTCCATCTTCCTGAAACCCCTGTTTCATGGATTTTAAAGCTCTATTATTTGGTACATACATCTTTAGGGTCATTACGTACCCCTCATTGAAATGATCCTTTTATCGTTCTGAAATGACCCCTTTAATCCCTGGCAATATTTTTTACTATGAAATCTACTTTTATATTAGTAGAGACCTTACAGTTTTCTCTTGATTAGTGTTAGCATAATGTATCTTTTTCCATCCTTTTACTTTTAACCTATCTTTATACTTAAAGTGGGTTTTTTGGAATAAGCAACATAGAGTTGCATCTTGCTTCTTTATCCAGTCTTATAGTCTCTGCCATTTAATTGGCATGTTTAGTCCAGGATTCAGCCAACTGCAGCTCATAGGCCAAATTCAGCCACCACCTGCCATTGTAAATAAAGTTTTATTTGAACACAGCCAAGCCCATTCATCTACACATCATCTGTGACTACTGTCACCACAGTGTCAGAGTTTGCCAACTCCTGGTTTAGACTGTTTACATTTAATGCAATTATTAATATGGTTGGATTTAAAACAACCATGTTGTTAAATGTTTTTTATTTGTCCCATCTGTTCTTTTTTCCATTTTTCCTTTTTTGTGCCTTCTTTTGGATTAATTGGGTATTTTTCATAATTCGTCTGATCTGTTGTTGGCTTGTTAGCTGTAACTCTCTTTTCATTATTTTAGCGATTGCTCTTAGAATATTCAGAAAAAAATCAGAGCGAATGACCCTAGAATTCTTGATTCTCTTACTCAGACTTTATCCACCAGAATGTTACCTTTCTACCTTCTGTGAAATTAAGGTGTATATGCCATAGCCTTTTTTCCTTTTATTCTTTACAGAAAAGAAAGATAGGGTAAATAATGACTTTTATTTGCCTATATGTGAGTAGCCAAGATAAATGTCTTATATATGATTTAGATTGAGAGCAGTATTGCATTTTTAGGAACATCCACCTGTAAGATGTGTTATATTGATTCATTATTTTGAGCCACCTTTTGAAATAGTGATTATTGAGATGCTCTAATATAAAGGTCCATGTCTTTGCAGGCAACCATTAATATCGTTTTTGACCGAGTTGGGAAAACTGATCCTGTCACAAGAGGCATCGAGATCACTGTGAATTATCTGGGGATCCAATTTGATGTAAGAGTCGTATCAAGATCCTGGTTTGATACGTTTCTGTTTTATCTGCTATAAATTACAATTGTTAAGATTCTAATTCCTTATTCTGCCTTTGTTCTTCCCACTCTCCTCTGTTTTTTGACATATTCATATGGCAGATTTGTAAAGGACATAAAACCATAAGTGATGGCTGGTACTTATTATTGTCTTAGATGCTGATTACTTTTATAGTTCCTCCTCTCCTCTTCTGTAGCCAACTACCCCTCCCCAGTTTCTCCCCACCAAATATTGGATACTTATCTCTGTGATACATGAGATCTTCAAATCCAAAACTCACCTTTGATTCCTCTAGTAGAAAATTAACTACCAATTAGTGTTCCATGTTAGAAATGAAATTATATCTGCTGTAAAAAAAACTACCAATTAATTAATGTGGACTTTGAGCTAAAGATCGTAACTATAACCTGTGCAGTTTTAATCCTGTTCTATAATACCACTATAGTTAAACACACTCTTGCCCCAATTTAAGTTTAATGTCTTTATTTATAGAATATTTTTTCCAAATGTATGTGTGTATATATGTATAAAGGCCAGTGAGTCCAGCTGATTAGCACCTTGATACGATAGTAAGACCAGAATCCTGTTCTTAGTCCCGCTGAGGGCCATTTAGCTATGCTGTGAATCTAGTGACAAAGCGCACGCTCCCCCCAGCCATCCGCCTCAGCTAGACATGCTCCGAGTAGCTGGATAAAATGATAATGAACCAGAGCAAACTGAGCTCTAGTTTTTGGTGAACAGCTCAAAGCACACGTTTTTTAATGATAGATCAATAGTGTAAACTTTTTCATGTGAGGGAGCATGGTATCTTTCCTCCGAGTAGTTTATAAATTACACCATAAAATAGGCTTCACTGTTGCTGCATATGTGTTCTCTTTTCCTCTTTTAAAATTTTTACTAGGCTCAGTCATTAGAAGTGTTCTTCCTCATCAGTGCTTTCTGAGGCTATTTAGTTGCTGGGGTGTCTGTATATTTCATCTATAATCCATCTGTATACTCCACTCTTCAGAATTCTGAATAACATCTTTTAGATGTTAGTAATAGCAGTTCCCCCACCGATACTTTTGAGACCCGAATCAACCGCAGGGTCCCAAAGCTGCCTTCCTACTATGAAGCAAACCAAGAGGAGAAAAAGGTAACATCATGTAATTCAAGTGAAGGGCAACTTCCTAGACCATAGCTGAGATTATTTACATATTCTTCTATTATAAAAAGAAAAATTTCTTTAAGTTTTAGGTGATCAGGGGACTGTCATTCACAGATGTTAAAAATAATTTAGCTATTTAATTTCCTTTTAATTTGTGCTTTTCACTTAACACAGCAAAGCTGTCTCATTAGTTCCATCTGTGTTTCTTTGACTAATGTTATTTTCATCACCACTGCACTTGCTTGCTTCCGTTCTAAGTTTTGATTAAGTCTGCTATGATCCACTGCAGTCTTCCTAGGTGTAGTTGCCCCGTACTTGTTTTCCTCCCTCCATAAAATTTTTTTTTAAATCAGGTAGGGCCTAATGAAGTTCCCTCCCAGTCACATAAAAGATCAGAATGCATCAGAAGAATAGTCTTCATATGTCTCTCAACAGAGATTTCACACATACTTTTCCTTCCTTTTATGGTGGCAGGTAAAGTTCTGGTCTCAGCACATTTCCTTCATTCTGGTTGGAATAATCATCGTCACATCTATCAGAGGTTTACTGATCACTCTTACCAAGGTATGTTGTAGCACTGAGTTTAAAGTATTACTTGCAGCCTTTCATGTGGCACCGTGAGATTATTTTACCTTATTAAGATTTCTGCCTTCGGAGAACTTAAACAGTCACAATTATTTAAAAGGCCTACAATAAATTTTTTTTAAAGTGAAATTGCTCAATAAACTATGATGGACTTACATCATACGCCAGTCAGATGAGTACATGTACCAAAGGTCATAGAATGAGAGCACGGACTGTTTTGTTCACTGATGTGGCTCCAGCATCTAGCAGTAGAAACTGGCACGTGGTAGGAGCTGCAGAGATACTTGGATGAACAAGACAGGTATTTGAGGTGAGAGTCACTCGGAGAGTCATTTATAAGGAGGACATGTAAGTAGGAGAAGCAGAATGTTTGACTATTTTCTGATCGATGTAGGAAGGCTTTATGGAGGCAGAAGGTAAGTTTTCTCTGGGAGAAGAGGTGTGGGGAGCCCAAGATCAAGGGTTGTTTGAATGAAAGGAGTGAAGAGGTTAGGAGAGATGAGAAGGGCTCTCCAGGTATCTAGCACAATTTTGGAAAGAGCTCAGGAGACTAGTAATAATTGTAAGAGCTTGGGGTGGCCTGAAGTAATCTGTTTGAATGTTTTATAGTGATAGGAAAGTCATATGTATCACAGAGTTTCTGAAAAATTTGATAGCAGTTGGAATCCTTTCGGGTCATAATGTAATTCTTAAAACCACCAGCTGTCCCTCTGGGGATACCGTAGCTGGATCCTTTGCTCTCAATCTGTTTCTCTTCACAGCATTAATCGTATCAGTTGTTCTGTACTGGATTTCTACGTGGAAGAGACACTTTTCATTAAATGTTAACTATGCTACTTAATGTTCTTGACCCAAGAACCTAGCAGCACTGCCTAAGTTCTTCTCCCTTTCTCGACAGTTCTTTTATGCCATCTCCAGCAGTAAGTCCTCCAACGTCATTGTCCTGCTATTAGCACAGATAATGGTAAGTTTGATGACCTAGTTTTATGCTTATAACTGTTGAACTACCAGAAGTGTTTATACTCCTAAATATTTCAACAGTTCCCTTTGGTCCCTCACCACACTCAAAGTGACTTCTGGATTAACTTACAGGGCATGTACTTCGTCTCCTCCGTGCTACTGATTCGAATGAGCATGCCTCTGGAATACCGCACCATCATCACCGAGGTCCTCGGAGAGCTGCAGTTCAACTTCTATCACCGCTGGTTTGATGTGATCTTCCTGGTCAGTGCTCTCTCCAGCATACTGTTCCTCTATTTGGCTCACAAACAGGCACCAGAGAAGCATATGGCACCTTGAACTCATGCCCATTACAGACTGCTACAGGCCAGTGGTGTCAGAATTTGGATATAAGAGAAAAAGTGGAGGGGACCAGGGCTTAATGTTTTTTAAATGCTGAGGTAGCATATTCTACCTTCAGCTTATGCCTTCCTCCTCTATGGATACTGTGATCATGAGTAGCATTAGCTAGAACGTGAGAGCGTGAAGTAAACTTAAGCTAGCACTCAGCCGAGAGCATCCCATGTGGGTTTGAGGCTGGAGCAGCGTGGGGGAAGGGGGGGTGGAAAAGAGCCAAGAGCCTAGGTGGGGGGAGTACACTGGAACTCGGGGGTAAGGGGAAGTCTCGGGTAGCTGGGCCGAACACCCAGAATAACTTCAAGGCTCGCATGGAGGCGGCTCCCAGAATTTCTGTTCAGGGCTCACGTGGCTTTCCCTTGAGATTGACTATCATTAAAATCAGATTGTAACCCTTTGGCCTTAGCTTCATTTTCTCAAGGATAGTTGGCGTAGTGGGCTTGCGCAAGCTAACATGGTTGGCATCCCCGTGCCAGCCCCTGCCCCGTTGAAACAACCAACAGGTTCTCTGTTCTTGTCTGGGGATGGGACAGTGTCCTACTGAAATAGATTCTACCGAGAGCGTTCAGGTATATCATCTTTATTGATCTCCTTTTAAGTTAGTATTATTTGAGAGTGAATTACCGTACATTCAATTTGGTGACGATGTCTCACTTTTTTTCTTTCCATCTGTCCCTCATGCTGTGGGGTAAAACAATGAATAACTGTTAAATGGAATAAGTCATTTTCCTTTCCTAGCCCCTCCTTCCTCCATCCGTGAAAGGAAAATGCTGGAACGTTTACAGAACATTGAGAAATGCAATTTAAGAAAATCCTGAGTTTTATTACCAGGAAGTCTCTAAGATCTTACCCTGAATTTTATTATGTTTTGGGTTTCTAGAGGCAAAATGAAGGTTAAAGCATAAAGGCAAGTTTACCAAAAACAAAAGCACTATTAAGGTTTTATCAGCTAACAGGTAAGATTCCAGTATACTCTAAAGGCATTCTTAATGGCCTCTATTTTAGCAACCACAACATTCTTACAACAGCATAGTTTTAATAGGCTTATCTGCTCAGATACTTCATAGCAGCTCTCACTTATACAGATTTATGAATCATCTTTAGTGCTCAAGGAGCCTATAAAATTAAGAGATATGCTCATATAGAGAAATGTAGTGAAGCTGAAGCTTGAAAGAGAGCACATGAAAAGAATCTGGTTCCTGCCTTAAGTTGACCATAAATAAGCCATCTATTGCAGTAGTAGTAGTAGACAAATGACAACAGAAGACAGTCCCCGTGATGAACCGGTTCCCAGAGGAGTTCCTCTCTAACAGAGACAGTAAATGGGTGGCAGCTCATTCTTCGGGAAAGGATTCCTACTCAATACCCAGAAACAGCTTCAGCCAAAGCCATTACTTGCTCTCATCACATCTCTGTATCTTCAGAATTGGAAGAAGAATGTGAGGCTGTACTGTGCGCCTGTGCAAAAGAAAACAAAAGATCTGTAAGTGCGAGAGCACGGATGGCAGCGGTTGCCTGACTTAAGGCAGGGAGTAGAGTCACTCACTAGAAGCCAGGTAACCTGAGTTTTACACTTGGCTTTGGCTTTGTTGCCAGCTTGCTGTTTGACACTAACGAATTTCTTCCTATCTGTATATCTTTTCTATAAAGCTAGCACAGGCCTATAATTGACTTGCTATAGAAATATAAAATTTTTTAAAGCCAAGTAGAATGCTTTCTTTGCTAAGCAATCAAGAATGCAAGGTCAGTGGCTATGCTGTGGTCTGAATGTTTGTATCTCCCCGAAATTCATATATTGAAATACTAATCCTAAGGTCAGGTGATGATATTAGGAGGTAGGACCTTTGGGAGGTGATTAGGTCATGAGGGCAGAGCCCTCATGATTGGGATTAATGCCTTATAGAAGAGCCCCAGCCCCACCCTCAGACCCCCCTGTCCCTTTCTACAATGTGAGGACATAGCAGGAAATTGGCTGTCTACACCTGCAACAGGGCCTTCCCCAGACCCCAAATCTGGCCTTCAGAGAAATAAATGTGTTGTTTATAAGCCATCCAGTCTATGGCCTTTTATTATAGCACCCAAACAAAGTGTATATTCATTAACAAATAGTATTTAATTTATATGACTAATCCATAAAATTAATGTAAATGGAATAGAATATAAACCTTTTAGAGTCTTGGCTTTGCCTGACATGTCCTCTATGAACCTGGACAAAAATATGAAAGGCTTATCAAGGATTTTAATCCAAATACATAGTAATGCTTATTCCTCCCTATTAATAAAACACAAATACCTGCTAATTATCTTAAAAATTTGTTTTATGCTTACCATTATTAACCAGGCATTGTTGGAAGCCCTTTAATAGGAAACAAACAGGGTTGCCAGAGGGGAGGTGGGTAGGGTTATGGAGTAACTGGGGGATGCGCATTAGGGCAGGCACTTAATGTGATGAGCACTGGGTGTTATGTGCAACTGACGAATCATTAAACTCTACCTCTGAAACATAATATTACTGTATGTTGATTTTAAATTTAAAAAATTCGTAATTTTTTAAAACAGTCAATATAACCCAACAAATCATCCTTGGTTTACCGGTGGGAAAAGTGAGGCAGAGAGCGAATAAATCCATTCGCCCAAGGCTGTTAAGTGGCAGAACCGGAATCTGTACACCACCAGGTTCTTCTGGTGGTTCCATTATAATTTTGATAAACCTTTATTTCTTGATTTTTCTCTGGAGAGTTACTATCAACTCCATGCTATGAAAAAGCAGATTGTCCTCCTACCACTTCCTCTCCACCAAAATAATTTGACTTGCTTTTTACCTTTGTAATTTTCTAGTATTCTAGGAAATCTGTGGTAAACATAGACCTGAAGTGTACCTAGTAAGGACTTGGTCATACCCTGAGAGGTTACATCACTGAAAGAAGTCTGTCACCACTCACTCGTTCTTTTCCCACGTGTGAGTCATGTTCTGGTTCTGCCGGTGTTTCTTCTTTGGAATCAGCGGGGACATCCAGTGGATCAGCCATGGAGGAAACAATAGGGATTTTCTTAGCCTGGAAATAATCATAGGCCTTCTTTCCGCAGACTAAGAGTGTGACATTCTTCCCACTGCTCTGGATTCTGTCTACCACTTTCTCATAGGGTTCATCCGCCACGTTCACTCCATTCACTTCGATGATGATATCCTCATCCTCCAGCCCTGCCAGCTCGGCAGGGCTGCCCTTCTGTACCTGTGAAAAGAAGTTCTCAATTATCACTTCCAGACATGGATAAAGGAATGTTACATTAGCTTCCCTTCAGAGGGGAGACGAGTTTGAAAATGTATCCTTGACCATGTTATTTCTCCCTGAGGTACAGAAGAAGGGTGCTCTAATGCTTTTCTGCTTCTGAAAGCTCCCAACTTCCATACATGGGAAG
Source organism: Potos flavus (assembly GCA_028534135.1). Taxonomy (NCBI): domain Eukaryota; kingdom Metazoa; phylum Chordata; class Mammalia; order Carnivora; family Procyonidae; genus Potos; species Potos flavus. The sequence continues at coordinate 74,256,749 of CM052900.1, read as the reverse complement.
AGGGCTCCAAGATGACAGCACAAGGAGACTCTGAACTCACCTCCTCCCACAGACACCAAAACTACACCTACATAAAGAGCAATTCCTCCTGAGGAACTGAGGGCTGATTGAGCAGCTTCAGGATGAAAAAAAGGATAGACCACATAGAGAACAGCAGGAGAGATGGAGACACAGTAATGCTGAAACCCCCACCCTTGACACTACAAACTGCAGTAGGGAGGGATAGCACCGAGAAGTGTGCACACAGACTCCCCAGACCTGGGGCACAGGAAAAAAACAGCAGTTTACAGAGCAACTAGACTATGAAGGGAACCAATTTACTAACCCTAGAGCATCCACCAAATGGTAGGGTAACTGCTCAAACTCTCCAGGATCAGCGGTACTAGCAAGTATCATTGTTTACTTTCCCTCTCCACCTTGATAGTGCAAGACAGGCCCAGGGTCTGGGTGCTCTAGCCATCCTGCCACTGCAGCAAATCCTGGACCCTAGCTCACACCAGCACACCCTCACTGTCTCACCAAAGCAGTCATGGCATAGGCACCCCAAGATCACCCCAGCCCATGCCTGCTTCAGCCATGCCACCAGAGCTGGCTCCACCCAAAGCCACAGGGGACACACAGTCTACACTAGGGACATTTCTACAAAAGATTGCTCCTTTAAGACAGGGAGAGTTAGCTGTTTTGTCTAATTCATAGAAACAAACCCCAAAAGTGAAACAAAATGAAACAGAGGAGTATGCTCCAAATGAAAGCATAAGACAAAACATAAGAACAGAAAATGGAGAAAAGCAATCGACCTAAGAGTTCAGAGTAAGTCATAAAGATGCTCACCAGACTTGAAAGAAGAGTAAATGAATTCAGTGAGAACTTAAATAGAAAATATATTATCTCTGATTGATTGGTTTTTAAAATAACTGAAATTTAAAAGTATACTAGAGGGAATCAACAGATGGTACAGATCAGATCCATGATCTGGAAAAAGCAGGTAAGCACCCAAGCTGAACAATAAAAAAATTTTGAGATTAGGTTAAAAAATCTCTGGGACAACATCAAGCACAGTAACATTCATGTCATAAGGATCCCATAAGGAGAAGAGAGAAAGGGACAGAAAGCTTATTTGAAGAAAAAATGACTGAAAACTTCCCTAACCAAGGAAGAACACCAAGACCCATAATAATTTAAATGTCAAATATTAAAGACATTTCTTTAACATTTAACATCTTCAAATATTAAAGAATCTTAAAAGCAGTAAGAGAAATGCAACTAGCTACATACAGGGGAAATCTCATATAGGCTATCAACTGATTTTTCAGTAGAAACTTTGGGATTATATATATAATCCCACTCCCCCTCTGGTCTGCAAAAGGCTGAAAGGAAAAAAACGTACATGCAAGAATGTTCTACCCAGCAAGATTATTTTCAGAATTGAAGGAGAGAGTTTCCCAGGCAAAAGTTAAGTAAGTCACAACCCCTAAATCAGCCTTACAAGAAATGTTGTAGGGCCTCTCCAAGCGGAAAGAAAAGGCCATAACTAGAAGAAAATTATGAAAGGAAAAAATTTCACCAATAAATATGGTAAAGGTAGTAGATCAGTCACTTATAAACCTAGTTTGAAGACTGAAACACAAAAGTAGTAAAACCAGTTATATCTAAAAAAAAAAAGATTTATGAAATAAAAAGATGTAAAATAAGACATGCACTAAATGCGGAGGGGAAGGACTAAAAATGTTCGGCCTTTTAGAATGTATTTGAATTAGGGATGCCTGGGTGTCTCAGTCTGTTAAGCATCTGACTCTTGATTTCAGCTTTGGTCATGATCTCAGGGTTGTGAGATCAAGCCTCCCACCCCGCATCAGCCCCCCACCCCGCGTCAGGTTCCACGCAGGGCATGGATCCTGCTTAGGATTCTGTCTCTCCCTCTGCCCCTCCCTCCCCTGTGCTTGTTTGTGCGCTCACTCTCTAAAAAAAAAAAAGTGTTTGAAATTAAGTAACCATCAACTTAATATACACTGTGTACATTTAGGATGTTATATAGGAACATTATAGTAACCATAAACCAAAAACCTATAATAAAATACCCAAAAAATTAGAAAAAAATCCAAGCATAACACTAAAAGTCATGAGTCATAAGGGAAGAGAGCAAAAGAAGAAAGAATACAAGAACTACAAAAATAGCCAGAAAACAATTTAACAAAATCTTATAGGTACATACCTGTCAATAATTACTTTAAATGTAAATGGTCTAAATGCTCCAGTCAAAAGACAGAGGGTAACTGAATGGATATAAAAACAAGACTGATTTATAGGCTGCCTATAAGAGACTCACTTCAGGCCTAAAGATACAGGCTAAAAGTGACAGGCTAGAAAACATACCATGCAAATGGAAGCCAAAAATAAAGCCAAGGTAGCAATGCTTACCTTAGATAAAATAGACTTTAAAACAAAGACAGTAGCTAGAGACGAAGATACTACCTAATGATAAAGGGAAGCATCCAACATAACAATCGTAAATATCTATGCACACAACATAGGAGCACCAGCATACATAAAGCAATTATTAATAAAGCAAGAAACTGGCAGTGATACAATAATCATAGGTGACTTTAACACTCCCACTTACATCAATGGATATGTCATCCAGACAGAAATTAATAAGGAAATGGTGACTTTGAACCACACATTAGCCCAGATAAACTTCACAAGTATATACAGAACATTCCATCCAAAAATAGCTAAATACAAAATAAAAATAAATTAACTAAATACACATTGAACATTCCCCAGGATCTCGTGTTAGGCCACAAGACAAGTCTCAATAAATTTAAGACTGAAATCATATCCTGCATCTTTTCTAACCACAACAGTATGAAACTAGATATCACAAGAAAAAATCTAAAAAGAACACAAACAACATACTACTAAACGATGGGTCAACCAAGAAATCAAGGAGGAAACCAAAAAATACATGGAGACAAATGAAAACACAATTCAGTCTTTGGGATTCAGTAAAAACAGTTCTAAGATGCTTATAGAGATACTGCCCTACCTCAAGAAACAACATTTCAATTTAACCTTATACCTAAAAGAGCTAGAAAAAGAACAAACAAAGCCCAAAGTTAGTCAAAGAAAGAAAATAAAGATCTGAGTGGAAATAGAGACTTAAAAAAAAAAAAAAATAGAGGGGCGCCTCAGTGGCTCAGTCGTTAAGCGTCTGCCTTCAGCTCAGGTCATGATCCCAGGATCCTGGGATCGAGCCCCGCATCGGGCTCCCTGCTCAGCAGGAAGCCTGCTTCTCCCTCTCCCACTCCCTCTGCTTGTGTTCCCTCTCTCGCTGTGTCTCTCTCTCTTAAATAAACAAATTAAAAAAAAAATCTTTAAAAAAAATAAAAATAGAAAAGATCAATGAAATCAAGAGCTGGTTCTCTGAAATACAAACAAAACTGTAAACCTTTAGGAAGATTCATCAAGGAAAAAAAGGACTCAAAATGAGAAATGAAAGAAGTTACAACCAACACCATAGAAGTAAAAAGGATTATGAAAAATTAGAAGCCAATAAATTGGACAACCTTCCCTCTTGCCACTTTTATCCAGCAAAACACAAAGACCTAGCTGCAAGAAAACCCTACAGACTCCACCAAAAAATTATTGGAATAAATGAATTCAGTAAAGTTGCAAGATATAAAATTAATACACAGAAATCAGTTGTGTTACCATACACTAATAAAGTAGCAGAAAAAGAAATTTAGGAAACAATTCTATTTACAATTGCACCAAAAAGAATAAAATACCTAGGAATAAATTTAACCAAGAAGGTATAAGGCCTGTACTCCAAAAACGTAAAAGACATTGATGAAAGAAACTGAAGATGACACAAATGGAAAGGCATTTCATGTTCATAGATTGGAAGAACAAATATTGTTAAAATGTTCATACTACCCAAAGCAATCTATAGATTCAATGCAGTTCCTATCAGGATACCAACAGCATTTTTCACAGAACTAGAACAAATAATACTAATTTGTATGGAACCACAAAAGAACGCAAAATAGCCAAAGCAATCTTGAGATGGGAGAAAGAAAATTTGGTATATCACAATCCCAGATTTCAAGTTATACTACAAAGCTACAGTAATCAAAACAGTGTAGTACTGGCACAAAAAATAGACACATAGATCAATAGAACAGAATAGGGAACCCAGAAATGATCCCACACTTATATGGTGAATGAATCAACAAAGGAGGCAAGAATATACAGTGGAGAACAGACAGTCCCTTCAATAAATGTTGCCAGGGGGCACCTGGGGGGCTCAGTGGGTTAAGCCTCTGCCTTCGGCTCAGGTCATGATCTCAGCGTCCCAGGATCGAGCCCCACATCCGGCTCTCTGTTCAGCGGGGAGCCTGCTTCCCCCTCTCCCTCTGCCTGCCTCTCTGCCTACTTGTGATCTCTGTCAAATAAATAAATAAATATCTTTTTTTTTTTTTTAAGATTTTATTTATTTGACAGAGAGAGAGATCACAGAGATCACAAGTAGGCAGAGAGAGGGGGGGAAGCAGGCTCCCTGCTGAGCAGAGAGCCCGATGCAGGACTCGATCCCAGGACCCTGAGATCATGACCTGACCCGAAGGCAGAGGCTTAACCCACTGAGCCACCCAGGCGCCCCAATAAATAAATAATCTTAAAAAATAAATGTTGCTATGAAAACTGGACAGTTACATAAGAGAATGACCACTTTCTCACACACAAAAATGGTGGAATATGGAATGAATAAATCATGAGGTAAAAGGTACAGCATACGGAATATGGTCAATGATACTGTAATAATATATGGTGACAGATGGCAGCTACGCTTGTGGTTGTGCTTAGCATAACATACAGAGTTGTCAAATCACTACGTTATACACCTATAACTAATGTAACATGTGCCAACTCTACTTGAATAAAAATAAGTAAATAAATTGGACAACCCAGAAGAAATACAACAAATTCCTGGAAACAGAATCTTCCAAGTCAGAAAAAAATAGAAAATCTGAGCAGACTGGTAACCAAATTGAATCAGAAATCAAAAACTCTCAACAAACACGTTTAGGACTAGATGGTTCACAGATGAATTCTACCAAACATTTAAAGAAGAGTTAATACATATCCTTCTCAAAGTATTCCAAAAACTAGAAGAGGAAGGAAAGCTTCCAAATTCATTCTGTAAGGCCAGTTTTTGATACCAAACCATACAAACACACCAAAAAAAAAAAAAAATTACACATCAATACGCCCGATGAACATAGATGAAAAATTCCTCAAAATATTAACTAACCAAATTCTACAACCATAGTAAAAGGATCATTAACCATAAGTGGGATTTATCCCAGGGATGCAAGAATGGTTCAATATCTACAAATCAATATAATACACCAATATGATACACTAACAAAATGAGAGTTAAAAAATCTAATGATGACCTCAATAAACGCAGAAAAAACATTTGACAACATTCAACATGATAAAAACTCAACAAAGTGAGTTTAGAGGGAACATACCTCAACATAATTAAGACCCTATATGACAAGCCCTCAGTTAACATCATACTCGATGGTAAGAAGCTGAAAGCTTTTCCTCTAACATCAGGAGGAAGACAAGGATGTCCACTCTTACCACCTTTATTTGATGTGGTACTGGACAGTCTAGCTGCAAAAACTGGAAAAGGAGGGGCACCTGGGTGGCTCACTCGGTTAAGCATCTGACTCTTGGTGTCTGCTCAGGTTGTGATCTCAGGGTCATGGGGATCGAGCCCCACGTCAGGCTCCATGCTCAGTGGGGAGTCTGCTTGGGATTCTCTCTCTCTCAAATAAATAAATAAATAAATCTTTTTTTTTTTTTTTATTGGAAAACTAAAAGAAATAAAGGACATCCATTGGTAAGGAAAAAGTAAAACTGTCACTATTTGACATGATACTACATATGGAAAACCCTGAAGACTCCACCAAAAACTATTAGGGTAAATTAATTCAATAAAGTTGCAGGATACAAATTTAATATATAGAAACCTGTTGTGTTGGTGTACACTAATAACAAAGTAGCAGAGAAATTTAGAAAACAATTCCATTTTGGGGCACCTGGCTGTCTCAGAAGAGCATTCAACTGTTGATCTCACAGTTGTGAGTTTGAGCCCCACACTGGGTGTAGAGATTACTTAAATAAAACTTTAAAAAAAGAAAGGGAGGGAGGGAGGAAGGAAGAAAATCCCATTTACAATTGCATCAAAGAGAATAAAATACCTAGGAATAAACTTAATGAAGGCTAAGAAAGAGGTTTGAAAGGCCTATACTCTGAAAACTGTGAGACGTTAATGAAAGAAATTGAAGATGACACACATAAATGGAAAGATATTCCATGCTCATAGATTAGAAGAATTAATAGTATTAAAATGTCCATACTACCCAAAGCAACATACAAATTCCATGCAATTCCTATCAAAATTCCAATAGTGGTTTTCACAGAACTAGAACAAAAGATCCTAAAATTTGTATGGAACCACAAAGATCCCGCATAGGTAAAACACTGTTAAGAAGAAAAAAGCTGGGGTCTCACAATTCCAGATTGCAAGGTATACCACAAATCCACAGTAATCAAAACCGTGTAATACTGGCACAAAAGTAGACACAGATCAATGGAACAGAATAGAGAGCCCAGAAATAAACCCACGCTTATATGGCCAATTAATCTACAACAAAGGAGGCAAGAATATACAGTGGGAAAAAGACCATGTCTTCAATAAATGGTGCTGGGAAAACAGGAAAGGTACATGCAAAAGAATGAAACTGGACCACTTTCTTACACCACATACAAAAATAAACTCAAAATGGATTAAAGACCTAAATATGGGACCTGAAAACTAAAACTAAAAATATAAGACCTAAAACTCCTAGAAGAAAACACAGGCAATAATTAACTCTGACATCAGCTTTAGCAACATTTTTCTAAAGGGAAATAAAAGCAAAAAGAAACTATTCAGACTATATCAAACTAAAATGCTTTTGCACAGCAGAGGAAAGCATCAACAAAATGAAAGGGCAACTTACTGAATGGAGAAGATATTTGCAAATGATATATCTGATGAGGGGTTGATATCCAAAATATATAAAAACTCATACAAGTAACAACAAATAATCCAATAAAGAAATGGCAGAAGACCTGAATAGGCATTTTCCCAAAGGAGACACACACATGGCCAAGAGACACATAGGAAAAGATGTTCAACATTATTAATTAGGAAAATGCAAATCAAAACCACAATTAGCTATCACCTTACACCTGTCCAAATGGCTAGTACCAAAAAGATAAGAAATAACAAGTATTGGCAAGGATGTGGAGAAAAGGGAATGAACCCCAGTGTGCCATGGGTGGGGATGTAAATCAGTGCAGCCACCATGGAAAACAGTATGGAGATTCCTCAAAAAATTAAAAATAGAAATACTGTAACACCCATTGATTCCACTTTGAGTATTTTCCCCAAAGAAAACAAAAATACCAATTTGAAAAGATCTGTGCCCCCCTATGTTTATAGCAGCATTATTTCTACTAGCCAAGATATGGAAGCCACCTAAGTGCCCACTGACAGATGAATGGATAAAGAAGATGTGGCATGTGCATGTGTCCCAATGGAATATTACTCAACCATGAAAAAGAACGAAATCTTGCCATTCACAACAACACGGATGGGCTTAGATAATATTATGCTAAATGAAATAAGTCAGACTGAAAAAGACACGTGCCTTATGATTTCACTTATATATAGAATCCAAGAACAAAACAAACAGAAATAGACTCAACTCCAGAGAAAAAAACCGGTGGTTGCCAAAGCAGAGGTAGATGGGGAATATGGACAAAAGAGGCAAAGGGGATTAAGAAGTATAAACTTCCAGTTGTAAAATAAATAAATCACAGGAATTAAAAGTACAGCTTAGGGAATATAGTCAACAATATTTAATAACTATGAGACAATGGTAACTACACTTACCAATGATGAGCCTTTGTAATGTATATAATTGCTAAAACACTATGTTGTACACCTGATCTAACATTGTATGTCAACTACAATTTTTTTTCTTTTTTCTAAAGATTTTATTTATTTATTTGAGAGAGAGAGAGAGAAAGAGAGAGCATGAGAGGAGAGAAGGTCAGAGGGAGAAGCAGACTCCCCACGGAGCTGGGAGCCCGATGCGGGACTCAATCCCAGAACTCCAGGATCATGACCTACTTCATTTTTTTTTTTTAAATCATTAAGATCATCAGAAGAAAAAAATGTGTAGCATTACGGTGGTTGAATATCATACTGTGTAGGTCTTCTGGGTTGAAGGCACTAATTCGCTTTCACAGGATCCCTTCCTACATTCCCAACTTGAGAGCCATAGGGATGCCTTCTCACAGTCAGTTCCTACAGGCTAGGGACTTTATGCCAAATGTGTTAAAGTAACCAAGGATCACTCACCACTCCGAGCTGACAGTGACCCTCAACTATCAGCCACGTCGAATCACTCTATTTGATTTGAAAGTATCTAAAGACAATTAGGTGTTTAAGAAAAACAAAAGAGGTGAGCTTAGGGTGTGCTAGTCACTGTCTTAAAGGGTAGAGGACCATGACAGCATTCGTTTAAATCCAACTGAGAAAAAAAAATTTTTTTTAATAAATAAATAAACCCAAATGAGACCTGCAGTGTAGGCCTTCAATGTAAGCTTTTTACTAAGCCATCAGTGAGTGGGAGAAACCACGGCTCTCCCAACTGTAGCTGTGCTCACTGGACTGCTAGAACCAGATGACCGTACCTCTTTGACGAAGGAGCCTGGCCGACCCTGAATCGAGTTCAAGTGAAAGCCACAGCCATTTTCCCCTTTAACCAGCCGGCAAAGCTTAGGCTTATGGTCTCCTACTTCCTCTGTAGTATCTGGACTTGACACTTCCGGAGGAGCAGAGGCCGGCGTCGGAGCTGGAGCCTCCTTGACGGAACCATTGGGCAGTTCTTGACTTTGATAGTAGAGAAATGGAGAAAAATGAGCCTTTTGAAAATAAAGGAAAAAAAAACCATTAACTGTGAGTACGAGTAGTTATACTTTATGAAATGTGCCAGCTTCATTCACAAGGTGTCAGACATGTTCCACAAGCCTGGCAGATACATCTGAGTGCGGGTGGGAAATTTTCTATACTACCACAACCACAAAAGGTATAAAGAAAGATTGAGCTTGGCTATGGAGTAAACAAATGCATATATACATAAAAATAAAAGCAGTACAGAATGCTGTACAAAGATCCCAAAATAAGTAACAAAAATGCTAGTTTCTTGTGACTTGCCCCGTAGCTCCTGCCTAATAGGTTCATCGAGCCCTTCCTCCTCAGTAAGATGGTCTTCAGAGCTCCTTAAACACATGGGAGAAAGTGAAACAAAGCACTATTTTTATCACCATCTGAAGTACACGGAGTAATTTGCTGTACTCATTTTACTATTTTTTGTTGTAATCGTTAGCTGACACTCCTGTTATGCCAAACTCCTCACCATCTTTAAATACTTCTAATCCATCTCTCTCTCAGACCATCCATGTGAAGAAGGGAGTGAAAGCCTTGAATACAAAAGAGACCTAGAACAGGAAACGTATGACTGATTTTTTTAAAAGAATTAAAAGCTTAGTAGACTGTGGGTTTTAATTGAGAGAACTAAAAGGGCAGATTTGGGTCTGATAAGATCCTGGATCAGCAGTTAAATCGCTGCCTACAAGTATCCAGGACATTTGTTAGGCAAGAAGTAGAAAATCAAGCAATTGAAAGTGAGTACAATGTGTGCTCTGCCCCAGATTGTACTGTTCAGCAGCCTGGTTAAAATTAGATTAGGGTCTTCTGGTTATCATTTCTCTCACTAACCACAAGACCACATCTTCCTTTCTAAACAAGAATAGCACCAGCTAAGAACTCCTAAGTTACCCAGGTCAACTAAATTTCAGACCTTTCAGTGATATACTTGCAAATGTCCCACATTTCCTTCTGTCTTTAAAATGTGCAAAGTTATCAGTGACTCATTACATACAAAAATACCTCTGACATCACTACCCAACAGGCAAATCAACTCTATGGGATAGTAGCAGCTGACCCTGAAGATAAATACCGTAACATTAAACACTTAATGAGTTTTTATTCACTTTCAAATATTTGGGTGCCTAGTATGTGCCAGGAACTGGTTTAGGTGTTTGTTTTATTCACCGATAGATCTCAAAGATCCCCCCACCGCCAGCCACCCACCCCTGTACAGAACCTACTTTAGAGGGCATTTGGGGAGGGAGAAGGGAGAAGATCGGGACAGGCATCTTTTCAGATCAAAGTTCTCTCTTATATTAAACCAGAACATTATAGTTAAATCATCGTCATAAAATCAGGAGGGATCGGAAAAGAACTGATGCCAGAATCCCATTTACAGCAGCCAGAGCAGTGACCTCCTGACTTCTGCCTAAACTTTTCTACCAGCTGGGAGGTCACCACTTGGCAAAAATGGCTCCCCCTGTTCCTGGCAGCTTCAGGTGTCCTTAAGCCAAAAACTAGCTCCCTATACGTTCTCTATTTGGTTAAGCTAGGCCCCATAGAACACCTCAAAAATAGGGACTTCTTGCATGTAATAGCCTTCTGAATTCTTTTAAATATATTTTTTTAAATTTTAGATACACACACTATATTTACTACATTTTAAATCCATTCATCTGTCAGTGGACAGTTGGTTTGATTCCACCTTTTGGCTATTGTGACTTAATCTGTGGTCTAACATACGGTCTATCCTGGAGAATGTCCCATGTGCCCTTGAGAAGAATGTGTTCTGTTGTTGGGTAGAGTGCTCTGTATTTCTGTTAGAAATCCTTGAGGTCCTTATCTGTTAGAAGTCCTTGAGGTCCTTATCTTCTGACTGGTGGCTCTGTCCATGACAGAGAATGGGATACTAAAGTCTCCCAACTACTATAGTAGAATTGTCTATTTCTACTTTCAAATTTGTCAGTGTTTGCTTCCTGTTTTTTCCAGCTCTATTAATGTGTAATTGACAAGTTGTATATATTCAAGGTGTATGGTATAATTTGATACACATACACATTATGAAGTGATCACTACAATCAAGGTAATTAACATTTCTATCGTCTTACCTAGTTACCATTTAGCCTTTCGGATTCTTGAAGATGTTATCCTTTCTTCCCCACAGTCTATGCTTATTCAAATTAAATGCTCACACAGTGATTTCCAAAACCTCTGCCCCGATTACCTTTCTTGACACTGGCCTTCTTATAGACATGTTCTTAGAACTGGACACAGTGTTGACTTAACGAACATATCCATGTGTCAGGCATTAATCTGAATATTCTAAATATTACCTCATATAACCCTTCACAGTAACTATCCCCATCTTACAACTAAGGAGGCAAGCAAAGGGAGGGTAACTTGCCCAAGATTACATTACAGGTCATTTCAAGTATGGTCTGAACAACTAAGGACAGGAAGACTATCACGTGTCAGTTAAGGTAACTTTAAATTGCCTTTTGGGGGGTGGGGGCGGCTACTTAGAGGATCATCAGGTTTCTGGTCTTTTTTTGTAGTCCTCAAATCAGGTCTCACCTTTTGGTATTCATACAATTTAGTTTTAAGTTAGTCTAGTACCTGAAATTTATTCCTGTTTAAACTTAAACTCATTAGTTTTTACTCTTCTTTCTATCCTGACTCGATATTTTGAATACTATAATCTCTAGTAAATTAATTACCCATCGACACATTAAGTCATCCATATGCCTTAAGTATGTTAAATATTTTCCATGTCTCCATCCAAATTTGGTAATAAACTAGCTGAAGATAAGAAGCCTACCATTGGAGTCATCTATTCAGACTGACGTTTTTCCAATTATCAAGGATTCTTCAGGTGTGTTTGTACAACTAGCTAAAAACCCATTAATTGTTCTATCGCCCAGTTCACTCTAATCTTTACACAAGTAGCTTGAAATAGCTCATCAAAATGTGCTGAAAGGGTATACGGTATAATGAATTAAGAACTTGGGTTCAAATACAGGCTGACATGGGTGACTTTTTTAAAAATGAAGTTTAGAGAGACTAAGAAATTGCTAATCTATAAAAAGGGACTAATACCACCCCTACCACATTCCTCCCTATCGGTTATGCCCCTTTGAATGCTTCCGTTATCGTGTATGGCATGGAACACGTCCATCTTTGTTCATCTTTGTTCATCTTTGTGACCATGACCTGGCGAGGCAGATGGTATGTAGAAGGCCCCCACATGTCTGTTAAACTAGACTGAACACCTCAGTTCTTGTGATAAAATTAAAAGATTAAAAAACAAAACATGCAGGTAACACCAGTTGTGATTAAAAGTTGAGAGCAGATAAGGTTAGTTTGGCAGTACGGTTAGTCTTTCTTGGTGAGTCTTTGATTCCATTTCTTTGCTAAGAGCTTAGAAGCTATTTAAAAATTCTTTCTAGGGGCGCCTGGGTGGCTCAGTCTTTAAGCATCTGCCTTCGGCTCAGGCCCTGATCCCAGGGTCCTGGGATCGAGCCCCTCATCGAGCCCCACATCGGGCTCCCTGCTTGGCAGGAGGCCTGCTTCTCCCTCTCTCACTCCCCCTGCTTGTGTTCCCTCTCTCACTGTCTCTCTCTCTGTCAAATAAATAAAATCTTTAAAAAAAAAAAAATTTTTTTTTTTAAATCCTTTCTAGTCTTTTATGTGGGTTAATGGAATTTATTGGTCTATGGTTTAAAATCCAGTTGTTTCCTATTTGGGAAAGTTAGGGCTACATCTGCCTTTTCCCAGGCTATTGCTCATAGATTTTTCTTAGATCACCAAGAGTAACTCTGTAGTTATATTTGCAAATTCTTTCAAAATTTTGAATCTAAGAACTTAAAACTCATGTAGCAATCACTTGGCATTTTCTTATTGCTACCAGTTTTAACTTCAGTGCAGCCTTAATGATGATTGTCATGCCGCTCCAGTTTGAAGATCAAAGTGGTAACTCAGCCAAAGTTTGAGGACTTGAGGGAATGGACGCAACCTTAATGCATGAATATGGGGCCTTAAATTATTTACCAGTCTATACATGTTGTCCGTCTCTTTGTCTACCACCAGCAGCGAAGTCTGATCTCCGCCCTCTCTAATCATTTCCACCACACTGTCATGATCCAGGGATTCCACAGACTGGCCGTTGACAGCGACTAACAGGTCATTGTTCTTCAAGCCAGCCTCCTCTGCCGGACTTCCGGAATCTATGTCCTTGATGACTTGACCTACCCTCCCCAAAAATTAAATAAAATTATCAGAAAGACCCCTCGATTAAGCCGTAGAATTTCTGCTGGAGCCCATTTATTTTATCAGATAAAATAAATTTAAAAGTCATGCTGAATACTACTGCCCCTCCCACCGGCATCCAAGGAAGACGGTAAGCGCACTATCCAGCCTCATTCCCCGCCCACAACTTACTCCAGGAACAAACTCAGCCATTACCAATGAAAGGATCTTAAAGAAAAGAATCATGTTGTAACTAAACACGTCTGAGACATAATCTTGACAAAATAGCGTGCTAAGCATTAAGAGTCAGCAAGTTCCCAGGAAGTCAATGAGCATCCTTGTACCCACACATCTTATGTAGATGCTAAGCCACTGAAATGGGGCAGGAAGAAGAACAGAAGAAACACATGCTGGCATTTTAGTAGCAATTGGGTGTATTCAACTATGAATGTGGTTGTGTGAGCGTGCCTCAAGCATGTGTCTTTACCCTTCCTCTCCTCACTTGAACTGTCTTCACCAGATGCCTTTAGATCTCTCACACTTTTTTGTCCCTCCCATTATTTTAACAAGTTCATTTCACTTTTCCAGCTTGCTGCTGGGCATCTCCAACTAGACAGCCGTCAAATGTAACCTATTCAAACCAAAAGTCATCTCTGCCCATCTCCCCCATCCCAAAGCTCCTCCCCTCAGTCACGTGTTCGTGGCAGCACCATCACCCCAGTCACTGACATTTAGCACCAATTCTTCCACAGTATCCACTCCCCATATTCCAATCAACTGCTAGGTCATTTGATGCTACCTTAATGTTTGACACATCTCTTCTCTGGTCCCACTTCTTCTACCCTAAACGCATGTGTTTTGGTTCCTGCCTTAAATTCTACCTAACGACTACCGAACCTTATCAACCGCTCTCCCTGTCCCTAATCCTTGCCTTCTCCAATACAGATCTCTGCCTTCAGATTCATCTTGCTGCAATGTCTGACCAAGTCATTCCCGGGTACAACAGCACGTGTGCGGCACGGAACAAGACCTCAATTTGACCCCAGTTAAACCACAACTATTTATCCTTATAATAATTCCTGTATCTTTTCCCAGCCTTCGATTTCAGAAATTCTTCTTGCAAAATTATTAAGAGTAACGGAGATATATAAAGCCCCCAAGATGCTATAGGCTTAATTCTTGCCTCTCACGCTGTTGAAAAACTTTTCACTCCCCATCAACTACAGAGCCAAGTCCAGACTCTTCAGCCTGGCATTAAAGGCCCTCATCATCTCTTTCCAACCTACGTTTCTGACGTGGCTTTCTGTGCCACACGTTAGATGCCAATCAAACTGCACCCACGTTTCCCTGCTTTGTTCACACAATCCTATCCTCATGGAATGGCCTTCATTGTCTCCACACCGTCCAGTACTTGTCCAAATTTTATTCACACTACAAAGCCGGAGCTCAGGTGCTATCTCTACCATGAGGCCTTCCAATTCTTTTCTAGTAAGGAAAACTTGCTCCAACCTTGAATTCCAATAGTACTCTACCCCATATTAAGGTGCCCCTCACCATCCACCTTCAGTTACGGACATATGTGTTGTATCTCCTCTACTAAATAGCGGGCTCCTTGACTGAAGAATCACTGTTTGATTCACTTGATATTCTATAAGGCCCTGAGGATGTTTTTATATAATATGAATCAAATTAACATTTGATGAATTAACATAAATATACATGATGAAAAGAAAATAGCAATGTCTAGAACAACAGCTTGCAAATGGCTTGAGCCTGCTTTCCTTTATGTATTCAGCTTCCCTATAAGGACCTTAGTTCTTTCCTTGTTGAGTTAGAAGGAATCAAAGATTCCGGATGCTATTTGGTCCCCAGATCCCGACCCACACCCCTGACTCGGATCCAGGAGTGTATTGGAGTCGCCTCACATCAGCTTGTGAGAACCAATTCTGTTCAAGACTTCTCAACTTTGCATTCTTGACAGCACGCTCGTGGCTTGAAATCAGGTACATTGGGAGTATTTTCACCACAAAAATATAAACAAAAAAATCAACAAATGCTACAAATTAGGGCATTTTTTTTTTCCCAGAGAGCAAATTTACAGCATACGATTGCCCAGATCCAAAATTCTGCCTCATCGTTCTGCTAAGGAAACCTTGAGATGCCCATCACGGCCCCCACGGAAAATGACCCTGCTATGCTCTCTGGTCTCTCGCTGTCCCCTCATGTAGGGACTCAGGGGCCTAACAGAACTCCGGAGTCAGAGTGGGTGAAGAATCAGATGGTTATATCACCAAGTCTTCTGTTCTTCTAGTGCCTTACCTTTCTGTTCTGGGCCTGCCCTTAGATAGAAACCATAGCCATTGCTTCCCTTCTTTATCTCCACAACCCGGGGCTGGTGGGGTAGCAATTTCAAACTGGCTGTCTCTCTCTTGAATTTTATCTTCTGCTCAGCGTGGAGCTTGTCAGTCTCCTTGTCTGCCAGCAGGAACATGACACGGCTTCCGGAGTTCTTCACCTGCAACAGCACACACAGGTAAGAATGACAGCCATCGCCAAGAACAATGCTGGGAAGCAGGAAAGTTTCTTCCTAGAGACACACGGTCTCCAGATTCGATAGAAAATATGGAACGTAAGACCCAAGTTTAAACCATGATACTGTATCTTTCCTACCATCTCACTGGTCAACACTATCTCCACGTCCACAGTTGTGTTAGCCATTGCTAAGTATGACCTCACCCACGCAGATGCCAACTGAATCCAAGTGAGAGCTAGAATTCAGAAAACCCAGAGAGGTACTTAAGTGAGGTACTGAAGTCTAGAAAAGGAGTTTGGAAAAGCAAGATGAGGTCTACTTTGAAAAAAATTATTCTGCCAAAAGAAGATCAAGTTGGCCAGTTTTCGAGGTTCCATGTGACCTCAAAGGAAAACTTCAGAGGGTCACCCATGTGTCAGGGAATTGTGCTGGGTCATAAGATTTGGGGTAACAGGTCTTCCAACACTCCCCACGTGTGGCTCTCTATTCATCACCACATTGGTTATCTGCCAGCTTGTATTAAAACATTCTAGTAAAACACTGACTTTGTTATAAATTCACAGGGGGCTCCCAATCAGGTACAAATAAGATCCAAAAGCCAAAGTTAACAATTCTTTAGAATGCTTTTCTCCAAAAACCTGAAACTAGTAAAGGCCTTATTCCAGAACCCCATGTTAACCGCTGACACCACTAGTGCATCTGTTCCCTCTTAATGCAAAGGGTTGGTTAACTTCTCGTCATTATATTCCTCCCATCATAAACTGCTGTTCGTGTCTTCCTGTCACTTCCAATAAGAGTAGGTGAAAGGGGGGTGCCTGGGTGGCTCAGTGGGTTAAGCCTCTGCCTTTGGCTCAGGCCATGATCTCAGGGTCCTGGGATCAAGCCCCGCGTCGGGCTCTCTGCTTAGCAGGGAGCCTGCTTCCCCCTCTCCCTCTGCCTGCCTCTCTGCCTACTTGTGATCTCTCTCTCTCTCTGTCGAATAAATAAAATCTTTAAAAAAAAAAAAAAAAAGAGTAGAGTGAAAGGTAAGAAAAGTACCCCTTTGGGCCATACCTTTGCCACCACTTCCTCATGGCTGGCATCTTCGACATTCTCTCCGTTCACTTCGATCAAGTGATCCCCAGCCAGGACACCAGCTTTCATAGCCACGCCTTGAGGTGTTATATCAGTCATGTACACTCCCTTTTTACCTGAAAGGGCATGGACAAGCATTACAACTCCATTTCACAGAAAGGCCAACAATAAAGGGTTTTCTCCGAAGAATGTAAAATTACGACTTGCAATTTTAAGGCTAACTCAAATAGACTGGGGCTTCTGATCTGGAACTAAAATGATAGCTCCTGGCACAAAGCTTGACACAGACCTTGATCGTTTGGTTTCTATCGATCCGAATAGAATTTCTGAGCCCAGCTGGATGCAGGGAAGGAATCTCAGAGGGCAGTGGCCTCTTGAGGCAGAAAGTACCAAGCCGTGTCCTTGCTGCTTCATTGTGCCTTACTCCCGTTCTTTGCCTTCGTGGAATTAGAAGGCTTCTGTTCCACTCTGTGCTCTTTAATTAGTACTATCACCAACCATCACATACCAATGAAGTCACTAAATCTCACTCATTCAGGGTTAAGAGGACAGAGGCACAGAAGGGCAGGGAGGTAGACACACATACAGTCAGTCTGGATTAGTAGATGGTGTGATTTAGGTGCTTCTCAGAGAAATGCTGCCAATTCTTTCGAGATACTATTTCAGCCTGGGCAAAGGGGAGCTTCATAAGGACCAAATAAGTCATTTGTAAGGAATAACAGTTTAAACCGCTGCCTTAAAATTTCTCCAGTTACGACCTTGTTATATATTTGTCATGAAGAAAACACGTTCTTCATAAAGTGAATTTAAACCATTTATTATGTATATTAGCACAAGAGTCAAAGGAGTAGAATCGGAATTATGATAACTTTTTCACCATTTCGCTGATAATGGACTTCTGGGAAATGCCCAGCTTGCCTTGACCACTTGCACCATTATGTTTAACAATGGACAAACAAACGAGAAATACATCACTTTCTATAGCTTAAATCACTTGCTATAGATTACATCACTTGCTATAGGTTAAATAAGCCTAGGAAACAATTTATATTTACCATTGCTCTGCTCTGTATTACTTACTAAGTTATGACCCGTGCTTCTGCAGTAGCAGAAAGAACGTGGGAGGAGCAAAATTCAAGGTGGAACCAAAAGGCTTATGTAGCCTCTATGGCTCTAGCCCACATCCCAGAGACCCCATCGCAGAACCACGGGCAACTGACCAAAAGCCAGCCTGCGTCTCTGACATTCTAGAAACAGAGCTTCTAGTACTTCCTGTCGGAGGCACCTGAGAGCAGGGGAGGTTAGGCCGCGGCGGAAGGCCTTCAGTGTCACAGGAGGGTGGGGACCAGCATAGCCTCCTCGGCAACTAGAACAGGGTCTGGCCCATCAACAGGTACTCAAGAATTTGTTGCTAATAGCTGGTGCAGCCACTCTGGAAAACAGTGTGGAGGTTCCTCAAAAAGTTGAAAATAGAGTTACCCTTTGACCCAGCAATTGCACTACTGGGTATTTACCCTAAAGATACAAATGTAGTGGTCCGAAGGGGCACGTGTACCCGAATGTTTATAGCAGCCATGTCCACAATAGCCAAACTATGGAAAGAACCTAGATGTCCATCAACAGATGAATGGATAAAGAAGATGTGGTATATATACACAATGGAATACTATGCAGCCATCAAGAGAAATGAAATCTTGCCATTTGCAACG
>CM052900.1:74167342-74237630 GCA_028534135.1 Potos flavus | reverse complement strand
AAAAAAAAAAAAAAAAAAAAGAATTTGTTGCTAATAAATGATCATCTGGGCACTCACAAGTGGAAAAGTAGCTATTCGAAAGTAGCTATGATGAAGAATCTCCTTTTTCTTGCCTTTTCTTCCCCCTTCTCGCCTCCCCCCTCACCCTAAGGCAGCCGGGAAAGAATGACAAAGAAGCATCAGCCCTCTAACCCTCTGGCCTCCAAGGCTCAGCCCAACAAACACTGAGGGACAAGAGCGCCCAGCGGCCCTCCCCCCCGGGCTGGGTCCTGTGTTCTGATCCCTCATTGCACAATTGTCAAAGCCAGGGAAGGGTCAGGGAGGGAGGGACGGGGGGAGAAGCTGCAGTTGGACAGCCAGAGCATCTGAAAAGTCTGTCAAAGAAGTCATTGACCAATAACAATATCTTTCCTTCTGGAAATGCCACCCTCAAGCTCACCTTGGACAGTTTTCAGAGAGAAGCCATAGCTGTTTCCCTCCTTCACCAGGTAGCAGAGCCGTGGCTGGGTCCAAGTCTGTGCTCCTTCGTTCACCACAGAGGGCAGTTTCTTATCATTCAAACTCGGCTCCTCCTGACTTTGACCCAACTCTTTCAAGTCCACCTGTTTTTTCATTGCT
The DNA here is from genome assembly GCA_028534135.1 of Potos flavus. Lineage (NCBI taxonomy): Eukaryota > Metazoa > Chordata > Mammalia > Carnivora > Procyonidae > Potos > Potos flavus. The sequence goes on along the minus strand of CM052900.1, from coordinate 74,237,012 downwards.
TTCTCATAGGAATCCCCATCCAGGACTAGCAAAGTCACTGAATTCCCACTCTTTCTGACTAGATCTACAACCTAGGAGGAAGAAAAAGATCACTTTAACCAAGAAGCCTATCAGCCCCCATAGGGGACGCTCACCATCTGGCTCATTCACTGGATCTAGAGATTCGGAATGCTGACCTCTGAGGCCCCAAGAGTCAGCAGATGGGGCTCCAGCCATCTCTACCCCATCCCTCCGAAGATCCAGGGGCAGATCGGAGGAGACAGGGCTCTAGCGCTGTTGTAACCTAGAGAGTGGCCCAATCCCGCTGGGCTAATGGAAACAGCATGGCGTGGTGGAAGGAGCATCCGCTAGGAGGTAGGCAGACCTGGGGCCGGTCAGCCCCTCCATGGGTTCGCTGCACGAACACATTAGCAAGCCCAGTTCTCTGAGCCTCTGAGCCCTCCTCTATGAAATGGTGATAGGGAACCTCATGGGTTGTGATGAGGGTTCAACAAAATCATGAATATGAAATTGCCTAGCGTAGTTCCTGGCATAGAGCAAACACCAGGCCTATGGACTCTTTCACTATTCAATCTAAGAATAATTTTACAGTTCCCAGTTAATCGGAGGGGACTTGAGTCGCGGGCAGAAAGTGTAGCCATAAAGGGGTCTGCCTTGCCAGTGGCAGCTGGGAGCTCTCCACGGACCCCAAAAACTAATCAGCAGAGATGTGGAGGCTAAAGAGATCCTGGAGGAAGAACCCCGGATGTCCCACTCACCTGCATATGCTCTTCCTTGTCCACAAAGACACCATTGATCCTAAGAACTCGGTCTCCATCCTGGAGGCCCGCCTTCTCTGCTGGGCTTCCCTTCTCAACCACCCGGACCAGGTGGCCATCAGTGTCCTTCTCGATTCGCAGGAAGAAGCCATAGCTTTGCCCTTCTTGTTTAGACAGCTCACATTCTCGTGGATGAAAGGTGGAAGCCATTTCTGCGATGAAAAACAAATGGACAAATGGATAAACCCGTGGGAAAGAAAAATCTGCTTGGAGAGAGAACCCCTGTCCTCCATCTCCCATAATCCTGTTCTTCTAACCATGTCAAACCTAGGCTGTGGCAACAGTGGGGGCACAGGAGGCCACCTTCCAGGACTTGCTAATGACGTGCAAATCTGTTTCCCAAGGATGACCTTTTTACTTGAGTTTCAGACCCATGTATTTGGCTGGGACACAGATTTTTCAGTTTCAATAGCTCCAAGACCAAATTCCTCTCTGTCCCCCGATCTAAAGAAAGTAGGTCTAAATACCTGACCCAAAAATTTGTAAGAAAATCCAAGCCCACTTTCATTCAAATGTGTGAAGAGCCTCCCAAGGACTAGGCCTTGAGGATAAATCTGTGGGCAAGACAAACCTATCCTTTGCCCCCCTAGGGGGGAGAACATATTTTTACAACAACACATAGTGAATGATATGCTAGGAAAGAACAGAGTGATGAAGCAGAGTATAACAAAGGGCATTGGGAGTAGAGAATGGGACAGAAAGAATTAAGAATGGCTTCCTGGGAAGATGACTTTCCCAAGACCTGAAGGACTGGTGGGAGTCAGGTGAGGGAGGACAGGATCAGGAAGACCGCGAACAAGTAAGAGCAGAGACGCCAGCCCTCAGAGCTGGCCGGATCTACTGCAGAGGACCTAGAAAAGCGGTCGACCCGGACCCCGAAGTTCTAGTCTGAGCAGAGTAGGGATGCCGCCCAGAGAAAGGACTCCCGTGGCGGGGTCCAAGTTCTCCCGCCCGAAGCAGCTTCCACTTCCATCCGTTCTGCCCTTCCCTTGGCCTCACTGCCCAAGCGAGGTCCTGGGCCACGGAAGAAAGGACAAGTGTGAAAACCGCCAGCTCGTGCTTGGGCACCCAGTTCCTACGGGGAAGGCTCCTGCCGGTGTCGTCCATCCCTCCTGGCTGAAGCGTTTTCTTTCACAGGAGAGTAAGAATGGAGGCCAGAACGGCGGGTGCCAGGCAGAGGCCGGGGAGCAGAAGGCTGGCCTCTGCTGCTTCCACGGCCCGCAGGGCGAGCCTTGTGTGCGGCTCGTCACAGTTCCCTACCAGTAAATCGGACAATACACCGTCTGTCCCTTCCCTCCGGAAGGACAGGGACAGACGAGCGTGGAGGCGGGGTGGAGGAGAGACAGCAAAGTGCTCCAGGCAACCCAGCGGCCACCCACGGTGATTCCAGATAGCCATCAATGACCTTCATGCCCACAGAGACACACAGTACAAACTGAGAAGAAAGGCTCCCACCGCCCCACAGCTTGGCCGCCGCAGGGAGTCGTCTCAGCCCTTCTGGCAGCCACGCCATTAGTGGCACGAATGACTAAGCAGTCAAGAAAACAAACCAAGAGATACCGTTTCAAGTGATCTCTCGCCAAGGGCCCAGGCCTGAGCCCTCCCCACTGTGGCTCCAGGGAAGAGAAAAGTAGAGCCACGATCATGTGGTCAGCGGCCACCCCTGGGGGACCCTGGCAAGCTCTCGAAGTATGACCCGCTGCCAGGAAGACACCGCCATGGGAGGAGACGGGGAAGAAGGGTACTGGGGGGACCTGGGCAGCACCAGAGAAGAGCTTCCTCACGTGCAGGGCTCCCTGAACCTTTACTTTTCTTTCGGCTGAGCATCCAGCCTGCATGTATCACTTCCCTTTTCCACCTCAAACCTGCATCTATGTCCAAACTCACCTCTGGATGCCTACAAAATTTGCAACATGTCCTTATAATCAAATAAAGGCCATTCAATGCCGTGTTTTCACCAAAAAGGAGACAGTCTGTGGTCAGCACATGCATGCTCCTTTCCAAGGCACCCGCCCCTAAACTTCAGCAAGCTCACACCCTGGGTGTCAGCCACAGGAAAGTAAGCTCTTTCTCTGAAGGTCTGGGAGGATAGAAAGTGAAACCTCCTTGCCAGCCAGACTAGGCCCATGTTTAGGGAAGGGGGGGAAGAGGCATCATTTTCCTAGGTCTCCACGGACACCCACAAGGAAAGACAAAGCTCTATTTCTTGGCAAGATCCGAGTAGTTTATTTATTTGGTGAAAGTTTTCAAACAACCAGACAGCAATCACTCAGATCCGCACTTGTGTCTTTGAAGCCTCGGCCGCCAGCCGGGGCCGGGAGATGGCTGCTGCTCCGAGCCCCCTCTGGCTCCGGCCAGCACGGGCAGCCCCTCCCCGAGATCCAGCCACTGATGCTGATGCTGGGGACAAGCCACACTGAGGAAATATTTAACCCCGTCAACAACAGCAACAGAGAAAAGCAGATCAATACCCCAAAAGCCGGGCCTTCCATGGGACCCTTGGCACCCTAAAACGATTTCCTTTGCCATCTCGCCAAGTGACACTTCAACTAGGAGCCAAAGGGCTGGGCTCTGGTCCAGCTCCAGACCTGGGTCCATCTCGTGTCACACTGGCCCAAGTCGGGGCTGGGATCCATGACTTCAGCAAGACTAAGACTATCCCTGCTCCATGATGAGGATGCCTGGGACTCCGGAACACAGGGCCTAATTGGAAGGATCTTTGTATTTAAGGATACTTATTCCTGTTTCTTCACCCCCAGCCCCCATCTTCTGCTTCCTGAGGAAATCCAGATCAGACCCCTATGGTGGACAGGAAGTTAACTAGTGAAGGCGTACGGATTTCTAGAACACCATACCAGCAGTCATTCAATGCTGGAGTCTGTTAAATCTTCAGCAGCCTTTTTCCCCAGTTCAGATAGCCAAAATAAAATACTGGAAATGAAAGGAAGCTCTAACCCCCGCTGAGCTCTGGGAAGAAAGTCAACTCTTGGCAACAAAGTTGCTTGTCTGTGGGAAAGAGAACAAAGTGCTGGCTGGTGGTCAGGGTGGAGAGCCAGGGTTTTTTTTTTTTTAATCAATCTTAATTATTAATCATATCTTTAGACCACCCCCCCTTCTTCCAAAAGGATTATTGCTCCCAGGAAAGAGAGTAATATGCCCATGGTCAAGAAGGAAAGTTCGGCGGGCGCCTGGGTGGCTCAGTGGGTTAAAGCCTCTGCCTTCGGCTCAGGTCATGATCTCAGGGTCCTGGGATCGAGCCCCGCATCCGGCTCTCTGCTCAGTGGGGAGCCTGCTTCCCCCTCTCGCTCTGCCTGCCTCTCTGCCTACTTGTGATCTCTCTCTCTGTCAAATAAATAAATAAAATCTTTAAAAAAAGAAGGAAAGTTCGGCACACTTTAGAAGTTGGGAAGGCGGGGCGATGACAACAGAGGAGGGCAGGCAGGACCTCTGGAGGTGGCCAGAGAAGAAAGAACTGAAGCCACTGGGCTGTTTTCCACAGGAAAGAAATAGCTGGTGGAAACTAGAGACTCTTCTGAGCCCAAGGCAGGCCAAGGCTTCTCAGCTCCCAGGCAGCCATCAACATGGGCCCATCTCTGACCCCGAGTCAATACCCCCTCACCAGCAGCCTGCACACCGAGCAGAAGTCGGAGCCAGGAGCTGTCCTGAGGGCAGCGTGATCTACATTAACAAGACCCAAAAAGCCAGGAGAGTTCAGCTTAGTTGGCCGAGGCTAAGAAGTCATCTCATTTTGCCCTCCATTCTCGTGTTTGGGGCTGGAAGCCAAAGGACTTCCCTCAGTCCTAGCCAGGGAAGGGCTAGCCAGGGAAGCAGTGAGACTCCCCATGCCAGTGGGACTCGTAGTAAAGTGTGCCTGCCCTGTCACCTTGCACATCAAAAAGTTCTACCAATAATAATAATAATAATAATAATAAATATAAATAAATGTAAAATATATATTATATGATATAATTACATTATATATAAAATAAATATAAAATAATAATAATAATCTGATTGTTAAAAATGGGCAGAGGACCTCAAAAAACGTTTTCCCAAAGAAGACATTCAGATGGCCAAAGGGACACATGGAAAGCTGCTAAACATCACTAATCATCAGGGAAATGCAAATCAAAACTACAAGAGGTATCGTATCACACTTGTCAGAATGGCCAGTAACAAAAAGAAATATATATACATATTACTCAGCTATAAAAAAGAATGAGATCTTGCCATTAGCAACAACACAAATGGACCCAGAGGGTATAATCCTAAGTGAAATAAATCGGAGAAAGACAAATACTGTAGGATTTCAGCTTTACGTGAAATCTAAAGGAACAAGCAAAGCAGAAATGGGCCCATAAATACGGAGAACAAATGGACAGTTGCCAGGTGGAAGGGGGTCGGGGGTGGGCAAAAGGGGTGAAGGGGAGTGGGAGAGACTGGCTTGCAGTCATGGGGATGAAAGGCGCGGCACAGAGAATACAGCCGACGGTATTGTCATAGCTTTGTACGGTGACAGATGGCAGCTACCTTCGGGCACAGCACAGCAGAAACTTTTCCACTCACCATTTGTACCCCTGAAACCCATGTAACGCTGTGTCAACAACTATAGGTCAAGAAAAAATAAAAATAAAAAGAGAACATTCTCTAAGACAATGGTTATATGTGGAAATTTCTAATTAGAAACTATCATAAAGGGGGCACCGGGGTGGATCAGTCGTTTGAGCGTCTGATTCTCGATCCCAGCTCAGGTCTTGATCTCAGGGTTGTGAGTTCAAGCCCTGTGTTGGGCTCCACATTGGGCGTGGAGCCTACTTAAAAACAAAACAAAACAAAAAACTATCATAGGCACGAATGATCACAAGCCTACCCAGTGTAGGAAACAGCACTGGGAGGGAAGGGATTTTAAAGCCACTTAGCTCATCAAAAATCCATGATCTAGACATATTTGCGAGTCTGAAGGTCAGTGGCAGCCTGATAAGAACACAAAGCATTTCCCAATACAAAAGTCTCTGAAAGCCCCACTCCCACACGGTTTGTCTAACACCTGGGACCTTCCAGGTATTATTTGGTAAAGGAATCCTGAAGTTGCCAAAGATCACACAGCAAAACACAAGTCAGGAGAGTTCAAATTCTTCTGAGGAAGGAAAAGAATGGACAGCTCCTAGAAAAGTAAAGTAAAGCGAGAATTATAGGATCTTCATGCATCTCCTCCAACATGGGAGTCGTCCATTCCTGCCCAAAGGCACCATCTGGTTTCATCTGAGGCAACAGATATATTTAGCTCCAACAGTAGAAAGCCATAGACCTTCAGGGAAGGCCGGCAGAAATAAATCTCACTGCCATTTGAAAGCTCACTGTGTGCCAGGCATGGTACAGAACCTCACCGAACCCTCACCATCACCTTACAGATTTGATTTTCCAACCCCCACTGGCCCCCAGAATCACCTATAGAGATTTATAAAAATAGATGCTTACACCTCACCTCAGATCTACTGATTCAGTCACCCAGCTTGAACCTGAACGTGCGCATTGTGAGCACCAGCCCCCCACTAGCTGAAGAAACTAGTGCTTAAAACCACGCCTTGCTGCTCCTAACTCCTGTTTTCTCTCCTCAGCCTTGGGATAACACCCTCATGGGTCAGAGAGAATGTCAAGGTTGGGTGAACTATTAGCAGCCAGCTTAAGCTCACCTTCGGTCAACATGAGAAACTAAGGGGGCAGGTCGGTTAGGGGAGGCCCTTGCCACCCTATGTGGTCCTTGGGATCCAGCTCTGACTGTAGCCAATGCCCCAGCCGATAGTAAAGGAGTGTGTGGTGACCTTAGTCTGGGCCTTGTGCCTCCCTCCCCAAGTCCCAGTTCTGAGTCAAACAGAATCAAGCAGATGGGGGGGCGCCTGGGTGGCTCAGTGGGTTAAACATCTGCCTTCAGCTCAGGTCATGATCCCAGGGTCCTGGGATCAAGTCCCGCATCGGGCTCCTTGCTCAGCAGGGAGCCTGCTTCTCCCTCTGCTTCTGCGTTCTCCCTGTCAAAAAAATAAAATCTTTAAAAAAAAAAAAAAAGAATCAAGCAGATGAAACCAACTTTGAACAGCTCCCATGTGCTCTTTATTCGATGAATTAAGTGTGTGGGGCCACTCCCCAACCCCTCAATCTAACCATCTTAAAAGCAAAGGCCATGTCTCCTCCCTCATCACCCTGTAGGTGGAGTCTCACGGTCCATTCTTGTGTGAGGCCCCACCAGTCATCCCTGAGGCCCTAGGGAGGGGTGGTGCTTGCCAGCTCTACCTCAGTTTCTTGTTCCCTATCAACCTCTCCCCTGCCCCCACCCCCAAGCTTAATTTCTCCAGTTAGCATACTGGAGTGGATGAAGTCTATTTAGGATCATGAACAAAGGTCCTTCAACTTTCTCCTGAACAGCAAGAAGACCTAGGACCCCAAACCTGATTTCATCAGTCCATGCCACCAATGTCTGCCTCACACTTAAATGCAAAACAGTCTTCGGTGGTTGATGGGATAAAGTTAAATAACCACCTCTATTCTCAAGGGACTTTGTAGTCGAATAGCGGTGAAGGAAAAGTTCTCGTACAAAAATAGCTACTGCTATGAACAGAGTATAAATGCCGTAAGACCTACAACATGGGACAAGCTCAGGAAAGCTCCACGGATTAGGTAGGACTTGACGTAGACCTTGACAGCAGATAGGTAGGATTTTAGCAGATAGGAAAGTAGGAAGAGAACATTCTAAACAGAGAATAATGTAAACCTCAGGCGTGGAAGCAGGAACGTGCTGGGGTATGGTCAAAGAAGAGTTAAGAACTCAACGTGACTGGGGGACAGCCAACGTGTCCTCCTGTCATGGTGACACATTAGACTGTAAAGGCCTCGAATGCCAGCCCCAGGAGCTCAAGGCATATAAGCAGAGGGATGACAGGACCAGAGCTGGGCCCCAAGAATGGCAGGTGGGATGAACTGGAGCCAAGATGCCCTGCGGGAAGGCGAGGCGAGAGGCCACTGTCATAATCCTTCTCACAGTAAGGGTTAGGCAGTAAGGCCCTGCCCTCAGATGGCAGCTGTGAGAACAGAGAGGAGGTGACAGTGGGGGAGGAACTACGGGGAGGACAGAGTGTATCAATTCTTCAGTCCTGTTCCCTCCGATCTCTCCATGTAGAGTTGGCCCCAGACAGGGCGGTTTCCCTAACACAGATGTCCTAGATACTTACTGACACTCACTGTGACCAGTGAGCAGAAGGTATGACAGGGCCGCAGCCCCCGGGGCGGTGTCGGGGGCGGGAGGGGGGGGCCCGTGTTCCTCTCCCCGGCCTCTGCGGACCTCACTTCCACGCAGCTTGCCGGCGGTCCCGCATCACCAGGAAGGGGGCCTCCGCCGCACCGAGCGGCGCACGCGCAGTAAAGCCTTCTGAGGCCACAGCTGAGGCCACAGACCACGCCTGTGTTTTGGCTCCTCTCCGTTCTGAGCTCCGACGATACTCGAATCCTGCAGTCATCTTCCCATTCCGTCTGCTGCTCCACCAAGGCCACGTGTTACTTGGATTTATGACCTTAGCTCCGTTTTTCCTGCTACCCAACTCTGAGAGCTCTCCTCCTTTAAGCCCTAGACTTCCCTTCTGGGGACTGAGGTGTCCCTCCCAAAATTCTGATGTCGAAGTCTTAACCCTCAAGGTGACTATATTTGGAGATTGGGCTTTGCAAAGAGACAAGATAAGGAAGGTTACATAAGGTCACAGGGTGGGGAATAATCCAGTAATCCTTGTAAAATGATGAAGAGACACCGGGAGTGTGTGCACCCAGAGAAAGGCCATGTGAGCCCTCGGCAAGAAGGTGGCCGTCCGCAAGCCGAGAAAAGAGGCCTCAGAAGAAACCAGCCCTGCCGACATCTTAATCTTGGACTTCCAGCGTCTAGAACTGTGAAGAACTAAATCGCTGCTGCTTAAACCCACACACATTCCACACCCAGTCTGTGGTATTCTGATTATACCGCATGGAGACTAATTCGTCTTCCACTTGGGTTGGGTGTTGCCAAGGGAAGGTGTCAGAGAAAACCGAGCCCATGCCTTGGTGACTAACAGGAAAGTGATGGGAGTGTGGGCCTGGAGCTCAGGACAACGGACTGGGAATGCGCCGCAGAGTTAGGGGAGCCTCCGAGGGGGAACATGGAAGGACGAGGTACCCAGGATAAGGTCTGGGGTAATCCTATATCCAGGCAACCAGAAGAGGAAGCACAGAAGGAATAAGCAGAAGGCCAAGATTTTACAGCGCAGTCAAAACTAAAAGAAGCATTTCAAGATCGTAATTAACAATACAAAATGACATTAAGGGGTAAAGAGAATGAAAACAGAACATGTCACTAAGCTTAGAACACGGGAGTCCAGGACAGAGAAGGGCCTGAGAAGCTAGTGAATGGTAACAGAGGCATCGAAGATAGACACATCTCGAAACAGATGATGGAGAGAACGGGGATAGCAGCTTGAGGGGGAAAGCAGGGCTGATGGTTTTATTCTGTGAAGAAAATGAGCAGTGTGCTGGTCTATCAAGGGAAGATACGGGGAGCACAGGAAATGGGTTTTACCTCGATGGGACAGAATATTTCCACTAGGGCCAGAAGTTTAAAAAAAAAAAAAGAGAGAGAGATAAAGAAGAAAAGAAGGTCACTTACTCCTGCAGAGTAACTAAGACAAATCAGGAACTCTGAGGACATGGACCAAAATGTCCAGTGGGCTCAAACTGGCAAATCACTGGAGTGAGGAGAGGCCTGTGGATTTACTGCTATTTAGCACCAAGAGACAGCTGCTGGGAGGGGATAGGAACCAGGAATGCCGGATCTGCCAATTTCTCAAGGGAATCTGGAAATCCAGATTTATGCAAAATGTCCCCACCGTAAAAAGCCGACACCCAGGGCACCTGGGCGGCTCAGTTGGTTAAGCGACTGCCTTCGGCTCAGGTCATGATCCCGGAGTCCTGGGTTAGAGTCCCGCATCGGGCTCCCAGCTCCACTGGGAGCGCTCTCTCACTCTCTCTCTCCCTCAAATAAATAAAATCTTTAAAAAAATCTTTAAAAAAAAAATCTTTAAAAAAAAAAATTAATTAAAAAAAAAAAAGCTGACACCTATTTCAAATTTTCAAGAAACTCCATGTAAACCCAACAGAATTGAGTCCCTGAGCTGGCAGTTTATAACCGCTGGCCAAACAGGATTTCCAACAGCCACAGCATTGTTCCACTACGAGTCAACAAACTGAATACAATTTTCTAAGAAACAACTTAGGTTAATTGTTTCCTATTAGATAAATAGGTCAGTCTCATTAATTGACAGTAGACCAATCAGGATGGCTTCTCATGGCTTTTTCTCACCACAGGGTCCATCAAGAATAGACAGAGAGGGGTGCCTGGGTGGCTCAGTTGGTTAAGTGACTGCCTTCAGCTCAGGTCATGATCCTGGAGTCCCGGGATCGAGTCCCACATGGGGCTCCCAGCCTCGTGAGGAGTCTGCTTCTTCCTCTGACCTTCTCTCCTCTCATGCTCTCTCTCACTTTCTCTCTCTCTCAAATAAATAAATAAAATCTTTAAAAAAAAAAAAATAGAGAAAGTGGTAACTTTTACCCTAAGTTGGGGTTAGACATGTTTAAAAAACAGAAGCCTCGGAGATGAGGATTTCTATACTGACAATGAGCGTGGGGCTGTGAGACCAACGTGAGTTGGCAGGTAAGAGAAGCCAGAGGGTAGGGCTGGAGAGATGAACAGTGTCAGGGACCGGCTGAGCGGGACAAATGGGGAGAAGGAAGGAACAGAAGGCAGAGTTTCGAAAATTAAGGGGTCAACACAGGAAAGTTCATCTTAAAAGATCTGTAGAACAGAATAATTTCTAGTCATGAAAAGTCTAAAAGAAATGTCTAGGTATGTAGCTGATGTGAAGGGAATTGGTATTTTTATTTCCATCTTCCCATATCATTCAAGACTGGGTAAAGGACATCAGTAAGAACTAGGGTTTGGGGGATAACCCAGTTTTTAACCCCAGCATCACTTTCTAGCTGTGAGAACATGGGTGACTTCTTTAATTTTGAGCTGAAGACAGAGGGACACCCAGAATAGGAAATGCATATGGACATGGTGAAGAGGACTTAAGATCGACCAGGTAAAGCATCTAAGCACAGTATCTGGGGCGTAGAAGGCAAGCCACGCAAATCATCTTTCCCGTCCTCAGGTGGGAGCTCTGATCCCTTTTTCTGTGAGAACCCTTGAGCAGCATTCCCAGTTTTCTCTCTGAAGCAGACAGGAAGGGCTGGGCTGGGGCTAAGCAGGTCCCTTGGTCATCAAGCCACTGATTCTCTGCAGCCCAGCCCTGTAAAGTGTGCATTAACCATCGGAAAGACGGGGCTGAAGATTTTGTTCCTCAGGAACTAAAACTCACGAAATGAACCCCGATTTCTCTGACCCCGGAAGGAGCATGTAAGTCTGAAAGCCTGGGAATTACAAAAATAGAACCAAATACCGTATATCAAGGAAGTGTACGTTTCCAGGGAGTTTTACAAAACTTCCAGACCAAGTGGGCCGGGGGGTGGGGCCGCCGCCGGAAGCAGACGAGCTCTAACAGGTAAGTGCACAAGGTAACCAGAGCGGGCACCAAGGAACAGACAAGGGTGGAGAAGGTGCGTGAGGGAACGTAACCTTGTACCCGGAAAGCTGCTCCACGTAGGAACCATGGTAGCTGAGGAGTAACTAGTGAACAAGCTCACCGGCCAGGAGCATCCCCTGAATTTCCAGAAGGTTCAAGAAAGGGTATAGGAGAAATGGCATTCCGTCTGGAGGCAGAAAAACAGCAGGGTGCTGTCGGCCCTGAGCGTGACCGACCGTGCAATGACTTCGGCAGGAAGGAAGGGGCGGGGTCTTGCGTCGAGGATGCAGCAGGTTTGGTCTACAAACACGGGACCCTCCAACCGCTAGTCACGACGGATCCAGCACTATCTTGTCTAATACTTGGGAATCAGTGGTGCAGGGAGTACCAGACCACAAAGAAAACAGAGTCTCTCCTCAAAAGGCACTTATGTAACCAATACCCGAGCCGTGGAAAACTACAGAAATAACGGAGCCAGATGGCAGGTGAATAATGTTTAACCCTAGTAATTGTGACTGTGGATGGCTGTTTGTATGACTAGGATGTACCACAGAGAAATCGCTTCTGTTTCATCCAGGCATGAGGGGAAGAGAGGGCGGGAGCCCAGGTAACATTCAGCCCGAATGGTATTCGCTTTGCGCTGAACCCCTTGCTGGTCTATGAAACCCTTGGAACTTTCGGCGAGGAGAAGGCGACATTCTGGGGAAGCTTGACCAGGCATCTGGGCACATTGTGCCCTCACGGAGAATGCCGTCCCTCCCTCCCTGGTGTGCATCTGTGTCATGAGTGAGACAGACAAAACACTAGACTTCTGTCAGAAAAACACCATTGGTAGAGACTGTGAGATAGTAAGTCAGCACGAGGATAGGCCAAAAATCCCCGACAGCCATCGGCCCTGACCAAGGCCACCTTCTGCCCTGGTGTGTCTGCCTTCCTTCAAGGCCAGCCTCGGAGCCTCAGACACGCAGTTTCTTCCAACAGCGTAAGAGGAATCCAGTCGTGTCCCAGCTGGGATTGACAGATGTCCCCAGCACGGAAGAGATAAAGGCAATTCAATTTCATCTTTCTTTAAAAACATTTCACCTAGAGCAGGTCCTAGGTCTTTGCTGCAGATAATACACTTAAGACCACCTGAGTTCCTCCTTGGAAAAGCAAGACCTGTGGAAATTCAAACACTCAAGTGTCTTCATTTTAAAGAATTAGTGTCGGGGTGCCTGGGTGGCTCAGTGGGTTAAAGCCTCTGCCTTCAGCTCAGGCCATGATCTCAGGGTCCTGGGATTGAGCACCACATCGGGCTCTCTGCTCACCAGGGAGCCTGCTTCCCCCTCTCTCTCTGCCCACCTCTCTGCCTACTTGTGATCTCTCTCTCTGTCAAATAAATAAAATCTTAAAAAAAAAAAGTTAGTGTCAAAAACAGAAGGATAAGTGGAACCCAAGGATATGTATTTGCTAACTTGACTTTCCCATTGTCACAGTGACCGTTTGGTCTTAGCCAGCAAGAGATTTCAGATGTAGGAAATTAATGAAGTGCATTCCACTGAGCATTATGTGGAAAAGAGTGACCCCAGACCCAGTGAGTTAATTCTTATTCCTCATTTATGATAAGGAATGATCTGCTTATCTCAAAGTTCATTTGGCCAGATGGTGCTAAATACTACCCTCAGCCCCCAGGCACCATGAGTGATACTTTGTCCTATATGGCAGGACTCTGGGCTAGAGGTCAAGGTCTTTCACACTTGACTTGCTTACCTAAGAGTTCTGCAAGCTGGGAGAAGGACGGAGTCAACATTGTGTGGGAACAAAGACACCCTCACAGAGGATACCTTTTGCTGCTGGTAAAGCTGATAAAACCCGAGAATAGCCAAACCATCCTGAGGGTTGGCCGGAACAGTGGCTATCCCCTCAAACCGGCATCTTGTTCTACAAGACCTCTTGACCTTGAATTTCTACCCCCTCATTGTTTTCCTGTGTTCCAGAGTCCTCCTGCCCCCAGGCTCTCCCACTTACTGCCTCGAGATCTTGCTGTCGTCAGGTCAGGTTCTAAAAGAATCATTCAAAGGGCACCTGGGTGGCTCAGTCAGTTAAGCATCTGACTCTTGATTTTGGCTTGGGTTATGATCTCAGAGCTGTGAGATCGAACCCCGTGTCAAGCTCCGTGTTCAGCTTAAGATTCTCTCCTTCTGCCTTCCCTACTCACTTGCTCTCTAAAAAAAATAATAATAAAAATAAATAAGAACAAAAGAATCATTCAAGAAGCAGAATCCAGACTCCTTGCTCGGGCCTCGAGGCTCAGCATAATCCTGCCGTACCTCATTCCCCTTTAACGCCTCAGCAGACAGGGTCACCCACACCCAGCCTGCCCTTTGCTCATGCCTGGAGTTCCTTCCCCACTCTGATTACTTATTCATAGTAGCTCCTAAGTAAACATCTTTCCAAATGAATGAATCTAAAACTTACCCTTTTCAAGGCTCCGATCAAATTTCAAGTTAAACACAAATCCTTTCCCGAGCACCACAGTCTGAAGGCATCACTCCGCTGTCTGAATTTCAAGTATCATTTATATAATCGACAAGTTATATTTGGTTCCTATCGTGGGGCAGACAGATCCCAAGGCCCAAATCAGATTAGACACTGTCCTGCCATCACGGAGCCCAGTGGGGAAAGTTAGAAACACAATTACCCAACAATGGCAGAGGTGCTGGAATATTTAAAAGAAAATGTCTTGGGGCGCCTGGGTGGCTCAGTTGGTTAGGCAGCTGCCTTTGGCTCAGGTCGTGATCTCCAGGTCCTAGGATCGAGCCCCGCATTAGGCTCCCCGCTCAGCAGAGAGACTGCTTCTCCCTCTGCCTGCTGCTCTACCTACTTGTGCTCTCTCTCTGTCAAATAAATAAATATAATCTTTAAAAAAAGAAAAAACTTTAAAAGAAAATGTCTTGCTGTTGTTAAATGTATTTATTGAGGTCTTACTAAGTGCCAAGCACCAGCCTAAGTACCTTTTATGGTTCACATTTAATCCTAATGGTCCATTCCACAAGTTAAAAAAAAAAAAAAAAAGGACTCTGAAATTTAAGTCTGTTTCCCGTGTCTATCTGGATAAGCCACAAAGCCTGGATTCAAACCCACTTGAGTCTGGGCTCCTTTCACCGTCTCCCCAGCCTCCCGACCGTGAGGTGTACGCTGTGTTAGGGGACACGAGTAGTTAGACTGGCAGGAGGAAGGCAGCCCAGGCGAGAGGAGGAGCACAGGTGTGTTCAGGAACAGCGAATGGTTCAGAAAGCCCGGAGAAAAGGTCTATGTTGAAAGGAAGAAGCAGTTCAGGTGAGACTGGGAAGGCCGTAAGGCTCAGTCCTAGACATTACAGGAGAGCTCCAGTGTTTGTGTCACATGAGGCTTAGAGCCTCAGAAGCTGGAGGCCGCCTCGGACCAAGAACAAACCCTGCAGAGCTGCCCTCAAGTTGCCTGGAGGCTATCCTTCCTATTTATCAAAACTCCTTGCCGCTGCCTGGACTCCTTCCTTCTCTGGGGTCATGCCCATCACAGAGCTGTCTGAAGATCATCAAACAGGGCCGCCTGGCTGGCTCAGATGGTTAAGCGTCTGCCTTCTGCTCAGGTCATGATCTTCAGGTCCTGGGATGGAGTCCCAGGTCAGGCTCCCCGCTCAGCAGGGCGTCGGCTTCTCCCTTTCCCCCTGCCCCCTGCCGCTCCCCCTGCTTGTGCTGTCTCTCTCAAATGAATAAATAAAATCTTAAAGAAAAAAAATAATCATAACAGTAGCATGGACAGTGCGCGGGGCCCTCTGAGATGCGATCTCCCACCTAACCCTCCGGACACCACGACGAGATGCTGTTGTGCCTGTCTGACGGAGGAGGACACAGCATCTCAGAAAGGAAGAATGTGGCTGCTTGCAATGCCGCTTTCCAGCATCCACGCTCTTCATCACTTAGCCACGAGACCACCAGGCAACGAGAGTAAGAAATCGTGAGGCAGGCCCTCAGATGCCCCCAAAGTATCACAGTGCTCAAGCAGCCTCTCCTCGTTTCTCAAAACACAATGATTCTAGTCCTGCAGCCCATTCCCTGCCACGCTAACTCCCATTTAGCCAAATAGCTAAGCATCTACTCTATGCCAGGACTTCTGGTGACAAAGGCTATGAACGAGGAGACGCGGTGGTGGGACGGAGGGGGAGGCTGGCTTGGAAAGCCCTTCCTGGGAAGGTAACATTTGGATTCATACCCAAATGATAAGGAGCCAGCCTTCCGAGCTGCAGGATAATAGAAGTCCTCATACTCAGGGCTCCACCTTTGACTTGGTGGGCGGAAGAGGAGATCAGTCGTGATCTAGTCCCGGCTCCCAATTATAGGGGAGTCTAGAGGCTCGTTGAGATGAAAATATCAGGACAAGGTGCCCCCATGGACCGCAAGCCTGTTTCCTCCCACAGAGGATACACACACACACGGGAAATGTACACGCCTTATGTTTAGGCTTTTAATCCCCTCAAACACGTCCTCTTTAGAATTTTATTTTCAGTACAGCCCCAGGGAAAGCGAGGCCCTCGCTGATAGATGGTGAAATTGAAGCCCCAATTGTCTTGCTAACGGTCACTAACAACCAAACCACAGCATGGGCCCTTTGCGCCCCCGTCCCGTGTCCTTTCCCCTGGAGGAGAAGCAGCTGTCTAGCCAGCGGTCTACAAACACAAGACACCAATAATAGCAACTTCATAGTTTATGGTGCCGAGAACATACAAGAGTCAAAGATAAGAACAATTTACTTAATCATAACACACACAAACCCAAGGTCCCTGAGTTATTTGCTGCAGGAAAGAACATGTGACTACAGGTGACTAGACACCCGCGCTCCTGTGACTTCTGGATACGGGACTGAGAACAAGCCATCGGTGCAATACTGCAGGGACAGCTGAGGAGGAAGGAACCAGCCAGGACCAGGGGTCCCCTTGTCTGGAGAGCCCTTCTATGAAGTCACCTTTAAGTCCCTTAGTCCCTTCTGCTTAGGAAGCGGCCAGTGGTTCCCAAACCTGGCTGCACACCAGAATCGTCTGGAATGTTAAAGAAACAAAGATCTTCGGACCCACACAAGACCCAAAGAATTATAAACTCCGAAGGGTAGAGCTTGGGGAGGTTGCATGAAAACTCAGCCAGCCTAGAAACTCGCTGTTTTTTTTTCCTCATAGTGCTTTAACATGATGAAAAGAGGAGATGCCTGTTTTTATTATCCAGTGGGAAAGTTAAGTTAGGTTTTACCCTTGCAGGGCTGCTTCCAAAAGAAAATCTAATACACAAAGCCCTTGCCTAGTGGGGAGCTCCGAGGAGTATCCCCCCGTGACCCGTGAGGTCTGTTGTCACGCTCCCTTTGGGGTGCACGCCAACCTCCCAGGCAACCCTGCGAAGGCTTTTTCTGAGGATCAGTTTACCAATTCCTTTGTGAAGCAGACCCTAAGCTGCGAGGGTCAGGCATCATGAGCAGAGAGAACCTCAGAGTGTGAACAGTCCCCCCCACCGCCACCACAGAAGGCCCCTGGCTCCTTCCCCGTAGGCCTCCCTTCTGCCCTGGACAGCCAGCCACTGCTTGGAAAAGGAGAAAGGAAAAGAAAGCAAGCTGTTCAGGCCCAGGCAGCGGGTGCCCTCAGTCGGGGGGACACAGAGTCGGCTCTTACCTGGATCTGGAAAGAAGAGAAGCTGGTCCGTTCACCGGGGAATTCTCTCTCTGCTGGTGAGCTCTAGTCTTGGACTCCCTGGACTTTGAACAAAGATTGATTTAAAAGCTGATGTATTTAACAGGGACCTGTGGTCCGAGTTCAAGCGACCTCTGTCCGGCTTCCTGCCAGCTGGGGGGCCCTGAGCAGCGCAAATCGGAGATGACCCGCCTGCCTGACCCACCGCGGGGACACTGCTGCTCGCCTGCCCCTCCCAGAGAAGGGGGGGAGAGGAGGGAAGGGACACTGGGGGAGGAGGCGCCTCTGCCTTCCTCGCTTCTCTCCCTTAGCAAATGCCTTGGTCACACCAAGCAACACTTAGTGAGTTAGGAACCTCCACTGTGCCCCATCCCAGGGTCGGGGGGCTGCAGGTCACCCCCAGAGCACCCTCGAGCATGGAGGCCTCCCTGGGAAGCAGGAACCTCTACCTAGTAGAAGGCCTGCAGGCCGAGAAGCCACAGTAAATGGAGCAAAGCCCCTCAGGCGTCCTCCCCTGGGAGTTTTTACCTACAGGCAAAACCCCTGCTCTTATTTCCCAGACTCCCCTCCTCTTCTTGCCCGCTCTCTCCTCCCTCCCTTTCCTCACCTGAGGGTGCTCTCTGTTCTCCAGCCTCTTGACAATTGCCTTCCCCTTCCACACAGAGCACTTCGGGCAAGCCCAGCAGGGGAAGGTGGAAGGCACCTCCACCAGCAACTCAGCAGGGCCGCCCGGGCAGCGGGGAGGGGCCCCAGGCGCCCCAGGGCAGCAGCTCGGCCCTACCAGCAGCACCCACACAGGCAGACCCAGAGCCAGGCTCCTGCCTGACCTGGACCGTCAGCCCACACTGCAAATCAGGGCGAGAAAGTGCCCCAGGCAGTAAGGCGAAGCAAACCCCAAGCTGAGGACTGGGAGACGGCCCCTCCTCCACCCATGCCAGAAGGGCTACAGACCTTGGATGGGCCTCAGTTTTTCCCCCCGAGAAAGGCGTGGCCCGAGCCGGAGGGTAAATGGTCAAAAATGACAAACATCTGAGCGGCTAACTCAAATCAGATCGTATCCACCTGGATTACCCTGCCCGAGGGGCCTCCTGTGTATCTTCCTAAATGGCCAGGGAGGGGGGAAACATCTTGATTGAAGATTAGAATACCTGTGTTCAAATGCCGACTCAGCCATTTCCCGGGGTGGGGGTGGGGGGGGGATTTACTCTCTAGAGTAATTTATTTCTGACTCAGAGTCTCACTTACCTTCATCATCGGTAAATAATTGTAATTATATTGTTTTTAGAGTTGTTGTTTTTTTAAATATTGAGTCAAAAGGTCTCTCGCTTCTGCCCATAAATCCTAATAATTCCCTCCGGAGCCACTCTAAGTCTACTCTATTCTACACAGCAGCCCTTCAGATCTTTGAAGGTTGTTGTATCTTCCATAAGCCTTCTTTTCTCTGGGATTCCATGAACGCCCCTTCTTACCTCAGGTGATCTGCGGAGGCCATGACTTCATGGCTTCCCCCCCACCCCGGTGTCCCCAACTTGCCTCTTAAAATCAAGGGTCTTTGGGTGGCTCAGTGGGTTAAAGCCTCTGCCTTCAGCTCAGGCTCCGGTCTCAGGGTCCTGGGATCGAGCCCCGCATCGGGCTCTCTGTTCGGCGGGGAGCCTGCTTCCCCCTCCCTCTCTGCCTGCCTCTCTGCCTACTTGTGATCTCTCTCTCAGTCAAATAAATAAATCTTTATAAAAAAAATATCAAGGGTCTAAAGGAGAAACTTTAAGGGAGGGAATTGTTCTAGATCTTGTTCTCTATCTTGAATGTGGGGGTGGCTATGCAATTGTCTAAAATTACCAAATTTCATCAACCTATACACGTAAACAGGTGAATCACACTGTACATAAAAGATACCTTAATTGCTAAGAAGCCTATGTCAGTAATATTTATTCTTGACACTTGTAAAATTTAAAAAGTTAGGTGACAAAAATATATTCATCAGGAGACTTCTCAGACTGGCCCTTCATCCCAGCACAGATGGAGAAATAGCCACAATCTTTGAGAATGGAAACAGAAAAGACCACGAAATGCAGACAAAGCAGGGCGCCTGGGGGGCTCAGTCGGTTGAGCGTCGGGCTCTTTGATTTTGGCTCCGGTCCTGATCTCAGGGTCTTGGGATCAAGTCCCATGTTGAGCTCCACACAGAGTCTGCTTGAATTCTCGGTCTTTCCCTCTCCCTCTGCCCCTCGCCGCCGCTAGAACATACATACAATCTTTAAAAAGAGAAAGCGTTGGTTCAAAATCAAATAGAAACAAGTGGTTTTTTTTTTTTTAGTGACTAAACCCTTTCCCAGCGGAATGTTGAACAGAATGAGGCTTAACCTCACTAAAACTTGAATTTTATTTATTTTTTTACATTTTTTAAAGACTTTATTTATTCGTTTGACAGAGAGAGACAGCGAGAGAGGGAACTCAAGCAGGGAGAGTGGATGAGGGAGAAGCAAGCTTCCCGCCGAGCAGGGAACCCGACACAGGGCTCAATCTCAGGATCCTGGGATCGAGACCTGAGCAGAAGGCAGACCCTTAATGACTGAGCCACCCAGGCGCCCCTAAAACTTGAATTTTAAAAGCTCTCCTGCCTATGAATGGGTCTGATCTGGTTAATGCAAAGCAGAATCGGTCTTCTTATTGATTGCTTAGATCTAGACATTAAGGAGAAGAGCAAACAGCATTATCTATTAGGTGCCTGGTAAGCCTTTATATCCATTATTCTGTTTAAAAGGGCACAACCCTTTAGGCCAATATCTCTATTTAACAGATAAGAAAAGCCTAGACTCACCTGGTCAGTTATCCTGCCCGGGATCACTTGGTACAGAAGAACTGAGGAGTCTGGGTGTGGTCGCATCTGTAAGATAAGGTCCCCGCCACCCAGGAATGAATGTGGTCTCCTCCTCTAGGGGTATTCAAGCAGAGGCGACGGCTGTGTATCTGGTACATGCTAAATACCATGGATCTAAGACAGCCGAACCGGGAGGGTGCGTGCTGTAAGCCCTGCTGTGTGTGCGGAAGGCCGTGCGGCTAAGAGTCACGAGCATGGGCTTCGGCATCGAACAGATGCTGCACTGAATCCTAACTCTGCCATTAATAGTTTGGATGGTTTTGTATTTTTTTTATTGTGAGCTCAAGTGTGGGCTTTATCTACAGGAACCCTTGGCAGCCTGGGTGGGGAGGGTTTGCTTTGTTTCTGTGAGGCAGGACCTCTCCATCCCCCTCGAATGATGAAGAAAGGCACTGACGACAGGGCCAATTTATGTTAGTTACTTGCCTTAGTGTTTCTAGATCGTGCAAATAATTCACATGAGTTACAACCCCAGCCCCCCCTTTTATTTTGAGTGGGGGAGGGGCAGGGGGAGAGGAAGAGAGAGGATCTTAAGCAAGCTCCATGCCCAGCACAGAGCCCAACGCGGGGCTCGATCTCATGACCCTAAGATCGTGACTTGAGCCAAAATCAAGAGTCAGATGATTGACTAAGCCATCCAGGTCCCCCCAACCCAAGCCCCTTCTTTTTTGGTTGTTTTTAGGTTTTATTTATTTGTCAGAGGGAGAGAGAGAACAAGCAGGCAGAGTGGCTGGCAGAGGCAGAGAGAGAAACAGGCTCCCCACTAAGCAAGGAGCCTAATGTGGGACCCGATCCCAGTACCCTGGGATCATGACCTGAGCTGAAGGCAGTCACTTAACCGACTGAGCCACCTAGGCACCCCTACCTGAGCCCCTTCTAAAGGCAAATCTGTGGGAATTCACAGGAGGATATTCTTTTTTCTTCCCAGAGTCCAGGGCGAGATAGATGGTTTCCTTGCTATTCCTGATCGGTTTTTCCCTAGTCTGTGTTTTCCATAAATAGATCCCTCTTCATCATACTTTTATATTATGTTTATTAATTATTTTCTGTCCCTCCCCCACCACAATATAAGTTCCCCAGGGGCAAGATTGTATTTGTCACTGCATCCCAAGTGCCTGGAATAGAAGCCTAAATTATAGCAAGCTTTCAAAAAATGAAATTGAGCAAAAGAGTGAAAAGATGTATCTCGTTTTGCCAGCTTGGTTTTTATCCGGCCCTTTCACTAAGAAGGTAGACTCTTGAGGGTCTCAGCTCTATCCAGGGTCTCAGTTCCTCGGTCTCATCTCCTATCCCAAAGTGACCCTGTGAGAACAAACTGCTCGCTTACTGCTTTTTCAGCTTCCTCTTCACTTCTGAACCTTAGAGATTTCTTTCCTTTCTTGCAAGCTTAACTATCTATTGAAAAAGTATTTGATATATTTTAACCAGCATTTCTACAGACTTTGTAGAGGAAGGATTTTCAGGTTATCAGTCTGCCATGTTTCCAGAAATGGTTCTGCCACTTAGCAGTTACTTTGCTTCTCAAAGCTCCAGCTTTTTCTTCTGTAAAATATAGATATATTAACAACCTCATAGGGTTTTTTTTTTTAAAGATTTTATTTACTTTATTTGTCAGAGAGAGAGCACAAGCAGGCAAAGTGGCAGGCAGAGGCAGAGGGGGAAACAGGCTCCCCGCTGAGCAAGGAGCCTGATGCGGAACTCGATCCCAGGACCCTGGGATCATGGCCTGAGCCGAAGGCAGCTGCTTAACCAACTGAGCCACCCAGGCGTCCCCAACCTCATAGGGTTTTTAGAAGACTTAAGTGAAAAGACATTTCTAGATCACCCAGAACCTGGTAAATACATAGCACATAATACATTATTACTATTGTTTTTGCAAGTCATGCTCTCTTGATTTATGAGCACACATTGTACAGACGAGCTCATGCAAATAAACAGGCCAGGAGTACACCTTAGGCAAATCAGGAGTTCAGGATGTTTGGGGGCATTATGGGCGGCATTCTTGCCAACCCAAGACACAGCATTCAGTGCAACTGATCAGAAAACAGAAAACTACAAAGCCTTCCCAGCGCTTCCCAATACTTTTCCTACCTCGTCACGCAGAAATTAACAGTTGTCTAGTTCATGAGGGTACACAGAAGGCTAGAGTGACTCATCTAAGGACCGACCAGCTGCCCTAAGCTCTCCAAGACTCCTCAAAGGTTAAAAGGAAGGATACTTTGCCACACGCATAGGAAACTATAAAACGTTGCTGAGAGCCGCTAAGGAAAACTTAAGTAAATGAAGATTATACCACAGTCATGGACCGAAACTTCAACACTGTAAAGATGTTCGTTCTCTCCAAACTGACCTCCGGTTTAATGTATTTCCCATCAAACTTCCCACAGGGCATGTTTGTTTACTTGTTTGGTTGGGTTTTTTTTGGTGGAAGTTGACAAGATGGCTCTGAAAAATAAGACTAAGGAAGCCCTCCTGGGTAACAAGACAGTAGAGTGATGGTAATTACTACAGTAGGTCACGGGCACCAGACGGACAAATGGGCCAACAGAATAGACTAGAACCCCCCCCAAACAGACCCAAACAAATAAAAACAGTTGATTTATGACAAAGAACAGAGGGAAAGGTTGATCTTTTCCAATAAATTGTTCTGATGTATTTCTTTTGGTTCTCATTTATTTCTTCCCAAGCTAAAACTCCGCACCCAGTAAACAACAACTGCCCATTTTCACCTGTCCCCAGGCCCTGGCAACCACCATTCTACTCTCTGTCTTTGTGAATTTGATCACTCTAGGTATCTCATATGAACAAAATAGTACAGTATCTGTTTTATTGTGACTGGCTTATTTCCCTTAGCAAATGTCTTAGAGGTTCGTCCATATTGTAGCATGGGTCAGAATTTTCTCCCTCTTTGAGGCTGAAGAATATTCCATTGCATGGACACACCACATTTCGTTTATCTGTTCATCTGGTGATGAATTTGTTACTTCCACCTTTTGGCAATTGTGAATAATGGTGCTATGAACGCAGGTCCCCGCTTTCAGTTCTTTGGGGTGTTTACCCAGAAGTGGAGTTCTCGGATCATGTGGTGATTTTCTGTTTAGTGTTCTTCGGGACCCACCATACCCTTTCCCACAGCGACCGCACCAATATACATTCCCACCAACAGCACAAAGGTCCCAACTTCTCTACATCCTCACCAATACTTGTTATTTTCTGGGTTTTTTATAATAGTCATCCTGTTTTTTAAGAAAAGGTTTTCTTTATTTATTTGTCAGAGAGAGAGGGAACACAAGCAGGGGGAGAGGGAGAAGCAGGCTCCCCGCTGAGCAAGGAGCCTGATGCAGGACTCGATCCCAGGACCCTGAGACCATGACCAGAGCCAAAGGCAGACGATTAATCAACTGAGCCACCCAGGTGTCCCGATAATAGTCATCTTAATGGGTGTGAGGTGACATCTCATTTGAGTTGCGTTCCTCTAAAGATTAATGCTTCTGAGCATCTTCTCATGTGCTTATTGATCTTTTATGTATCTTCTTTGGAGACATGTCTGCTCAAGTCTTTTGCCCATTTTTTAATCTGCTTGTTTGTTTTTTGTCGTTGTTGTTGAGTTGTACAGCCTCAATTTTTTGGCCATGCAACCAAGACCCAGAGAGGTGAAGTGACTTAGCCAAGGTCATCCCAGCTTCATAGCAGACCCATGGCTACAGCCCAGTGCTTTTATTCCCAAGGCCGAGGCCCTTCTCTACTACACCAATCTGCCGGGCTCAGTACAAGATAATAGCCTCCAATCCTCACATTTGAGATCCATCCCTGATATCCCCAAATTTTTACTCCAACTTCAGATCTGATTATCCCTGTCTTACCTTGTCTTTGTAGTAGCTCATTAACTGGGAGCCCAGCATTTTCAGCTCCAGTGGCTTTCTGTCCCTGTCCTGAGTCAGTGTTTATGACAGTCCTCCCCCCCCCCCACCTCCTTGGACTCTGCATGTTACTCTGGCCTCATCCACCACGTGAAGAGGCAGTCCGTGTAGTCTGCATGCCTGCGGAGGAATTTATTAGGCCAGGGTCCAGATGCAGACCTGAGATAAATGTTTTACAGCGGTGCAAGGCCACTGTTCTCCACCACATCGCACGTCGGGGCCCCACATGATTGCTGATCTGAACTTTATCATTTTTCTCGGCAACAGGGTGGCAGTTCAGGGGAGGCTTGAGGACCCCTAGAGAGCCGTGAATTATTAACACTTGCAAGCTGGCCGCAAATGATACTTTAGCAGTCATTCCCTCCCTCTTTCTTTTTCCCAGCTGAGGAATACTTGTCCACTAAAAGGAAAACTGAGGTGCAGAACAAGAACAGGCTTGGGTTCCTGCCAGGACCAAAGGCTGGGTCCTCTCGGTCTGGATTTGGGTCTCCACCTGCCTCTTTCTGAGAAACACAGAAACAGAGGATCGGTGGTCCTTGGGAAATTTGGACCCCTTCTCAGGGGCCCCAGAGGACAAGCTGGAGAACAGAAGAGCAAGGAAAGTACCGGGCCTCTCAAGGTCACAGCCTCAGCCTGACTCTACCCATCACAGAGAGACTGAGGACCAGCCTATCCAAGGGGGAAGGGCCAGTGAGAGAGAATCAAGACCAGGAGCAGCCTAGCGGCCCTAAGTACATAACATGATTTAAAAGACAACGTTTCTTCAGTGGCTCTGTCAGTTAAGCATCTGACTCTTAGCTCAGGTCCTGATCTCAGGGTTGTGAGTTCAAGCCCCACGTTGGGCTCCATGCTGGGTATAGAATCCACTTAAAATGAATGAATCAATGGGGGCGCCTGGGTGGCTCAGTGGGTTAAAGCCTCTGCCTTCGGCTCGGATCATGATCTCGGGGTCCTGGGATGGAGCCCTGCATCGGGCTCTCTGCTCGGCGGGGAGTCTGCTTCCTCCTCTCTCTCTGCCTGTCTCTCTGCCTACTTGTGATCTCTCTCTCTCTTTCTCTCTCTCTCTGTGTCAAATAAATAAATAAAATCTTAAAAAAAAAAATGAATGAATGAATGAATGAATAAAAATAAAAGACACCCCTGCCTCAAAGTATTGCCTCCTTCGGGATGGTTCTAGTGCCTCCTGACACTCCAGTTTGGAGCACAAACTAATCTATGTAGACCCTGTTTTTTCCCAGTGTTTAGAATTCTAACATGCCAAAAAAAGATAATAGCGATGCTTGCCTTCATTATCCACTGAAGAATGTATGTTTTCTTCTCCGAAGCCCAAGCCCGGAGCAGGACGGTCCCATCTGATCTGCCTTAAGGTGGCACGAAGCCTCTGTGCCCATCGAGCCAGACGACTGCCTGTGAGTCCCCCGATGGCAGGGTACCCTTCACTAAACGCTATCTTTTACGTTTCCCCTAGATCAGCCTGGAAATATCCCGGAGGACAAAATGTGAGTCCCTGATTCAAAGAATCGGGCATCAGGAAGGCCTGAGGTTCCCGGGGGCTGTGGGAAGGCTGAGAAAGTGCAGATGTCACAACATAGAGGAGGCTGGTTTCCTCAGCTCCTGTGGCCAAAGCCAGAGCTTGGCAGGAGCCTCAGGGAGGAGCTCGGAGATGGCTTCACGCAGCTGCTCCCAGGAGGTGAGAAGCAGAGGAGGAGCGGGCCTCTGTAGCCACAGGGCCCTATGCCGTGTGACTTTAGTGTCCCCGAGTTGCTGGGAGAAGCCTTCTTCCTATTTGTTCACACACACGGCGCAGTGTGGCTGTGGGGTAGCGGTGAGAGGGCATGCCAGCCCAGAGGACAGACAGAGCTGGGACTGCGGCCAGTTCTGCCATCAGGCTGGTGTGTCCCGGAGAAGCTCAGCTCGCCTCTGTGCCGATCAGCGGGTGGAGCCGGTGGCAGCGTTGGGATTGCTGAGCCAGCGGTTCTGTGGGCCTGGTCCCCTGTCAGCACAAGGCCTGGCCTGGCTGGTGTCCTCTGTGACCAGGGACAGACAAGACAGACTCTCAAGTGCCCCGTTAGTGACATGAGCAGATTTTTCTCTGCCTTCTATTCACAAGACAGAACTTCGGGTCAATATTCCTGGGGAGCCATTCACTAAAGACTGGAAATGAGAAGTGAAACTGAAAGACACATCCTTCCCAAGGCTTGTTCTGTCATCTTGATACTCAAACCCGGTCTCCATAGTGAAACAGCCCTGACTCCCTGCTCATGCATTACCGAGGACTCTGGGCAAGAAGCCAGTGGCGACAGTGGCTGGGGACGGGGACTGAAATGCCCACACAGCTTTGCTTTAAGTGCCCTCTGGCCCAGCAGTTGGTTTCAGAGGGCGGTTGTTTTCTGGTGGCAGAGGGCTCAGTTCGTCTTCTCCAGGGCAGATGCTGGATCTCCCACGAAGTCCCTGGAGCCAGGAGGGGCTGAGGCCAAGTCAGAGAGGGGCATAGATCCTTCAGCCTCTGACGTCCTTCCTCACAGTCACCTGGGCTCCTAACCGTCACACCAGTCATGAGACAGGTGTAAGCCCCAGTCCAATCAAGGATCAGAGGCACTCTCCCCAACCAACACCCCCACAAACCCACACATGGCAAGAGCCTTGTGTGGCTGCAACCAGGCAAGCTCAGGGGGAATGTGACACAATGACAGAATTTTCCTTCTGCCTGCAGATGTCGGCCGCTAGCATCCTCGTTGCCTAAAAGCCCAATGTGGTCAAGCGAGATGTGGGAATTCGTCACCAAAGTTAAAGCGTTCTTTGACTACACTGACCAGACAAGGCTCTGACTATGCTAGGCAGGGGGCAGGTCTGAGCCCCTCACGTACTTGACAAGGGAACTTGACAAACTAGACTTATGTTCAGAGAGAATGACAAGGCTGAAGGACACACTGACACCGTGCCATAAGGAATAGTTGAAGGAGCCGGGGACACTTAACCCCGAAAGAAGAAATGTTAGCTAGTACGATAAACTTTCTTCAGAGGTTCGATGGACTTCCATGTAGAAAGGGAAACTAGGTAATGACTATAACTAACATTTACTGAGTACTTACTATGTGCCAAGTACCACGCTAACTGTTCTCCATACATTTTTTTCATCGAAACTAGCCATCAATCCTATGACAAAAGTGCTGTTTTCAGGCCCATTCCACGGAGGAGGAAATTAAGAAAAGTCAAGTGGCTTGCCCAAGGCCATCTCCTAAACAGTGGAGTCAGAAGATGAACCTCGCAGTCTGACTCCTGTGCCTGGGACTGAACCACCATCCAGAACATGTTCTGTGTGCGGCCCTCAGCAGAACAGGGAGCCATGGTTGGAAGTTAACGAAGAATTTTTAAACCGGAGGTATTCAAAAAGAATGCTGGCTGGGTACTCTGGGTGGTAATGAGCCACACCCCCCCCCAGAGAGCTGAAAGCAGAGTCTGCAAGAGGTATCGCCTTGAACAGTATGCAAGGAGCAACTCGGCGAACGCGGCACTGAGGAGCTTGTGAGGGACACAAACACATGGCTGGACCCCACTGCAAACCTACGGAATCTGACACTCCGTGGCAGGGCCTAGCCATCTGTGTTTTAACCCTTGTCCGGTGACTTTGATACACAATCAAGTCTGAGAACCAGTGGCATAGAAGTTTCTGGACCCTGCCAGTGACTGGACTAGATCTCATAATTCTCCAGAAGCAAGATGTGATTTAACATCCAACCAGATCTTCTTTTAATGTTGAGCACTTCCTAGGAGTACCCAGAACACAAGGCATCAGTTGCTACATTGTGTGACGGGCCTCAGGTACCTCAGACATCCGAAAGCTGACAGGATAAATATTTGGGAGGCTGTGGGCCGGGGGGCTGCCCAAAGGCCCCCAACAGGAGGCAGCCTACACTCCGGTCACTTCAGTTGCTTCATTGGTTTCCAAACAAGCTCGTCAAGTTATCCCTATACCGTGTTTGTTCATATTGTTCCTACATCGGAAAAATGCTCACCCCGGCCTTTTGAAATCCCGCCTCCTTTCAGAGTTCAATTCAAATGTCACTTCGTCCACTAAAGGAAGTGCCAGCACTGCCCGTCCGAGGGACAGTCTCCATTTCCTCTCCCACTCCTTCTCTTCTCCTGGGCTTCCTCTCATTTGTGTGGTGCTTACAGCACGGGACACATTCTGCCTCGGCCTGCACCTCGTCCCTCACCACGAAGCACGCTCTCCTTGAGAACAGGCCGAGCTGGTGCTCGGTCACGTCAACCCCACAGGGCCCAAGACACAGTAACGTTCAGTGAGGAGGGAGCAGAAGCCGCATCTTGAGGAAATTACGTACGCAGGTGTTGCACATTGGGCAGGCGCGCTCTGACTGGAAGGAAGTCCTCTGCCATTCGCTTTCAAGCCTGAGGTCTTTGCAGAATGTTGAGGGTTTTGCCACAACCAGTGTGAGCACACACGTGTCTGCTGGTGCTCAAGGGGCCCCAAGCTTGCAGGTCCACGGTTTTGTTATCTTTGACTCCTTCTCATTGTTGCGTAGCCTCCGGCTGACGAGAAAGTCTGAAGGGTGTCACGGCCAACCTTCTGGGTGTCCCACAGAGATGAGCACGAGCAAATCTCCATTTCAAGAAACAGAGAAGTCATAAATTTGACCGCTGTTGTAGGGACTGGGGTAGAAAATATTAGGCCCCATTCAGCAGTTCACGGCTGTGGGGCCAGGCGTCCTCTGGCTGTCGTGGACTGGTCCTGGGCCCAGGATGATGGTGAGAGACCTGCAGACGAGAGGAGAGACTCCCCTCCCCCACCTGCCAGCAACCCTGGCAACCCCTCACCCCCCAGCTGGTTTCTGTCCCCCAGGAATCCACACATTCTGTTGTGAAAGCTTAGCAGTTTAACAGAATAAGGAGATGGAGCAGATGCCTGTCTCACCTAATAACGCGACCATGGCTTTGGTGGGGCCCTTGAAAGGACCTCAAATTTTTTTTTTTTTAAGATTTTATTTATTTATTTGACAGAGAGAGAGATTACAGGTAGGCGGGGGGGGGGGGGAAGCAGGCTCCCCGCTGAGCAGAGAGCCCGAGTGGGGCTCGATCCCAGGACCCTGAGATCATGACCTGAGCTGAAGGCAGAGGCTTTAACCCACTGAGCTACCCAGGTGCCCGACCTCAAACTTTTTTGAGCACTTTTCTGCTCTAAGGACCACAGGGTACTACAAAGCAGGAAATCCCTGTCCACACACGAGTGAGTGACTCTAGATTTGTCATGAAAAATTTCCCCGACCCTGCTTCTTCTGACACGCCTTGGGCTCCCGGGGAGCCTGGCATTGGTTGGCAATCACGTCGGTTATTTGTTTCAGAATCATGGGGCTTCCCATCGTGCTGGGTCCCCTCTGGCATGGAGCGTGGCCCAGCCTTGCGCAAGTTAGAACCCGAAGCTTCTCACTCTCAGACTGATGCTCTTTCCATCAAAGTGCATGACACTAGAATTCAGGGGTAATCCCTGCAATCTCCCAGTGACTTCCCTTGGCCACCAGTGACCAAGGAGGAATAGAACAGGAACAGAATGGAAATGGGTTGAGGGGGTCATAGATGGGGAAACAAGGTCAGCCATTCACCCACTCATCCCCCCATGCAGGACCATTTGGGCTGTCCCCCTCTCTCCATCTCCCATGCCCCCCTCAGCCTCCCTCACTGTGCCGCCCTCTTCCCCCTCAGCCTGGAGCTGCTCTCTCTTCTGTCCTGTCCTTAAGCAAAGCCTTCTCTTAGGAAAAGACTTGATACCCTTCTTTATACTTGAGAGCACATGTTCTAGTCCTTCTATCATCAGTCTTATCTTCATTATGAATTATCGGGTGAAAAATCTTTGTCCCCCAAGGGGAAGAAAACAATTTCAAAGAGCGCTTTTTCTCAGTGCCCTCAGCAGACAGGGTCTGTCTCTAACACACAAAAAGGAAGAGGAAAAGGAGAGGAAAAGCAGCAGAGGATGAGGTGGAGAAGAAAAAAAAGTTCACGATAGGGGTGGAGGAGAGAGAGGCAGGAAGACCCCTGATTGCTACAAAAACCCATGCTGTGGTTTTCAAGGACCATATGTACCAGTAATGAAGGTGTGAGCAGTGACGGAAGTGGGAGACGACCAAAGAACAAGTCAAGGGCCGAGAGCTCATTCAGAGTGCCTTCACCAGAGCCTCCAGGCTGACAGCAAGAAAGAAGAACTTCTGTCCCGAGGTAATGAGGCCCACTGGGGAACTGGGGTCTGGGAGCAGGAATGGGACAGTTGACAGAACCACTCAGGTAAGGACAGGCTTCCAGTGAGGTTCCTGAGAACCCCTGATTTTTGCAATGCTCTTTACCTTAGGAGCCTAGAAAGAGAAGTAAGTGCTACTGTGCCAGCTGGGCCGCCAGGCTTGCTCTTCCCCAGTCGGCTTCCAGGCATACAGGCCCCATTCGGACACTTAGCTCAAATGGGAAAGAACTGTACTGTGTGTTCATGGTAGGGAACTCCAGGCGAGCTCCTGAAGTAACATACCTGACCGAGCAAAAATCTCTTATGCTGTTCTAAATCCTCCAGTCCACTTTATTTTGGTCAGTGTTCATGGGGGATGAATGACAAAGGGTCATTCTTATCAATAAAGAGGAGATGGTCACTAGAGGAAAGTTGCCAAGTCTTGGATCCACGGTCCTCTGGATCCCGCAAAGCCTGGCCTAGGACACGCCCCTGGGCTCCATGGAGCTTCAGGCTGGTCCTGTGAGGCACCCCTGAGGGAAGTTTACATCCCAGATGTATGCTCTGGGGGGGGATGCCAACAAGAGAGGCTTCGGGAAAACTGGCAGAGTAAACTTGGGAATTCCAGAGTGAAAATAATGATTTAGAAATAGTTTTCCAAGGGATGCCAGGGTGGTGCAGTCAACTGACTATCCGACTCTTGGTTTCCGCTCAGGTTGTGATCTTGGGGTCATGGGATCAGCCCGCGTAGACTCCATGCTCATCGCAGAGTCTGCTTAAGACTCTTTCTCTCTCCCCCCTCCCCTCCCCTCCACTCTCTCTCTCTCCCCTTCTCTCTCTGTAAAGTGAATGGGTAAATCCAAAAAAAAAAAAGAAGTAGCAGTTTTCCTTGGGGTGCCTGGGTGGCTCAGTCGGTTAAGCAATTGACTCTTGATCTCAGCTCAAGTCTTGATCTCAGGGTCATGAATTAAGGCCCGCATTGAAGGAAGGAAGGAAAGAAGGAAGGGAGGGAGGGAGGGAAGGAAGGAAGAAAGAGTTTTCCTCTAAGTTCCAGAGTTGTACACTTTAGTGGAAGACCTTTCATCTAGAAATCAGGAGAGCCGGTTGCCTCAGTTTCCCTAGTTGCAAAACAAGGAGCCTGTTTTGCAGGAT
Organism: Potos flavus; assembly: GCA_028534135.1. Classification (NCBI taxonomy): domain Eukaryota; kingdom Metazoa; phylum Chordata; class Mammalia; order Carnivora; family Procyonidae; genus Potos; species Potos flavus. The sequence continues at coordinate 74,205,695 of CM052900.1, read as the reverse complement.
TTCTTAACTGGGGGGTCCATTCATGAGATTCATGAACCTGAGAGAAACATTGTATCTTTATTTCCACCAGTTTCTAGCTGAAAGTTAGCATTTGCTTCAATTATGAATGTGGGCAACAAACCACAATAGAATTTGCCATCAGTAGAAATCAGAAATTTTTTCAAATCTCATTACAGTTGTTACAGATTTCTCAGAATGTCATATAGATTCATCACTAGTATGAGGTTATGATAATTACTGATGCTAGATCTAAGGAAGTACTCATACTACTCTTTCACATGTTCTAACGTTTAGACAACTATTTTGATATAATTTGTTTCCTTTGTTATCCTTTATATTTTGTTATATTAATTTGTAAGTTATTCTGAGAAAGGGACCCACAGGCTTCACCAGACAACCAAAGGTGCCTGTGGTGCATTTATTTTAAGGTTGAGAAGCTCAGCTCTGTGTGTCAAGTGAGGTAAAAGCTGCAAGCCCAAGAAAGCAGCCAAGTGCTCCAAGGGCCTCCTGAGACTGACTTCAGTTTACTTACTAATCTGTTTCTACTTTAAGGAAGTTGAGTTTGTGGTGGTTGATGAGATCCCATCTCTGGGGCTGGGGCATCTTTCTCAGCTTGGTGGGAGATCTGCAAATGGGTATCTGCAAACAAATATTTGTGAAGCTCTTTGCTAACCTTCCAGCTCCTCTGAGAGGTTAGATTGGGGCTTTGGTAGCAAAGAGAAGAGCCTCTTCCTTCCAGTCTACCCACCAGCAGTGGGTCCACACTGCAGAAAACGTCAGGCACAGATCCACGTGTCATTTAATTATTGTAACATTCACAGGAGGGAGCTTTAGACACAAGAGGAATGTGAGCCTGAGCAAGGATAGTAACATGCCCCAGATCACACGCAGCTTGGATTTGAGTCTGGGACTCCAGGTGCCTCCGGCTTTATAAGGTCGGGGAGAAGGAGGGTGTTTACCTCCAGAGGCACATCCTCAGAGTCCATAGGTCCTGGGCACCCAGCATAGTTCAGGGGCCGCAGGGAAAGCTGAAAGGTGACCAGGCCAACCTAATCTGGACCCTCATCCTTGCCGACTCCGGGGCTCGCTACGTCTTATGAAGAGGAGACCTCTATCTACTCTGTGGACCCAGAAAGTCCCCACCCTTCGCTCCCCAACACCTCTTCCCGCTTTGGAGGGCTCTAGTATAGTCTGCGTCCTCAGGACCCACCAGACCGGATCTTGCACCGCCCACACCTCCCCACCAGTTCAGGTTTTCCCCAGGGAGCCTGCAGGCCCCACCGCTCACGGGCCATCTCCGGCTTCAACTAGAAGGCAGCGCCCTCTAGTGGTCATAACGCAGAAGCAGCGGTGCCTGCTCCACCGGGCCCGGCCTGCATCACACCAGGGTGCTCCCCCTCCAGGCACCAAGGTCACCTACTGCAAGAGCATCCTTTCCCCATGGCCCCCACCTGCCCCAGGCCCCCTGAACGGCCCACGATAAATTTACACGCTCTGCTCCAGCTCGGCCCTAGGCACCACCGGGCGCGGCCACTCCTGATCAGCGCCTGTGAGCCTGCCCGCCACTCTGCCGCTCTCTTCTTGGAAGGCGTCCCTACCCTGCCCCCTCCCATCCCGCTGCACCAGTCCCTCAGGAAGCACGCCTAGAGAGGGGACATGACCTTCTCAACATCTTGCAGCTAGCTAATGCACAGCCAGGACTGGAAGCCGAATCTCCCCAGCCCATTCCCCGCCTTACCTCACCATCGGCTCCCCGGTCAGCAAACTCTGTCAAGGCCCAACTGCACTCCCGTCTTGCAGCCTTTCCAGACCTCTCATTCAGAATTTCTCCTTTCCTATTCCTTGATATACTTATGACCTTATTATTGTCATCACAGCCCTCCTTGGATTGCAGCTGTTTCTGAATGGCTAGATAGCTGTGAGGAGAGGGACAAAGGACTTGAAAGACCAGCGTAACTTGGTAGTTAGAATCCTAGCTCCTTCATTTAGAAGCTGTGATTTTTTAAGCTCCTCAAAACACCTCTCTAAGCTTCCATATGCTTAGTAAAAGTGACATGTTTTTAAAGAACTAGAAAAACTGTGCTTTATAAGAACTAAACGCAATTGTGGATGTGTTTGGGACACTGTAAATTGCTGCAAATATGAGGAAGCATAAAAATAATCATGGCTAGCATTTACTGAGCCCTTACTCTATGCCAGCCACTATCCTGGCATTAAACCATGTAAGTAGTTTACATGAGTTGCCTCCTTTAACCCAAAGAACAACCCTGGGAAGAGAATATTATCACCAATTTACAGCTCAGTAAGCTTCTTTTCAGAGAGGTTAAGAAACTTGCCAAAGTCAGATTACAGGCGGGTCCTTCTGATTAGAGGCTGCATAGAACCACTGAGAATGTCAGCCTCTGTTTTAGTCATCTCTCTGTGCTCTGTGATGCCTAACACATCCTAGTTGTTCAGTGTTTGTCAAATATATCCATTTATTAAGGGCTGAGGATGGTTCCTATCCCAGGAGCCTAAGTATAAGTGCTTCCTTAGATCTAGCATCAGTAAGTTTTGGGACACGAGCAGTCTGGTTCCAGAGTCTATGCTTTTAACCACAAACCTAGGCTAAATGAATAATTGCAATTCTTCTTTATCTTCCTTTTTTGAGTTTACTTTTTTAATTTAAATTCAATTAATTAACATATAGTGTATTATTAGTTTCAGAGGTAGTGTTCAGTGATTCATCAGTCTTCTATAATACCCAGTGCTCATTACATCACGTGCCCTCCTTAATGCCCATCATCCAGCTTCCCCATGCCCCCACTCACCTTCCCTCCAGCAACCCTGTTTGTTTCCTATGATTAAGAATCTCTTATGGTTTGTCTTCCTCTCTGATTTCATCTTGTTTTATTTTTCCTTCCCTTCCCCTATGATCCTCTTTTTGTTTCTTGAAATCCACATATGAGTGAGATCATATGATAGTTGTCTTTCTCTGACAGACTTCTTTCACTTAGCATAATACCCTCCAGTTCCTTCCATGTCCTTGCAAATGGCAAGATTTCATTTCTTTATCTTCCTTTTCAAATCAGATAATTGTAGCTAGACACAAAGCATGTCATTCAATGTTTTGTTTCAAGAGTCAGCAGGACATTCTGGTGGAGACACGGAAGAGCATCAAAGTAGGACAACACACAGGAGAGGGAACACGAGGTCAAGGCTAGGGCAGCAGCACTGGGGGCCAGACCACTGGAAGTTTTCATTAGGATTGTAACAAATTTAGGGGCACCTGGGTGGCTCAGTTGGTAAGCTTCTGCCTTTGGTTCAGGTCATGATCCCAGGGTCCTGGGATAGACTCCCACCCACATTAGGCTCCCTGCTCATCAGGGAGCCTGCTTCTCTCACTGCCCCTCCCCCTGCCCCTCCTCCTCTCCCTCTCTCTCTCTCTCTCTCTCTCACACGCAAAAATAAGTAAAAACACTTTTTAAAAAAAGTAGTACATTCATAAGGTAAAATACATCAAGCGAAAGAGTATTATATGAGAAAAAAAGCCTCCTTACATTTATCTGCCTCCCAACCCACAGGAACTACCCTTCCCCCCCAAAGTTCACCACTTCTAATATTTTCCACTTAACTCATGGATACAAAGAACAGAATGGTGGTTGTCAGAGAAGAGGAGCCTGAGGGGTGGGTGAAACTGGTGAAGAAGGTCTGGAGGTACAGACTTTCAGCTGTGAAATGAACAGGTCATGGGGATATGGTGTGCAGCATGGCGATTACAGTAAATGGTATTGTAGCGGACATTTGAAGGTGGCCAGCAGAGTGAATCTTGAAAGTTCTCATCAAAAGAAAAAAAAATTTTTGGTAAATTTCCATGGTGATGGATGGTGACTAGACTTCCTGTGGTGATCGTTTCACAGTGTGTACAATTGTCAAATCATTACTTGTAACCTGAAACTCATATCATGTATGTCAATTATACCACCATAAAAAGATTAGAAATAATCAAAATCCTCACTGGTAGGAGTCTATGAGAATAAATTCACATAATTATGAATACTGTGCAACAATTTTTAAGGAGGGAAAGCTGCTTCTGTACTGATAAGGAATGTCTCCACAGGACACACTGGTAAGTGAAGAAAGCAAAATGTAGAACAGAGTGTACTGTGTATTATCATTCATTGTTGTTCTTGATGTTTTTTATAAAAGGAAAGATATGGAGCCTCTTAAATATGCATAGAATATCTCTAGAAGTCAACATTGGTTGACTCTGGGAAGGGGCAATAGATCAATGGGGGTGGGAGTAGGAAGAAAACTTTTAACTGTACACGTCTACCCTTTGAACTCTGAATGTAATTACTTATCCAAAAAGTTATAGTGTTTAATATATTTTTAAAACACATATAAAGAGAGGGGATTTTTAAAAATAAAAATATTTATTTTATATGCATAGCCCTGCAATTTGCCTCTTTTGACATAATGGTATATTATTGATCCCCCTTCAAGCTCATATTTAGAGAACTCATTCTTTTTAATAATATATTCTACTGTATGAATGAGTCAAAATTTATTCAACGATTTCCAACTGATGAAAATTCAGGTGTTATCTTGCTTTTGCTTTGGGTTTTTTGACATGAGAACAATTTTTCTTAGCTAGGATTAGAAGATATAAACATAAAAAAAGATTATAAACATAAAAGGTAAAACAATAAAATATTGGAAAAAAGTATAACTCTAGCCCGAGGGAAACTTTCTTAAAGAATACAGAGAACTACAGATGACTTTAAAAAAAAGATAGATGCACTGTATTTAACTACATACAAATGTGAATTTTCCTGATGGACCAAGAAACATTTCAAGAGACAAACAATGAATTGGGAGAAGATATTTGTTTTTAAAAAAAAGAGTAATATCTCTAATATAGAGAAAAGCTGATTTTTTAAAAAGTTGATTTGGGGGGCGCCTGGGTGGCTCAGTGGGTTAAAGCCTCTACCTTCAGCTCAGGTCATGATCTCAGGGTCCTGGGATCGAGCCCCGCATTGGGCTCTCTGCTCAGCAGGGAGCCTGCTTCCCCCTCTCTCTCTGCCTGCCTCTCTGCCTACTTGTGATCTCTCTCTCTGTGTCAAATAAATGAATAAAATCTTAAAAAAAAAAAAAGTTGATTTGGAAAAAAAATGCAAAGAATATAAACAGGCTATTCATAGAAGAGGAAATACTAATGACCAAGAAATGACCTCACTAGTCATGGAAATGCAAAATAAAACAACACTGAGATCTAATTTTTCATTCATCGAAATCAGCAAAAATGTAAAATATTCAGTGCTAACAAGCACATTCTTGCTGAATATCTGAATCTCAATCATATTTCTGGAAAGCAATCTGATAATACATAGTAGAAAAAAATTTGTGTTCATATTCTTTGACCTAGTAATGCAACTTAACTTAGAAAAAAAATTTCTGAAAATATAGCCTTTAGTGTCACTGTCTCTTCTCTCTTTTCTCCTCTCTTCTGCCCAGTACACCTCACTTGATTAACTGTCTCACTTCCCAGCCAGCTGGACTCTCATGCCCAAGCCTTCCTCCACCAGACTCTAGCCAACTGAAGCTAGTGCCTGGAACATGGAGATGGTCTTGGAGCCCCGGAAGGCCTTGTCTAGGAGTCCTCATGTGCTTTCAGGAAAGTGAGGCCAAGGACATCATTGGAGCCAACATTTGCTTCAAGTTCCTGCAGCCGCTGACACTGTGCAGGACACCGATGGCCCCTGGCAGAGGCTGCTTGGCCCTGGCCATTCTGCTGGCAATCGTGGACATCCAGCTTGGTGGTGAGGATAGCCCCTCCTCAGATCCCCAGAGCAGAGACAGCCATCAGGGAAAATCCTGGACTCACGAGGAGGGATGGATCCCAAGATTTTTTTTTTTTCTGGTGGGGAAGAAAGGGACCCACTCCCTCTTGACACTAATGAAAGGGTGAAAAATATAGTTTTTCTTTTTCTGTTAAAACTAATACTATTGCCCTCCCCATCAGACATTCTGCCTCTGCTATGTGTTGCCAAGAGCCTGGTAATCTGGCCCTCAATCTAAGATTCTTTCAGGATCTTATACATTCTAAATTCACATAATCTAGGTTTGAGATTCAGATACTACAATATGTGTCAACTTGGGGCGCCGGGGTGGCTCAGTAGGTTAAGCATTCAACTCTTGATTTCAGCTCAGGTCATGATCTCAGGGTCATGAGATCAAGCCCTGCATCGGGCTCGCTCTGTGCTCGATGTGGAGCCTGCTTAAGATTCTCTCTCCCCCTCTCTCTCTGCCCCTCCTCTCTCTGAAATATATATGTCAACGTTAGCAACCCACGAAACTACTGTGTACCTCAGTTTATAAAATGGGAACAATAGTACGTGGTTCTAGGGCTATACTGAGGATTAGATGTATATAAATGTACTTTAATAAAGGTCCTATACAAGTTCCATTTGGAGTAGAAATAAAATATAAACCACTTCTGAATTAACAAATAACTGGGATTACAGATCTCCCTCAGATATGGGAATAGCCCGTAGACTACTCTTCTAAGCGGTGATATTTAATGTCTACTGGGCAGCCCCCACCTCTGCCTCAACATTTCTGGGTGAGTGCACTTAGTCTATGTGAGGGAACTTCCCCTGGCTAACTCTTCCCCCTTCCCATTCCAGGGGGCATGCACATCCAAAGCTCATTTCGCCAGGAAGGAAAACGACTAAGCTTGATCTGTACTTTGCGGTATAAGAAAGAAGAGGCTGAGGGGGTTATAGTGTTTTTGTGCAAGGACAGGTCTTCAGACTGTTTCCCCGAGACCAGCCTGGAGCAGCTGAGACTTAAACGGGATCCTGGGAGAGATGGTGTCAGTGAAATATCATCGCAGTTGGTGTTCACCATAAACCAAACCATGCCATGGGATAGCGGGACGTACCAGTGCTGTGCCACAAGCCGGAAGCCAGACATCCGCCTTCAGGGTCGGTTTTTCTCTGTTTTAGTCACAGGTGAGCTCTGATATCCCACATGCCACCAGATGAGATAATAAGCAGGGTCGGCAGCTGGAGACGGAAATAGTTACTTCAGGTCCTGGACAGGCCGTCTCCTTGGGGGAAGAGTCCTTCCTATGACTCAGTCATTTCCCACCAGTCCCACGGCAGTGGCAAAGGCCGACAGCATGAATACAAAAGTGATCTCATTTTGTCTTTATTTTAAAAATCTGACTGAGGTAAGTAATTTCATTTTTATTGACACTGAGACTGGGTTACATGGAGGTAAAGCAATTTGTTCAATTTGTCTCACTGACCAGTGCCAGTAAAAGAAGATAGAGGTCTGAAATTTAGGTTCTCTTGATTCTAATTCGGAGATCTCTCAGAAATGTGGTTCTAGTTCTAAATATAGACACTGAGCCTTCACGCTGTGACAGAGATGGATTTGAGATAAAACGGATGGTTGTCTTAATGAACACTTAGTTTTAAGAAACAGAAACCTAGGGGCGCCTGGGTGGCTCAGTCGTTAGGCGTCTGCCTTTGGCTCAGGTCATGATCCCACGGTCCTGGGATCGAGCCCCGCATCGGGCTCCCTGCTCTGCGGGGAGCCTGCTTCTCCCTCTCCCACTCCCCCTGCTTGTGTTCCCTCTCTCGCTGTATTTCTCTCTGTCAAATAAATAAAATATTAAAAAAAAAAAAAAAAAAAGAAACAGAAACCTACTCAAGCTGCCATGGGTTAAAAGGAACAAATAATAAAAAAAGCCCTCATGAGATCTGGTTTCTGAAATCAGAAAACCCAAAAGCCAACAGAACCTAAACAGTGACAGTCTGAATCTCTCTGGGGCAGCAAGGCCTCTCATCTCTGCATATTTCCTTTATTTTGTGCATACTCCCCTACTCTGTTACTACTTAGACAAAACCTAAATACGGTCAACTCCAGACTCAGCTTTATATATGACTTCCTCATATGCCCAGCAGAGAGTAACTCTTGTGTTTCTATATTCCCAAAGGAACAAGCCTTCAAAACTAAGAATTATGTTCTAATTGGAATTCTGTACCCAACCAAATTACCAATCAAATGTGAGGAAAGAATAAAGACAGACAGGCAACCATTCAAAAAAAAAAGATTACCTTCCATGAGATCTTAAAAAGCCACCAGAGGTGTGCTTCAGAAAAACAGGAAATGAATAGGTAGAGTGGATAAAATGGGATCCAGGAAAGTAAGGACTCTAATAGGGGAAAGGAGATAAGGAAATTCTAGAATGAAAAATGGCCAAAACAGGCAATTAATCCAAAACGAATAAGAGAAAGAGGGCTCTGGAAGATCTTGAGGAGGTGAAAACAGAATTGATAGATCATCTTTCTGAAGGCCTGTGACAGATTGGGTGAAGGATTAAAGATATAGGTATGGAAAAATCTGCCTGGTTAAAAAAAAATAAGGTAATCATCATCTCCAGGAAAAACACTAAATTTTTACAAAAGGAAACCTAATCATGGCACACAACTTGGTTCTGTAATACGTAACATTTACGGAATCCAAATTACATAAACATTCATTTAACTACAACGTGTAATATAATGATTTGTGAAAGATGCAGAGAAGGGAAGTGGGTAGAGGTTTGAGAGAAATATATCCTCACCTTCTTTAACAGAAAATCAATAGATAATGCCCAAATTTTATCATCAAGAAGTGGTAATATAAGCATACTATTTAGGAATACAGTGAAACATCTCAGGGCTGACAGTGATTGTCTTGGGGGAATAGGCCTAGGAAGAAAAAAGGACACTGCTATTATTCTTTATGAACTTTCAAATACTATATTTTAACTTTAAGAAAAATAGAAAATAAATAAAAAATAAAATTACACACCCTCCCAAATAAAAACCTAGCCCAGAGCCTTTTTTTTTTTTTTTAGCCCAGAGCCTTTTAATCATTTCCTGTGGTTAGCAGTTAATCCACGTTTTCTATGTCGTTCTAGATTGACTTATATTTTCTTCCTTGCTTCCTGGTGTCTTCCCCTCTGACCTTGCTACAGCATCCAGCATTTCCATTCTCTCCCTTGACAAACTCCCATCTCTATTGGCTTCTGCGACTCTCTATTTCCCTGGTTTTCCCACCTTTCTGGCTGTTCTTTCTCTCCTTCTCTGCCTCCATTTCCCCCTCCCACCTCTCAAACATGAGAATTCATTCCCCAAGACTCACTCCTCACCTCTCCAATCTTTCCCCTACTGTTTCTCCCAAGTTCTCATTCACCCTCATGACTTTAACCTGCCCCCTTCTTGCAAAATGACCCACAAATCAACTTCTCCAGCTCTAATCTCTTCCTAAGTTTCAATTCAACATTTTCATTGAGGACTGGACTCCTGGCTTCTGATTGCCCTGCCATCTTCTCAGACTCAAACCTATCCTGAGACCCTAGTTCTGCCCATGATTTACAGTCGAAATCTTGGTGCCTTTTTTCTCTTCTCCATACAGTCGGTTACTAAGTACAACTAGTTCTTCCCCAGCTTTATTTCTTTTTTTCCGAAGGGGCTTTCCAAGTCTTCATCGTCTCACATTAAAAGATTCCAATAGTTTTCTGACAAGCCCCTTGGGATCCCAGCGTGTCTTACTCATCGTTGTATCTCCTCCCACACCTAGCTCAGGGCCTGGCACTGAGCTGTTACCTAATAAATGATCCATCAACTCTAAATACTATCTCTGCCTCCAAACCAAACAGCCACCTGACCTCTTTCTAAAATGCTAATTTGTACATGCCGCATCACCAGTTTTAACGGCTTTTCACTGTTTATGGGGCAAAGTCTACATTATTTTTGCCTCGCATGAGAGGCTCTATAAAATTTCATTCTATTCATGTGAATACTCTGTTCCAGTTGATCTCACTAGGGGAAACTCTTCTGTCATTCTTCTCACGCTTCTCATATTGATTGTGCACCCCACAGACACAGTGCTAAGCCTGGGGAGTAGAATGGGGGAAGCAACAAAGCCCTTACTCCCTATAAACTAATCTATATATAGCCTATAATCGAATCACATTCTTTTAATACGCCCTAAGCTTTTCTACTGGTGATGGCACTCTGTAAGATAAAATGCCTTTCTCAGCCTCTCAGTATATTTAAGTATTAGAGTCAGCATATATGTGCCAAATGCAGAGATGATAAAGTTCCTTTTGGAAGGTAAAACTAACAAAGCCAGACAGGTAACATATAATATCAGTAAATAACGTCTACCATTTACCGCATGCTTACCGTGCGCCAGGCATTGTGCTGAATGATGTATCAATTATTTCATTTAATCTTCATTGCCCTTTTGAGGTTGCAGCTATTGTTGTCTTATGAGAAGTCAGGCTCAAAGGTAATTGGGGGTAATTTTATTCAGCTAGTAAATGGTGAATAAAAATCCAGATCTATTCCAAAGCCCAGATTTTAACTTAGGCTAAACTGCTTGACACACTCCTGAAGATGGTTTTTAAGTGAGGGGGCACCCAAGTCCAAGGTGACTAAGCTAGTTTAGCTAACAAGACTTTAGAGTTCCTTCAAAGTAGGCCTGTTTGCATCTCCAGTGTGACACATTCCGTATCTATTTTTCGATGTTTTAAGTACCTCATCATCACTACCCATAAATGTTAAAAAATACTTATTTGGGAAATAAATTGTGCTGAGTGCTATCCTTGGAGATCAAAAAAGGTGTTCTGAGATGATGCAAGAGGAGGTACTAATGATTTCTGAAACTCTCCCCTGATCAATTAATTCTCTTTTGAACCAGAGACAGGGAACTATACAGTGAAAGGATTGAAACGAACAGGACACCCCGAGTTCAGTCACAGTAAAGGCACTCTCGGTTCAGGCTTCTTGCAAGAAAAAGCCTGGGTGATGCTGGTCACCAGCCTGGTGGCCCTTCAAGGTATGTTCAGAAGAGTCTTAAGCACCCCAGGAAATGAGGGTGCTACACCTTTGACATCTTGCTTATCCTCCAGGAGGAGATGGGTAGAAAGGAAGCCTAGAGTGGGAGAGTGAAGGGCTGCTCAAGCCCTGGCTGTCCACAGGAAAACATCAAGGCAACATGAGGGCAAAATTGGTCCAAAGGGACTCAAGACTTTATACTAACCAGAGGAAGATGGATGAAACACATTTTCCATTGGATAGGAGGTCAGACCTGTTAGGAAAGAAAGCTTGTGGGAGAGGCAAATAAATAAATAGAGCTGCCTCTACTCACAGGACAAACAGAAGGCTACAAGTTAAGGCAACAGATGTTTGCCTATTACGTGAAGATGAACAAGGCAAGAGTCAGACTGGGTTTGGAGGTGGGTTTTAAAAATGCAGCTTCTTGACAAACCATAAGAGACTCCTAAACTCATGAAACACACTGAGGGTTGCTGGGGGGTAGGGGCAGGTAGGGATAGGGTGGCTGGGTTATGGACATTGGGGAGGGTATGTGCTATGGTTAAGTGCTGTGAAATGTGTAAGCCTGATGATTCACAGACAGGTACCCTGGGGCAAATAATACATTATGTGTTAATTAAAAAAAAAACAACAAAAAACACCCAATCTCCAAAAAAAAAAAAAAATGCAGCTCCTTGGCAAAGGGCGATGGGCAGATTGAGTAAAAACACTTGCAGGTAAGTCCTCTGAGCATCACATCAATATAGATCCCAGTTTCTCCCTATTAGATATGAGACTGGAACTCGCAATGATTTGCCACTACATTTTTGCATTATCAGTAACTGATGCAGCTCTTTGCCTGCCCTTGGCATTCTTTTTTTTTTTTTTTTTAATATTTTATTTGAGAGAGAGCGAGCACAGGAGAGAGGAAGAAGCAGACTCCTCACTGAGCAGAGAGCCCAATGTGGGGCTTGATCCCAGAACCCTGAGATCATGACCTAAGCTGAAGGCAGAGGCTTAACCTACTGAGCCACCCAAGTACCCCACCTGTCCTTGGCATTCTTAATTCCATGTATTTTTTAAGCTTTCCTCTAATCAATAATTACTGCTGTTTGCATGCCACCAGAATGTAAGCTCTATGTAAGCAGGGGCTTTGTCTCATTACCCCAACAAAAAGACAGTACCAGGCACATAGTAAGCTCTTAATAAATTTGTTTAAACAATTTGTGTGATGGGTTAGGTTTTACATATGGTGATTCTTACCCCATATAACCCTTCCAGGCAAACATTCCCTGATTACTCATCGGTAAACAGGCACAAAGAGCTTAAATGTTGCTCTAGTTCACAGGAATTAACACAGGACGTTCTCACTCCAATACCATGTGCTCTCTGTAATTACTATATGCTAAGTATCTTCTCTCTCAAATCCTTCACCACCCTCCCCACTCTGAGATTGCCTCCTCCCATTTCCAGAAATAGGATCACCTAACACTCCCTTAGCCCAGCCTTTTTTTTTTTTTACAGGTTTCTTTGTAGCTTTTTAAAAAAGATTTTATTTATTTGAAAGAGAGTACAAGCAGGGAGAGCAGCAAGGAGGAGAAGCAGGCTCGCACTGAGCAGAGAGCCTGACGTGGGGCTCGACCTCAGGACCCTGGGATCACGACATGAGCTCAAGGCAGATGCTTAACCGACTGAGCGACACAGGTGTCCTGTTGTTCCAGCCTCTTAATTGCAAACTATTACAAGAAAACAGACCTTATCTGTGCTCCTTGGCAAGGACCTGCCAAATGTAAGCCTATGACAGTTGTCAGGAGGAAATTGATGAATATCAAGCAGTCTAACCCTTTAGACCTAATTCTTTATTGGATCTAAATTCCCTCAGATAGCTACTCTGTTAGTAAAATAAATTGTATTTCTCCATACAGAAATAACTACTTTGAAAAAGAAATTGAGTCTAACTACGCAATCTATGACCCCTTACTACCTTTGACTCCCAAGTTATGCTAGAGCAAAAACTCTCTCAGCAATTTTCCCCTTTCCAATCAGGTGAAGAGAATGAACTTTTGATAGTTGATGCCTTTTATCCTTCTCCCCCCAACTCAAGGCTTAGCAGAACTAGGAAAAGGGTAATGGTCAGTAGAATAAAAGGACACACATTTTGTTAGGCCCAGAGAGATCACGTAGATCAAGTTAGGATGCTTACATGTTATCAAAAGGATGAGGAAGGGGTGCCTGGGTGGCTCAGTTGGTTAAGCATCTGCCTTCAGCTCAGGTCCTGATCTCAGGGTCCTGGGATAGAGTCCCACATCAGGCTCTCTGCTGAGTGGGGAGTTTGCTTCTTCCTCTCCCTCTGTGTTCTCCCTCTCCCTCACTCTCAAGTAAATGAATAAAATCTTAAAAAAAAAAAAAAAAAAAAAACCAACGAGAAAGTTTCCTACATCTCTGGGCCTCCTTTGGCTCATAAAACCACCTTCAGTCAGTATCCCTGTCCTATCACTGTGCCAGCCTTCACATGGAAAACCTACTTGGAACTTTTTGGGAGGCATCTATTTCTTCTTTGATTGCCCTACCTTCCCACAAGGAGACATCAAAGGTTGGCTTCCTCCCCACTTCCACCAGACCAGTCAGATTTGCTAGAGGTCACAACTTCAACTTTAGCAGTGAGATACAACTGATTATAGGGAAGGGTTTTAATATAACCCCTTCCTACTTTCCTTTCCATTCCCTCCCTAGTCACCAGGGCCAATCAAACAATGAATTACATCAGCTATCTAAGTTGCATGGCAGTAATATAAACTTTCCTTTTTCTTTCTACAGTTTTGTAAGCCTTGTGCCAGAAATTTAAAAAAAAAAAGTTACAGCAAGATAACCTGACTCTCTTTAGCTTGCTATCTTTCACATTACAAAATACACAGGGAAGAAAACACAGGGGAAGAGATGCTAAATATGAGAAGAATCGGGGAATGTAAGGTGACAAATGAATATATTCCTTGACCTCCCCTCCTCACTGCCACAGCAAACCTGCTTTCTTCCCACCTCCGTCACCACTTAAAAAAGAAAAAAAAACAGCTTTCACAAAAGTGGCCGGTGGACAGTTCTCACACAAATATTGGATAAGTATGTGGTATGCGTGTTTTTGTACCGAAGAGAAAGTTTTCCTCCCCCCTCCTCTAACAAATAAAGAAGGCAGCCAAATAAAATAAGAACACCAATTTTTTTTGAAGAAATTTTTATTTAACACTAAAAAGAAGAGAGAAGAAACAAGCAAAGATAGGTAGGATAGGAAAAGAGAGCCAGAGCTAGTGACTGACTTGGCATGAAAATTAAGAAATGGAGAGACCCTGGCATTCAACAGCACCCCCACAGCGCAAGAAAGTTCCATGTGCCCAGGTGCACCACAAAGCATAACCGTCCAGCTTCAACCAAGTACTTGTCAGCCTCTTTGGTCATATCTCTTTCCTTTTAAATAAATGCCCAGAACAGTATATGCAGCCTTTTCTTTTCTCCTAAATTCACAAATCCTCTTATCTTTCTCTTTGTGGACAGATGACCTCTTGTCATGGTTAAGTGGGGGCAGGGGGAGGGGAGGAGGAGGACACCGACGGGAGACTCCTGATTGGAAGAACTACATGAATAAAGCGGTTAAGAACACAGACAATTTCACTGGAGCTAAATGGCAAGCCATCAAAAAGAAACAAGACACCTTACCTGTGATCCTTGGCCAGGACCTGCCAAATGTGGGAGCGAAGGTTTGTGGGAAGAGAGAGAGAAAAGGCTGAAAAAGATGGGTTAGACCCTTATTAGTGATGGCATCGACCCTCAAACTAAGGACTGTGGATTTTGTGCCTTTTGGAGGGTAAAAAAGACTAGGCATGCAGTCAAAACACCTGGATTCAAATTCTGGCTCTTCAATGTACCAGCTCTGTGTCCTTGGGCAAATGAAAGTTTTGAGATGCTCTTTCTGTCTACTTATCTCTAAATGGGATCTTGCCTATCCTATCTTCTGTTTCCAAAGGATCACTCTGAGGATCAAATCTGAGATTCTAGATTTTAAAACCCACAGCCGTTTGAATTCTGACTCCAAAGTGTCCAAAGCTTTCTCCATTAAATTATGTTTCCTTTAATCTTTCTCTACCTGTTTTATGTAGGTTTTGTTTCTAACTAAATTTTAAGCTCATATGAGTGGAGATGTTGTCTTTTGCATTTTACTAATAAAAGAATCTTCTGAAATTTCTCAACATTACCTAATCACTGGAAGTCTCACAAAGAAGCCACATCCTACTACAGAAAATGTATCCATTGTGCTATACTAATTATAGTTCACACATAAAAATCTGCAAAAGGATACATGACCGCTGTCCAAACTTGTTAAGAGATTCCAAGAGCGTTTGACTATTAGCTCTGAGGTGAACTAAGCGGAATAAACAAAGCAACAGCAGGTTAGAAGTCCCATTTCTAAAGAATTCATTTTATGTATTCTGCTTATCTCAAGACTTGGTTAAACAGAAATGTGAAATACTTATATCCTGCCTTTAAAAATTATTGATACCACTGATTTCAAATAAGCCTACAAATTTCCATGCATGAATAGGTAGTTTTCCGAATACACATCTTAACCTCTATCCATGAGTGATTCATAACCAATGCATGGAATTTATACCTCTGTGAGGCCATGGAGCTATTACAAGGAATCTGTATAAGCACTGTATTTCGTCTGAATAAATAATGTATCTTACAAATATTTATATACTATATTTCAACTGGATGTAGATTATGGTGTTACTAATAAAGACAAATTGATTTAAAAGCATTACTGATGGGTGTCTGGCTGGCTCCGTCGGAAGAACATATGAATCTTGATCTCGGGTCCTGAGTTTGAGCCCCCACATGGGGTGTAGAGATTACTTAAAAAAAAAAAAAAAAAAAAACACTGGGACGCCTGGGTGGCTCAGTTGGTTAAGGGGCTGCCTTCGGCTTGGGTCATGATCCCAGGGTCCTGGGATCGAGTCCCACATCGGGCTCCTTGCTCGGCGGGGAGCTGCTTCTCCCTCTGCCTCTGCCTGCTTCTCTGCCTGCTTGTGCTCTCTCTCTCTCTGACAAATAAATAAATAAAATCTTAAAAAAAAACAAACAAAAACACTTAATTTAAAAAAGCATCGCTGAAATCACAGCAGCTTTTTGTTATGTATTTTTTCATCAAAAGATACTAAAAATACAGCTATCACCTTGTTGTGAGGAGTCTAATAATTTTCGGACTTTAAAAACAGCACACCTTATTAGAGAAGGTAAAGAACCACAAGCCTACATACCATGAGTCACAGATATCCAGCTGAAAGAGGAAAGGCAACGAACATAGACTCCACTTCTGTGGACACCAACTAAGTGCAATCTGGCAAAACTTTATATAAAGTTTATATGTTTATAATCTTAGAGCTGAACGCCTATAATTCCACTTATCTGGCAGGTAAGATCAAAACCTCATGCCCTTTGGTTAAGACAAGGGCTCTACTTGGATCCACTGGATCCAGATATTGGAAAATAGAGATATTGAAAAGTATCTCCAGTTGTACACGTTGTATTCTACACATTGTACTTTAAACCCTTGGAGCAGCCCTGTGGTTCCCCGCCTGAGTGCTAAGACACTGACATTCCTGTTAGCTAGGATTTCCCCCCACAGGATGGCCACTTGTGATTCGTTCTCTCAACTTCCTGCCTCAGAACTTCCGTGAGACTCATTCTGGAAACTCTTAATAAGAGTCTGGTCTCCAAACTCCCAAATTCCTGTTGGTTTATTCTGATGAACAGCACTCTCATCTTCCCACCTCCCGACCTCAGAAGCCAAAGAGGGCTTTCTCTGTCCTACTACTATTTATTCATCAGCCCTGCTCCTCCTCTAAAATCTTGTCTTCCTTCACAGATGTCAGGGCTTGCCTCCATCAGCTCTAACAACCAACTCTGAAGAGCCCCTCCCTTCCAAAAGCCCCAAAGGCTTTTTTGTTGTTGTTTGAAACAGACACAAACTATGGGTCCCCCCTGATTAGTTCTTGTTAAGACTGATACAATTTGTATTCCTTGAGGAAAGAGCATGTGGGATCCCAGAGTGAAAGAAACTGAAGCATGCAGAAGGTCAAGAGAAAAGTCAATTTGGTAACAATAATTTCTAAGAAAAAAAGAAAAAATTAAAAAGCAAGAGATAATTGTATTTGTGTTCAACTACTACAGAAACAGAGGATAATGGCTATCCTCAAAGCCATTTTTTTCCCTTCAATCCTTAGAAACGACGAGGCTTTTACCTCCAGTGAATCCCTTGGCCGCACACCATATAGCAGGGTGTCTGGCTCGCGGCCAAGCCAACAATGCCCCATAGCAGAGAACTATGGAAACACAAGGGCCTGAGGTATGTACAGTGAGAGAACTGGACTGAGGCTCCAACCTTCTGCTGTACCTGCTAACTTTACCCCAGGGACCACCACATTCCTTTCTTCCTCTACTGTGAAATGTGCATCTATGTGTGTATCCATTAACGCACATTCTCTCATACACACACTCACACACACACACGAATGTGGAACACAAAGACATAAGCAAGGAATTTTTTTCTCCTATTAGCTATTAAACCAAAGTGAGAGCTATTGGGGGGAAAAAACCAAATTCTCCCCCCAGAAAACTTCCTTCAAACTTGAGAACTAATTATTGGACCAGAGAGAGTACTGCTCAAAGAAAACATCTTGTTCAACTGTTGCAAATGTTGACAACTAAAATTTATAATAAGCTAAGGAAGCTATTTCATTTATAGCCATCTCCACATCTCCTGCCTAGAGTAATTCCTTTTTCTTACAAATTAGAATGCTGTAAGGAAAAGTCCAGGAGTTACAGCAGCAAAATGCCATTCTGGATTTTCCACGTTTCGCAGCTTTTCAGGCAACTGGCAGTAGGAACTTTGAGGGAAAATGAATTTTTAAGGCCAGAGTTATTCCTTCTTCCTGCTCCCAACTCATTAGCTTAAAAATATTAATGTTGGAGATCTCGGCTAAATGTTCATCACTCTGCTCCTCCCACCCAACTTCGCAGTTCTATCCAGCCAGATAACACATATGAACCTGAGTTAGACAAATCCCTCTGTAAATTACCCAAGATGCAATCATCACTTGGAGGCCAGCAAGGAGTTGCCCTATATCAGTTTCCACCTTGTAAGGTTACCAGTCTCTAGGAGGTCTCTCCCAATTATGTGCTAACAAAACAGTTTTCTTCCCTCTAATTTTTTTTATTTAAAAAAAATTTTTTTTAAAGATTTTATTTATTCATTTGAGAGAGACAGGGAGAGCTCAAGCAGGGGCAGAGGCAGAGGGAGAAGCAGACTCTCTGCTGAGCCAGGAGCCCAACGTGGGGCTTGATCCCCGGACCTGGAGACGACCTGAGCCAAAGGCAGACACTTAACCATCTGAGCCACCCTGGCACCCCTCTAATTTCAAATTATAGTGGACAAAGGGAAGATAAAGAAGAAAGACATTCATGAATAAGAAAACAATATGTTGGGGCACCTGGGTGGCTCAGTCAGTTAAGCCTCTGACTCTTGACTTTGGCTCAGGTCATGATCTTGATGTTGGGGTTGTGAAATCAAGCCCCACACTGGGCTCCACACTGCATGCTCTTCTTCCCTCTCACTCTGCCCTCCCCCACTGTGTGCACGCTCTTTCTCTAAAAAAAAAAGAAAGAAAGAAAGAAAATCTGTTTAGCTCTGCATGGAATCCACAGGCCATTTAATATGAATGTAAAGGCCTCAAGTATAAGGGTTAAAGATCGGAAATTGCAATTGTTTCCTATTTTGACAATCAGGGAGAGTTAAATCATCCCTCCTTTGACTCCTATTAAGGCTCCAGATTCCTGAGTCTATAAGTCTTCCAACTGTATAGGAATGAAGTTATAAAAGTCTGGGTTATGAAGCCTTCTGTCTTGGGCACTATATCTAAAACTGTTTGAAACATTTAAGAGCAAGGCATTCCTAGAAACTAACTCTTAACCCAAGCCATGTTAAGGAAGAAAAATAGGTATGTTGCACATAGCAAACTGGCCCTCATCCCATATATATTTCTTCTACCTTCTAACCCTATTACTAAGGTCTCTAACCAAAGCAGACATTTCTCATAGAGACATACTGTTTATCTGGCAAAACTTAAGTGGGATGGGTATCACTCTGCTGTGTGCATTTCTTTCTTTCTTTTTTTAAAAATTCAATTAATTAACATATAATGTATTATTTGATTCAGGGGTACAGGTCTGTGATTCATCAGTCTTATATAATACCCAGTGCTCATTACAATACATACCCTCCCCAATGTCAACCACCCAGTCACTCCATCCCTCAGCCCCACTCCCCTCCAGCAACCCTCAGTTTGTTCCTATGATTAAGAGCCTCTTATGGTTTGTCTCCCTGTGTGCATTTCTACTTTCCCTCCTGTGATGGTTAATTTTATGTCAATTTGGCTGGACCAAGGAGTACCTAAGTATTTGGTCACAGGTTATTCTGGGTATGTCTGTGAGGATTTGTCTGTTAAGATTAACATCTGAATAGGTAGACTGATTAGAGTAGATTGCTCTCCTCAATGTCAGTGGGCCTCATCCATTCAGTTAAAGGCCCAACTACAACACAAATGTCTGACACTCCAGTAGCAAGAGAGAAGTCCCCTTGCCTATTTGAGCTAGGACATTTGTCTTTTCCTGCCTTTGGACCCAAACTAAAATACTGGCTTTTCAGGGCACCTGGGTGGCTCAGTCAGTTAAGTATATGCCTTTGGCTCAGGTCATGATCTCAGGATCCTGGGATCAAGCCCTGCACTGGGCTCCCTGCTCAGTGGGGAGTCTGCTTCCTCCATTCTCTTGTACTCTCTTGTTGTCTCTCAGATAAATAAATAAAATGTTACAAAAAACAAAAAAACAAAAAACCAACCCTGGCTTTTCTTAGGTCTTCCACCAGCTTTTGGATTGGAATTTATACCACTGGCTCTCCTAATGCTCGGGCCTTTGCAATCAGACTAGAACTACACCATAAGATCGACTGGCTGGCTGACTGAAGATCTTGAAACTTCTTACCCTCTATAATCACACAAGCTAATTCCTTATAATAAATCTCTTTACAGACACACACACCCCCCATAACTGCCTTACTGAGTCTGTTTCTCTGGAGAACCCTAGTACACTCTTAACCTAAATTAACCTGAAACTCCAAGACACCTCCTAGGAAGAAATACTACAGAATCATTAAGTGGAAAGGTACAGGAAATAGCAGAAGGAGCCTCATGGCCTCTATCAGAGCAAAAAAAGTGAAGAAAACTTCAGATAACTGAGACTGACACTATTCTGTGTATTGAAAAGGTAACTCCCTATTCAATACTTTGTTTCTGACCATTTGTGAGCTACTCGGATCCTTTCTGGTTCTCTAGTTTTCTAGTTGTAGTAAAAACACAATCGTTTGTCCTGGCATCTCCAGACTCTAACAGGGAGATAATAATTTCTGGCTGTCATAATTTTTCTGAGACCGTGGACACCGTTCTGCTTGAAAACTACGATGTGCTCCAACTTCAGCATGGCCTTTCTCCATCTATGTAGCAGTGATTAAATATTCAGAATATACCTCTCACCCCTCCCCCCCAGCAACCCCCTCCACCCTCAAAACCAATGTGTAGTTTCAGGCTATACATCGATACCCATAGTAAACAGCTCACATTCTCCAAAGAAACGATCTCTGCAGAGGTATAACATGAGAGGCAGAGGAGAAAACATCTTTTATTCCCTCGGGGCCCACCATGAATCAGACCTTATGGTCACAATTCTAGAGGCAGGCTGTTAATTCAGCAAGCCACTCTCCCACTTTCTCTCTTCCCTCCCCTACTTCTTTATCCTCTACCAAAGTACAAAGATATCTCTCACCCCCTTCCTTCACCCCCCAAAATCAGTGTATGATAGTCAACAAAAACTGAGGAAAGACTCCTAGCCAAGAAAGACACTCACCAAAGAGTGGCCTTCTTGTTCAAATCATTCCAAACTGTGAAGGGCTGATGGGACCAGACAAATGGAGCCCCCGTCACCCTCTATGGTGCTCTAACAGTGGTTACATGCCCCCATCATTTCCTTTTGAGACTCTGAAGTTCCAACAACATTCTTGATCTTCTTCATTTATTCAACTTTAAACACTTAAATGCTTCAAAGAGCATGTGCATGTGCAAGGCTGAAAATAGAAGGCCCACCTCTCCAAGGCCAAGCTGTTTCGGGCATGATCACAATAATCAGTTTGATTCCAAGTACAACCAGAACCAAGCAGAACAGAAAGATTTCAGAGATGATAAAAGGGCTTAAAAAATTAAAATGAGACAATGTGAAATCTCAATTCTTGAAGACCAATGAATTACTAAGAACAGTGAATTGGCTGTAGAAGCATAATGAAGTAATTCTATTTTTGAGGGAAATAATCTTAAAGTCCCCATGACAAAAGGCAGTAAACAATGAGTTGGGGGTCATTAAAGAAACCTCAGAACCAAAGATTTCAAATACCTCTCCTTCTGTGCCTATACGCTGCCCAACTCATTTTCAAAAGGGAACCAGAATCAGATTCCCACCAACGTAAGATTCCTAAAATATGTCATGTTGGCTTCTGCAGAAACTGCACCTTTGAAGTAGTCTTTAAAAATTAAAATGAGAAAATCAAAGAGTACAATGATCAGCCATTTTCTCCTCCCCACTGTAATTTTTCTTTGATTTTCTGAGGATTCAAAACAAAACAAAATCATTAGTCTCAGATTCCTGAATTAATCTGATCTTGCTTTGTGGCTTATGTGGCCAAGAGTAGATGCTTTTGTACAATTAAAACAGGAAGACTTTATATCAGCAGGACTTTAGGGCTGTGGTTCCACTGCATCTACTATAAAATACACTAATGGTAGGGTGGAGGTTAGAGAAGGAGGTGGAAACATCCACTACAAGAGAACATGACAGTGGGACCCTAGCTAGACTTTAAGGTAAAGTGATTCTATTCTGGCAGGGGAAACCCACATAATCAAGTTTCACACTTATAAAATTATCACTCTGAATTCAGGAATAAGAGGCATTTGGTTGTAGATACAATTCCATCTTCAGATAACCAACTTTAAATTTAGAGAAGAAAAACACTCACTGCATTAATATTATGGGTTGGGGTTTCTTATGCGATTCCTAAATCCATCTACTATTTTTTTGTTTTGATACAATTGGAAGCTGTGATAAGACTACCACAGCCCTGGCTCAGATGCAGGCTTTAGCTTCAGAAAGTCCATCGGTCATGTAGCTGGCTGTCACTGCTATATCTGTTGCTTGCAGAGGCCTCAGAGCTCTGGGTTTGCCGAGTGGAGTCCTCACCATTTAAGCTCTTCCTACATACAGGACATGTGTCATGCTGAAACAGAAAGATATCAGTCCATGTAAATAGCCTGACCTGAGAAGCTGGAAGTGCTAAACACTTAAGAAACCTTGAGAGCTGGTAGGCAGAAAAACAGAAAGGACATAGTGCACGCTGGGCTCAAAGGTGTAACACCAGGACACCTTCCAAAGAGAACTTTTTTTTTTTTTTTTTTTAAGATTTTATTTATTTATTTGACAGAGAGAGAGAGATCACAAATAGGCAGATAGGCAAGCAGAGGGAGAGGGGGAAGCAGGCTCCCTGATGAGTAGAGAGCCCGATGCGGGGCTCGATCCCAGGACCCTGAGATCATGACCTGAGCCGAAGGCAGAAGCTTTAACCCACTGAGCCACCCAGGCGCCCCCAAACAGAACTTTAAACAGAAATGCCAGACAGAATTCTAGGCCAGCAACTTAACAATAGCTACCACACATCGCCAAACAGAACTAACCAGAAACAGTGATCTGGGGGTGCCTGGGTGGCTCAGTCTGTTAAGTGTCTGCCTTCAGCTCAGGTCATGATCTCAGGGTCCTGGGATCGAGCCCTGTGTCAGGTTCCCTGCTCAGCAGGGAATCTGCTTCTCCCTCTTCCTCTGCCCCTCCCAAAAAGGCCCCCTCCACATGTACGCTCTCTCTCTCAAATAAATAAATAAAATCTTAAAAAAATAGAAAGAAAGAAAGAAACAAACAAACCTGAGATGGCCTAGAGCAGGGGTCAGCAAACTTTCTGTGAAGGGATTGATAGTAAATATTGTAGACTTCACAGGCCATACCACCTGTGTTGCAACCACTCAACTCTGCTTACAAGAGCACAAAAGTAGCCATACACAACTGTCAATAAATAAGCGTAGCTGTGTTCCAAGAAAACTTCTTTTATAAAAACAGGCAGCAGGCCCAAGACCTGTAGGCTGTGGTTTGGTAACCGCTGGTCAAAGACGTTCCAAACACATAGCGATCTAAAAAAACGGTAAAGGCGCCAGTAGGAATTAGCCAGGGACTAAAATCTGCTCTGCTTTGTTCTCTATGAATCCCAAACCATCCCCTCACCCTGAAGAGCTGTGACTGGCAGAGATGGCCCATCACACATGACAGCTGTCTGTACTCACCAGTTCTAACCACGGTACAATACAACTGCTGTGGAAGAAGTGGTTGCAGGGTAACTGTCGGACTTCCTCTTCAACTGTGTAATCTTCTTTGCACACCGGACACTCTAAACCCATATCTGTTGGAGGAGAAAATGCATTCTAAAGTAAGCGAGCAAAAAGAAAGAAGAAAAAACTAGCCCAGTCTTTAACCAAAGGAATGCATAAAGAAAAGATAAGAAAGTGCATCCTAGCTGGAGAAGGTAGAAAGCAGGAATTTTATTTCAAAATGGGGGAGGAGGTGGTAGTAGTCGAGGACATGAATGGGATTAGGTAAGGCCTACACAGAAACTATTAAGGTCTACTTTTCAATGTCCAGACTTGGAAAAAAATAACCCCGGGCTTAGATTATCTGTTAAGTAAAACAGGAAAAACATCTTCCCAGACGTGTGACAGCTTTCTGGCAGTTTCTACTTTGTAAACACAGGGAATCTGTCCACCACAACCAAGGGATGCATCTTGGCAATCTTAGCAGCTCCCAGTGAGTGTCTCAAGCCACTTTTACCCTGCTATTTTCCACACTTTGCATCCTCTTTCAGTGTGGTTGTCCTAAAGCCCTCTGTACTAGTTGTTAATTAAAAGCTGTACCAGGAGGTGGTGCTGCAGAACTGCAAAGCCCAAGGAGAGCTCAGGTTCCAAGTCCAGAGACAAGAAACACTCTGTGAGGAAATGGCTACAAACTAAATTGGGAGTACCAGGCAGCAAAGTCGGAGTTTCCCAAGTCTGGCTAACAATACCAGCAAGTCTCTCTCTCCAGTGGCCAGGGTGTGCTATGTGCCCACAGCAGCAATCAACGACCTGGAGTGAGACTACCACTTATTGGATTTACTCCTCCCTCCCCACTCTTCCCTAACACCTTTACCTTGATTCTAGCTATTATTTCTTATGTCTAGTCTACTGGAACAGCCTCCCAGGTAGAATCCTTGACCCTAGCTTTCAACCCTCCAAATTTACCTAAGCTTTGCAACCAGCTAATTTTCCCTAATGCCAGCTTCATAGCAATCCCCAGCTCATCTTTACTTGGATTCCCAGCTGGTACCTCAAAATCAGCAAGTTCAAAATTAAAAATATCACCTCACTTCCGTACCCAAACCAGGGCCCACTCACAACTTCCCCACCCCTGATATATGGCAGCACCAGCTCTGTGGTTCCCAAGCTGCAAAACCTTCAGTATTCTTTGACCTTTTTCCCTTCTTTATCCTATTATGCAATCAGTGATGAAAGCCTTTCTTCAAAACCATACTGAGTCTACCCTTTCCTGTTTGTCAGCACTGCCACCATTACCTGCACCCCACCTAGATGCTGCAGCAGCCCCTTAAATCCCTGCTTCTGCCTTCTTTGCCTTCCAATCTATTTGAGACACTACCTCCAAACTAATCATCCCCAAAGACCACCACATTTCTTCAATCTTCCACATGGGGAGCTATGAAACTTGCCTCCTATCTAAAACATCCAGCCCTAACTACTCTGCCAGTTTCAAGGTCTACACAGACAAGGCCCTACCCTTCCTAACCAGTCACGTCTCCCACTAACCCCAAACCAGATTTTATTTCGGGGCTAATAAGGTGACTCTCCTTATACCTGACTGAGACACTATGTCCATGCTGACATTCTCACATTGGTTCGTATTTTTCCTTGAACAGAATGACTTAAGATGGCCTAGCCTGTCTTTAAAATCCTAACTTAATCTGGAATTTGTGGGGGAAAGAAATGCTTAGTTCAAAATAATGCTCCTTGTCACTAAATTCCTTCAGTGCTTAAAAATAATATCTAGGTCTAAAGTACCTAACCGTATCTGACAGAATAAATATGAAACAAATTCCCAGACTCCCATTTTTTCTCTTTCTCTGTATCATCTGCTTAATACTATTTTATATACTATTTTCTCGTCGTTTAGTTGAGTCTTGCTTCCTCTGCTAAGCTCTTCAAGAAATCAAGGCTTATCTTGTACCTCTTTGTTTCCTGCATGGCACCCAGAAAAAGGACATGGTGGCTGTTGAGGAAATACTTGGTGGCTGATAAAAGAAATTCTCAGCTTTCAACATTTGCAGGCCCTGCTCCTGGGCCCCAGGGAATCGATATACTTTAACATTTACCAAGGTCAAAAGGACTCCACAAAACCTCAAAGCATGGGCTCTACTTCTCCCTTGAGCACACACTGTACACCTGTTTGTTAAAAATAATAATAATAACCAAAAAGGAGCATTCCAAACATAAAGAAAAACAAAAAAGCCTCCTCGTTCCCATAAGATTAAAGTCATATAGATTTGCGTGTACTAAAAACATAAGATAAAGTCTGTAACTTTCTGAACTGTCTTTTGTCATAATGATTTGCAACTATATTAAAAACAGGGGTCCCTGGCTGGCTCAGTTAATACAGTATGCAACTCTTGATCTCAGGGTCATGAGTTCAAGCCCCACACTGGGCATGGAGCCTACCTCAAAACAAACAAACATATATAACCTTTCACCAAATAGTCTTTCCCTGGAGCTCTCTCTTCTTTATGAAAGACTGCACGACCCCAGCAACTGTCCTAACCTAGGCTTGAATAAAACTCTCCTCCTTTCTCTTTACAATTTAAAAAAAGGTTTGTCCACTCTGCATCGACATGACTAACCCTAATGGAAAGGTAGACATCTTAAATATATGACACCCAGGTAGGAATTTTAGGAGTGCTATAGCTTCACTTGAAGATCCTTAGTATAGGAAGGTGCTGGGATTTTGAACAGACATCAGAAGTTGACAGAATAAGTATAGAACTGAACCTACCAACTTGTTCCTGAGTTACTGTCACTGTTGGAAGAGATGTGATCTTTTCCTTGTCAGCTGGGGGAGGCCCTGTGTTCTCCAGTTGTCCTAAAAGCTACAAAAAAGGAAAAAGAAAAAGAAGAAGTGGCAGATATTCCACTATCCCCGGAGAGGGAGCTGCTCCAGCTGAGAATAAACAGTGCATATATTAGAAATGTTAGTTGCTCTTATTTCTGCAAGGCTCTGAGAGGCTTGGGTTTCCCCTTTCCTGCTGCCAGAACACTCATAATTCTTTTACAATTTCAGAGTGACAACAGTGTAAGTCTACAGACGGAACTATCATTGCAAGGTCCACCTCTGGGCATAAAGCAACTTCAGAGGCAGCATAAGGGTTGTGATGTCAGGAATAAAATTACAACTGAACAGAAAGTAATACTTAACTGGCCTAAAAATTTCATTCTGCTGGAAGAAAAAAAAGGGTGGGAGTATGGAAAGTAGCATAAAGTAAGCCAAGAAATAGATAAATTACTACCTACGAGAAGATGTGGCTATAAATGACATGCTTTCTATTCTCAGCAATCCACAAGGGAAATGAAAAACCAATTAAATTAAAATAAACATAAATAAGTGGAAGCAATTATACATGGCATGGGAATACCTTTTTCTCTGCTTCCTTCCCCTACTTTGCTCCATCTAGCAGAAATCCCTGCTTCAACGTGTGAGGAGACTCTCCTTTTTTGTGAAGCACCTGTTTATAGGATCCTCATAGGACTGAACAAGAGGCCAAAAATACAAAATACCGTTTGTTATATAAGGAGAAGTCTTTTCTTCCTATGGAGATGAAGCCATCTTCTAGAAAGTCCCTAGGACCTAGAAGGTACCTGGATGCTAAACTAAACCCATAAACCATTTATCCCTTCAGTAAAATGGAAACCCACAAGCTCAAAATATTAGGGAAAGCAGAGTGACTGCCATTTCAGAAAGTAGCAGAAGGAAAGCAGGAAGCCTGTGGAACCATGAGACACACTGAACAGACACCCTCAAAAGGCAGCTCCTCACCTGGGTTACAATGGCATCAAGCCCTGCCTGACCCCAGGCATAGTCCCCAGGGTTGGAGTGCAGCATCCCGCTCCTATACATGAGATGAGACAGACAGCATTAGACGGAGTGACCAGGCTCTGCCTTACACCACAGAAAAAACTGGCAGATCCTGCTCTCTCTCAGAGCTGGAAAGTCACTAGTTCTCTAAAATCAAGTGGCAAAGAATTTCTCAATATTTTTAAGGTCAAACAGATTATCCGGAAGTAGTCTCTTATTCTCTTAAGTAAGGAATTTTTACTTGATCGAACAGAACATAAAATGTGAAGCTACCTAAAATACCACATGACACACCAGAGCAAAAAGAGTGACTCATTGCCTATTGGCTAAGAAAAGTTTGTCTTCTCTGTGCCCACTTACAGTAAACATAGATGGAGCTGCTTTTTAAGGAGAGTTTTCCCTTTGTGACTGGCCAAAATCTATAGCAGACTTCCTTCATTCTAAGAGGCTGCCCATGGTCCTCGACAATGAGGAGCTTTGAAGTAGAGAAACAGCCACGGCAGTCTCTCCGAATCACAACTTAGAGCAATTACAAAAGGAACTTGGCAGCACCTCTTTCTGGAGCTTGCCAGTACACTACCCTGGATGACAGATGCCCAGACTCTTTGGCTAGATCATGTTAAAAGAAACGAGCGGCTGGAAAATAGGGTAACTGTGTGGAAGGACTGAGGTCCCTGTGGGCAAAGGAGCCTTCTGGGGCAGAGTCAGAAGTGGCATGTAATTGTCCAGACAAGAGGAAATTCCATCTTAACCCCTATCGTACTTAAGTGTCACTCTGATACTGAATTACAGCCTTTGCTTCTTCTGACAAACCTTCTTACTTTGAGAAAAGGAAGTTAAGCAACATGTTTTTAATTTCAGAAATTCTTAAGGAATAAAATCTTCCCATATGATCTAGAAAAGAAACCTGCAAAGTCCAGATACCAGGCCTGGTGGGGACTGTCTCATTCCCCTCTCAACACAACTCTCAGACCAGAATATGAACCAAAAAGACACATCCAGTGCCTGGACATCCTGGGGGACCAAGACGGCCCTCAGGAGACTGACAATAAAAAATAAGTTCTGATTAAGTTTGGGCTCAGTAAATAAAGGCAATCTAACAGTATGCCAATCAAATCTTTATATACTCACCTATGCAGCTCTTGCTCTTTCTCACAATGGTACAGATATCTAAAATGCTGCTACTCCAGCAAAGTAAGACAGAGGGCAATTAGTTACTTACCAGGAAAAAGGATGTGAGGATCCAGGAATTGCAGAATTTGCAAAGAATCCTGTAAAGATCTGTTGTATTATTCTGTTGGAGGAAAAAACAATTAGGTAAGACAACAGACTAATGAAAGTATTCTACAGATATCAATGGCTGACCAATCATCGACTACTCCAAACCACCATGGGTTTTCACTGACCATTATATAGTAGATAACACCAGAAATCAGTCTGCTAACTGGTAAAGGGCTATTCTGCTATGATGGCTATCTTGATGAGCTCTACCATCTTACGTATTAATAGATTTTTTTGTGAATTAGGCTTGAAAGGGACCGATTACATGGTGTAGTTTTCAAACTATGTTCCTTGGATCCCTGGCAGCAACATGAGGCTGAAAGGGATGCTAAATCAGTGGGATTTGGGCCCATCCTGTAACAACAGTAGTTCCATTTTTATGTTTTACACAGTGGGCTTCTGTGTAAGATATTATTCAAAGAGCCCTGTAAAAAACTTTTTCGAGAATAATCCCATTTTACTAACATTTATTGACATGCTATATTAGCCTCAAAAGGTGTTTCAATTCCCAAAACACAAACAAACACACTCAAACATACACACACCTGAAACTTGTCATTCTGAACACTTAGGATGGCATATCTGCCCAATCCTTTATATTAGGGAGTTGATCTTTGTTACCCAAAGAGATAATGGGCAAAAGAAAAAGACAAGAAATTTTTCTCCTAGATCTCGTTTTGTGAACGATATGCTCTTTTTTTCTCCAGCTTTACTGAGACATAAATGACATGATACATAATTTTAACCCCCTGGTTCCCATTTTATTAGGCCAATCGGTATAATAATGGCAGTAGCCAATATTAGACTCTCCCTATTCCTAAAGTTCAACAATAGCTAACTAGACTATGTGTTTTAAAATATGTCCACACAAAAAAATGTCCACAATTATTTTATGATCCTTTGAGTGTAGGCTGAACTTAGTAACTTAATTCTTTTTTTTTTATTAAGGTATAATTCACATGAACCTTATATTATTTTCAGGTGTACAACATAATGATTCGACGTTCATATATTGTAAATGACCACCAGAGTAAGACTAGTTAACATTCATCACGAAACATAGCTACGAAATTTTTATTTTCTTGTGATTACAACTTTTAAGATCTACTTTCTTAGCAACTTGCAAATATGTAATATATTATTATTATTAACTATAACTTTATAGTTTTGATTTGCATTTCCTGGATGATACAGTCACCATGCTATACATTACATGTCCATTATTTATTTTATAACTAGAAGTTTGTACCTTTGGACCCCCTTCTATTTTGTTCACACCCTACCCCCTACCCCTGGCAACCACCAATCTATTCTCTTTATCAATGAGTTTTTTTTTTTAATTAAGATTCCACATATAAGTGAGATCATATGATACTTGTCCTCCATCTGACATATTTCACTTGTCACAACTGCCTCAAGGTCTATCCATGTTGTTGCAAATGGCAAGATTTCTTTTTTTTTTTTTTTTTGGCCAAGTAATATTCCAGTGTGTGTTTGTGTGTTTGGTGTATATTTATACAAACACATTTTCTTTACCCATGGACACTTGAGGTTGTCTCCATGTCTTGGCTATTATAAATAATATTGTAGTGAACACAGAGGATATATTAAGGTTTTCATCTTCTTTAGATAAATACCCAGAAGGAGAACTGCTGGATCATATGGTAGTTCTATTTTTATTTCTTGAAGAACTTCCATACTGTTTTCCATAGTGGGTGCACCAATTTACATTCCCACCAACAGTTCACGAGGGTTTTTCCTTTTCTTCACATCCTTGCCAACACTTGCTATTTCTTGTCATTTTGATAACAGCCATTCTAACAGGTGTGAAGTGACATTTCATTATGGTTTTGATTTATATTTCCCTGCTTAATGATGTTGAACAGATTTTCATGTACGTTTTGGCCATCTGTGTATCTTCTTCAGATAAACAACTATTCAGATATTCTGATCCATTTTTTAATCAGATTGGTTTTCTTTTTTTGGCATTGCATTGTATGAGTCCTTTATATATTTTGGCTATTAACCCCTTATCAGATTTGCAAATTCTCCTATTCGATAGGTTGCCTTTTCATTCTGTTGACAATTTCCTCTGTTGTGCAGAAGATCTTTAGTTTGTTAGCTTGCCTATTTTTGCTTTTACTGCCTTTACTTTTGAAGTCAGATCCAAAAAATCATTATCAGACAGATGTCAAAGAGGTTACCATTTATGTTCCCTTCTAAAAGGTTTATGGTTTCAGGTCTTACATTCAATCTATTTTGAGTTAATTTTTATGTATGTGTAAGATAGTGGTCCAGTTTTCCCAACATTTGTTGAAGAAACTACCCTTTCCCTTTGTATATATTCTTGGCTTTTGAGTTTATTTCTAAGCTCTCTATTCCGTTCTACTGATTTAGGTGTCAAAACAAAGCCAATATCATACTGTGACTTACTTCTTAACAATGGAATATGGCAGGATAATCTGTGACTTCCAAGATTAGGTCATAAAGAGTACTATGCTCTCTCTTGAATCGCTTTTGGAAAAAGTGCCATGTCAAGCAGTCTGGTAAAGGACCGCATGATATGGAACTGAAGCCCCCTCCCAATAGCCAGAACAAACTTGCCGAGTATGAGTAATTCTCAGTTGATCCTTCAGATGACTGCAGTAATAGCTAATATCTTGACTAAACGCTGGTAAGACACTGGGCCAGAACCACCTAGCTAAACTGCCCCAAATTCCTGACCCAATGAACTTATGAGATAATTAATGCTTATTAATTTCAGCCACTAAATTCTAGTGTAATCTGTTACACAGCAATAGATAACTAATTCAGATTTTGATACCTGGAAATGTGTTCTGTTACACAAAAACCTAAAATGTGGGAGTAGATTTAGAACCCAACAGAGGGTAAAAGTTGGAAGGACTCAGAAGAATATCAGTGAAAGTCTGAAGAGCCTTGAAGAAAGAGAAGAAGTATGATGGCCTTTGAGGAATTTATGGGTGAGAGCTTAAGTGAGAAAAATCTTTGAAACTGGAGGGGAAGGGATCCTTGTTATGTAGTAGCAAAAGTTGCCTATCACAAAACGTAAGTAGAAGTTGTGGCTCATGAACTGGGTAAGAGTCTAGCTAACAAGATGTCCAGATGCTAAAGGTACCTCTTGGCTTCTTGTTGCTTACATTAAAATGCAAGAAGAGAGGGATACATTAAAGGAAAGGATAAAGTTTATTTTTTATATTTATTACTTACTTATTATTTACTTATATTTATTATTTACTTTAATTTTTTTTTTTAAGATTTTATTTATTTATTTGACAGAGAGAGATCACAAGTAGGCAGAGAGGCAGGCAGAGAGAGAGGGGGAAGCAGGCTCCCCGCTGAGCAGAGAGCCCGATGCGGGGCTCGATCCCAGGACCCCGAGATCATGACCTGAGCTGAAGGCAG
Source organism: Potos flavus (assembly GCA_028534135.1). Taxonomy (NCBI): domain Eukaryota; kingdom Metazoa; phylum Chordata; class Mammalia; order Carnivora; family Procyonidae; genus Potos; species Potos flavus. Next base: position 74,173,716 of record CM052900.1, on the reverse strand, counting down.
AGGCTTTAACCCACTGAGCCACCCAGGCGCCCCTACTTTAAATTTTTTAAAGTAATTTCTATACCCAACACAGGGCTCAAACTCACAACCCCAAGATTAAAGGTCACATGCTCTTCCGACCAAGCCAGCAAGACACCCCTATGCAGAAGGATAATTAAACAAAAAGGGAGTCAAGACTAAATAATTCTGAAAATTCCCAGCCTCTCCAGATAGTAAATGATACTAAAATTAAGAAATGACTTCCAAGGGAATATCATCCAGGGCTCTGCCGAAAGAAAATGGTTAACAACGAAGCCTAGAATGCAGCTATAAAAATTCTTTGTTAAGACCTCTGAAAGATCTATATAGCCTAAAGAACTACTCAGTTAAACAACCGGGCTTCCAAGAAGCTTAAGTAGGTGTTGTCATAACAAATTCCCACAAACTATTCAGTTTAAAAAGAAAGGAATTTATTCTCTTACAGTTTTGGAAGGCAGAGTCTAAAATCAAGATGTTGTTAGGGTTATTTCCTTCTGGAGGCTCTGGGGGGAAATCTGTTCCATGCCCCTCTTCTAGTTTGTAGTGGTTCCCAGCAATCTTTGCTGTTTCTTGGCTTATAGACACATTATTCTAATCTCTGCCTTGGTCTTCAGGTGACTTTCTTTCCTGTGTCTTCTGTGTCCAAATTTCTCTAAGAATACCAGCCATTGCAGTTGGGCCCACTCTAACCCAATATGATCTCACCTTAACTTAATTACATCTACAAAGACCTTATGCCAAATAAAGTCACATTCACAGGTAGTGGGGGTTAGGACCTGAACATATCTTTTTGGAGGATAAAATTCTATACACTGCAAGTACTGTCCCTTAGCAATCCCAGCAGAAGCCCAAGGGAGAAAAGAGATTATCTGGAAGAGATTTGTGGGTGTGGCTTTTGTTATGGCAGGAATCTCAGTAACATTCACAGAAGACCCCAAGTTTTAAAAAGAAACACTGCCAGGTTACACTAAAAGGTACAGAGGCAAAAAAATAAATAAATAAATAAATAAAAAATAAAAGGTACAGAGGCAAAACAAAATGAAAAGAAGCCTCTTGGGCCCTCAAAATTCTATTGGCAAAAAGCAGAGTCTATGCAACTGCAATTCTGGACTACTTTTCATGGAAAAGAAAAGATAACTCACAGGGTGAAACCAAGAGCCTCGAAAGAGGAAACAAGAGCCACAGAGCAGCATTCCTGGGCAAAAGAAGAACTAAGTCCTAATCAAGAAACTTCCGACATTTATCCAGGTAAAATCAGAATTGCTATTTATCAGTGACTTCTTTGTGCCTCCCATTTTCTCTGTTTTTAAATAAGAATCTCTATATCTGCTTAGTACATGCCTGTCCCATCATCGTATGTTGGGTGCATGAGGGGCAGAAAACTTGTTTCTTTGATTTACAGGTGTTCACATCAAAAGAAGTTGTACTTGTGGAACTATAACCAAAGAAGCCTCATCCACACTTGGACCTAACAACCTGCATTTCAAGTTGATGCTATAAAGGGACAAGGCTTTTTAGGTGGGTGTTGGGAGGATGGGAGTGTATTTTGCACATGAGAGAACCATAAGTAATTTGTGGCCAGAGGGTGAAATATGGTAGTTTTAAAATATGTCTACAAATTCTTTAATACTCCTCCCTTCAAGAGGTGGAGTTTAATTCTCCCCTTGAATGTGGGCTGGACCTAGTGATTCACTTCCTACAGATAAAATATGGTCAAAACGACAGTGTTTGGCTTCCAAGATCAGGATATAAAAGGCGTTATGATTTCTTTCATTTTCCTCTCTCTCACATCACTTTACTCTGGGGAAGCCAGCTGTCAAGTCACGGGGACCCTGAAGGAGCCCTTTGCAGAGGTCCACATTGTAAGGAATTAAGGCCTCCTCCCAACAGCCATGTGAGTGACTTATCTTGAAAGTAGATCCTCCAGCCCCAGTTGAGTGTTTGGATGCCTGCAGCCACAGCTGACATTTTGATTATAACCTCATGAAACCTTTTACCAGAACCACCTAGCTAAGCTGCTCCCAAATTTTTGACGCTCAGAAACTGTGAGAAAATCACTGTTGCTGTATGCTCCTAAATTCCAGAGTAATCTGTTAATAATATACCCTCCTTGCTTGCTAATAACTAGAAGAGCAAATTATCGCATGCTTGAACTAACCAGTAAATAATGGCAGTAATTAACTTTGAGAAAGAGCCTAGTTTCTGGCTCTAAAGCTGACCCCACATAAATGCTTAGAGCTGCCAGGGACACCTCGGCTGATGAGCTAGCTGCTGATTCCCCTCTCTTGGCTGCTTGCTCCCTGGAAGTCAGATGCTGGTTCCACACCTCTGCGGAGTCTGCTTAGGGTAGACTCAGTAAGTTTAAGAGTTATTGTGAGGAGATTATCTTCAGCTGATACATGCAGTACTTACAATGAATTTTCTTATTGTTAAAAACATAAAATCTTGTTTTGTTAAAGTAAGAGGTAGCTAAAATAGGGTTGGGTGTAAGGGTGGTGTATGTATTTAACCCAAAGAAGAGAAAAATCAATCCACAGTCTGGAGAGGAAGACATATGCTAAGACCATATAAGAGTCTTCGTCCAGTTTCCAGAGCTGCATTCTAGGTTTTCCTCTTTGTTCCTTGGTTGTCCTTTCTGTCTTCTCTGTTTATTCCTCTTTATCTTCCAAACTTCTAATCAATCAGGGCCTAGGGCTCAATTCTCTCAGCTCTTTTACTTTCTATCTTGACTCTTGGCAATTTCACCCAGTTTTATATACAAGCCACATTTCCAAATCTCCACCCAAGACCTCTGCCTACTCAACATGACTGCCTGAATGTGTAATAAGCACCTCAAACTTATTGTGTCCCCAACTGAACTCTAATCTTCTCCCCCATATCTGTTCCTCCTAGTGTTCCCCATTTCAGCTGATGGTGACTCCTTTTTCAAGCTGCTCAGACCAAAAACCTTAGTGCATCCTTAACTCTTTTTTTTATTATCTGCAACTCTTCTTTCTGTTACACCTTATATCCAATCTGCCAGCAAATCCTCTTATGCCCACTGTCAACTATATGTGGAATCCAAACATTTCTCACTACCCTCATCCAAGCCACTGGCATCTCTAGCTTAGATTAATGCAACAACCTCTTAGATGGTCTCTCTGCTTCTGCCCTTGTCCCTGTACTCCTTGCAGCCCCCCATTCTATTCTTAACATAGCAGTTAGAATGATCATTTTAAGGCCGAAGTGAGACCATGTCATTTCTCTGTCCTAAGCCTTCCATTGGGTTTCCACTGCAATCAGAATAAAAACCTTTACAGTAGTCTACCATGCTCTGCATGATCTAATATTCTCTTCCCCAACCCCACATCCAGCCAACTTCTCTGTGACCTTCTCTCTTACTATTCCCCCTCACTTACTCTGCTCTAACTGGCCTCTTCTTGTTGGCACATTCCTAGCTCAGTCCCTCACTTCATTTATGTCTATTCAAATGTCTTCTCAGTAGGGCCTTAACTGACTATACTTTTTGAAACTTCCCTTCTCCCACACTCCCTAATCTCCCTTCTCTGCTTTTTTCCCATAGCATTTACTACTACTTAACAGCCTACTGATTTAACTTATTTTGCTTGTCTAACTTTCCCCTTATTAAGCTCCACAAGGGCAATCAACTTTTGACTGTTTCGTTCACTACTGTATTGTCAATACATGGAATAATACCTGGCAAAGTAATATACAAATGTTTGCTGAATTAATTAAAAGACCCCAAGATGGGGGCCAGAAATACATTGAAAGACATATCTAATCTATTAAGATAAAAAAGGGGGATGATAATGTAGGTACAGTCTGATTCCCATTTCAATTATATAAATGTAGGTATAATATTTAAAAAGTTCCACAAGATTATGTATGCATCAGGGTATAACTGTGGCTATTTCTGGGTAATGCTGCCTTTTTAATACAAAAAACAAACAAAAACAAACAAACCAAAAAACCCTAATATATTTAAATAACCAAAAAAGTCAATTCTCAAAATGTGAGTAGTGATCAGTGGTCAGAAAACTATGGTCTCAGAATCTCCTTCAGGGGAACATACTTTTAAGGAAGCAAACCTTAGTAGTAACCTGCCCTACAAAGTGATTCAGAGACAGCTGATCAAAAAAACAGGCTAAAACATAACAATAAAAAACAAATGTTAAAGGAGTACAACAAACTAAAATAAAGACAGATCTTAATGTAATAAATGCAAAGGAATGAGTAGTAACCTCTATGAAGTCTGGAAAGTATGACTGTGTTAGTGTTGATTTAATAGAGACAAGGAAAAAGAACTGACAAATATAAATATTTCACCACCCTAAAAAAACATTCTTTAGGGTGACATACGAGTAATTCCTTAGACTTGTCACAATCTGAATGAAATTTCTCCTAAAGACTATGCAATCTCCTTTGTTTATTCTGTACACACCAAGCAACCATGATTGCTTTTGATTTCTTGTTATCTGGGAAATTCAAATACAGCATTATGCTAACAAGCAGAAATGACTTTTCCAGTCACTGAAATAGAATACCCCCAGCTGCAAATTAATAAATTAGTCTTCTGGCACAGGTCAGATTCATTTAAGGTTAGATAAGACGAGCTAGTCTATTCGGAACCCAATTACACCTGGATGAACTGTCATCTGAAAGCTGCAGATTAGAGGACATACTTTAGACACATAAGTATTTGCAGAATGAATTAACAATGTGAGACTTACTCATCTTTACATTTGCAAAGAGGTTTCACTCATGTCATTGAAAAAGCCAAAGAAAATAGATCTCATTTCAGGGTAACTGCCCAAATTGGTGTAAGGAACACATTAATAATCCCATAAAGGCTAATTAATCTCTGACATCTGATTTTTTAAATGACAAAGTACTGTCTACAGTGGAATCAGTGGACTGAATAGGAGGAGCCTGCAATATAGCCCACCGAAACCACCAGTTGAAAACCTGATGAGCAGAATGAAACATTACACACTTTCTCAAATCAACAGGATAAACTATCATTAGGAAGAAGCCAAGCTAAAACCTAATCACAAAGAAATCTATAAAATATGAAATTGTAATGTACTTTCCAAACACTGGGTGAGGGGGTGCCTCGGTGGCTCAGTTGGTTAAGTGTCTGTCTGCAGCTCAGGTCGTGATCCTGGGATTGAGTCCCGCATCGGGCTCCTTGCTCAGCAGGGAGTCTCCTTCTCCCTCTGCCTGCTGCTCCCCCTGCTTGTGTTCTCACTTTCTCTCTCACAAATAAACAAAATCTTGAAACAACAACAACAACAAAAAACACTGGGTGACATATAATGACAACTACTGTAAAGGAGTAACAATCATGTAGAAGAAACAGGGTAGACCTGCTATAAGCAAGCACAATAATATGACCAAAAAAGGTATGTTGTGTTCCATTCACATGAAGGAAAGGAAAAAAGAAAGTGAACTAAAAACTCGCAAGTACTACTTCTTGACATATTGGTATGCGTGTTTTGGAGCTTGTCTGGAGGTTCTAGCAGGGGAGCACAGCTACTTGTATATCCTTGACCGAAGAAGGGTCCTCCTCTATCAGGGAAAGTCCTCCTCTTCAAGCGCACTGGCTTGGGGAGGGACGCACACGGAGCAGTGAGGGAGGAAGGGGACATGCCTAGCCAGCCAGATCAGCTAAATCAACCCTGGAGATCAATGGGGTGACAGATGTCGCAGCCAGATCGCCTTCACATACAGGTATGTGTGTTTTGGAAGGAAAGTTTCTGAGAAAGTTAGGGAAATGCTCCTTTTTTTTTTTTAAATTGGGAAGACTATATGATACTATTAGATTTGTTTAAAGTACTTTTAAAACATATATAATCCTACCAAATACAAATATCATCTCTTGCATAATATCCTGGTTCCAATATTTAACTGGCTTTATAATCTCAGGCAATTTACCTAACCACTCTGTGCCTCAGTTTCTACTGTAACATGGAGATTCACAGTAACTTCTCCATATACCTCTTAGGAACATAACTACAATTATCCATTCATTCAACACAATTATATTTAGTATCCACTATAAAACAGACACTATTCTAGAAGCTGGGAATAGAAATGAATACAACACCACTCCAGATCATTAAACCCAGAAGTAACTTTAAAGGTTGTAAGAGATCTCGGGGCGCCTGGGTGGCTCAGTGGGTTAAGCCTCTGCCTTCAGCTCAGGTCATGATCTCAGGGTCCTGGGATCGAGCCCCGCATCAGGCTCTCTGCTCAGCAGGGAGCCTGCTTCCCCCTCTCTCTGCCTGCCTCTCTGCCTACTTGTGATCTCTCTCTCTGTCAAATAAATAAATAAAATCTTAAAAAAAAAAAAAAAA
>CM052900.1:74050521-74166842 GCA_028534135.1 Potos flavus | reverse complement strand
AAAAAAAAAAAAAAAAAGGTTGTAAGAGATCTGGTCCCTCAAAAGATGCCAGACCCAGACAGACTTATAGGTAATTTTTATCAAACCTTTAAGGAATAGATAATTTCTATGTTATTTAAACTATTCCTAAGCATAAAAAAAACAGCAAGATTTCCCAGTTCATTTTATCAAACTAACATAATCCTGATACATAACATACTAACATAATCCTGAAATGTGATAAAGACAACATAAAAAAATTACCACCCCCTTATGAACAGATGCAAAAACAAACAAAAAGATTAGGAACAAATCAACTCCAATAACGTATTAAGAGATTAATGCTTCTTGACAAAGTAGTTTTTATTCAGAGCTTGCAGTGTGGCTTCAACATTAGAAAATCTGTTAGTTGGGGTGCCTGGGTGGCTCAGTAAGTTAAGCGTCTGCCTTCAGCTCAGGTCGTGATCCCAGTGGAGTACTGCATGGGGTTCCCTGCTCAGTGGGGAGCCCTGCTTCTCCCTCTCCCTCTGCCTGCCGCATCCCCTGCTTGTGTTCTCTCTGTGTCAAATAAATAAATAAAATCTTAAAAAAAAAAGTGACCTTAAAAAAAAAAAAGAAAATCTCTTAGTTAATAAAATGCATTAATTGTTTAAAGAAGAAAACTATAAAGTCATTTTGATAGGACTACAAAGGGCATTTGATAAAAATCACTAGTCATTCCTAATTAAAAGCCCCTAATAAATTAGGAATAAAATAAACCTCTTCTTAATCTGACAGTGGGTATCTGAGGAACCAGAGGTAAACATGCTTAACAAAGAAACATGCATTCCCACTGAAGTCAGAAAGAAGACAAAGATGCCTACTATTAGACAACTTTGTTGTGATAATACAGTCAATGTAACAGATAAAAAAAATAATGAGGCATAAACAGGGAAAAAAACACAATATCTGTAGATGATACAACCGCTAAGTTAGAAAACTCAAGGGAATAAAATGAAACCTATTACAGCCAATAAGAGAATTCAATTAAATAGCAAGGGGATAGGTGACGAAGAACTTTCCAGCAATAATCAGTTAAAAAGTTAAATGAAACTGTAAAACTTTTTGCTGAATAACATCACAAAGGAACCAAATAAATTGAGACATGACCTGTGGACTTAGAATGAGAAGTTTCAATATTATAAAAAGTGACGAATGCCCCCAAGTTAATATATAAATCCAATGTATATCCAATCAAAATCCCAATGGGATAGGAGAGGGGGTACAGACTGACAAATTTCATCTAAAATCCATTTGGAAGGATAAAAGCATCAGGATATTTTTGGAAAAGGACAATAATGAAGTGGACTTCACCAAAACTAAATCAGTAAGGTATAGGAACACAAAAATAAAGATCAATAGACCATAAAAGATAATCTAGAGACAGGTGAGTATGAAAATGTATATATAAAAAGGTAACATTTAGGTCAGATGGATGATTCAATAAATTACACTGCCAACAACTAGATACTCATGGGGGAGGGGGGTGAATCCTTAACTTAAAAAAAAAAATTTGCAAGAATAATACCTGCACCCACTAGAAGTGCAGGCACAAAACCCAAGCTGAGCCAGGCGCCCTCCCTAAGAGCCAACAGATGGACATACCCTCAGGGATGAATGCTCTAATGTTCTTGGAAACTTGGAGCTACCACCAGCCACCTTTCATTTTAAACAGGGAGACCTATCCAATAATGATGCCAACACAAGAAAGCAGAGGAGAGAGAGACAGAAAAAGGGAGACAGCTTAAGATAACACAGTGACTGATCACTGAGACCCATCTAAGAACTTCTAATTCACATCAGGAATTCTCAATACTGCCCGTCCACAGTGATTTAGAAATCCAAGGAGACAGTTTTGCTAGTTACATACAATAAATGGGGAGGTGCCATTTATATTTAGTAGATGGGAACCTTGCAAGTGCTAGTAACCTTGCAAGAAATGGGAGGACAGTCAGGCCCAAAAGTTGTCCTCCAACACGCATAATCTAATCTTTGAATGTCCTACCTGGACATTCACTTGGAGGAAAACTGTCTATAATTTACTGAGCCCAAACTCAACTCCATTCTATATTAAAGTATTTCCTACTTGCTTTTAAAATATACTGAATTTGGGGCACCTGGGTGGCTCAGTGGGTTAAGCCTCTGCCTTCGGCTCAGGTCATGATCTCAAGGTCCTGAGATAAAGCTCTGAATCGGGCTCTCTGCTTAGCAGGGAGCCTGCTTCCCCCTCTCCCTCTGCCTGCCTCTCTGCCTACTTGTGATCTCTCTCTGTGTGTCAAATAAATAAATAAAATCTTAAAATAAAATAAAATAAAATATACTGAATTTTCCAGAAATACAACTATTGTGAAAATCAAGGAAAAATTATACATCCCCCTCCCCCCAAAATTCTCCCAAGCATTCTTCACCATTTTAGAAAATCTTAACACTATAGCAATGGTGCTTGTGGCAGATGAGAAGTCAGCAATATAACACTGTTATGTCATTTGCATTTCAAAAGCACCATAGATACCAAGACAATTTTATTAACCAGGTCAATCAGGATTTGTTTCATTTTTAAGAGAAGCCTCTTACAACAGGTTTATTCAATTCTCCTAAAAATAGGGACATTCTTCTAAACTTTTCTCCTTTCAGAAGCAGCAGCTACATAAATGAAGTACTGGATTAAAATTTAAAAATGTGGGCTCTAGTCAACTTTCATTATTTTTCTGCATATGATCATGACAAAGGGTTAGGATATCCTTCTCCCATCCTACACATTGCCAAGCAGAATACAATTTTAAAAGTTTGTTCTTGCCGAACTCCAAAAAAACAACCCCCCCCCATTAAAACCATAGACAAAAAAACCCAGCCTCTGACAGTAAACCTGCAGAATGCCCCATCACTCCCAAAAAAGTTGTAGATTTCAGCACATGCACCAACAAATATACAGGGCTAGTTTCTGCACTCCTTTTTTAAAGAGTTTATTTTACAATTATACCACACAGCATTTTAAACACTGACATATAAGTTCCTAAGAAGATAAGCAAAGATAAAAGTATTTATCTTATTAGAAACAAGAGAGACCATCACTTATAGTCTTCAGACATTACTGCACTTCAATGTTCATAACGTGCAATACATTCATGAAACAAGCTTCAATTAGTTTTAACAAAGAAAACTTTTTAAAATTTGATATTTGTATGTAGTATGAAATGATCACCACAATAAATCCAGTTCACATCCATCACCATACGTAATTAGAATTTTTTTTGTGTTAAGAACTTTTAAGATCTACTCTCTTAGCATTTTCCAAATATGCAATACAGTATTATTAACTATAGCCACTCTGCTGCATGTTATTTCCCCAACTTATTTATTTTATAGCTGGAAATCTGCATCTTTTGACCCCCACCCCCTTTTCACCCATTTTGCTCACCTCCCACACCCCACTCCCTTTCCCCACAACCATAAATCTGTTCCCCTGGCAACCACAAATCTGTTCTCTGCATCTATAAGCTCCATTCTGGGACTTTAGGGTTTTTTTAGATTCCATATATAAGTGAGATCATATATTTGTATTTTTCTGTCTGACTTATTTCATTTACCATAATGCCCTCAAGGTCCACCCACACTTTTACAAATGGCAAGAGTTCATTCTTTTTTATGGCTGAATAATATTCTATTATATATCTATACCATGTTTTCTTTAACCATTTACCTTTAGACAGACACTCAGGTTGTTTCTACATCTTAGCTATTATAAATAATGCTGCAATAAACATGTGGGGATGTACATATATTTTTTCAAATTAGTGTTTTCATTTTTATTGGATTAATATCCAGGAATGGACCTGCTGGATCATATGGTAGTTCTATTTTTCTTGAGGAATCTCCATACTGTCTTCCATACCTGCTGCAACAATTTACATTCCCACCAACAATGCACAAGGGTTCCTTCCCTTTTCTCCACATCCTTACCAACACTAGTTATTTTTTGTCTTTTGGATAACAGCCATTCTAACAGGTGTGAGGTAACATCTCACTGTGATTGTGATCTGTCACGAATGCAGGGTGGTGACATCAAGCCCCATGTTGGGCTCAACACTCAGCACAGAGTCTGCTTGGGTTTCTCTCGCCCTCTCCCTCTTGCCCCGCAACCCCTAAAATAAATAAATAAATCTTTAAAAACCTTTAAATTATAATGACAGAAAAGGAAAAAAAATCAAAAGAGTTAAATGATTTTCTCCCTTTGCCCCTCACCTCACTCTCATAATCTCTCTCATTCTCTCAAATAAATAAAATCTTAAAAAAAAAAGTTAAATGACTAAAATATATAAAATGCTGATTCGGAGCCAAAAATCACTAAGTTCATGACACTCACCCTCCCTCAAAAAGGTGTGTAGGGGGGATGCCCACGGTTAACATATCTTACAAGATAAGATAAAAATCTTCAGAAGACAGAAGAATAGCTAATAAAATATCTAATTAGTAGACACGGGCTGTCTGACCCCAAATCCATTTTCAACACCATTCTCCCTTGCCACCTCCAACAACAAAGGATTCAAAAGCTAAATCCATGTTCTCCCAACTTTCTTTACAGCTGGGGATGGGGAACATGTGACAAAGTGCCACAGTGAAATTTCCTTGGCAAGGAATATAGAATTGGGAGTGGGGCAGTGGAAGATTTTCCTTTCCTTAAAAAATAAAAAAAATTTTTAAAAAGGGACAAATAAGCTGATGCTATCCTTTTTCCCTTTCTTCTTTCCTGAGGCTCTAAGGCAGTAAGCATGAGAGAAAGACCAAGAAAACCACAGAGATGCAACCCTAACATGGTTAAGACATAGAAATATCCTACTGCCACCCAGCTATAGACATCTTGTTAGGTGTAAGAAAAAAAATTCTTGTTTAAGCCATCATTAAGTCAGGTTATGTTACTCAGGTAATACGGTTATCTATAAAGAACACATGAGAAAAAGGAAGCTTATGTCTTTCTCCCACTCTGCTATTAGTTAAAGGGACAATGTAGTAACGGAGTAGACCACAATTTCCAATGGAATAAAGTGGCAAAGCAACTAAGGAGGACTGAATCAAGCTAATGTGTTCACACTGATATTTTATTAATCTGGCAAGGAATTTTTGAGCAAAAGATATTAAAATTTGACCCCTGCCTACTTTAGCTATTCATGGCCCAGCTCCAGGGCTCTGTGAGAAGAGTGTATATAGCCTAGTGCCTGAAAAAAGTCTAGGCATTTGATTAAGTGCTAGTTACCTTCTCTTCTCAGATTGCAGACAAAATACAAGGCTGCCAAAGGCCATTCATACTGTGGTTTTTAAGCATTCATACAGTAGAAAGAACGAATTAGAATAATTCTCCCCATTCCTGCAACTAAAAAACTCTTCTTGAAAGAATTTTATTTTCTTTACAGGACCACCAGCAGAAACTATTTGTCTGGTAGGCCAGAAATTATCAGCTAATAATCAGAGAAACACAAGCTGGTCACTTTACTCTGACATCCCAACTCTCTTATTAATTTAAGGGCTGTGAACAAGGGTTACTGCCTAAAATGCTTAGACCAATTACTCTGGTCAAATTGGGATTATGAGCATCAAAATGAATAATGATTAAAATAAAATCCATTAAGTCCATGCTAAAATAAATAAGTGGATTGATAAGATAGGGAAAGGAGAAGAAAAAAGCTCTTTACAGAAGATTGTATTTGTAGGAATCATAGAAATAGAAAAATCATTATTTTACAGCCATTATGGTAATAATTCAGGCAAGAATCATCGATAGATATTAGTATCATCAGGTAAAAAACTATTAGGGAACCAGATATTCATTTAATATCCAAGTATCACCACAGATTATTTATTAATTAAGATGAGAAAGTGTACCTTTAGAAGAAAAATTTGGCAGACAAGGCCTTAACCAAATGGTCAAACTTAACATTACCCACAAGCTGACACGTGTCCCCTCTGCTGTGATACACAGAGAAGGATACATCATTTATCTAGTACTCTTCCCCAGATATTTTTTTTTTTAATTTTTTTTTTAAAGATTTTATTTATTTATTTGACAGAGAGAGAGATTACAGGTAGGCAGAGGCAGGCAGACAGAGAGGGGGAAGCAGGCTCCCCGCTGAGCAGAGAACCTGATATGGGACTCGATCCCAGGACCCTGAGATCATGACCTGAGCCGAAGGCAAAGGCTTTAACCCACTGAGCCACCCAGGCGCCCTCTTGCCCAGATATTTAATGAAGAAACAATCAGACAAATTCAAATTAGTGGACATCTTAAAAAAAAAGAAAAAAAAAAACTAGACTTAAAACTAAGGAAGGTCATATGTGGGTTTTCCCTGATAGCATGAACTAAAAACGCTCAGCTACCAGCTAGCCCTACCACCAGACATGTACACAAATAAGCCTACAGATGATTTCAGCCCTCAGGCTTTAGGTGTTCTAGCTGTGGACCTAGACATCACACAGCACAGAGAAACTATCTCCTACCCTATCTGAATTCCTGACTCAAAGAACTGTGAGCGATAATACATGATTATTACTTTTTTTTTTTTAAGATTTTATTTCTTTATTTGTCAGAGAGAGGGAGAGCACAAGTGGGGAGAGATGCAGGCAGAGGGAGAAGCAGGTTCCCCACTGAGCAGGGAGCCTGATGCGGGACTCGATCCCAGGACCCTGGTCATGACCTGAGCTGAAGGCAGACACTTAACCAACTGAGCCACCCAGGCATCCCGATTATTACTCTTGCAAGTCACCAAGTTTTAGGATAACTTGTTATGCAATAACAAATAATATATACTCTAATAAGCCAGAATTTCGATTTTCCTCAGTAGTACTTGCCTCACAGTATTTTGGGGAACATTAAATGGGCTAATGGATGTCAAGCCTAGCATAGTACACTTCATGAATGCCTGCTCCTAGAATTAATATAACTTCAACTGGTATAGTTAGAACTATGGTAGGAAGGACACCTGGGTGGCTCAGTCAGTTGAGCATCTGGCCTTGGCTCGGGTTGTGATCCCAGGGTCCTGGGATCGAGTCCCACATGGCATTCCTTATTCAGCAGGGAGTCTGCTTCTCCCTCTGCCTGCTGCTCCCTCTGCTTGTGCTCTCTCTCTCTCTCTCAAATAAATAAATCTTTTAAAATAACAATAATAAAAAATAAAATAAAAATAAAAAGAACTATGATAGGGGAGTACATGAGGTGCTTTGGGAGAGCACAAAGAAGGGCCTCTGATACAGTCCTGAGGTCACAAGAGGCTTCCTAAATTCACCAAAGGATTACTTGGGTTAAGAAAGCAGTAGAGGTATTTCTGCCAAAGGAAACAGATTAAGCAAAGGTAAACAAGCTAGAAACACCATGGTGTATGTACAGAATAAGTTTTATATTGGTGAAATAAAAGAAAAACAGGAAGTGACAGGAAACAAGGCTGCAGAGTTCAGAAACATAGAGGACCTTGTATGTGAAGTAACGGACCCTAAGACAATGGATTTTATACAGAGAAGTGATAGGGATTTGAAAATTTAGGTAGATAATCCCACGAGGGTGCTAAGGGAGCAAATTTAAGAATGGTAATGCTTTGAAGGAGATATGGACATGAACTACAAGGGAAACAGTTGGACAAAATAGGAGTTGAGAAATAGGAAAAAAAATAAGGAAGAATTAATAACTAACTAGATGTGTATATATTAGAGAGTTGAGCGGGACAAAGAAAAGAGTCTATGTAATGCCTCAGTTTCTAAACTGGGTAGAGAGTGGTACCCGCAATCAAAATCAGTTAAAGAAAAAGGGTTCAGTGTGGAAGAAATGAGTTTAGCTTCCATCTTGGTGAGTTTGGAGTATCTATGGGACATCCAAACAGAAGTGTCTAACAAGAGGATATATATTCAAGTCTCGAATTAAGGGGAAAGGTCAAAATAGAAATATAGATCTGGGAGTCTTTAGTATATAGGTAATACTTACAGAGTAGTGGTTCTCAACCAAGGACGATTTTGCTCCCTCAGGGGATATTTGGCAATGTCTGAAGACAGTTCTGATTGTCATAATTGGGAGGATAAGGAGGGTTTATTACAGGTAGTAGACAGAAGCTAGGGACGCTGCTAAACATCCTATAATATACAGGAGAGCCCCCACACACAACAAAGAACTATCCAACCCAAAAAAGTCACTAAGTCCCAAATTAAGAACCCTGTTGCAGACTAAAGAAAAGCAGAATGAAAAAAACACCTTAGGAAAAACCAATATTTAGGAAGTATCCACTAGAAGGAAAAGTCAGAGAAGAGGTAAATCGAGAAAATTTATTGTCATGGAAGTCAGAGAAGTAGAGAATTTCACAAGGGGGGAAAATGTTGAATTCAGTACATTAGACCCATACAATATTTTGAAGTACCCACTGGGTCTTCACCCCTGCAACACAGGGATTTTAGTGAAAGGAGGACCGGATTATAGTAGTAGAGGAATAATGAGAGATGAGAAAGTACACAAAGTAAAAGCAAACTCCTCTCAGGAAATTTTATTGGAAAAGGAAGGAAATAAGATTGGGCAGTAAGTAAAGCAATGGTTCTCAACTCTGGCTACAATCAGAATAACCACAGAAGCTTTTTAAAATTACCAGTGCTTAGATCTCATCCAGAATATCTGAATTGGAATCCTTGGGGACAGGGACCAGGTATTAGGATTTTTAAAAATATCCTCAGAGACACTAATGTACAGCCAGAGTTGAAAATCAAACTGCTAAAGTGTGGGGGGTGGGGGAGCAGTAAAGGGGGAAAAGGGTGCAGGGAAATGAAAATGAATGAAACTAAATCTCAGAAGAAATAGGTAAAGAATGAGTCAGAAACATGGACTGATGGAGTTACTCTGAAAGCAAAGGAAGGATACCTCATCTCAGGAGACAGGAAGGAGAAATAAATATTAATGTAGAAAAATTTGACCCAGGGTTTTTGGGAGTTCATATCTGAGGCCCCAATTTTCAAAATGAAGAATACAAATCAGCTGCTGAGAATCAGCTACCAGATAGGAGATCTGGAGTCAAATTTGACGGAAGTTCAAAATATTTCCTGAGGGGAATGCAAATTAAAAGACTAATCAAAAGCATTGACATTCTAATGGAGATTAAACACACTTTGCCAGTTGCAGGGGCACCAATGGGCACATTAATGATTTTCCTCCAGCAATATTCAGCCATCCCTTAGGGGAGGAGCAGGGAAAAAGCAGACCACAGCACTGATCCAAAATTGGCAGTTTAGTGGGTGAGAGAAAATAAATGCACAAGAGGTAAAATTGTAGATGAACTGTAGCTGAGGAGTTCCACAATGGGGTCCATACCACGTAGAGAAAGGAAAGTAATCTACATGCAGTTTAACTGGTGCAGATTTGCCTCTCAGCACCATACATTACAATGGGAGATTTTTTGGCTTTTGTCCTAGACAATCCCATTAAATCAGATTTCCTATCATTGTCCTAAGAAGAAATGTCTACAACTAACTTTGAAATTCATACAATATAATGTGAACTAATGGACAAATAGAAGGATAGATATGTGATAAAGCAAGTACAGTAAGTTATTAATAGTAAAATCTAGAAGGTGTATGTATGTGAGGGAGTGTAGGCTCTAGAACAGCACTGCCCAACAGGACTTTCTGAGATAATGGAAATGTTCTATCATCTGTGCTGTAAAATATAGTAACTACTAGCAATCTATGGCTACTGAACCCTTGAAATGTGTCTACTGTGACTGAAGAATTTTGAGTTTTATTAACTTTTAATTAATTTAAATCAATATAGCCCCATGTGGCTAGTGGCTGCCATGCAGCACTAGATTCATACACTCCAGGATTCAAGTAAATCCTGGGTCTACCACTGATCCAGGTTATTTTATTTCTCTGAGTCTTAGTTTATTCTTATATAAAATAAGAATAGCAATAGCACCTACTAATTCATATGGATTAAATAAGCAGATAAAGCATGAAGTACAATCCTATGCATATGACAAACATTTTTTAAAATGTTTATTATTCCTACAAAATGGGCTCTATGAGATCAGGGCCAACATCTGTTTTGGTCACCACTGTATCTGCAATGTCTAATAGAAGTGTTCCAGCATAAAAGACATTCAATAGACATTTGTTGCATGAGTATTTTTAGTCACAAGACTATATTTATTTCTACTAAATTTCGTATTAAGTCCGTTGCTCCAATCTGCTGGGTCTTTTTGAATCCTAATGTCACCCAATATATTGGATATTCCCTTTCAGTATCTTCTGATAAATATATCACCTATATATTAATCTAAGACATTAATAAAATTAACCAGAGACCTGTATCATTAGTTTTAGCATCCTTTAGTTTATCATCATTTGTTAACTGGTAGCAGCTGAGAAGACACATTCCACTTAACTTCACCCTCATTATGTTTATATATCTCCATCTTGCCCATAAAGGTAAGAAGTACGAGAACCTTATAAAGATTAAATTATGCCAGTACATCCTTCACTGACTACCCTTAAAGGAAACTTAGAAAAAACTCACCCTTCAATAGCTGGGGATCTATCAGGACGAGTACTTCCTCGCGATCTGTATCTTCGAGTCATTGGCAGCCGTGGAGGCCGGCTTGGTCCCCAGAAGTCAGTGTGAGTTTGGTGACCCCTCTCATTGGCTCTATTATCTTGGTCCAGTGGATTGCTACTTAGAAATGGTCTAAAATCTGGGAAAAACATCGTGTGGTCCAAATGCTCCCAGAGCTAGTAAAAAAACAGAAATAAACAACACGTTACTGGTTTCAAGATCAAAGTAAAGAAGAATTGATAAGAATAAATACTGAAAAAAAAAAGAATATTGAAAAAAAGAGGAAAAAAATTTTTTTGGAATAGTTTTTAACATTTTGAAATTCAGCAGCTCCAAACTAAAAAAGTGTATGTTTCCCTAGTTTCATGGAGGAGAAAAAAAGATGTCTTTCAAGAGCATGCATGGTGTGTGTGTGCAGGGGAGGCACTTAGACACTGATAAACTTAATTTCCCTCATACAGAAACAAGCCAACAGCTGGACCCGTTCCTTAACACTGAGCTCATATCCATGTGCCTCTGGCCAGTTTCCCCTTCTGAAGTAAAAATGTGAGCCAGACATGATCATGGACTTCTGTCCTAAGCACAATCATGTAGGTCGTCATATTCTTGTGCTTTGTCACAAATAACATCCACATTTCTACTATATAATTATCTAAGGTTTAAATAAAATGGATGTATTTACACACTTTTTAAAGAGCATCATTACCACAAAGTGGAGACAGAGGTCTACAAAATACTTCTATTATCTAGAAGCTGCGTCAGAAAGGGGCATTGTCAAAGCTGTGCCAAAGCAGTGCAGGAATGTTTGATAAAACCATTCTGTTGTACATACTTTATCACTAAAAGGGTGTTGTTGGGGGTGTGGGGAGAGTGGGGGGGGGGCTGTGTGTTTGGAATTATTCAGCAAAGAGTGAATGGAAAAAACAAACCACCAAATTTAAATTGTATTTATCTGTACACCAAGTATTTTCAGATAGAATACTACTTATTTCACTACATCCAACCAAGTACATAAAACCCTGGTTACATCCTAGTCTTTTCATTTTGTTTCAAAGTTTTAAGTCAAACAAAAACTTATTATTTAGTGTATATATAATAACAGGGACACAAAACTGCTCAGCACAAGACCTTAGGTCTTAAAATCCTCACAGCCCTTCTGCTCCAGACTGATTATTTCTTCCAGAGACCCACACTAACAATAGTCTCCTCTAGAAACATTCAGAGAAAGGGATAGCAGCCCAGCCGCATATTAAAGCTGATCTGATTCCAGACTAAACTCCAATCTCAACCTAATATCCAATAATATGTCAAATTGATTCTTGAAATTAAGGAGTTTAGGTTTGTCAATAATGTTATTTTTTGTCATTTTTTCCAGTTTACACTTTGCTTCTTGATTTTCAAAGATGTTTCTTCCTCCTTTAATTAAAAAATACATGATAAATATGCTAAAAAATGCAAACAGATTATAAAATACGAAGTGCGATACAGTTCTACTCTCCTATTCAGAAGTTAATTTAGTGTGTAGAATTCCAATCTTTAGATATCTCTGTGTTAACACACACACCTTCTTTCATTCAATAAATGCTTGTTTAGCATGTACTCTTTCTGAACTTTTCTGGGAACTATTTAAGATACGGCAGTAAATAAGATGTTAAAAAAAGAAAAAAAAAAGAACCTCTGCCCCAATGGATTTCATTTTTAAGTTGGAAGAGATATTATCCCTTCCATAACCGTAGATATTAGGGATAAAAGCCGCGAAGGAAAAAGAGGCTTGCATCGACTCAGAACACACAAAGTCCTATCATTCTTTTCAACGGCAGCATAATATGGATGTTTTATATTATATTTTATGTAGTCTTTACCATTTTTATTATGATAGCTGGATTTGATACATGTAAAACATAATAAGGTATAAGAAAATAAAATATATACCCATGTAACCGTCTCTTAGTTCACATCACTAAAGCCACTGAAACCCTGTGTGTCCCTCCCTGCCCCAACATCCAGTTACCACAATCCATAATTTCTGTTTATCATCCCCTTGATTTTCTTTATAGTTTTACTAGAAATGTATATATCCCTAATAAAATGTGACTTATGAATTATGAAAGTGCCTTATGAAAGCACGTGCTTTTTTGGCTGCACATGTCGGTGCATTCATTTTCACACACATTTTATCCTACACTTTTTCTCCTCTCAATAAACATCTATATTGTTTCCAGGTTTTTGTATTACAAACAGCCAGTGTGAACATTTATATATGCATCTGCTGCAGAGATAGAAAAGTGTCTCCATTTAGCAGTTTGTACAACTTTATATGGTCTATACATCTTCAATTTTACTAGGTAATACCAAATTGTTTTGCAAAGTAACCATCAATTCACATATTCACCAAGAGTTTCCATTGTACCAAATCCTGGCAAGCACTAGATAGCACAGGGCTTTTTCTATCTAGAAAATGATATGTCATTGTAAGGTTTTTGTTCCTGGTGTGTAAGAATAAACAGGAAAGTTTATTTAAAATGCATATTCTTTGGCTCTACTCCAGAAAGTAAATTCAATAGGTCTGCAGTGAGCCTGAAAGACTCCCTTCAGCATTTCTTATACGGAAGGTCAATCAGCAATGAAATCCCTCAAATGTTGTTTATCTGAGAATGTCTTAATTTTTCCTTCATTCTTGAAAGATACTTTTGCCAGAGTTTGTTTTTTTCTAATTAAAGGATTTTATTTATTTATTTGAGAGAAAGACTGCACAAGTGAGGTTGGGGGGAGGGCAGAGGGAGAGGAAGAAGCAGACTCTCCACTTCCCACTGAGCAGAAAGCCCACCCAGGGGCTAGATCTTGGGACCCCGGAGATCACAACCTGAGCTAAACGAAGGCAGACACTTAACTGACTGAGCCACCCAGGCGCCCCACTTTTGCCAGATTTTGAATTCTTGGTTGGCAGTTTTTTCCTTCAGCACTTTAAAATGTCATCACTGGGGGCGCCTGGGTGGCTCAGTTAGTTAAGCATCTGCCTTTGGCTCAGGTCAAGATCCCAGGGTCCTGGGATGGAGCCCCGCATCAGGCTCCCTGTTCTACGGAAAGCCTGCTTCTCCCTCTCCCACTCCCTCTGGTTGTGTTCCCTCTCTCGCTCTCTATTAAGAAAATAAAATCTTTAGGGGCGCCTGGGTGGTTCAGTTGGTTGGGCGACTGCCTTCGGCTCAGGTCATGATCCTGGAGTCCCGGGATCGAGTCCCGCATCGGGCTCCCAGCTCCACTGGGCGTCTGCTTCTCTCTCTGAACTTCTCCCCTCTCATGCTCTCTCTCACTCTCTCTCTCCCTCAAATAAATAAATAAAAATCTTTATAAAAAAAAAATGTTAAAAAGAAAATAAAATCTTTAAAAAAATAAAACAAATTAAAATAAAATAAAATAAAATAAAAATAAAATGTCATCGCTGCCTTCTAGCCTTTAATATTAACCCAACCTTGAATTCCTTTTTTAAGATTTTATTTATTTATGTGACAGAGAGAGAGAGCACAAGAAAGGGGAGCGGCAGGCAGAGGAAGGAGAAGAAGGCTCCCTGCTGAGCAGAGAGCCCAAAGCAGGGCTCGATCCCAGGATCCTGGGATCATGACCTAAGCCAAAGGCAGATGCTTACGTGAGTGAGCCACCCAGGCACCACCCCCCAACCTTGAATTCTTAGGATGAACACAAGCTGGCTTTTTTTTTTTTTTAAGATTTTATTAATTTGACAGAAAGAGAGATCACAAGTAGGCAGAGAGGCAGGCAGAGAGAGAGGGGGAAGCAGGCTCCCCGCCGAGCTGAGAGCCCGACGCGGGGCTCAATCCCAGGACCCCGAGACCATGACTCGAGCCACAGGCAGAGGCTTTAACCCACTAAGCCACTCAGGCGCCCCTAGCTGGCTTTTATAATACATTGCTGCATTCTATTTCTGGGATTTGGGTGAATTTCTGCATCTATGTTCATGAGTGAATTGGCCCCTGATTTTCCTTTTGTATACTATCCTTGTCTGGTTTTGCTATCAAGTTATTCTAGCCCCATAAAATATATTAGGAAGCATTCTTTTTCATATGGACATCCAACAGCACAGGAATAGAATTACTGGGTATAAGCATTTTAAATTTTGTTAGATAATACCAAGCCACCCTCCAAAGGGCTATACCGATTGATTCTCCTACCAGAGTATAACGGCTTACATTCTCCCATACTCTTACCAACACTGTTTTTTTAATAACTTTTAAAAACTTCTAATGTTCAACTGGATGAACAAAAAATAATATGCACACTAAAAACAATAAGATTTCTCTAAATGCTAGTGAAATAAAGCACCTTTTCATTTTAACTGCCATTTGTACTTCTTATCATCAGACTTATCTCCCCTTCTAGTGACAGCCCCCCCCCCCCCCGGTAAAGATCACTGGTTTCTAGTCTGAAAAGTGGTCTAAAACACAAAATTTGGGGGTGCCTGGGTGGTTCAGGGGGTGCCTGGGTGGTTCAGTGGGTTAAAGCCTCTGCCTTCAGCTCAGGTCATGGTCTCAGGGTCCTGGGATCGAGCCCCGCACCAGGCTCTCTGCTCCTCCTCTCTCTGCCTGCCTCTCTACTTGTGATCTTTCTCTCTGTTAAATAAATAAATAAAATCTTTAAAAAAATAAAAAATAAAACACAAAATTTTTCTTGACCCCAAATTCTAAAGTAAATGCAACATGTAAATATCCAAACTGTACTTGCCTTTAATAAGTGAACTATAGGAATTGTACAATTCCCTTACTATAGGAATAAAGTTCCACAGAGTTTGTTCACAGAAAAGAACTCTCAAAGCGATCATAATTAACATAAAAACTAAGCATTTGAGAATTCTGACTAGAAGAAAAATCAAGTACCAAGACCATTATATCAATAATCTGCATTGATAGTTATACAAATTGTTATCACATCTAATACATATAAAAATTCTAAAGGAACCCAAGATTAGAAACAGCTGCAATATCAGCATGAGGCTTTTGCTACTTGTTTGGAAACTGAAAACTAGTGCAAACAAATAATTACAAATAATTACAAATAATTATAATCAATGTATTTGTCCCAAATGGTGCATGCTGGCCACAGAACACAGGATAAAAAGCGTGCTACACAAATTTATACCAAATCAACGCTAAGGATAAGAACAGCTTCAGGTCATATGCCTCTGAGCAGACTTAGACAAGCATAAGAGAAAAAAAAATAGCCCATCTATAAAACTGGGTATTCAGGACATGGCTTACGTATAAGTAAAACCAGAGAACACTATTACAAAGTTTTGGTGAAACATCCACAAGATTCACAGACCGTTTATTTGACAAGTTTTCCTTGAAAAACTGAAATGTTACTCTGAATGGAGGTAAGAAGACCACGCTTCTGAAAACACCTGTGCTGAAATATTTACAGCTGAAAAAGAATGGACAATACTTTTCCAGAATTTGCTACTAGCTAACCATGATCACGTTAGCACCTCTTAAAATATTATGGTCTGTTCCTCAAAAGTTAAACAGAGTTACCACAGGACCCAGCAATTTCACACCTAGTTATATATCTAAGAGAACACACATTCACACAAAAATTTACACACAAATATTCCTTATTCATAACAGCTAAACAGTGTAAACAACCAAATGCACGCCAACTGATGAGTGAATATAGTACTGTATCCATACAAATGAAATATTATGTAGCCATGAAAAAAAGAACAAAGTACTGATACATGCTACAACATGGATGAACCTTGAAAACAATATGGTAAGTTAAAGAAATCAGTCACAAAGGTTATATAATGTATGATTTATATAAAATGTCCCAAATAGGCAAATCCACAGAGAAAATAGATTGGTGGTTACCTAGGGCTGGGGGAATTGGGGAGAAAAAAGGAGTGACTACTAATGGATACAGGTTACTTTTTGGGGTGATAAAGAAGTTTTAGAATTAGTGGGGATGGTTGTACACTGAATATACTAAAACCACTGAGTTGTACACTTTAAAGGTTAAATTACAGGGTATATGAATTATAACTTTAAAAACGCTACAGTCTCCGGTGGCTCAGTCGGTTAAGCATCTCAGGGTCCTGGGATTGAGCCCACATCAGGCTCTCTGGGCTCTCTGCTCAGCAGGGAGACTGCTTCTCCCTCTGTAGTCTCCCTTTCTCTCTCTCAAATAAATAAAATCTCAAAAAAACTACAGTCTCACAGAGATAAATCAATTGAGAGTACAATTTTGATAAAGCTCACAAGCAACTTTATAAAAACATTCAATCAAGATAAAGAACACACCCATCACCTCCAAATGTTTTCTAGTGCCCCTAGGTAATCCCTTCCTCCTGCCCCTAAACAACCATTGATCTTCCTGTGCTTTGCATTTTTCTAGAATTTTTTCTAGAATTTCATGTGAAAGCGATCATATTGTATGTATTCTGGCTTCTTTTAATCGATTATTTTTACATTCATCCATATCAATAGTTTATGCTGAGTAGTATTGAATAATATGAATATACCACAATTTGTCTACCCACCTACCTGTTGATGGGTTGATTTGGATTGTTTCTAATTTTTAGCTATTAGAAATAAAGTTGCTATGAACATTTGTATACATATTCATATATGCAGATCTGTCTTCAAAAAAAAAAAAAAAACCAGCTATTGTGTTTTCTAAAGTGTACCATTTTTACATTCAATTTCAGTTGTTCCACAGCCTCACTAGCAGTTAGTATAGTCAGTCTTTCAAATTTTAGCTATTCGGAGAGTTGCATAGTGGTATTTCGTTGTGGTTTTAACTTGCATTTCCCTAATGATTAATGAGGTTGAGCATTTTTTTTGATGTTGAGCTTTTTTTTTTGCATGTTTATTTGCCATCTGTATATCTTTTTTGGTGAAGCCAAATTGTTCAAATCTTTTGTCATTTTCAAAAAATGGGTTGTTGGGACGCCTAGGTGGCTCAGTCGGTTAAGCATCTGCTTTTGACTGCTCAGGTCATGATCCAGGAGTCCTGGGATCGAGTCCTGCATCGGGCTCCCTGCTCAGCAGGGAGTCTGCTTCTCGCTCTGCCTGCTGCTCTTTCTCTCTCTCTCTCTGACAAAAAATGGGTTGTTTTCTTATTATTCCATTTTGAGGTCTCTGTATAGTGTGGATACAAGTCCTTCATGAGATAAATGATCTGAAAACATTTTCCACCAGACTGTGGCTTCTCTTTTCATTCTTATGAAGACAAGTAGAAGTTTTTAAATTTGATGAAGTCCAATTTATCGATTTTTCCTTTTATGGGTCATGCTTTTGGTGTCATATCTAAGAAATCTTTGCCTACCCCAAGGTTATAAAGATTTCCTCCTGTGTTTTCTTCTTCAGGGTATAAAAAGCTTTACATTTAGGTCTACTATCCATCTTGAGCTAATTTCTATATATAGTTTAAAGTACGTATCTAAGCTCATATTATCATACTGCAAATGTTTCAGCACATTTAAAAGGCCATCCTTTTTCTCCTGGATTGCCTTTGTACCTTTGTCAAAATCAGTTGTCCACAGTGTGTGTCTGCTTCTGGACTCTGGATATTCTGTTCTTTTAATCTATCTTTGTGGCAATACGACAGTCTTGATTACTGTAGCTTTATAATAAGCTCTAAAATCAGGCAGTATTAGTCCTCCAACTTTTTTCTTCTTTTTCAAAGAAGTTTTAGCTATTCTACACACCTTGTATCTCCATGTGAATTTTAAAATCTGCTTGTCAATTTCTATAAAACAGTTGACTGGATCTTTACTGGAATTACACTGAATTATAAATGACATCCCAACAATATTAAGTTCATCCTGAGTGGGACATATTTCTCCATTTATTTAGGAGTTCTTCAATTTCTCTAAGTACATTTTATAGTTCTCCATGTTCAGATCTTATACATCTTTTCTGAAAAAGTATTTCATATTTATATACTATTGTTAGTTATTTTAACTTCGATTTCCAACTGTTGCTAATATGTAAAAATATAATTGATTTTTGTATGTTTTTCTCATATCCTGTAACCTTGCTAAATTCACTAGTTCTAACAGCTCTTATAGATTCCGTCAGGTTTTCAACATAAAAGATCATGCCAATTGTGAATATAGTTTTACATCTTCCTTTCCAATCTGTCTCTACCTATCTTACATCTTACCTTATTATACTGACTAGAACCTCCAAAACGATGTTGAGCACGAGTGATGAGAAAGGACATCCTGGTCTTATTCCTGATCTTAGCTAGAAAACACTGTGTTTCACCATTAATTATGGTATTAGTTGTAGGATTTTAGTAGATGTTCTTTATCAGATAAAAGCTGATCCCGTCTATTTTAGTGTGCTCAGAGTTTTTATCAAAAATTGATGTTATGGGCACCTGGGTAGCTCAGTCAGTTAAGCATCTGGCTCTTGATTTTGGCTCAGGTCATGATCTCAGGGTTGTGAGATCAGGTTGGGCTCTGTGCTGGCCACAGAGCCCGGTTAAGATTCTCTCCTTCTCCCTCTCGCCCCCGCCCAGGAAAGCAAGTGCTCTCGTTCTCTCTTAAAAAAAAAATTGTTAGATTACATCAAATACTTAATCTGCGTCCACTGAGATGACTGTATTTTACTTTGTAGTACATTATGGTGAGTTATGTTGTTTGATTTTTCAAATGTTGAACTAACATTCAAATTATGAATTAACCTTACAAATGAAATAAATCCCAGTTGAACATGATGTCTAACCCTTCTTATATACTGTTGGGTTCTATTTGCTAAAATTTTGTTTAGGATTTTCACATCTATGTTCATGAGGGGATACTGGTCCATAGTTTTCTGTTCTTGTAAAATCTCTTGTCAGATTTTAAGGACCTAAGTTACTTTTATTCTTTAGAATTTGGGGTGTTTTTTAAGTTACTTTGTTAGTTAATTTGTTTCTGTATGTATGTGTGTATGTATGTATGTAATCTCTACACCCAACATGGGTCTCAAACTCACAACCTCGAAATCAAGAGTCACATGCTCCTGCGACTGAGCCAGTCAGGTCCCCCCTAGAATTTTATTTTCGAAAAATGTTTGAACAAAATTGCTTAACAAGTCCACAAACATAACAAAACCAATTTTTTGGCCAATCAGTAGATTTCCAAAAAAGTTATATAATTGTTATTATTTTTAGTGTAACTTTTCACAAAATATCCCATTTTGGAAGATAATTATATGGTTATTACATGGCTATACTGCCTGTACAAGCATTCTATCTTTAATCTGCCATTGGTAGCAGAGTTAAAGGGCATTAGATTAGCAGCTCCAATCACCTTTTTATCTTATTTTGAACTGTGTGTGAACCCAAAAGGACGTTAACTCTTGATCCTTGCTTTTTAGATACTAGAGACCTAAACTGTATCTTCATCCTGAGAAAAGCAGTAGCTTTTATTAGCAAGTCGGCAAAGAAGTGCAGAGGTCCCATTTACCATGGAAACAAAGCTTCTACTTAGAAGTAAATGGAAGGTGGAATAAAATTATTGCAAACCTAAAAGCTAAGAGGACAATTTAAAAGACATATACTTTTAAAGGTCCTGTCTCCAAGAAATAGATTTGTTCAATAAATTACGGAAAAATTAGAATAATTTTTTAACAAGAATAATAAACATTAGAATGATTATAAGGAGCAGAGAAGATAACTGAAAGAAAAGTAAAAAACATGCTCATCCGCAAGTCAACTCAAGGGTACTTGGAATATAATACTTAAAAGTAAATGGAGGGATGCCTGCGTGGTTCAGTCAGTTAAGCGTCTGCCTTTGCCTCAGGTCATGATCCCAGGGTCCTGGGATCGAGTCCCACATTGGGCTCCTTGCAGCGGGGAGCCTACTTCTCCCTCTGCCTGCCACTCCCCCACTTGTGCTCTCTTTCTCTGTCTGACAAACAAATAAAATCTTTTTAAAAAAATAAAAATAAAACCTTGTTATTAAAAAAATAATAAAAGTAAATGAAAATTCAGAGGTTTATAATATACTGCCTAGGCAAGAAAGAACCCTCAAAAAGAAATCTCAACACTGTAGCTGCAACCATGGCAAATTCCTAAATTTTACCAAAATACAGAGCTCAAATGCCATTCACACACAAAAAATATGACGTACATCCCTATTCCCCCAGTAATATAAACACTGCGCCATAAACAATCTCTTGAAAGGCACCTTTTCCCAAGTAAGTTTAAATTTACAGGCCATGGACTCTGGGCAACTGGCAAGACTGACTCCAAGAATATTTTATTTTACCCTTTTTCCTTCTGTTACCATTAAGTTTGTGGTTTTGCTAATTTGTGGTCATTGGTATGAACTTAGCATGCACTCAATTATGGAAAGAGTTATTTTTTTTAACAACTGCGAAAAGCTCAGGAGTTTTACTTGACATTTCCAAACTGACTGGATGTGAAGCAGGTATCGCAAAATGAGCTCTTTTAAGTCTTCACACTAAAAAATGAGACACACCAAAGATTTGGTTGAATTAATTCAAACTTTAAGATTCAATCCAGGTTGCAACAGCTCAAAGAACCCAAACTCTACTGGCATCTGGCTGAAACTGAGAAGAGTAACAAACAGGTAAAGAATGGTTAACCCGGGGAAGGAAGGTTTAAAATCTTTAACTTCTTTTTACTAGATTGAATCATGTAAAACTGCCATTTTGGTGGGGGCACCTGGGTGGCTCAGTTGGTTGAGTGTCCGACTCTTGATTTAGGCTCAGGTCATGATCTCAGGGTTGTGAGATCAAGCCCCACATCGGACTCTGTGCTCAGTGGGGAGTCTGCTAGAGATTCTCTCTCTCTCCCTCTGCCCCTCTCTGTGCTCACTCGTGCAAGTGCACGCTCTAAAATAAATAAATAAATCTCTTTTAAAAACATAAAATCACCATTTTTGTAGATCAAAAATAGTAGAATATCAACAATTTTATTTAGTTCAATGTAATTTACTTAATATTGTTTTTTATTATCTCGGAGCCTTCTCCACAGGTCCCAGGAGCACACACAAAAGAATGGAGTCTTTCTTCATGAAAGTAAAGGCAAAATTGCTATCATATATTACTATCTCCCCAAGCTGCCACAGTCACTACTCCTACACCCCTGCTAACTTCAGGCTTAAATTACTAAACCCAAAGTGAAGAGGGAAGAATCAGATCTCTCATTTCCATCTCTGACCTCTTCATTCATTCATTATTCTTTTCTACCAGAGAGTCCTCTGGTATCTGACTGGTGAGTGGCAAGAGCCTAACATCTGCTGATTCACCATTCATTCATTCATTTCTCTAACAGATGGGGTTCATGTATTAGGAAGCTACACAAAGGAAAAAAAAAAAATGGTTCTGAGTATGAATGCCTGTTCTGCAACCTCTAATTCTTAGGTGAATCATCCTATATAGACAGGATGTCCATCTGGCCACAGTTCAACTATGTTCTCCAATATGGAAGAATAAAACTAAATTTTTATTTCCATCTGTCTGGCTTCTTTATTTCTCATTGTGTTCTAGATTCAGAGGTAGAGGGAAGAGATACAATCAACAATGAACTATCGCACATACCCAGATATGTTTAACATAGGATAACAGTTTAATACAGTACAGACGTGAACCAATATGAACTCATAAAATTTATAATTCTTTTAACTACAAAGAGACAAAAAAAAAGATTTTTTTACATAATCCTAAATAAATGTTAAAAAGCAGAAATTCAATACAGTATACTCTGCGAATGCCTCTGAGAACAGTTATGAATCATGTAGGTGAAAAATGTAAAATATTATGCAAAGAAATAAAGCTAAAATAATGAGAATACAGAATTTTTCATTTTTTAAAAATCTTCTTAATGCTATTATAGTACCTTTCAGTACCAATGACTCAAGACAAAACCTGAAAGTAAATGTGTGGAGAAAAGAAGGTTCCTAGAATAGTGGAACTCCAGATGTCTTTAGAATCTTTTTATTGTCATTATAATGCTACATCATGTACCAAAAGAAATTTTACTTAAATAAATACAAATCAGACTGCTCAGAGCACCCTACCTTCATGTATATACCTGGGAGTTCTGTTTCCAGGAAGCCACCTATCTTATTTTCTGCTAATCAGAGGCAGCAGCCACAGCCACTCTTGCACTGAAGTGATCCATTTCGGTAAGCTGAGACTCTCAGATCAGATGTCTCACTGGTACCAGGTCATGGTCAGAAGCTTTCAAGTAATCAATGAAACCCTCAGGCAGCCATGGACTCAATTCCCCAGGTTACCACCAGGAACCTCAATACAGCAATGTCCTTCCTCCCTACAAACTGCTAGCAACATTTTTAGATTCATTCTCCACTGACCCTCACACAATACTCAGACAAAGCTCCAATTTAACTGGCAACCCTCCTCCCACCCTCACTCCAACTTTACCCACTCTATCTCTCCACCCGAGACCCACTTAATAAAAAAAATTTAAAAATCAATACTGACTTTGTTAAAAGTTTTGCTTGGACTAAGCCTCTTCTAACATATCTAGTATTTTAAGAATTCAGCTATTAGTAAATGCTAATTATAGAAAATAACTTCTTTTTTGTACAAGGAACTCTGGCTGAGGAAAACTGAACAAAATTCGGCATAAACGGGGCGCCTGGGTGGCTCAGTGGGTTAAAGCCTCTGCCTTCGGCTCAGGTCATGATCTCAGGGTCCTGGAATCGAGCCCCGCATCGGGCTCTCTGCTCGGTGGGGAGCCTGCTTCCCCCTCTCTCTCTGCCTGCCACTCTGCTTACTTGTGATCTCTCTGTCAAATAAATAAAATCTTTAAAAAATAAAAAAATAATAAAAAAAATAATTCGGCATAAGCTTTTGCTAGAATTATAAACTAAAATATGGAAAAGGAAAATAACTTTGGTTTCTATTTATAATTTTCTAAGTGTTTTATACAGGGACATGAGTCTAAAACCTTATAGCTTATGATTATTATTTTGAGATAGTTCTTCTCACCTCATTGTGTATTTGAATTCCATCTACCCTGTAAGGTTCCAATACTCGATGCCTTCTTTTAACTTCCCCATGAAGGAGGTTTACCTTTTCAATGAAGTTTTGATAATGGCTAAAATGTATTAAAACTCACTGCATGGCAGGCACATTGGCCTACACACCTAGCATGTGTTACTTCATTTAACCCTCACAACGCTATGAGGTAGATATTATTTTCCCCAATTTACAGACAAAGAAACAGAAGCACAAAGAGATTCTAAATAATTTTGCCCAAGTTACATAGCCAGTTAAGTGGTGGACCCAGGATTTGAACTCAGGCAATCTTGTTCCAGACATACTACTATGTCATTTGACGTCTCTCCTCCTAAAACACTTTAGTCTTCCCAGAGGCTGTAGCCTACCAATCTCTTCCTTCTACTGTACTTGTTATATATATCCCATAATAAGCTTATCACACTCTGTATACTTTGTTATTTTCTTATTTGCTTCATATGTGTTTGCACTTGTTCCCCAACTAAATTTAGAAGTTCCTTGCAGGCAAGGCAACCATGACATTTGTTTCTTGTCCCTACTTACAGCAAAATACTGTGTATAAAACATTCAGCTAAGAAGCTGATAGATTTAAATCCCTGGCAACTTCTATATCATAAAGACAGATTTTTTTCTATTTTTTAAATGCAAAATATAATTAAAAAAGGAAACAACTGACATACTCAGGCATGATGACAAGGGAACTCTACAGAGGGAAAACCGGGCATAATCGTGCCCTTGCTATAAACCCTAAGGGACATGAAGCCACAGGCTATGATTCAGCAAAATTACTTTAACACCTGAAGGATAGCTCATGCCATCAGTGACAGATTTAGCATTACTAAAGTTAGGAAAATGACTACCTATATTTATTTTTCTTCTTAATGCATCTCCCCTGGTGAGTCATATCTATAAAACTGACAGACCAATGTTTTTCCATTTCCTAAGAGAACTAACATTTATTTGTTTGTTTGCTTGTTTATTTATTTTTTTAAGAGAACTAACATTTAAAGAAAACCAGATGAAGTTTCCTCAGCATATGTATAATCAGTAAGCAAGTGACAATCTATGTTAATCAGGAATAGCACATACAGGGAAATACATACTAAAATTAAAAAGGCTTCCAGGCCTGGCAAGCATAATAAATTTTAAATAGTGTTTTTCAATCCATCAAAATGAGAAAATAAAAATGGGAGTTCAAAGACACAAAATGTCTTGCAAAGCACACTCTAATCAGCCCATGTACTAAGGCATTTCAGATTTAACCAAAAAACTTAAAACGGGATATTAAGAAGTACACAGACTATAAGTAAAAGAAAATACCCTTAGTAAAACAGGAATTTTACTCAAACATTTCGTCAAGCTTCTTGACTATAATTCTAACAACATAAAAATCTGGGGGACTACAGGTCTTAAGATAATTTTCAGAGGATAAAGGAGAGAAGCTTAGGGTTTTATGGGCTTCTTCTTGAACACCAATTGTCCAATGCACTGCTAATAGTTCTTACTTTACACACAAATAAATAAATACAAAAAATTTTGCTAGCTTTCTAGGCAACTGAAATATCTTTGGAAAAGCCTAATGTGATCCTGAAACACGCACAAAAAAATCATGATTATGGGATTTAATTTTTTGTTCTTTTAGCATCTGTTAGCTTTCTAAAGCCAACCAAGTTGTGCAGCAATAGAAGCAAAAACAAACCAGTGTTTCTTGTAGGATGAGATAGATGGTCTTTCTTTTATGGGGTATAGTCTCTAATGATTAAATTAAACTAAATGATTAAGATGATTAAAAACAGAGCATTTAATGCCACTTACTTATACACTTAAAAATGGTTAAAATGGTCCAAAAAAACTAAGCAAGAGATATTAAGTCAATGAATAAAATGAAAAAGAAAACTACTCTGAATTTAATGTAAAATGGTATTCCAAGATGCAAACTAATGCCTTATTTCAAATGATAGTTAAGATTTTTTCCCCAAAAGTATGGATGCTACATTACGTGTAGAATTGGAAATTAATTATAGGTCCCACCTTGAGATCTGGAAGGCAAGTAAATACCATATCCTTAATCTGGCCCCCAATTCCAATCATACCAAACCACCATGTTTGTTAGAGCCCATCTCTAAAAACCAGTACCTCTGTGTAAAGCTGAATGGTGACTTCAATTACAACTCATTCTGGCCTGCTCTTTACTTGGCTGCCACATCACCAAAGCAGAGTCTATAGCACTGTAATTTCACAAACAACACAAGCTTTTTTTTTCTTTCACATCATATACACCATTAAGTAGAAAACAGAATTGAAAACAACACCAGGTTTAAAACGGCACAGATAAAGGAGGTTCCTCTCTTTGTCAAGGGTTTACCAGAAGTAACATGCCAAAGACCCAACTAGTAAAAACACAAATCTTTCTAAGGGCTACTCTTGCCCAAACTTTTCTTATACAACCTGATGTTTTGCTGTACTGGGAGGTGAAACTCTGTCACGCTTTTAACATCCACCCACTACCTAAAGAACCCCTACAGCCAAAGGAAAACTTACCTCTGCAAAATGTGTTGACGTGCTATTGTCTATCCGGTTGCCACCACCACCTAGAAAACTGAAGAGAAAAAGGAATGAGTACTGATTCTATTCCTAGGAACAAGCTTCCCTCCCAGAAGCTAAATATAGGATGGTACAATGAGAACAAAGCCCAATAAGGAAAAATAACTCATCCCAACGTGACACCTATGAAAGAAATTATGAAGAACTGGCATGTGGATTAATCTACGAAAAATATTATAATGAACCACAAAATCAAGTATAAATCAAGTGAAAAATTAGAAAGAGGGGCCACCACAGCGTAGGAAGAAGGAACCACAGCCAGCAATGTAATTCAAATTTGACCTAGCAAGAGAAGAAAAACATTTTTTCTCAAGGAGGCAAAAAAATAAAACAAGAATCTCAAAGTAATGTTTTGCTAAAAAAAAAATCATTCAACCACCAGATGAACATAACATTTGAGCCTACTTGGGAATGATTAAATATAAGTGGTCTGATACTATAGTTAGTACATTATAAAAGATTTCGATAAATACTTTTTTCTTCTTTTAATAGTTTATCCTATTCTTTGATTATCCTACCCATCCTTCAGGGCCCATCTCAAATGTTACCTCCTCCATTAAGTCTTTTCTTAACTCACCAACCAAATGAGGATCCACACCCCTCTGCACTCTGACTCTGATTATAAATTCTATCTTATAAATATCTTGAATTTTTCTCATCCACTTCTAACCCTTTCCCTCCTTTCATAAATATAAATTCAGGGCACCTAGGTGGCTCATTTGGTTTAGTGGCTGCCTTCAGTTCAGGTCATGATCCCAGGGTCCTGGGATGGAGTCCGGGATCCATCCTGTTTCCTGCTCAGCGGGGAGTGTGCTTCTCCCTCTCCCTCTGCTCGTTCTCTCTGTCTCTCTCTCAAATAAATAAAATCTTAAAAAGCATATATATACACATATAAATTCAGAGGGTAAAGAGTATGTTAATACCACAAATACATGTAATGTGTTTATTGTGTGTAAAACATTATACAGAGCGGGGTGCCTGGGTGGCTCAGTGGGTTAAAGCCTCTGCCTTCAGCTCAGGTCATGATCTCAGGGTCCTGGGATCGAGCCCCACATCGGGTTCTCTGCTCGGCAGGGAGCCTGCTTCCCCCTCTCTCTCTGCCTGCCTCTCTGCCTACTTGTGATCTCTCTCTCTGTCAAATAAATAAAATCTTTAAAAAAAAAAAGACATTATACAGAGCACTCATCACTTTTGAAAAACCCTGCAATGTCATATCCTATGTTCTTGAAAATAAAATTGTTGAATGTGTAAAAAGGGGCACCTGGCTGACTCAGTTGGTAGAGCATGTGACTCTTGATCTCAGGGTTGTAAGTTTGAGCCCCAGGCTGGGTGGAGAGATTACTTTAATTAAAAAAAAAAAATGTGTAAACAATAAAATAATCACTCCTGAAGACTGGGGAGAAATATTAGATCCCATCGTCCCCATGAAATCTGCAAAAAAAAGAGAGGAAAATGGCTAACATTTTGTGGGGAAAGGAATGGAAAAAAAATCACAAGAACTACCAGGTATCACTTTTACTTCAAGAGACACAAGGCTATGAACATGTACACATAGTCACTCCAAATACAAGTCTACAAACTACTACAGATAGCTTTCATTTTCAGAACACCAACTGCACTCGGCTCAATGAGGAAACAAACACACTTTGGTTAGTCTGAAACCAAAAGTGAAAAAGCAAAGCTAATGCCATTTTCTATGTAATCATGCTCAGGCCTTATTCACTAATTAGAAACCATTTAACACTTGCATTTGTTTCAGAAGTTAAAACACTTCAAATGTAGAATAAGCCCAGAAGTACTGGTACATTTATGCTAAATAAGTAAATAATTCAACTGCCACTGTGTACCCATTTTATTGCTCAAGCCTAGACAGGCTTCCCAGGCTCCTTCCTGCCTTTACTACATTGTTTCAGGGATTCAAATATCCCTGGTAATTAAAGCTATCGACTCTTTTATAGTTCTGCTCCCCCTGAAACTTCCTCAGCATTCCCTTCCTTAAAATTCCCCCATATTTTAAGGGTGACAAGGCTAATCATAGAGAAGGGATAATAAAACAACCACATTGTTCTAAGAGATGTTACAAAGCTTAAGAAAACTTACAAGATGCCCCTCTGATCAATGTCCAGTAACATATGGAGCCCACTATCCCAATATTTACATGTAAGGACATCCTATCGTTAATTTTTACCATCCACTACTTACCACTGTAATCGCTAAGTATTCAAAAATCAGCAAATGATTATGAACTTAATAAAAAGGGAATACCATGCTACCTCTAAGATACTGATTCTAAGAAAAAGATTTCTTCAACCATTTAAAACACCAATCTTTCAAAAGACATATAATCTGTACATTTTTGAGTATTTGCTACTAATAGCACCGGTACAGGACAAACTTTGACCTACAAAGGCACAAAGAAAAGAATTAAATCAAGTGAAAGCAGGAGCCATAAAATTCATAGTTCCCTCCTAAAAAACGATTCATCCTGCAGTTAATCACTATCTGCATTTATAACCATACTTTGTACGCAAGGCTAAAGAAACCAGGATTACTACTTAAAAACTTAGGAAAAAAAATAAGCTGATCAATTGCCTCCCAGCAACCAATATGCTCTTTATTCAATACATGCAGAGCTTAAGTGTTTGCAATAAGTATTTGATGCCATTATAACAGCACAAATAAAAAGCTGCCCCAAGTTAGCATGCTATTCACACAAAATTGCTCATTTCGCTGTCATGCTAATCTTACAGGTTTAGAGCTGGTATTATGTTATTTAAAACCAAGATTATTAGATCACCATGTAAGTGTACCAAACTTGATCCCATGCCATATAATGCCCCAGAAGCTCCAGTTCATTTATATGTATAATCACCACTCATTAATAAAGTTAAACTAATAGTACATACTGTAAAATGTGTAGTTTTTCCTGGTTGTGGAAGGGACCTTCGACTTTAGAGTCTGCCAATAGCAACAGTAAAGGAATTATTTACTGCCATTAAAATCTCCAAAGTCACTCCAAGATTAAAAGAAGCTTCACATTACAGGGTTTTTTTTAATCCAGTCAGTATTTCATCAACTGTCCAACCAAATTATCTAACCACATAGCCACAAAAGAACAAATGTGCCATTATGTTTAGCCAAAAAAGGCCATCCTACCAATGCTATTCTACTTTTTATTACGTTTTTATAGTTTTATTCATATTAACCAAAAAGTAATATAAAATACTGTCACTTTCAGAAATAGTTCCCCTTTTATAGGTTTTATATCTTTAGTAAGACCAATGAGAACCAATTTCAAGCATTATGAACCCAATATTACAGCTATAAGATGGCAAAAGTCTGACTATAATAATTTCAGTAAGAAGCAGGATCCTAAGGCTTTCCTCAAAGGAGAGTAATAACTCGGTTTCCCTGGCTAGACCAGCCAGCTTACCTTATTAGATATCTTTGTCAGAAGTCAGTCCCAAGCCGAGCAAAGAGGTATAACAGCGATTTACCTTTAGGCAACACAGTGGTCACTAAAAACCACCCAATAATCTAAAAGGACACCAAAGACTCAGAAAATAAATGCAAACTTATCAGATTTGCTCTGATACGGATATAGAGGTTTCAAAGGAATGCCACACACAATCAGAAGCAGTGGATCTCATCATACCCACTATCGCATCCCAAATTTTCCCATGTTTATTACCCTTCCCTCTTCTTCCCTCCCTCCCTTCTTTCTGCTCAGCAGAGAGCATAAGTTATACAACAAATTTCCTTCTATTCGTTCAGTCAATGCTGACAGAAAATAATTTTGATAACAGAATGCCTGATTTATTCAAAAGCTTGTACAATACCTGGAATCATCTGTCACTTCTTCAATAAAGCCTGATTCACATCTGGGACAAATATATTCCTATAAAAGAGAGGAAGAAATAAATAGAAGTCTTTCATTAGAAAGCTAAGAATGTAGTTTCAGAGTAATATGCAGTATACAAGCTGATGTGATGAAATGTTACATGTACTTGCTGACTTCAAGGACAGTTTTTTTTATCACTCTGGCAAATAAAGAATTCCATAAGAAGTTTGCAGAATGGCTTTGTAAGAGGTTCCCCCTGAGAGCTCCCACTAAAAGGGAGAATGTCAGATTTTTGTTTTTTAATTTGGGTTGATTTTTTAAAAACTGGAATAAATTCATGATCTAACTTTCTCTTCAAATCTAATGAAAAATCTCCACTAGTTGTCAGAGCAGTATAAGATTATAAAATTGATGAGTACAAATATGCTATTTGATACTATACACGTGTAAAAGACACAAACTGAATCACGGTATAAATCAAGTGGCAGACTAGGAATTAACAATGAAGTTTTACAGTATTTCTTTTTCTTTTTTTTTTAAAGATTTTATTCATTTACTTAAGAGAGAGAGGAGATCACAAGTAGGCAGAGAGACAGGCAGAGAGGGGGAAGCAGGCTCCCCGCTGAGCAGAGAGCCCAATGCGGCTGGCCTATCCCAGGGCCCTGAGATCATGACCTGAGCTGAAGGCAGAGGCTTAACTCAATGAGCCACCCAGGTGCCCCAGTTTTACAGTATTTCTAATCTATTTTCTGTTTACCAATGGCTCCAAATAAAACTTAACATTCTCAGGTATTTAACAGAAATGTTAACTCAAATAACTGGAACAATTCCAAATCAGCTTCTATTTCCTTCAGTACCAAGAACCTTTCTTTTAAATAAATATCAAGCATTAGTACTGATAAGAAAGAATACACTTGGGGACGCTTGGGTAACTCAGTCTGTTAAGAGTCTGCCATCGGCTCAGGTCATGATCCCGGGGTCCTGGAATCAAGGTTGGACTCCCTGCTCAGCTCAGTGGGGAGTCTGCTTCTCCCTCTGACCCTCCCTCCATTTATGCGCACGCTCGCTCTCTCTCTCTCAAATAAATAAATAAAATATTTTTAAAAAAGAAAGAGAAAGACTACACTTTAAGGTGCCTGGGTGGCTCAGTCGTTAAGCAACCTGACTCTTGATTTCAGCTCAAGTCATGATCTCAGGGGTGTAAGATCAAGCCCCCAGTCAGGCTCCACACTCTGCATGGAGTCTGCTCGAGTTTCTCTCCCTCTGCCCTCCCCCAGCTCACATACTCTCTCTCAAATAAGCAAATCTCATTAAAAGAAAAAAAAAAAGAATACGCTTTAGAGACTGCCTTGTCATACATTTATTTTTTTTTACCATCCTAAAGTATTTCTTTTATCATCCACTTATCATAGTTTTAAAAACATTTTTAACTACCTATTAAAATAGACCTGGAAAGACATTTTCAACTATTTTCTTGCTCCCTGTATTCTGCAAACCTAAATAAACTTTGTCTTATCAGAAAGTGATGTAAGCCGTATTTGGCTAGTCAAAGACAATCAGAATGGTAACTCGAACATTCAAATGCTTTCTTAAAAGAGATATAAAGAGGGGCGCCTGGGTAGCACAGTCAGTTAAACATCTGACTCTTGGTCTCACTGTGATCTCAGCATCAGGGTCTGAGCTCAGCTGGGAGCCTACTTAAGATTCTTTTTGCTGGGGGCGCCTGGGTGACTCATTCGGTTGAGCATCTGCCTTCAGCTCAGGTCATGATCCCAGGGTCCTGGGATCGAGCCCCAGGTCAAGCTCAGTGGAAAGTCTGCTTCTCACCACTCCTTCTGCCCCTCCCCACCACTCGTGCTCTCTTGCTCTCTCTCTCGCTCTTGCTCTATCTCAAATAAAATCTTTAAACAATAAAGTTTATTGGGGTGCCTGGGTGGCTCAGTTGTTAAGCAGCTGCCTTCAGCTCACGTCATGATCCCAGTGTCCTGGGATGGAGCCCAGCACTGGGCTCTCTGCTCAGCAGGAAGCCTGCTTCTTCCTCTCCCACTCCCTCTGCTTGTGTTCTCTCTTTCGCTGTCTCTCTCTCTCTCTCTCTCTCTGTGTTAAATAAATAAATAAAATCTTAAAAATAAATAAAGTTTCTTTAAAAAAAAATTCTCTCTCTCTCTCCTCCTGCTCTCTCTCTAAAAAAGGAAATAAATAAATGTTTTCAAAGAGAAAACCAAAGAGATATAAGAAGACCAATCCTTTCCATCAAGATTAGTTTGGTGAGGCTACAGTCAATCCAAGAAACATTAAAATCTAATAAAATAATTACAATAATTAATGCACACTGGGAATATAAGGAAAGGCCAGGGAAGGCTTTCTCTGAAACAGTGACTTAAATTATTAGTCTGTTGCTCCATGAAAAAGGAAATTATGGGCTAAGGATCATCACAATAGAATATAACATGCACAGAGGTTGGAGGGGAGAGGTGTGAGTGTCAACAGGCAGGCAGGGACCAGATTGTGGAAAACTTCAGCTTTACCATAACTTTAACCTATGCATCAGAAGCCCTCAAGCTTTTTTTTTCTCTGCTATACACATGAAGGCTGAGAAACACTCAAAACAGGCATACTCCAGAAATAAAATAAAATAATCTGGAGACCATATAAATGGTAGGAGCTCCTCCCCCTACTCCTTCATCTTCCACTCTCCCAGTTAGCAGTAACTCCATCCCTTTCTCTCCCACTAAGAAAAAGTTTATCTGAGTACAATTAAGTACTAATTTAGAGTAGAGAAATGTACAAGTCTTCTCATCATGATCCCAGGCACACTTCTAGGAACCAGGCTGTCAGCCACCACAGCTCCTTCAACAGGACAGGACACTTAGAAATCTAAACCAAATTGTCCAAGTACTATGGAGTACCTATCCCTAGGTACTCCTTCCACAATCAAACCTTCCTAAATAATTCTATTTTGATTATAGGGAAGAGAACCAAAATTCTTCCCAAATGCTTTGTAAATTATTCTTGATAAAAGTAGCTAATTATTTAACATACAGATCTCAGCTGTGGATTATCTCTCCTGCCATCAACATTACAGAACATATAGAGAACTTTTTGAAATTCATAAGCTCGTCATTCTCTAATTATCAAAGTAAAAAAAATGCCCACTTGTCTCTTAAATACTTCAATAGTCTGATCTTAGAACAAAGGTCTGTTCTTAGAAAATTATCACTTCCATTCTCTTGGAAGACTGAAAATCCCAAAATAACATTCTGAAGATACTATAGTTCCAGTTTCTAGATTTTCTTCACTTGACTTAATACTGCCATTTTTCTTCTCAATTTACATTAGTCACTACTTTTCCTGACTTCCAGCTACATAGAGGGTGCCACTCCTTCACTCTAAAGACTCAAAAATTGTAACAATTGGTTCAAACTAATCTGGAGACATGATGTTGACTTAGGGTAGAGATGAATGAAATAAGACTGGCTTAAGTTCATAATTATTAAAGCTGGGTACATGTGGGCTTCTTATACTAGTCTATTTTTGATATGTTTAAAGATTTTCATGATAAAATTTTTTGTTTTAAGTTAGATCAGTCTTGGTCTTTCTCTTATATTTTTTTCATTACACCACATTGATTAAAAATAACTCTGCTTTTAGAGAAAGTAATAGAAACTATAATTTCCTGAGGAAAGGATGAAAACGTTTATGGTAAGGCCAAATAAGGCCTTGGGAAATTCAGCAGCCATTCAGCCCCCTCCCTCTCTTATAAGGGAGCATTATCCTGATAAACACATAACCCAAGGTCTGAAACCTTCAATCTTACAAACTCAGAAATCTAAGTTAGCAGACCAAGAGAAGATCTGTCTCTTAGAAAAAGATTCACATAAAAACCAAAGTCAGAGGCCATGTATATAAAACCCAAAATGCCAATTTACTTTACAATAGCCTAGATACCAATCCCTACCACAAGCATAAACCAGATCCTCAAAATCAAGGACCTGGGATTCCTCTTCCCCTCGACAGTACCAGGAAGAGGATGATGTTTGCCTCTGAGTTTCTCTTCTACTCTTTTCCTGCTGACCCACAATTCCCACCTTCTTCTAAGAAACATACTGTTTCTCCTGACAAAATATAATAAAATTACTTGGCTATGTTTTCTTAGTTACAATCGCAGTTTAGTTTCGCCCTATACTGAGATTACAACCAGACTGGATTTTAAGTGCTTATCTCAAGTCACTTCTAAAGATGGCTACTTTACATTTTAATTTTTCTAATTTTTTTCAGAGATAATCTTAACCTTAATTGGGGGAATGTCCATGAATTAAGGTAAATTTGTAAAAGGGTCAAACAGGGGACGCCTGGGTGGCTCAGTCAGTTAACCATCTGCCTTTGGCTCAGATCATGACCCCAGGCTCTTGAGATCCAGTCCTGCATCGGGCTCCTTGCTCAGCAGGAGCCTGCTTCTCCCCTTGCCTGCCGCTCCCCCCTGCTTGTGCGCTCTCTCTCTGTGTCAAATAAATAAATAAATAAATAAATAATCTTTAAAAGGGGGGGGATCAAACAGGAACCAAACACTCTTTCTTTGCCTCTACACTCCTCCCACATCCAAGCCCTGGCTTTAGAATCATCCTGATATATATGGATATTCAGATACAGAGTTCTGAATTTTAAGCATAAGGTGCTTGTGTTAGAAGAGAGGAGGGGCAAACCAAGGATAATGATAAGCACCCACATATATCTGGCACTATGGAAATCTCTCTCTGCTTCAACATTAACACATCAAATCACCACACTAACTCTCCCCCCACCAAAATATTGCCAACATATAGTCCCCACAGTCACAAAGTCTTATCGAAAAAATTCATTAGGTCATTTCTATTATTTAATCTGTAGAAGAGAAGTATAACAAATCTAGGTTAATTACCCAGAATCATTGGAAATTGGAACCTTGTTGTTTGTACCAAACTAAGCTGCTTCCCCTAGGGTCTAAAAGTTTATTGTATAAAACTCCAGTGAAGATACCAGTAGCAGGTACACTTGAATGAACTGCTTCAGATGTTCCACTGCCTATTCCATCTAAAAATACCCATAACCAGAAATATTTTTCAGTGTTAATCATCTGAATCAGGAACAACTCCCTAAGTATAGCCTCGCCCTGATGCTTACCCACTTAGAAGAATAGTACAAGATTGCACTTGTAATACTGAGGAGAAAGGGAAATAGTGGTTTTAATGCATTATTTTCTTTTCCTTCTTATAATTCAAGGAATTAATTATCAAAAAATGTGAGGTTTTAGCAGGACAATGAACTACAAGCCAAGACTTATTTATATTAAGTCCTACGCTGAAATGTGCATACTCTTGAACTTTATACAAATTTGTATCCAATATTTACTCAGAACACAAAATAGACTTTCTACTTATTTCCTAATTCCCACAGCTTTGCTTTTCTACATGTCCACTATCAGCATCTAAGTAGTTTTTTTTTTTATCTAAAACAGAAGCCTATTTACCCCAAAGATACAAATGTAGTGATCTGAAGGAGCACGTGCACCCCAATGTTTATAGCAGCAATGTCCACAATAGCCAAACTATGGAAAGAGCCCAGATGGCCATCAGCAGCTGAATGGATAAAGATGTGGTGTATATATAGACAATGGCATACTACTCAGCCTTCAAAAAATTGAAATCTTGCCATGTCACAATGATGTGGATGGAACTAGAGGGTATTA
Organism: Potos flavus; assembly: GCA_028534135.1. Taxonomy (NCBI): domain Eukaryota; kingdom Metazoa; phylum Chordata; class Mammalia; order Carnivora; family Procyonidae; genus Potos; species Potos flavus. The sequence continues at coordinate 74,131,077 of CM052900.1, read as the reverse complement.
TGCTAAGTGAAAAAAATCAATCAGAGAAAGACAATTATCATATGATTTCACTATATGTGGAATTTAAGAAACAAAACAGGATCATAGGAGAAGGGAGGGAAAAATAAAACAAGACAAAATCAGAGAACACAAACCGTAACAAACTCATAATCATAGGAAACAAATTGAGTGTTGCTGGAGGGGAGGTGCGTGGAGGGATGGGGTAACTGAGTGATGGGCATTAAGAAGGGCAAGTAAGGGGCACCTGGGTGGCTCAGTGGGTTAAAGCCTCTGCCTTCGGCTCAGATCATGATCTCAGGGCCCTGGGATCGAGCCCCGCATCAGGCTCTCTGCTCAGCAGGGAGCCTGCTTCCCCCTCTCTCTCTTCCTGCCTCTCTGCCTACTTGTGATCTCTCTCTCTCTAACAAATAAAATCTTAAAAAAAAAAAAAAAAAGAAAGGCACATGATGTAATAAGCACTGGGTATTATATAAGACTGATGAATCACTGAACTCTACCTCTGAAACTAATTATATGTTATACGCTAATTAATTGAATTTAAATTAAAAATAAAACAGAAGCCTATTTTCTGTCTTGTCTGACAGTCAAAAACTAAGATCACAATATTTAGTCATATCCTCTTGTTCATAGTCTCTTTGAGTATCACCAGGCAAAACTGTTCAGAAATTCCTAATTGGAAGGATTAGGAACACACAGTGTTTGAAACACATCACAGCTCTTACACCAGAACCCACAATACCCTGAATTTCATGCCAGCTCACATGTGTAGGTCAAAGACACTGCTTTTTTCTAAAGACCTTTTCCAAAAACCCCCTGATTATTTCTTTTCAAACCAAGGTACACTTCCTCCCTTTTCAAAAGCATCAAATATACCCCAAAACAAAGACAAAAGAACTCTAGAGTTCTGTTTCCAGTTCCAGCATTACCTTCGTGGTCTTTGTGAAGACCTATTTCTCCATCTATAAAACTAGAGCACAAATGCTGTCCTCATTTACTTGTCTCCCCCAACTCTCCTTCAGGAAAACAAGAAGTCTCACTCTTTCATGTGGCCAACAACTCATTTAAAAAGAAAATGAAAGTTTCCAGTTTAAGCATTTGAACTCCAAAAAATCTTTTTTTTTTTTTTTTTAAAGATTTTATTTATTTATTTGACAGAGAGAGATCACAAGTAGGCAGAGAGGCAGGCAGAGAGAGAGGGGGAAGCAGGCTCCCCACTGAGCAGAGAGCCCAATGCGGGGCTCCCTCCCAGAATCCTGAGATCATGACCTGAGCCGAAGGCAGAGGCTTTAACCCACTGAGCCACCCAGGTGCCCCAAAATAGCTTATTTTTAAAGTTAACACCTGCCTATGGCTTACCCATGCTAACATCCTCCAATCACAGCACACCTGAAACCTGAAACAAAGATTTTGTAAGAATAGCCCTGAAAAAGAAATTATCCCAGGCCAAATTTACCTGTCAAAGAATCCCAACTCTTCGAAAAATGAGGTTTTACTTTAGTCAATCAACATTACCAGCACTGAGTATACTGTTGTTTCATTTAGCAAAGGAAAATTTCGGCATTGCTTTATATTATGATGTCCTCAATCCTAACATTTTCAAGATTGTTCATTATCATAAAACAAGACAATATATTTTGTAACTTACAAAAGAGATTCATTTCAGAAATAAAATCTATATCCCAGTAAGAATAATTCAGTGGGGGGGGCAGGGGGAGAATTCAGTGGGTATCACATGATCTATGTGGAAAAACTACGGAACAAAATTCCTTCCTACAAAATCCAAAAATACACAAAAGCTCAAATCACTAACCAACAGAGAGGAATAAACACAACTACCTCATTTTATAGACAAGGAAGACTAAGGCCCTTGAAAGATTCAGTAATAGGGCGTCTGGGTGGCTCAGTTGGTCTGCCTTCAGCTCAGGTCATGATCCCAGGGTACTGCCCGCTCAGCAGGGAGTCTGCTTGTCTCTCTGCCTCCCTCCCTGCTCGTGCTCGTGTGTGTGAATGCGTGCATACTATTTCTCTCAAATAAATAAATCAGAAATTTTAAAAGCCAATCAGCTGCTCATATGGAGGGCAGGTAACTATGGGAAGCTCTTCTACTCATAAGTTGTCAGATATACAAAGCTACATTCGAAAAACAAGATGCTCAACTCTGTCTGGCCCCTAACTAATGATTAGTGGTCCTGCAGACCCCTGCTTTGAGCCAAACTTTTATTCAGTGGTCTACAGGTCTGCGCTTTGTTCTAGGGTATTTTATGAACACTAGTACCCCCATGATTTTCAACATGTGGAAAAGCAGAAAGTGGTATGAAGGCCCCCAATTACAATTCCTTCATTCAACAAATGCTTATTGAATGAATACTATGCACCAGGCACCATTCTAACCACTGATAAATAAGGAAATGGCAATAATAAGAGTGATGAGGAAATAAATTTAAAGGTATACAGGAGGAACTGTCTAAAAGAAAAGTAAACCAAATCTAAAGGACAAACTCCGAATCTTGCAACATGTGGTAAAAGTATTGCACTAACATAGGAAATAATAAGAGAAAAGAAGAGTAAAGGATAAAATGGGAAAATATTTTCCTGTATGACTAGAAGGCATCTTAATGAAAAAAATACAATCATCTAGGGGACATTTTGGATATCTCTTGAAGTGTTCTGGCTGTCAAAGCAATTTAAAAATGCTACGGACATTTAATGGACAGAAGGAGGAACACATAGGAAACTGCAGCACAAATCTATACTTCTATTCTCAATCTTCATACGGATAATTAAGTAGATTAAAAAACACCTTTTTCAAAGCCTCGGTCCTACCTTCATTTTATATATAAACACCAAGTCTTTCTGCATAATTTTAATCTGTACTAAATGTCCAGAAAAACAACTACTGAGTAAAAAAAGAGAAAATTATACTTTCTTTGTACCTTTTCCAAGAATTGTTCACCATTCTGATGGTTTGCTTTTCATGCCATTAAAGTTGCAAATACCGTTTTAACAGTCTACTCAGGTAGCTGTTATGTAAATGTTTGGTCCCAATATCTACCACATTATACATATCTTCCTGTTATGGACAACTGAGTATTTACAGACTGAAATGTATATTATTTTGTCATGAATTATTTTCTTTTTATTTATTCTTTACCTTACAGCTAGAAAATTATTTTATTAAAAAAAAACTGTATGGGTAGGAAAGTTGCACTATGTGAATTTCATTAAAAGGAGCATTTCAAAATATTTATTATAAAAAGAGGGCACTGGGTCTAATAGGTCTGAGAACCACGAGGCTAGAAGATCAGCATCACTATAGGATATCTGCAGGTCTCGGTTAATCCAGAAAAAGACATTAAAGGGCATGTAACTATGGGATTTTTCTCTTTATTTTAATAATATAAATTCTAAGCATGGCGAAAAGTAACCATAATGAAACCTTTACCAGAACATAGTTCTCTAGATTTAAAGTCTGTTCAAATCTAAACAATATCAAAGAAAATGACAGAGAGGTAAACATAGGCTACCTTGTCTATAAGAACTTTTCTCTATGACACTTTTTGAAATTGTCAAGGAGAGAGATTACCTATCTTAAAAGATTTTCAAGGAAAACAAAACTAATTTGGGAAAAGAGGCTGGACAAGCTATTTAACATACAAGAAAAAAGTATGCTCGGCTAAAAATCATGAGAACTAACTCACTTCTGTTTGATACACATGCACCTCAACACTTCTAAGGAACTCTGACTTGCTAACAATTGAACTTAAAAGAAGAATTAAAAAAAAAAAAATCTTTCAGAATCTAACCCAAACTTCTGTTAGAAAAACTACCTAAAATGTTTCTACTATGGCAAAGGCCCTATTTCTCTACCAAGGTAAGTATTTGCTTGTCCTACACTACCTTTCAATCCAAGACTACATAGCTCCATTTCTCTGAATGCTCATTCAGGCTTCCAATAACACCACAATATTATTTTACAATAGTATATACTAAGGTAAACAGAGAGGGTCAGGTGACTCAGCTCTAATGACCTGCAGTATCAGAACAAGGACTGATCATTCAATTCACCCTCTCAGCCAAGAGTTTAAAGAAACTAAAAGTTTAAACACAAAATCTCCTAAGTTCATGAAACTTCTAAGAGAGCTGTAAGACAAAGAGAGAAAGTAAAACCTGATTAATGCTAAGATGAACTATAAAGAAACTAAAAGTTAGGCTTATTGTCCTCTTTTTGACTTGTTTTCAAACTGGAATTTCCAGGTGTCTTACTAAGTTACAAGTGGTGCTACTACCTCAATTAATCCCCAACTGACAAAAAATTTGGATACTTTTCTTTTAGAAGTTGCCCTACAGTGTGTAACCTGAAAGGAGTGATCCAATTCCTCTGATCTCAGTAACCACAAGGAAAGGGACCCCAACAGATACAGCTATAATGGAAATAGCAGCCACTAACTACTGTTCTAAATAATCTCTCCCATCAAGGGCTTTGGCTAAAATTATATGGTCTCAATTATTTTACTGAAAATTCTCATCAGTATCCCAAAATTATAAATCAAAGCCACATCAGAACAAAACCTTACACACCACAGACACAAGAGAACCATCTCTTTATCCTTCTACACCAGGGTTCTTCAATCTTAAGTCTCTTACCATTTTGGGCCCAGTAATTCTTTGTTGTGGGGGTCTGTCCTATGTATTGTAGCATGTCAGCAGCACCCCTGGCCTCTATCCACAAGATGACAGTGGTCTACAGGTCTGTGTAGGGGTCTCCCTCCACCTCCCTGCAATCGTGACAACCAAAAATGACTACAGACATTACCAAAGGTTCTCCTGGAGAGAACACTGCTTCCAGTTGAGAACCACTGTTTTACGCTATCTCCTTTATTGCTCATTATTAGGTTGTGAAGAGATGGAAAAAAAAGTCAGCATTCACAGGCTTATTCTTAGACCCCTTCTAATTTGACTATAGAGAATTAGAAGCAATCTACATCTTCTTTCCTTTTCTAATAAGATGGATGTCTGAAAGACCTTAGCATTTCCTCCCTGAATGTACATAAAGGTCATAAAAAGCCAAGTAAACATAAAGAAACACGAAGTGTTAGCATCCAGTTGGTACTTCCCAAAAAAATAAAAGGGATTTTATCTGTAGTGAGTTTAAGATTTTTGTTCTTCCTCATACTAACAAAAAATCCCACAGATTTCCCCGGTAAATACATGTCTATATACCAGAATTTCAAGGCCAGAACTAGCCTTCTACTTATAAGAATATATATTTCTTATTTCTAGATCATGGCAGGGAATATATTTACTAACACTGTATATTCAAACTTCACATGGTAGTACCTACGTTTTTGTACCACTGGAACCATTTTGATAAAGATTTCACAACACTAAAGCCACTACTTTTAAATATAACTCATCATATCATTCAAGCAATATCTAATAAGCAACTGCTACATAGTACCAGATAGATGCTAGATAATCAAGCAGACTTTTTAGCTGGTGAATCACCAACAGGAGAATATAAGATATCTAATAATTAAAACCTCCCTAGCCCAGCTCAAAACACTAAATTCCTTCCCCAAGTTCAATAACACTACTAACATTACTTGGACACTGCTCTGTGATCTCTCTATGAATCATGCAACTTAAAAAGCAAGGTCAGTGAGCTTAGAGTTTTAAGAATCACAAAGTCTTTAGAAATGCACTTAAAAAATGTTTTTTAATTAAAAAAGTGAAATTTGGGGCGCCTGGGTGGCTCAGTGGGTTAAAGCCTCTGCCTTCAGCTCAGGTCATGATCTCAGGGGTCTGGGATCGAGCCCCACATCGGGCTCTCTGCTCAGCAGGGAGCCTGCTTCCCCTTCTCTCTCTGCCTGCCTCTCTGCCTACTGTGATCTCTCTCTCTCTCTCTCTGTCAAATGAATAAATAAAATCTTTTAAAATTTTTTAAAAAATAAAATAAAATAAATGAAATTTACTTTTTAGCTACTCTTACTAGGGGGTACTTACAAAGTCTTCCTGTATTTGGGGCGTCTGAGTGGCTCAGCTCATTCAGCGTCTGACTCTTGGTTTTGGCTCAAGTCAAGATCTCAAGGTCCTGAGATCCAGCCCTACCCAGGCTCTTCACTGAGATTCTCTGCCTCTCCCTCTGCCCCTCCGCCCATTCGCAAGTGCGTTCTCTCTCTCTCTCTAAAATAAAGTCTTTTTTAAAAAAAAGTTTTCCCGTAGTAGAGTCATTACAAGCGCAGCACAATGATGTCACTTGTATAGCACCTGGTAAAGAACCAAAGCAGGTAACATTACTTATTGACAAGGATGACATCTTATTAGATCAAAGGTGATATAATAAGGAGATGTGTGAGAGAAAAGCCTGTTAGTTCCTTTAGTCAGAGTCTCAGAGGTGAGTAATACCTTGGCAGCCCTTAATTAGACTGGTCTCTTGTCTGGATTTGGATACTCTGATCTCCATAAAACACTTAAGAATCACCCTAGTCCATCAATACCAAAAATAGTTTACTCTGCATATGATTTATTTCACCCATTTAATAAATACTCTACCAGATGCAATCTCTGGCCTTGATTTAAAGGAGGGCAGGGTAGTGTGGGGATAGAATGACTGACGCCTTTACATTGCATGACACAGCCTTCTATGGTACTACTCAGTCATCCCTCAATGTGGCATAGTATCTCCATCAGTCTTGGCTTCACATTGCCTCTCAACAGAGGACAGTCAGGTGAGGTAGAAGCTTCTGCTGTGTTTTGAAAATAATTTTAAGTTACCCAAAAATACACAATGCCGTTTACCCAACATACGTAAACTTGAAACCCCAAGAGTTTTTTAAAGCATATAATCAAATTCTCTCTTTTTTTTTTTTTTTTAAGATTTTATTTATTTATTTGACAGAGAGAGACACAGCGAGAGAGGAAAAACAAGCAGGGGAAGTGGGAGAGGGAGAAGCAGGCTTCCCGCTGAGCAGGGAGCCCAATGCGGGGCTCGATTCCAGGACCCTGGGATCATGACCCAAGCCAAAGGCAGACACTTAACGACTGAGCCACCCAGGCGCCCCCAAATTCTCTTATTTTAAAATCCAAATTTTACTAAAATTAATTTCACTGTAAATAGGAAAACACTTTTCAATAAGAGAAAGAAATTCCTAAATCAACAGCCACTTCTAGAATATTCTTTTTTTTTTTTTAGATTTTTATTTATTTGAGAGAACGAGTCGGGGGGGCACGCTGGGGGGGGGGAGCACGCGGGGAGAGGGAGAAGCAGACTCCCTGCTGAGCAGGGAGGCTGACAAAGGGCTCAATCCCAGGACCCTGAGATCATGACCTGAGCTAAAGGCAGATGCTTAACCAACTGAGCCACCCAGGCGCCCCAACAGAGTGGGGTTAGATATCTTTTTATCTACACACAACGAAGTGCCATTAGATATTTTTTTAGATATCTAACGACAACAGTACCACTGAATATATTTTCATTCTAAAATTATCTTGATTTCTCCTCATTTCTTTGTATCTTTTTTCTAAATGAATCTTTTGTTCTCTTATCTAGGAGGATCCAAACTAAAAACACACATAGTTAAAATGGATAGATCAGGATTAGCAGTAAGACGTGTTATTTCACCAAATTAATTCAACTGAATTTGGCTTAACCTACATAGTATTAGGCATATTCCATTCTCTCAGAAGTTACAACCAAAATTATTTCTTTTAATACAGACATTAAAGTCAGTTCGGCGCGTGAATCTTTCAGAGTAGTAGGACTGACAAGAAAAACAATAAACAAAAATTTAAGGGGAGTTTCAGGGCTGAACCACTGGGTAAGCTTTTGCTATTACCTGCACACACACACTCGCCAATGTATCAAGAAGTGCTATACCCTAGAAATTGGGGAAGGGAGAAGAAATAAGAGTTCCAAAACCCTGCAACTTAATGCCACTGAACACCATTATGATTCTACGGGGGAATAAAGTGGCAAGAGATGAGATGGCTCTGAAGCAAGCAGTTCTTCCCATTGACTGGGTCAAGAAACCCACCTAGCAATACAGCTCATTAAAAGCTGAGAGTAAAACTCAATATTCCACCTCTGGTGTTCAGAGAAGATAGCACTCAGGAGTGACTGTTCTTGTGATCCAACTAGCACAAGAGTAAGCACCCTTTTGAGATGCAAATTATATCAACACAAAGACAAACTTTATTCCAGATAACCTGGGTCTGGCTACCCTCAAAAAGACATTTGGTTTCCCCCCACATTCCTCCAGTTCAAGAAACAATGCATGCCTATTATACGCCGAGTACTTACAGTGGAGGAAATCTCAAGTTCATATAAAAAAATTACTTTTATAAAACTCTTCAATGTTTTCCTATATATGTGAAAATCATATTACTGACTTACCAGTGTTGAGTTGGTTTTTCAGTAGCAGAGTCAGATTTAAACTGAGCCAGATACTTTTCTGATCTGGTCACTCTTACAACCAACATGTTCAAGGTGACAGCTTAGGCTTAAGGATCTAGAAACGGCCATGAAACAAGATGAAACTCGTTGGCTCATGTGCGAATCAAAACTATAACCCCAACCGCACTGCACCTTTTCCTAGAAATGCATGACAAATGATTTACTAAATGTTTCTTCCTTCTTCCTCAATTTACTCTTTTCTACAGTCTATGCTATTCTCCCCAATCTGAATTCCACCTATCCTTCAAAACTCAATTTAAATCCTATCTCAACTGTCACTTCCTGATTTCACATCACCAATGCTACCATATCCCCCTCTCACTGAATTCTAAACCACATACTATCCACCCTCATTCACCTGTGTTTTTACTTTTTCCATGTTTGTCTTGTCTTTCCAACAAAATTGTGAGGTCCTGAAGGGCAGGAATCACATATTCCTTGGTACTGCCTCCAGGACATTCAGCTGAGAACTTTGTTTGTATGCAGGAAGTATTCAATTTACACATCAGGCATGACAGATAATAAATGAGACTAAAAAGGTCAAGAACTTCTCCTCTGGGCATCAAACGAAGGCTTAAAAAAACACCTACCAAGTCTTTCAAACTATCCCTTTTCAAGAGCACGAAGTGGGAACTTGAGATGTTAAGAAGAGAAGATATAGTAAGTTGTGGGAAGTAAGACTGTTTTGTCACTCTTAAAGGCAAACAGTGAAAAGCACATAAAGATCAGAAGACCGCAATGTTCAACAGGGCGTTGCATTCAGCATGTCAGTGGTCACACACATACTGGCTTAATTCCAGACTCCCTCTCTGTGGTTAGAGAGTTCTGGAGGCTCTGGTGTCCGCTGGCAAAAAACAAAACAAAACAAAACGAAGAAACAAAAATCAAGGCACCTGCTCTCCTTAGCACTGAAATATAGCAAAAAGTGCGCACACATACACACACAGCTGATTCAGCAAGCAAAAGTAAAACAGCACGTAGATGAAACTATGATCCTGGAGGGTGTGGGGCAAATAGAGGAAAGAAAATGCCACAAAAGCCTGGAAAAACAGAACTTTTAGGTGAAAAGGCTAAAATACCCTTGAGACACTTAATCACTAGACTCCATGTGTACTTCTAAGGAGCAAGACACGCCTGCAGACACACTTTAGGAGGATTTCTCACAGACTGTATGAGACAGTAAATAACGGAGGTGAGTTGTTATGTAGCCACCTTGTCTTAAGGCTGAACCTGGATTTTTCCAAGGAAAGGAACAACCATAGCTAATTCTAAGGATGGTTGGCCAAGGTAGATTGAATATTCATCCTTGCCGGTCTCCCTGCAGTAGCTTATAATCCAACCCGAAAGAGCTGGGTTTGGAGTGTTGTAGCCGGCTGGCCTGCTGCAGAAGCACATTCCTCACAACGGTAGCACCACCTCTCCAGGGGCTAACAGACAATCTGGCAGAAACTGGTAAAGATCAATTTTATGTCAAAGGATGCCGTCCCAAGCATTCTGGCCTGGATCTTTTTACTAAGTGAAGAGACAGAATCGGGGAAGGGGCAGGTAAGGGAAGTGATGTTAAAAACACCGGCAGCAGGGCAACCAAAATAACCAAGTTGCACCAATATGTCCTGCCTTCTTCCTAAAGCCATTTCCTTCAATAGTGACAGGGAGCACCGGCAGTCTGCAAGTCATTAATATACTTGTTTTCACTTTCACAAGAACCCTGGAAACCACGAAAGAGCAAAATCCTCCGCACCTCTCCAGTTACCTTCCAACCCTCTCTTTCTCTCCGCGCTTTCTTCCTTCCTTCCCTAGAGACAACCGAACAGAGACAATCTTCAGCAATCCGCTATTTGGCTCCACTGGGGATGGGGGAGGGGGATCTGCTTAAAAGTGGGAAGGCCGTAGAGGAAGGTGAGAAGCAACTGAAGAAAGAGTATCGAGAGGGGGAAAGAGAGGTCAACGTGAGAAGGAGACAAGGTGAAAAAGAGTGAAAGAAAACTGAGGGGAGAGTTGTCAGAGACTTGCTAGGAAAGACAAAAAGATGGAGGGGGACAGCAGGTAAAGGGCGGAGACAGAGTGAGGGGCAGGTGGAACATCCGAGGGGGGAAATGGGCTGGGCGGGAGTTCCGGAGCCAGGGCCGGGACGCCCGGGATTTGGGGCCAGCGACCAGAAAAGAGTGAGCAGAGGGTATCTGGGAGACGGGTCTCAGAGAAATCAGGGCTGTGTGACAAGTAGCTGAAGACCCATTCGGGGACTTCGGGGCGAAGAATCCACGCGGATGCCTAAGCACAGAGGGCACGGGGCTCTTACCGGTAGTTTGGGGCTGACCTCGCCCTTGCAAAAGTGGCAGAAAAACCGGTGCGCGGCAACAGCGGCGCCTGCGCCCGCCCCGGCCGCCGAGGCCTCCGCCATCTTTCTCTTCCGCCGCGGCTGTCCGAGAGGGCAGCGGCCCGTCCCTTGCCAGGCCGCTACCTCCCGGCTGCGGTCGCCGCCTCGGCCGCCGCCGCTTCCTCAGTGCGGCCGGCCGCCCCAGAGCCCGCGTGGGTCACGTGAGTCCGCCGGGCCCAGCGAGCCGGCGGCGCGGACGGCGACCCCGCGGCCCGCCTCCCAGCACCAAAGAGGCGCAGGAAGGAGAGTCCGCCCGCCGCAGCCCGCCCGCCGGCTCCTCAGACAGCGGCTCTCAGGTCCTCCAGCCTTCCAGCGAGAAGAAAGAAAGAGCGTCACCGGAAACCACCGAAACTCCAGGGTAGAGCGGCACGCGTTGTTCCCCTTTTTCTCCTTCCTGGCTGTCCAGTCCTCCTCCGAGAAAGTGCCGTTGGCTCCCCCTCTGCCCCGGCGGCCAGCGGGAGCTACAAGAAGCCGCCGTGGGCGACTCGGCGACGTTAGGTTGCATTGACCCAGAGGTTAGTGGAAAAAGCTCCCTGGACAAGCGGCCCTGTCTCTGGACGAGGGGACCAGGTCTGGAACGGGAACCTGCGTGAAGGGAGTGAAGAGCCAGGAGCTAAGCTCCTTGGAAGTGCTTTTCCGGAATGGCACAGGGTCTGGGGATGCTTCCCCAAAGACGTGTGGATGGGAATATTGAGCTGAGAGGCAGAGACTTGGCCTCTGGGGATTTGGGCAAATAAATGAACAAACCAATGTTTGGGAGCACTTGGGATAATTAGGAAGTAATTATACTGTATAGTCAACTGTGTCTGTTTCTGTTCGTGTCTTTGTGAAGGAGTAGGAATTTTAGAATTAAATACTGCCCTTCAGACAACATACTTCATCTCCTATTTGAAACACCCAGTTGAGAAGCCTTTCTCTACCTCATTTTCTTTTCCTAAGTTGTCATTTTCTTCATGGACTGGGAATGACACTACCTGTTCATTCCCAGTGGGCTGTGAACAGTGACCTTAAGTCTTACAATCAATGAAGTGTAGAATCTAAAGTCTATGACCTCGCAAAACCATCTACACCCAAATTTTAAGGAAAATTAGAATCACACATAATCCCATAAAGGTAAATTTGACATACAGTCTTCCAGTCTTTTTTCTATGCATATGTATTTTTCTTTTTTGTTTTTTCATAATAATTGAATTATCCTCTACATTTTGCTTTCTAATCTACTTTCACTTAATGAACAATTTTCTGTGCTCAATACGTATTATACTTTGTTTTAAATGGTGGCTAGTATTCCATCATACGGGTATGCTATCATTTATTGAATTAACTCCTTATTGTTAAACATTAGGTTGTTTCTAGTACATCACTATAATAAGGAGAATAACAGCAACATTTTTATTATTTTCTTGAGACAGAGTATCTAAAATGAAATTTTTAAAATTTGTAATGTCAAAATTGCCCTCCAGAAAGCACGTGAATTTACAATCAGCAGCTCTACTTAGCGTAAGAGACTCCTCAGTACAATGACTCAAGCAGAAATTAAACTTTGCTCTTTGTTGCTGCAAGAGCATTTTGGAGAGATTGTAGAGAAAATTGGAGTCCACCTAATCAGAACTGGCAGCCAGCCACTGAGAGTAATTGCCCACGACACAGGAACATCACTGGATCAGGTATGTATGGATGACATTAATTTGCTTTCATTCTTTTTCTTTTTTTTTTTTTGAAGATTTTATTTATTTATTTGAGAGAGAGAGATCACAAGTAGGCAGAGTGGCAGGCAGAGGGAGAGGGAGGAGAAGGCTCCCCACTGAGCAGGGAGCCGAACATAGGGCTCGATCCCAGGGCCTGGGATCATGGCCTGAGCCAAAGGCAGACACTTAACGACTGAGCCACCCAGGCGCCCCTAGACATCTCCTAACACTTAGTAAATTGTTGGGCAAAAATTGGCAACAAAAATGAGCTGTGTCTTCAGATCTCGCCTCTCTTTTGGGTCCTATCTAGGTGAAAAAAGCCCTTTGTGTGCTCATCCAACATAACCTGGTGATGTATCAAGTGCACAAACGTGGCGTAGTGGAGTATGAAGCCCAGTGCAGCCGGGTGTTGCGAATGCTTAGGTATCCCCGGTACATCTATACTGCCAAAACACTGTACAGTGACACTGGAGAGCTCATTGTGGAGGAGCTGCTATTGAATGGCAAAATGACAATGTCAGCTGTTGTGAAGAAAGTGGCAGACCGACTCACAGAGACTATGGAGGGTCAGTACCGTATCCATGGCTGTTAGCAAAAGCATAGATTGGCCAGCTGCAGGACTGGACCCTCCACTAACAGGCCATCTCATCAGCCTCTTTCCTCCTGTTGTACAGATGGCAAGACCATGGACTATGCTGAGGTATCAAACACATTTGTGCGACTAGCAGACACACACTTTGTACAGCGTTGCCCCTGGGTGCCTGCCACTGAGAATTCAGACCCGGGGCCACCGCCACCTGCCCCCATTCTTGTCATCAGTGAAAAGGACATGTACCTGGTTCCTAAACTGAGTTTGATCGGTAAGGAATTTTGACCCATGAGACTGTGACTTGCCCTAATTGTGGGTTCTTCCTCAATGATTGTTAAATGAATGAATGAATCAGTCAGTTACCACAAATTTACCCTGTGCCAGATACTCAAGTCCTGGCCTTTTGGGGCTTAAGTCTAATATAAAAGACTTTGATTAATTAAATAGCCATATAGATCTATAACTAACAAACTGTGATTAGTGCTATGAAGGAAAAGTATGAGGTGATTTTTGGTTGTTGCTTTTTTTAAGATTTTATTTATTTATTTTTAAGATTTTATATTTATTTATTTTATTTTTAAGATTTTATTTATTTATTCATGAGAGGCAGGTGGGATTAAGGGGAGGCAGAGGCAGAGAGAGAAGCAGGCTCCCTACGGAACAGGGAGCTCAATGCACGACCCTGGGACCTGGGACGGAACAGGGACCCTCAATGCACGATCAGGACCTGAGGTGAAGGCAGACACTTAACTGACTGAGCCACCCAGGCACCCGAAAAGTATGAGATGTTATGAAAATATTTAACAGGGGACTAGATTTATCAAGGTTTAGAGCACATGCTTTTTTGAGAAAGTGGCATTTGAGCTAAGATTTGAAACAGAGGTAGGAACTAACCAGTGAAGTAATGTATGAAGGGGTAAAGAGGATAAACATTTTTGGCAAAAGGAATAGTGTGCAGGGGGAAAAAAAATAGGATAGTTGAGGAAGTAAAATATGGGTCAGTGTAGTTAAGGCACGGTGAGCGAAGAGAGCCATGTGATAAGGATAGAAAGGCAGGGGCTAGATCATGCAAGATCTCATACAGCATCTGTTCTTTATCCTAAGAGCAAAGGAAAACCACTAAAGGATTTAAAGGACATGACATGACCTAATTTGCATTTTTAAAAGATTTTTCTGCTTGCGGAAAGGATGGGGTAAAGGTAAAATGTTGACAAACCCAGTGCAAAATTAGATAACAGAAAGGGTGAAGGAGACAGAGGTACCAAGAATGACTGTGTGTCTGACTTGCATGTGGGGGAAGATGATGGTCCCACTCACTGAAAGGAAGCATTTGGAGCCGGAGCAGTTTGAGGGAGAAAGATCAGAACTTTCTTTTTTGAATATGTTGAGCTTCAAATGACTTCATCATTGCCTTGAATTCCTTGTAGCTCCTCAGCCTCCCCAGCAACGTTAACCTGGAGGCAGCTGGACATGTCTTGGGATGGAGGGACACCTGCTCTGAGGTTCAGTGATTTCCTGTCTTCAAATGAGAACCTAGCTGTTCACCTGTTTTATTTGGCAGGGAAAGGTAAAAGGAGAAGATCATCTGATGAAGATGCTGCTGGGGAGCCGAAAGCCAAGAGACCAAAACACAGCACAGATAACAAAGAGGTAATGGGACTAGGAGTCCTCACCCTGAGGCAAGGCAGAAAGAGCACCTAGATGACAAGCCCAAGAGAGTTCACAAGGTTGAGAAGTAGTAGGATTATGAACGTCATTAAATATTGACCAAGAATAAACTAACCAAGTGTGAACTCCATTGCTGTCTCCCTTCTGAGGCTTAACTTACTTCAGTCATTGCACAGAGGCAACAGCTTATGCCAAAAAAAGGCCTTCTGTTTTCTCTCTCTGAAATAAGAGGCAAGGTCATGTGCTGAGAGCAAGAAGAGAGGGCTAAATGGGAGACTTTAGGATACTGGAGAAGAGTTCAGATAGAGAAAGATTAGAAGCGAGTATAGAGAATCTGAATTTGGGTATTGTGAATTTGTCTTGTCAAGGCACTAATCCACATGACTGAATCATTTTTTTCTACTCCATGTAATTGCTGCTGAGTAAGAAAAGAAATAGTGAACAGTTAAATCCAAGCTCCTTACCAGAAAACTCACCACATTCACTGAATCTAAATGTTTCTCTCTAATCCTTTTCTCCTCCCCAGCCCATTCCAGATGATGGGATTTACTGGCAGGCCAACCTTGACAGATTCCACCAGCACTTCCGTGACCAAGCGATTGTCAGCGCAGTCGCCAACAGGATGGACCAGGTGATATCTAAGTGGGTGGGATGGTGGCCTGAATCAGGAACATTCACTTATTTGCCAGATGTGGCCATTGGCATATAGCCAGAGCCAGCGCAGCGGAGTGAATTCTGAATTACAGTTCACTTTTCGAACCCAGACCAGCAGCGAGATCGTGCGGACTATGCTTCGGATGAGTGAGATCACCACTCCCTCTACTGCCCCCTTCACCCAGCCGTTGTCTTCCAATGAGGTGCTTTTCATGTTCTTGTACTACTTTTCTGACAGACCGTTGGATATTTTATCTTATACACAGAGCCTGGGATTAGGTTGAGGTCTGAGCCTTTGAAAGAGTTTTTATTGTTTCAGGTGGGACAGGGATTCTCTTCAGGTGGTAGGTACTAAAATATTTGGTCTCTGGGGATCCATCCTTTAAGAACCTAAACCATTCTCTTAGTCATAGAACAAGCTATTCCTAAATGTTCTAAGAATCCACTGTTTGGAATCTGAGAATCTTTGTTGGTGCTCGAAACATTATTTGGCCCCTTATATTTATTTTGTTCGGTATACTAACTTTGTGTATTTTAAATTTGTTTTTAATATATCTGTTTCTTAAAACATGAATATTTAATGTATCAAATACATTTTATTTATATTCTATATAATTCATAATTATATGTATCCATATTAAACATAGTTATATTTTCATTTTACATTATTTTCAAAATTTTAAACTTATTACATAACAAAAACTTCATGCTTTTTTTTCTTTCAACAAAAGTAATTACATGACCTATATTCAAACAATAGAAATGTGTAATTTTTGTAAGTTGTAGCCCCCTAAAGTTTTAGGAATGGTGGGCATGTTCTATATCTTATTGTGAGTGGTAGTTACATGTGTATAATGTAATTATCAACACTCATCAAACTGAACCTCTAAAATCTGGGCTTCTTATTGTATGTAACATACCTCAGTTTAAATATATATATAATTTTGTTTGATCCCAGCCCAGCCTTGGCGATTCTTGCTCATAGTTTGATACCTATATTTATTCAGACCTTTTTTTTATGTATAGTCTCACATTTATGTAGTTATATGTATATTTTTTTAGCAAAAAAAATAGGATTATACTCTACGTACTGTTCTAAAGTTGGTTTTTTCATATGACAGTATATCTAAACCTTCTTTTTCATGTCAGTATATATAGATCTCATTTCTTATGGCAGTTTCATGTTCCATTTAGTGGCCATGCTGTACTTTATTTTAATCAGTGCCTTATTATTGTACATTCGGACTGTTCCTAGTTTTTTACTCCTACTAACAATATTGCTATATATTTGGACATATTTATACTTGTGATACCTGAAATTAAAACATCTTTATTTCAATAATGTCAGCAATTCTAGTTCCCAAACCCATTTTCACCCTCTCTTTTTGCTCCATAGATCTTCAGATCCCTACCTGTTGGCTATAACATCTCTAAACAAGTTCTCGATCAGTATCTCACTCTGCTGGCAGATGATCCAGTAAGTCTGTTTTTTCTTTTTTTTTCTTTTTTTCTGCTGTGTTTACAATTTATTTCTGCCACTGAAACCTGGTATCCTTCTGTAGCCTCATTTTCTACCTACCCAGCTCAGACAGTTTCTCTACCACCATCTGATAGGAGAGCTACCTGCTACAGACTCTTGGCCAGATTTGCTCCTTTGGAAATAGAATCACTGGACTTTCCATTCAGTTAACACACTCTCTCTGTCTCTCTGTTTTTTTTTTTTAATAGCTAGAGTTTGTTGGAAAGTCTGGCGACAGTGGTGGAGGAATGTATGTCATCAGTATCCTTACCAGTTATTTCCTTACAGTCAGGCAGCCTGAACTATGAAGAAGAATGGCGACTTACGAAAAAAAGATTGGATAATATTTAGTAGACTAAATAAGTCAGAAAATTAAAAAAAATAATAGTAAGTCAGAAAATTGAACTAATACATTGATGATAAAGAAGTAAAAAGGACTTTTAATTAACCGAACTTTAGTTAAACAAAACCCTGGCTTAAATCCTAGTAAGTTGAGTTATTGAAACATTTACATACCATAAATGAGACCAATGTGAAAAACAAAATAGCGTTTCAATTTTGAATTAGAGACGTAGGATTAAAACTAAGATCACAGTGATCAGGCCAAAACATTACTGACCTTAATGCTCTACATGAAGACCTGCATAAAGCTCTAGGATCCCTAGCCACAGCCACTCTGGAGTCTGTCGTACAGGAGAGGTAAGACGGTCACCCTGCTCAGGGTTGGGGTCACACACTTCCTTTCCACACTTTATTTGAATAAGCAATTTGATCATTAGGTAAGCACCCAGTGTAAACACATCTTGGTGCATTTTGCCCATTTTTCCACTGGACTGCTACAGATCCCGTCCACTACTGCTCTTCACCCTAAATACCCTACTGCCCAATTCCTAATGATGCCTTTTAACCAGGCTTCCAAAAGCCTTTACTTACAAATGCAGGAACTCGGCTACTCAGGTGAGTCAGCAGTTGGTAACTCCTTTATGATTAGCAGTACCATCATCTGTCTGTGGAGTTGTGAAAGAAATCCCTGACCACTGTTCCCCTCTCTGGTCCTGGCTCCGTACATGGAAACAGAGCAACCGCCATTTATGACTAGGAGCTAAAACTAATCTGTGTCATGCCACTTGCCTTCTTTAGTCTTTATTCCTTTCCAGGTTTGGGTCTCGCTGTGCCAGAATATTCCGCCTAGTTTTGCAAAAGAAACACCTGGAACAGAAGCAGGTAGAAGACTTTGCAATGATTCCAGCAAAGGAGGCAAAAGATATGCTTTACAAGATGCTCTCAGGAAATTTCATATCACTCCAGGTAACCAGTGGCATAACAGTCACCAACCAGTGGAGCTGGCCGAGGGTGAAAGAAACTTCTGAGGCAAACATCCTGAACCCCAAGCAAACTCTCTCTCCAACTCTGAGACAGGAAAAGAAAAACAAAGAAAGATTAACAGAGACATAGCAGGCACTTGAAAGAGAATTGGGAAACTTTAAGTAGCCTAGTTAAAAAGAGGCACAGCCAAGAAATCACTCCAGAATTACCCTTTTTCTTTAGTTCTTAGTCCTTATGATTTGTCCTTTCCTCAGGCCTTAAGTCTACTATGGATTAAATCTGCCAACAGTATCTATTGGGTCCTCACTATGTGCATAGCCATGCAGTATGCCCTATGAGGAAACAGACAGAATGGATCCAGGAGTCAGAATCACAGTTCTGCCTCTGACCCAGTTAACGCTAACGTACTGTCATTTTCTCATCAATAAAACGGTGATGGATGGTGGTAATAAAAATAATACGATTTGTCCTAAAGATCAAATACAATCTACGTGGCACATAAGCGTGGCTCAAAAATGTTAATTGCCTTCTCTTTCTTCCCCACTGAGGATGCCTACAGTCAAATAGAAAAAAATCTCCATGTGGCTGATTTTGCCATAAACACAGATGCTGAATGACTGGGGAAGAGGAAAGTTTAAGTGAAAGAGCTGAGTCGCTCTGGATGGGACAGGTGTTTCCTTCGCCATTTCTGAAGAACAGTATGATTTCTCTTCTCTTTCTTTCTATGGACAAATAGGAAATTCCCAAAACGCCAGACCATGCCCCATCCAGGACCTTCTATTTATATACCGTGAACATCCTGTCAGCTGCCCGAATGTTGCTGCACAGATGCTACAAGGTGATTTCTTCCGGACCCTCTCCCCATTCCCTCCACACAGACAAGTCTCACCCTCATGCCCCCTTTAGCCATTCTACTTGAGCTACTTAAATGGAACTATGTGCATTTCTTATCTTCTCTCCCCTCAGAGCATAGCCAACTTGATAGAAAGGAGACAATTTGAAACCAAAGAGAACAAGTGAGTAGCGTTTTCAGTTGCGCAATTACATTTTTCAAGGTCAAAGTCTTGAAGGGAAATTTCCTGTAGAAATAAGAACCAAGAGAGACAATAACAAGTCTAGTTGCACTGAATTATTGGCTTAGGTTGATGTAAATCGTACATTAGTCTGAACTGTTCTGATATACCCCCAGTGAAATAATTTTGCAGATTAAATTTATAAGAAATGTACAAATCGGTATTAAACTTTAAGTGCAGATGAGAGGCAGTAAGAGTTTCAGGAGTGAAGTCATATTTCTAGTTAAACTTGTAAAAACTGTCTTTGGAAGGTGGCAATATCCACTTTGACCAGGAGCATGGGGGAGGAGGGAGTTATGCCGTAGGGGTCATGGGTAAAAGAATCACCAAGGCTGGGGGACATGCCTCAGAGCTGTGTTTGTCTGACAGGCGTCTACTAGAAAAGTCTCAGAGGGTGGAAGCCATCATTGCATCTATGCAGGCTACAGGTGCAGAGGAGGCACAGCTCCAAGAAATAGAGGAGATGATCACAGCCCCTGAACGCCAGCAGCTAGAAACCCTGAAGCGCAATGTCAACAAGTAAGCGTCATAAATCTCAAACCCATGTTTCAAAATGCCTTCCAGACGAGTCCACCTCAACACCTTGTTACCCCTCCAACCTCACCCGAGCAAGCCTAAACTCACTCTCTTCTTCCCCAGCTCAGTTGGCAGGATTTAATCCACCTGTTTTCCCAAGCTTAAAAACTCTGAAAGCGTTTCAGCTTCTACTGCCTTATCGCACACTCCTGTTCACCAAGTCTGTTGATTTAACTTCAGTAATGTGTCTCAAATCTGGCCTTTCATCTTGGTCTTCATGCAGGCCTTGATCACTTCTTTCCTAGACCTTTGCAATCACCTCCCCGTTCAAACCATCTCTTAAAATGCTCTCAATGCCGTTCTCCATGGCCTCTGATCTTAAATAATGAATGTTCAGTCTGTGTAAATGCTTTCGCTTTTTCACTCAGGTTGGATGCCAGTGAGATCCAAGTGGATGAAACCATCTTCCTGCTGGAGTCATATATTGAGAGCACCATGAAGAGACAATGACCCAGAAGCAAAGCCTTTCTCAAAAAATCTGGGGAAATTAGAAGGAAAAATAAAGGAGGTGCCTGATGCATTCTTTGCAATGAGATACATTGCCGATTCTTTTTTTTTTTTTAAGATTTTATTTATTTGAGAGAGAAAGTGAGCAAGTGTGTTCACGCGCAAGAGAGCAGGAACGAGCAGGAACGAGCAGGAACGGGCAGGGGGAGAGGGAGAAGCAGACTCTCCACTGAGCAGGGAGCCCGACATGGGGTTTGATCCCAAGGTCTTGGGATCATGCCCTGAGCCGAAAGCAGTTGCCCAACTGACTGAGCCATCCGGGTGCCCCCGTTGCCGATTCTTATACTGAAATGCCCTCTCTATCCCTACTGCCCAGAATACGCCAGAGTTTGACATGTTTTTTAAAGTTTGCTGATCCTGTATTATCCCCATCATTGTATTCTCCCCTCATCAGACCTCAGTGGGGGAAAGGACCTTAAATTAACTAGATTAATCATCTATCGGATGCATTATTTCCCACCAAGAAGTGAGCCAAGCCTGTGTTTGAATATCCGTGGCAGTGGAAGAAACTTCTTCCTAAGCAGTTCATTCCATTCAGACACACACACACACACACACACACACACACAGAGTATAGGGAATATGAAAGATAACCACACAGAGGGAAATAAAAGCTATTTTCAGGACTAGCAGGTGGATTGGCCCCAGCATTCCCACTAGAATCTACACCTAAAAGACATTTGCCAGCTCCAGGCTTCTAGCATATCTGAAACTGTGTATGTAAGGCACTTAGCACAATGCCTGGCATATGGTAAGCACTCGAGAAGTTATTGCCTTCCTCTTCTCCACGGTTTCTTAAAAGCAGCAATTCTAAGTTTTCTCTCTCAGTGACATGGATAATTAACCTAGTTGATCTAATTTGTCAGCAGCTTCAGTTCATTTAAAGCAGTAGGTGCTGTTATAATCTCTTCAATTTCCTCTTCAATGTCCATTTTCTCGAATTCATTAAGATTAATGGATTTAACTCATCAATCAAGTGCCAATTAATTGCTAGCCATTATACTGGATATAATATACCAAGATAAATAAGTTGCTGTCTCTGCCTTCAAGCCACTCACCATTCTTTACTGAGCACCTGTTATGTGCCCAGGACTGCGCTAGGCTTTAGGGATACAAAGATGAATAAGCCTCATACACACAGCCTAGTGGGAGGAGACAAATACATACAAGGAAATACTGGGGGCTCTAGCAGAAAGTATTATATACAGAGAGGCAAGAGGGAGAAGGGTCAGGAAGGAAAGGGAGTGCAGAGAAAGTGATAATCTGTCTTTTGAAAGAGGAGGATTTGCCAGGTGGAAGGGGATAGGGGTCCCAGAAGGAAGCAGAGCCTGGTTCCAGGAAGAAGTGCAAATAGGATGTGACCAGAAAATAGGGCTTAAGTCCTGCCGCATTGAGGCTGGACAGCCAGCAGGAGCAAGGGCTGGAGGTGGGGAGTGGTCCTCACTATACTGTGCTTAGTAGCTTATCTTCTAAGCAGTGGGAAGCAAGATGATGAGATCTGTGTTTGAGAAAGATGACTCTGAAGCACCCTAGAGAATGAGTTGGTAGGGGAAGGACTATTTGGAGACTTGCAATAATACCTCAGGCAGAATTTGAGGAAGGCTAGGACTAGGAACAATGGAGGCTAGAGAGCAAGACATGCGAGAAAGTTTAAGGAGGTAGAATCTGCTGCATCGGGTTGCCATTTGAGTGAGAAGAAAGAGAAGGGAGGGGACAAGAATGTTTCCTGGGTGTCTGACCAAGAGACTAATTCGAGGTGACACCTACTACAGCAGATAGGTGTAGAGAGCTACGGAGCGGTGCTTATATAGTACACGGCCCGTGGCTGGCGGGAGGGGACACGTGAGTCGAGAAATCATCCAGTGTGAATCACTCTCCTAAACAGAGAAGAGGGGGAAAAAGAGCTGAGGAATTAGAGGCTTTCTTCTTTGTCATTTACTAACATTGCACCCCTGGCTCATCCCCCAGCGTTCTGCCTAAATTTCCCCAGCCTCCCTCGACCCAGCCGAACCGTCGGGGCGGTGCCGCTGGGCCAGCAGAGGGCGCCAGGCGGGCCGCGGCCCCTGAGCCGCGTTATGGCCGCCGCGCGGGTGCTGCTGCTCCTGTCCGGGCGCCCGGTGTCGCCGAGCTTCGCGCAAAGTGTGTGTCGCCTCCTGGGCGCCGGGCCAGGGCTCGGGCCGTGGCCCACGCACTGCGGCTTGAAGCGAGGACGACTCGTCCTCTCGGACGGGCCATTCCCAGGCGCTTCCACCACGCTTCCGCTCCAGGTCGGGAGAAGGGGGACCCGGGGTGGGGAGGCAGGAGTGGGGGGGAGGGCGGAGCTGGCGCGAGAGGCCTGCGGGCAAGGATCGACCAGACTTGACCTCCTCCCCCATCGCGCGGCGTTGCCCGATTTTTGCCCGGCTTCTGAGGCCTTAACCCAAAGGGCTTCCCATCCCCCCCTCCACCTCCGCCAGCGATCCCCTTTCTGCCCTTTTGTGGCACTGGACCAGCAGCAGCTCAGGACTCCGGGGGCCGCGCTGCCCACGAATCGAGGTGTGGATCTGGGTGTGGCCGTCATTCTGCAGTCCAGCGACCAGACGGTCTTGTTAACCCGAAGGGCACGCACCCTCAGCGTCTCTCCCAACCTCTGGGTACCCCCAGGTGAGTGCCCTGAGAACAAGATCCCACGCCCAGGGAAGAAAGTGGCCCTTCACCAACAGTGCTATTCCCAGTCTCAGGAGGACAGAGAGGCAGGCCCACAAATGCGATAGGTCCCCTTTTCACAAGGAGTTGCAATGGTATCTGTGCCCAGGGGAGGAGAGGGTAGTATAGTGTGGGGATCTTCTCACCAAGAACACCACCACTTACCTATTGGCCCCACTGTTGTTGCAGGTGGGCACGTGGAACTTGATGAAGAGGTAACCAGTCAGCTAACCCGACCTTCACTCGGCCCTGAAACCAGAGACCTCTGCCTGGGGCTGCATTGGGTGTGGGCTGAGGGAGACCTGTGCTCTCTCCTTCCCAGCTGTTGGACGGAGGCCTCCGAGAGCTTTGGGAGGAGAGTGGACTACAGCTGCCCCAGGGCCAGTTCTCTTGGGTCCCTCTGGGGTTATGGGAGGTGAGACAGGAACCTGGAAAAGGTCCCTTCCTTATTTAACCGAGAGCCCGCAACAACTTTGAACCGACCAAAGCCAAAGAACAGCCTTACGTGCCTGGGCCACAGGAGAAATGGTGAACTGTGGGTGGGTGGTTTGGAGTCCCCAAACCCACAATCCCCACCTGTGTCCCTCCTGCACCATCTCTACCCTCCACTTCTTCAGCTGTATTTTACAAAGTCTCAAAAAGAGATAGGAAGTTCTCATTTTTGCTGTATTCTCTCCTAGTCTGCCTACCCTCCGAGGCTGAGCTGGGGGCTCCCCAAATACCATCACATCATTCTCTATCTCCTCGTGGTCTCCCAGGAGTCACAGCAGCAGCTGCAGGTAGGGCTGGCAGTGCAGGAAGGAAATGGGGGCCGACATCCAAGCGGACTGATTCTGTGACTAAGGTGGAGGGTGGCGGGGAGGCAGAGGGGGGGGTGCAGTCAGAGATAACCAAGAAATCCAATAGCCTCTCCCCTTGCCCCTGCCCCAAGTCTCTCTCCATTCCACCTGTGGGTAGGCCGTGATCAAGAACAGGCCTCCTAAGAGAGGCCATGGCTAAGGGATCTACCTATCTGGTCCAGGCCCGGATCCAACCAAACCCAAGTGAGGTGAGCGCCTTTATGTGGCTGGGACCAGATGCAGCAGCTGCAGTGGCCGCCACAGAGGATGGGACAGAGACACCCAGACATCTCCCCCAGGAGCTGCCACCCTCCGTCCTGTAAGAGCTTTGGCCTAAACCTCCAACACACCAACACATACTCATTGAGAAGTCCCACTTCTCTCCCCTCCTCAGGGGGGAGTTTTGTGTCGTGGGGTAGATTTAGGGAGTGGGCTGATCAGCAGATGATGAAGGGGGCACATGAGATCAAAGACACTGTCCATCCAACTCCAAGGGTTCCTGCTCCAGCTGGCTAGCACTGACCACCTGGGTTTGAGTCCCACTCCCCCGAAAGGGCAGGTCACTTAACCCTCCTTGAACCTGTTCCTTTCGTGGGGGGGGGAAATGAGGGGAACACCCACCCACCCCTCCCCTGCTGTGGCTGGGAGGGTTCCGTGGAAGAGGGCTAAGCCACAAGGCCCAGCCCGGACAGCAGCCGTCATTATGCAGTACAGTAGAACTACAGGAGGATGGAGAAGCTCGACCCCTGGCCTTGCCCGTGTCCACGCTGCTGCGGACGACCCCAACCACAGCTGAAGGCAAAGAGAGGGTCAGCTCTGGGACCAAGTTTGCCCTCAGGCTCTGGCTGCAACGTCTGGGCAGGTAAGGGTAAAGGACCTGAGGGCTCTGTGACATCGGGCCGAATGCTCTATGAGGGAGAGGAAGGAAGAACAAATGCTCCCGGAACTCCTCAGTGGGACACCCCTCCGATGTGAAAGTGGGCTCAGGGCCTGCAAGGAAGAGCAGAACGTGGGCTCCCTCCCCCCAAACCAGGGCTCTGGAGAGGGAAGTGCATAATCCCCTCCCCAGCCCACCTCCGAGACACTCACAGACATTCACAACCTTTATTATGGATTAAGAACTTTGCTACAACTTTGAGAATAAAAAGTAAAATTACAACATAGGCCCTAGGCCCTGGAGGAACCTGAAAAAGGAGAATGGGGAGAGCGTGAGGTCCTCCCATCTCCCAGAAAAGGTGCAGAATGAGCCAGACCTAACCATGGGGCAATGGGCCTTTCGAAGCTCATGGCCCAAGCTGGTCAGCGTATGAAACATTGTGAACTTAAATATATAAATAGAGAGAGACCCAGGTGATAGGCCAGGCCCTGCTCCCAAACCCCTGGGGATCAGAGCTAAGGCCTTATCTCCTCCTCAGTCATACTGGGAAGTAGGAAGCAGGGGAAATCATCTTTGGAGTATTTTGGTTTTTCTTGTTTATATACAAAACAATCTGCAACCCAAAATAGAGTTCTCTGTCCCTATGTCTGCCTGTCTCAGCTTCTCCACCGGTCTGTTTGGCCAAAGAGAACGGAATGGACATGAAGAGACAATGGATGTAGGGAAGGAACAGAACCGTAGATTTGGGGAAGAGAGGGCATCTAGGGGACAAGACGAAGGCCCTTTCCCCATGAGGCTCTAGCCAATTTGGCCCTTCCCCCAACTCACACCCCATCCCGTGTGCCTCCCACTGCCTAGGTTAACATACCCAAAGGAATGTGCCAGCCACCTAACAACATTTCCAAAAATAGAACCCAAATGTCCTTAAAAAGAGGTTAAATATTAACCCTTTGGGTGCTGGCCTTGTCAGGCAGAGAGAAGGCCAAAAACAGGTATCCATGAAGGTCTTTCTGACCTTGGGCCACAGCCCCCCCGAGGGGTCAGAGTGGCCAGGAGTCTGGACCCCACAGCGTACTTGCTCAGTGTTGGGAGGCAGTGAAATTTCCATCGTCCAGGGGACTCAGTCCAGGGAAATGATGTCTGACCGGCAGCCAGTCAAAGAGGGACCTGAGGACAGGGGTCCTCCAGGCCCCTCCCTCAAGGCCCCCCCAGGGGCCACAATGCTACTGACGCGGCCAGGAGGGGGTGCTGGAGTGGTGCTGCGGTGAGAGCTCCCCAATGTGGGGGCTAGTGGGCCCAGGAAGTGGGAAGGGGTCCCTCGGTACTGGAAGAAGTGGCCAAGGGCATCCTGTTCATCTAGCGAGGTGATGACGGAGGGACCATAGTGCTGGGAGGAATCAAGGGCACAGTTAAGATTTTCCCCTGACTTCACCCGCCTCCCAGTCACTCATCTCAGAAATATCCTGGGATAAATCAAACCCTCTGGATCCCCAGATAGCCTCCGAGAAGCAGGGGAGACTCTCTCTCTCCCCCACTTCCCCACCCCCCCACCCCTACCCTAACCCTATGCCCGGCCTTGAGACAGCCCCTCCGGCTTGCTAGGTTCTTGGCCTTGTGGGCGTCCGAAATGCATGGAATGTCCGGCTGGGGCAGGCACAGCGCTCGAGTGCACACGAGTGTGTGTGTGGCAGGGGGGTTGGGGGGAGAGCAGTCGGGGGCAGAATTCTAAAAACTCAAGACAGAACAGTAATAGGAGATCAAAGAAGACATGGGTGAGAATCTGAAGAAGCACAGGTAGGGTCTAGTAGGGAAATAAACTGCCCACCCCCTCTGCCCCCCAGCCCCTGCCTTTCCTCACAGAGAAGCAGATTTAGGTCTCAGGGGAAAATGAGGGGCGGGGGGTGGGGGGGGGACATCAGTGCCTAGAAAGGAAGCTTCAGAGACCTGACAGGTTCATGGGAGAAGGAACCACTTACCTGACTCTCAGTCTGGAGGAAAGAAAATAAATCTAAACCTGGTAAGAAAAGAAAAATCAGAATCAATCTCCTGTCTGACCCCTCCATGGCCAAAAAAATCCCAAAGAAGTTCCTTGGATGATAGCCTTTACAAGAGAGCCTGAAGGCTTTGAAGAGCAACAGGGGTTCTGATCTGGTTTGGGGGCAGCTGTGGCAGGGAACAGCCCACCTTGTGGTCAGTATCCTACCTTGGATGTCGGCCCCCAGTGGGAAAGCAGGTGGGTACTCATGTAGTGGGAGACTGGACAGGAAATCCCCGCCCAGCGTGCCCATAGCAGGGCTCCGTAGCACCGAAGATGGCTGGTGACCAGACGTCAGGACTCTGTGAGGAGAGAGGAAGAGCTGGGGCAGCCCGCGAACCACAGATGCCCTCGCCCGGCTCAGTCCCCTCTCTGGCCCACGGTTTGTCCAGTGATCAGAGCGCGTTCCTGACTTCTTCCTCTGCCCCTCTGCCGTGGACTCAGCCTATTTCCTCATACCCTTTGCTTCCAGGCAGCGCCGGGATGGCAGCTGAGGTGACAGGACAGTGCTTTTTGGTCGGGGGCAGGTCCTCCTCATCTGACGAACTCTCTATTGTCAAGTCAATAACTTCAACCTTCTTCTTGTTCTCTGATGGATTGCCCTCTTGGACTGGGCTGTACTGGAGGCCTGCGGGTGGTAAGAGGACTGTGTCTCAGAGACGCGGCCATCCGAGATGTAGTTCAGCTGGGGGACGGGGGGTCACTCACCATCCAGCCCATACCCTGGCGGGGGGCAAACCTCAGATGCCTCCTTCTTGGGTTTCATTGGGCACCAGGATCCATCTTCCATGAACTGGATCTCATCACAATCCGAACAGGAATTAAGTATCTCCATGAATAAGCTGGGGGAAGGGGAGAGACGCGAATTCATGGGGCTGGGAGATGGCTGGGAACAGTATCTGGGGAGTTCTGGGACTCACCTTCCTGAACCTCAGTTTCCTCATCTGTAAAATAGGGACATTATTCACTCTACTCTCTTGAGTTGTCAGAATCAAATAAAGTAAGGTAATATAAAAGAGATCTGCCCACTTTAAATGCTAAGCTTTCCAAAAAATACATTCTAAGCACATGTTTCGTGTAGTACTTGTGACAAGACGAAAGGAGCAAAGATACTGAACTCCATAAACCATCTCAAAGAGGGCACTGGGAACGAGGACCGTAATTTAGGCTCTGGAGGGGGTTAGGATTAGCCAGATCAGTACATCCAGGCCTTTAGAAAAACTTTTTTGCCACTGACAATGAGAGGTCAGGTAGTTGTTCTAGGAGATACACTGTATCAGTTCAATGCATTGACTCTGCCACTTACTAACAATGAGAACTTTGAGCAAAATAATCTCTCTAGGCCTCAGCTTCCTCACCTGTAATGACCATACCCATCTTACGAGATTAATTATGAGGATTCAGTGAGACGAAGTGTGCAAAGTACGCAGCACGATGCCTAATGCAATAAATCCTCAATGTTGGAAATACATACAGTTGACCATGAACAACATGGGGGTTAAGAGTGCTGACCCCGCACACAACCAAAAACCCATGGATAGGGGAGCCTCGGTGGCGAAGTCAGCTGAGCATTCGACTCTTGGTTTGGCTCTTGGTTTGGCTCATGATCTCAGGGTCATGAGATTGAGCCCCATGTCAGGATCCACTCTGGGCATAGAGCCTGCTTAATATTCTCTCTCCCCTGCCCCGCGCGCACGTGCTCTCTCTCTCTCTCTAAAATAAATAAATAAATTTTTTTTTAAAAAGTCTTTACCGTTTAAAAAAAATCCATGGATAACTTTTGACTCCCCCCAAAACTTAGCTAACAACAGCCTACAGTTGACCAAAAGCCCCATCAATATCATCAACAATCAATTAAAACATATTTTGTATGTTATGTATTATTATATACTGTATTCTTATAATACAGTAAGCTAGACAAAAGAAAAATATTAAGAAAATCATAAAGAAGAGAAAATACATTTATATTTACTGTATTAAAAAAAAAATCTGTGTATAAGTGGACCCATATTGTTCAAGAGTCAACTGTATATTATAAAGGTAAAAAATTATATCTATACATATACATATAAAGGGATTGATAGGGGGCGCCTGGGTGGCTCAGTGGGTTAAAGCCTCTGCCTTCGGCTCAGGTCATGGTCTTGGGGTCCTGGGATGGAGCCCCACATCGGGCTCTCTCTGCGCAGCAGGGAGTCTGCTTCCCTCTCTCTCTGCCTGCCTCTCTGCCTGCTTGTGATCTCTCTCTCTGTCAAATAAATAAATAAAATCTTTAAAAAAAAAATAAGGGGATTGATAGGTTAAGAGTTGGGGTTCATGGGAGGGGAAGGAAGGTCTCTCGATATATAGATGGGGGGCTGCTAGTGGAGGTCCCAGGTAAGGGGCAGCAGAGTGCAGAGTGGCCCTACCCATCAATGATAAGAGATTCATAAGGAGCCTTCTTGTCACACACAGGACATGTCCATGTTGGCTTCTTCTCATTCATCTGTAGATAAAGGGCAGCATCGAAGCTCTGCAGGTGGGCGCAGGTGAGTGCACGACAAGGGACCGTCAGGCGCATCTTCCCTAGCTAACAAGAGATGAGTTCTCTGGTCAGAACCCCCTCATCCCAGGAAGCCTCACTCTGGTCACCCTGGGAGCCCTCATCTGGGTCCAGAGTTTAACCCAGCCCCCCCTCCCGCCCCCTTCTCAGCTCCCTGTACCCACCGGGCACATGAGTGACACCCGGAGACTCGTAGTGGCCACCTCACTGTCCGGGTCAGCGGTCAATTTCTCCTTGACTGAAACAAGAATGAGGCAGGAGCCGCAGGGTCAGCAAAGCTGGGGATGAAGCCCAGGAGGCGGCGAGGCCAGAAGCAGACGGCCCTGGCTGAGAGGCAGCTGCGCAGAGTGCCTTTGGGGGCCGGGGGGGTGTCACGTGAAGACTGGCTGTGAGGGAGAGCTCCCCGTCCCTGAAGATGCTTAAACACAGTGGGGGGACACTTGGACAGAGATGACTTAGAGGGAACCGAAGCATCACAAGAGGGTTAGATCAGAGGATCCTTAAGACTCTTTCCAGTCTGGGGGCGCCTGGGTGGCTCAGCTGCTCAGCGGGGAGTCTGCTTCTCCCTCTGCCCCTCACCCTACTCGTGCTCTCTCGCTCTCAAATAAATAAATAAAATCTTAAAAAAAAAAAAAAAGGCCTCCAGTCTAAAGAAGCTAGAAGGGTCTGTGAGGTGCAAAGATGTATAATTGAGAATGCAAGGGTGTCCCTCAGAGCCTGAGAGTGGGCTGACTTCTCAACCACAGGGACTGGTAAGGGCTGGGGGGAGGGCTGGGGCTCGTGCGTGAGGTGAGGTGTACTGTCACAAGAGGGGGACGGGTTTGATCATAAAGGCTGGAGGACCGGGAAGACTCGGATCCTGATCAGAGGCGGAAAGCGGGGCAGGGCGTTACTCACTCAGTGCCCGTGAGTGGTCTGGGTTCCGGATACCCTTTGCTCTGAGTTTCTGTAGCAGGGTCCCTGCAGTCAACTGCCTCACCAGGTACACAGACAAGGAGTAGTTCTACTTGGAGGGAGGAGGAGGCAGTTAGCCTCTGCTCCGCACGTCACCACCACCACCCCGACCCTCTGTTCCATGAGGACCACAGGCAGCGGGTTAGGGCCGAAAGACCCACAAAAAGGAAGACGTTTCCCCAACCCCAGGCACTGGATGACGCCCCCTCACACCCTGCAGGCTTCTCTAGGCTCCCTGCCCCAGCCCCGCTCACCCGTCCAAACTCAGATGACCAGTTGACCACGATGGTGTTGGGAACAGTGGCCGAGAGACGAGCCAGAGGCGTGATGTTGATGGGGCGGCTAGGCCTCTTGGGCTCAGCCCCATTCTTGGTAGGGGGAAGGTAACCCTGGGGAAGGCAGACACGGGTCAAGACATCTTATCTCAAGTTACTCACTTCCTGGAGGGAAGACCAGCTCACTCACTGACCAAGGACATGGGGGCCCGTTCAGTGACTCGCAAAACTAAAGCACTATGGAGGGTTGTGTGTGCAGTTCGTTCCTGGGGACAAAGGAGAGCTTATTCGTTGACCAGGGCAACAGAAACCTACTCCCTGAGTGCCTGAGGAGAAAGGACAGGGCTGCCCCTCTTCTTCCAACTCTTAGCTCTGAGGTCATCACTTCAGAGAAGTCTTCCCTGAACCTCTGGCTTGAACTAATGTCCCTCCTCTGGGTTCTGACAGAACCCTTGTGCATCAGCCCTATCTTAGTATTCTCGAGATTGTAGTAATCCCTCAGTAAACTGAGGACCTACTACGTACCCATGCTAGGCATGGCTCTTTCGTAATAGGTTTGCACTGAACATTTAAGAACTTTAAGAGGGAAGGGGTTACTGCCAGAGGAAGGGAAGAGCATTTACCGGCAGGGGGCACAGTTTCCCATTGACCTTGACAAAGAGGTTGGGGGGAAAATAATCCTCCTGGGGACAGCTGGTCTCACAGAGACAGAACCTGGTAAGAGAGGAGAAAGGATGACAGGGTGGGGGAGGTGGTTTCTTCTTTCTGGCAGAAAGGCAGGGAATCTCAGACAGTCCGTCGGAGATGTCTGCACCTGTAGCCCTCAGCACCCGACGAGTCCCAGGGTTGGGGTGGACGTGGCAGACCAGGGATGTCTCCTAGCCGTGGCCGTCACACCCTGATTTCGTTCCCTCCCCCAGCGGGAGCCCGGCAGGGAAGGGAGGAGGAGGATGGACTCACCTTAGCTGCACTTGTATAGTATAGTCACATTTGGCTCCCGGGAGAACCTCTCTGTGACAGGGAAGGAGAGGGAGACGTGTCAGGATGTGGCCCCCAGAGGGCAGGGTGGAACACTCAGAGACACGGTTACAGGTCCCAGGGACAGAGAAGAGACGCACAAGAGAATGAGACAAAGCAGGTGCAGGAAGATGGGACAGGCAGGAGGGCAGGACAGGAGAGAAGAGAGTCAGAGAGCAGAGTCCAGGGGTCACCGCCCCGGGATGAGGTAGGAGGGCTGGGAGACGTGTACCTGGACGTGAGAATCTGCTGCACTTGCTGGGGCGTGAGGGCAAAGGTAAAGTGCGCCTCTTCGAACCGCTGGCTAGAAGTGGACGCTGAGGACACAAAGGGGAGGTTATTCCTGAGCCCGTGACAGGCAGCCACAGACGCTGCCCCCATCCCAGGCTGCTGATCCCACGGGACTAAAGCCTACGAAAGGCTTGGGCGAGAGGCATGGCTTCGGGAAGCCTGAGGAAGACGGAGCCGTACCGAGGGTGGTGGGCCGGATGAGCTCCCCATAGACTTCATAGAAGGGCAATGGTTTCATGGTGACATCAGGGTGCACAGGCTGGGGCAGCGGGGGGTGCATGTCCACTTCACGCTTGGGGCCCAGCAGGGTGCCAGGGGCCAAGAGGGCCGGGGGAATGGGAGCTAGAGGACCAGGGGAGCCGACGGGAGGAGTGCCAGGGGGCAGAGAGAGCAGGGAGAGATCAGAGGGCCCCAGCGTCTTCCGGGGAAAGCGTCGGCGGTAAAGCTCTTTGATCTTCATCTGGACACTGGGGGCACAGCTGGACTTGAGGAGGTGCAGGGCCTTGGCCAGGAGCTCGTGCTTCCGTCCACTCTTGTTCCGGCCAGCAAAGCCGAGCAGCACCTGAAGCTCAGACACCCGGAAGCTCATCACCATATGCTGTGGAGAACAGAGACACTCAAGAATACTGCCAAGGAGGCTGAGGCTGAGCTACCAAGTAGGCAGGGCCCCTTCCCCCCTCCGCCCCTCCCCCCTTCCCCGGGGCACTCATCAGAAAGACGCTCTGCAGCCAATGGATTACTGCCAGATAGCCCATCTAGCCAAAGGGACAGCTCAGTCCCATTTCAGGAACCCTCAGGTCAGCCTTACCACTGGCCCCCCAGAGCTAGAGGAACCCTATCTCCCCGTGCCTGTAGGTCGGCCAGGCGGGGCAGGGTGCAGACAGCAAGCCAGCCACAGGCACAACGATGGGTCCTCTACGACCCCCTACCTCCATCCCTGCCTTGAGCCTAGACGCTCCTTTAAGCTGCTTATCTCCTCTCCTGCTCTTTCTCAGACTCTCAGACCCATCCCAGCCTCCTGGGAAGAGGCTAGGAGACAGGGAGAAGGAGGGGGAGAAGAGGATTCAGGCCAGAGAGCCCCACGGCACACCCCTCCCAACGCTTCAAGCCACCTCAGCTGTTTTCCCCAAGCCTCCGAAAGCATTTGTGGCCAGGGTTTTCAGGTCAGGGTTCAATGCTGGTAACTCCCCCCAAATCCTTTCTAAGCATCATTTACATAAACACCCCTCCCTCGGTCCTATTTTTCTGGGAGGCAAACGACCAACACTTGGGGCAAAGGGGTTAAGAGTAAATCACCGAGTCCAGGTTACCTTCTTGTTTATCTGTTTACTCCACCTGCCAGGAACTAATATCCTGTTTCTCGCCTACATAGAGAAAATAAATGATCCTCCCCCCACACAGGGGTGGAAGAGGAGAGGGCAAAGCCCTAAGCAGAGGCACTGGGAAGATGAGAAGAAGGTGTAAGTCCCCTGAGCCAGGGTGCAGAACTGCAAGTTCACCTAAAGACAGCTGGGCCCAGTGACTAGACCTCAAGCCCACCAAGGACTATGGCTCCATTTCACAAGGCAGAACAAAGCCAGGCGGCAGGGGGATGAACCCAGCGGCTCTTCAAGGTTCTGTGAGATATCCTCGGATATAGTTACCCTCAAGACTGTGTGGCAGTAGGAGGGGACCAAAAGCTCTCTCCTGAAAGGACACCCTTCTGTGAATCTCTGGGAGACCCTGTCATGGGCAGGCCTTGCTAGCCCTCCACAATTCGCCCCGTCACAGGAGGCTTTACGGCTTTGGGCCCTTTTTGAGGAACGTGATGAAAAACTTGTTCTTCCATCTTTCTGCCACCCTTATTTCCTCTGTCCTGTTTTTATTTCTCCACTAGCTTTGTCAAGAGCCTCCCCCTTTCTATCCCATAGTTTCACACTCCTCTGTCTCTGCCCAAAGACACTGATTCACTAAGGCAGCACCTTCCTCGGAGCCTCCAGGATGCTTCTGCCCCACCCCTCGATCTAGCCGCCCGCACGGCCCCGCCCCCTAGATCTCAGCCGCCTACTGGTACTTCCCAAGGCTCGGATCCCAACAGCAGCCCCAAAGCTTCCATCCTCTCAGCTGCATCTCCCCAGGAGCCTCCCATACATCAGCCCCCCAGTCCCATCCCCACATCCGCCCCCTACTGTCGCATCTCTTGGCCTCGATCAACTCGCCCCCTATGCCCCTGCAGCAGCTTTTACCCCCGGCCCTCCTCCTCCATCTGCCCCAACTACCAAATCCGACTTCTACCCCTGCGTCC
Source organism: Potos flavus (assembly GCA_028534135.1). Taxonomy (NCBI): domain Eukaryota; kingdom Metazoa; phylum Chordata; class Mammalia; order Carnivora; family Procyonidae; genus Potos; species Potos flavus. Next base: position 74,096,852 of record CM052900.1, on the reverse strand, counting down.
CCGCCCCCTGCGCCTCGGCCCCCAACAGCTGCAATTCCCCTCGGCCCCACCCCTACATCTGCCCCGCGGCCCCGCCCCCGGAGCCCCGCCGCAGCCCGGTCCTCGCCCACAGCCACTTCGCTCCCACCCCCAGCAGCCAGTCTCCGCCACGTCTGCAGCCCCCACCCGAGCCCTCAGCACCCAGTCTCGGTCGCTTCCCTGACTCGGCGTACCGCCGGGCTCAGTCCAGATGGGGATGGGGGAGGGGGCCGGTACCTTTAATTCGCCCAGCTCCGCCATCTTGAGACATCGCAGGCGCCCGAGCCGGAGCCCGAGCTCAGGCCCAGGGACCGGCGCACAACTCTCCACCCCAGCGCCGGCCGCAAATGCCGCCTGCTCCGCCCCGTCCGGCCCCCTACACCTCCCCTTCCCGGCCCCGCCCGCCCGGCTCCGGACAGGCCCCAGCCTCAGCCCCTCCCTCCACCGCCGGACCCAGCCCCTGCACGTCTTTGGCCCGGGTGCAAGACCGGAGAGAGTGTAGCCCGAAAGATCGCGGGGTTCGCGGGGGTAACGGAGAGGAGGCGGGCCCGAAGTGCCTGGGGGAGGGGGCTCTGCCACGCCAGAGCTGGGAGGGGATGAGCTTTTAGGGAGCCAAAGATACTTGAAATATGGAGGGAAAGTATCGAGAACTGCTAAATCTTAAGAGACGTGGGGGAGGGGTGGCGAAGTTGGAGCGAATACCGTCATCTCCTTCTCTACAAGTTTAACCAGCTAAAGTCAAGAGTTCTACCAACTCGGGAAATGGGTGAGATCTGATCCATTTTAGAGAAGCTATGGAGTTGTGAATAGTTCAAGACGGCTGTTCTCAATCCTTCGCCCCCACCCCCACCCCCTCGCCAACCAGCTACAGTGTTGCTCGTGGTCCAGCCGTAGGGCTCAAACTCGGCAGCAGAAAAGTTTGGTGCGACGAGCGGGACTTACCAGCACAGTTGCAGGGAGCGGGGAGGGGGCTCGGGAGGCTCGGAGGGTGGACTGGGGAGGTGGGGGGAGGGGGCCCAGCGCCGCTCCCGCTGTCTACAGGGCTGGAGGTCGGTCCGGCAGCTGGACGCTGCAGCCGCAGCTCCGCCCGGCCGGGAGCTCCGCCCGGCCCAGCGCTGGGGCTGGGGCCGCCCCCTCCGGGGTGAGCCCGCCAGGACCGCCGCGACTAAGGGAGGGGGCGGAGTCCGAGGCGGGAGAGGGAGGGACTCCGAGCCGCGCGCCGAGAGATTAACTCCTCGAGTGAGCGGATCAGGAGGGGGGACGTTCTTGGATCTCATCATTCTCGCTCTTGCTCCGACCCCTTGAGATGGTGTACCGGCTTGGGGTGGAGTCGTGCTGCAAATGAGGCCGGATGGACCGGGATCTGCCCGCAGAAAGAGGTTCCTACTTGGAATGAGGCTATTCTACCTGGGGGAAAGCCTGGGCTGCGAGAATCCAAAGTGTACCTAAGCCCCAACTCTACCTGTGGTCCCTCACCCCCTACCCCAAATAGACCGTCACCAGAGACTCCACGCCTTTGGTGTAGCTGAAGGTGAACAGAGGGTGAGGTTTTGTCACCCCCAAAAGTCATCTTTCTGCTCCTCTCTGAACTGCCTGCTCTTCTTCCAAAGCCTTTGACCTTCCAGAGACCCCTTTCTCAACCAAGCTAATCATTCACATGCAGGTACCATGAAAGCACCAATTTTAGGGCCGTTTACCCAAATTACCTACTGGAAAAACTCATAGCATTTTATAGTTAGTTGGCTGGGACCGAAGCAATAATGTCATTTGTTCAACAAACATTTGAATGCTGTTCAGAGATTGTTAAGTGCTGAGGACATAAAAAGGCTCGCAGGAGCTCTCTGTCTAGCAGCGGCAGCAAGACAGTTAAACCTATAATTGGCATAAAAATAATTAATCATAAATATGAGTAACCCTCTCATTTAGCCTAAACCTTCAGTATAATCCTTCCCATGAGACCCGTTCCAAGCCACAAGAATGAAGGTACCAGCCTGGCAATACCCCTGGGCACCTGCTGAATTGGACCATGCCCAGCTACTCTGTGGATTGTGTCCCTGGAGAAGATGTGCACCCTCTCCTGACACTCAGGTTCTTTCCCTGATGCTTTGCTGCCAGCAATGGCGGGACCTAAAGCTAAACTCAAGCTCAAGTATTCGGTTCTAAATCCCAATTTGCCCCCACCAACGCTTGAGTCTTCATCAGGACCCGAGCTCATTTTTTTGTTCTGTTCAGCCCTCTAGATCAAAAGTTACTATGGATTAGTTTGTATCTTCTAGAATTTTCAGTGATTTGGAGAGGAGGAGGATAGAGAGGATTAAAAAAAAAAAGAAGGGGGGTATTCTCTGGGGGTGATAGACATGTTCCTTATCTTGATTGTGTGATGGTTTTATGGGTATATACATAACTTATAAGTTTTGATAAGTCAAAACTTATCAAAGTACCTGCAGTTTATTGAATGTCAATTATCATAACTCATTAAAGCTGTAAAAATGTAAAAGAAAAAGAAAGTCAACCTCGCCTTGAATCCTAGTGGTTTCATAAAGGAGGGATCTCCTTTAATAGTTAATTTGAGGTTGTAAGTTCCAGCATCCTTACAGGATAACCGAAAAGTAGGAACCAGGGTGCCTGAATTTGATCCTGTATCCCACCTCAGTAAGGACAAGAATCTTTTCTGTGATGCTCACTCTCTATCCCCAGAACCTGGCCCATAGTAGACTCATTCAATATCAGTTTAATGAATTAATGTTACCTGATGAAGGAGGGAAACTACAAATCAGGACCACGTTCTGATTGGAGGCATTCAAAGATAGAGTCTGACCCCATGGTGGCGACCAAGCTTGACTTAACTCTCACCCATATACTCCTACACCTTTGAAGCCTGAGGAATAAGGGGGAAGAGAAACAGGAGTAGGAAGTCCCTACCTAAGTCCCATTAGACAGACAGCCTAGGAGGAATGGGGAGAACAGTAAGACTACAGTTACTTTAGGAAATGAAGATTTATGAAATCAAGGAAAATTTCAGGGCTTGGGGTTGTTAGGGTAAGAGTTTATGGGGTTGTATAGAGGGAGACTGTTTGGAAAGACCAGGGGCTGGGGAACGTTCCATCCTGTGTTAGTATTTACATCCCTGACCATTCCCATAGCTCAGCCATCCTTGGATCGGCTTCCACTACCAAAGCTGCCTCCTGACTCACACTTGAACTTAGCCAAACACTCTCCCCCTGTGTGGACCCCTCTCTCTTTCTCAGCAGTTTTTTCTTTTCTTTTCTTTTTAAGATTTTATTTATTTATTTGACACACAGAGAGAGATCACAAGTAGGCAGAGAGGCAGGCAGAGAGAGAGGGGGAAGCAGGCTCCCTGCTGAGCAGAGAGCACGATGTGGGGCTCGATCCCAGGACCCTGAGACCATGACCTGAGCCGAAGGCAGAGGCTTTAACCCACTGAGCCACCTAGGCGCCCTCTCAGCAGTTTTTTCATTCTTCCCACCCCGCACTCCATAAAAAATGATTCTAACAGTCTTTTTATATTCTTTGGTAACTCGAAGAGCAAGAAGGAAAAGAGAGGTTCTGTTCCCTTTCATGGAAGTGACTTGGATCTTTCTGATGCCCTTCCTCCGGCAGCTGTACCCTTTCTTTCCCCATCAATCCCTCCGGTCTCCATTCTTCCTGCTTTAAAGCAGTCCTGTGCCTAACCACACAAATCCCAAAGCTGACCCTCATCTTTCTAGGACGCAATCTACACAGCTGCTCTCTTCTGGGCCAAACCCCCCTGCAGCCCTGTGGCCCCCTGTCTTCCGCAGCAGCCCCTCCCCACTCTCCTCCCAACCCCTCCGGCTCTGGCTCTCTACTGCCAAACCGTGTCCTCCGACCCAGCAAAACCCAGCAGGGGGCGGGCTGGGAGAAGGAACGGGGAGGGATCCAAACCGCAGTTCCAGATTGGGGAGGAATTCGCTGCCTCTCTCTCACCTAGCAGTCTGGCTGGTGAAGGGACAGGAAGGGGAGGAGACCCATGGGAAGCGGGCAAGAGAGATACATTTTTTCAGTCTAACAGAACTGGAGGGAAAAAGCCAGCTTTGAGTATCCCTTCCTCCCTTTCCCAGGAATCAGACTTTTCACACCACTTTGTACCTGGGCAAAGAACACAGACCATGTGAGCCCTTGTGCCTCAGATCTAGATGCACAGTTTGACACACGATCAAATATTTTAGATTGTACAGCTTGAAGGAAATCCAGGTCTCTCAATTTCTCCTCCTTAAAAAAGATAATGGATGCAGGAATCGCAAGACAGAGAAAAAAGATTAGAGACAGATTTGAGAAAGAGAAAGTTAGAGTGTCCATCTCCATTTTCACAGAGAGCTGTTTTTCAAACGTGGGTCTTGGCGCATTAGTGGGTATACTGTGAGCAATATTTTTTCGCTGGAGTATCACAGCAGAGACTATCATTGAATGAAAATAGTAAGGGTAACTACTATTTCAGATTATGCACCACAATATAAAGTGTGCAAAGTTTCTTGCTGTGGATCATAATCCGGGTTCGAAAGCTACCGACTTTGGGGGCCGTTTGTGATCAAAAAGGAATGAGAACGAGAAAGATTCCTCCCCTCACTCCCCTTTAAGCAGAGAAAACCATGACACCCAACACCACACACCTCCTGCTTTATTTTCCATAGCACTGGCCTCCATGTGCCCCTCCTCTGGTCTCATCCGTGCTGCTCCCGGCTTCAGGTTCTCAGGTCTGGGGTTCATAATGTCAGTGAAACCCCACCCACCCATCCCCACCACCTGCCCCCGCCCTCCTCCCCAGCCTGGCGGAGGCTCTGGCAACCAGGGACGCTCTTACTCCCTGAAAGAAGAAATTCAAGGGTGAAATGCACACGCTTCCACCTCCCCAGTCTCCTCCCACCCACGCCAAGACGCGAAAGGGGATGTCATCTATGTGCACAGGGGCAGAAACAAGAGTCAGGGGTGACTACCCTCCAAATGAATGGTATGCGAGTGAAGGAGAGAGTCTGGGGTTCAGAGAGTCCCGCCCAGCAAACAACTCCTTGCCACTCTGCCACCATGGCTGTCTCTAGCCTAGGCCTTAGGACAGCCACTCAGCAAGGCTCTTCAGTCCGCATCGTCCCATGTCAGACCCCTTCAGTGTACCTGTTCCCTGATTCTGCCTCCACCGGGGGAGTCCCCAGATTGTGTCATCTCAACCGACCTCACTTCAAATGCTCCACGCCCCACAGGGCTCCCCAGTGTCAGCCACCAACGTGTGGGGCAAAAGGAGACTCCAAGTCCCATCCCTAAGGCTCTTCGCCCAAGTCCTTTTTCCGGGCTCCTCCCCTCATCACCCGGACTCACAACTCACCAGAGAGAAATGGCACATCCCTCCGGGCACAGCTGCCTCACTCCTCCTGGATGCTGAGGATACGCAGCAAGATATTGTACACGTCTTGTTCCATGTAGCCCTATAAGCAGCAGGAAGGAAGGAAAAGGAGATAAAGAACAGGAAATGAGGAGAGACAGGCAAGGGAACGTTCTGGGGTTTCGTGGAATGCTCTTTCCTCTGTGCCCTGGTTTCCAGTGTATGTCTTCTCTATGGCTGTCTCCTAGTCTTTACAAGGAAGATGATAATGTCTACTTGCTGAGACTGCTATGAGAGTTAAAAAAAACAATGACTATGAAACAGAGCACGTGATAGACAACAAGTGTTTGATTCTTTGTACTTATCATTCTTCCTAATAAAGGAGAGAGCGACCTATCTCTTCTTCCTTAGTGAGGGATAACTTGGCTCAGGATGAAACTGACAAAGGGCATAAGGGACAGGAAGAGGCCTTCCAGTGGGCCAGGGAATTGACAAGGAGGGACAAACACCTTTCCCCGCTCAAATTCATGCACAACCTCTCTTGATCTACCTAAGAAGATCCAGAGACCTGGCACCAGAATATCTAAAGTCCAACTTTCCAGGGTGCCTGGGTGGCTCAGTCATTAGGCCTCTGCCTCCGGCTCGGGTCATGATCCCAGGGTCCTGGGATCAAGCCCTGCATAGGGCTCCCTGCTCTGTGGGGAGCCTGCTTCTCCCTCTCCCCCTGCTTGTGTTCCCTCTCTCACTGTCTTTTTCTCTCTCTCTGTCAAATAAATAAATAAAATCTTTAAAAAAAAATAAAGTCCAACTTCCCAAGAAATGACAGGTATATGCAGGTAAGAGGAGGGATCCCAAACGCAACACTCCCGGCCCGGCGTGCTGTCTCTACCTCCTCCCACGCTCACCTGAGCAGCATTCAGCAGATGGTTCCTATAGGTGGAGATGATCTCATCGTGGTTCTTCTGGGAATCCTGGGAGTGAGCATCAGTGAGAGATCTTGTGCCTGACACACACACCACCCCCTCCCCCCAGCATGAGGAAAAATAGAATGAAGTAGTCCGCTGTTGGTGGGAATGCAAACTGGTGCAGCCACTCTGGAAAACAGTATGGAGGGTCCCGAAAAAGTTAAAAATAGAACCACCCTAGGATTCAGCAATCGCACCATTAGGTATTTATGCAAAGGATGCAAACATAGTGATTCGAAGAGGCACCTGCACCCCAATGTTTATAGCAGCAATGTCCACAAGAGCCAAACTATAGAAAGAGCCCAGATGTCCATCCATCGACGGATGAATGGATAAAGATGTGGTGTGTGTGTATATATATATATATATATATATATATATATATATATATATATATATATAATGGAATATTACTCAGCCATCAAAAAGAATGAAACCTTGCCATTTGCAAATGTGAATGGAACTAGAGGGTATTATACTAATCAAAATAAGTCAGTCAGAGAAAGACAAATACCATCTGATTCATATGATTTCACTCAGATGTGGAATTTAAGAAAGAAAACATGAACATAGGGGAAGGGAAGGAAAAATAAGATAAAAACAGAGAGGGACGCAAAACATAAGAGACCCTTAACTGTAGAAAACAAACAAACGGGTTGCTGGAGGGGAGGTGGGTGGAGGGGATGGGGTAACTGGGTGATGGGCATTAAGAAGGGCCTTGATGGAATGAGCACTGGGTGTTACATGCAACTGATGAATCACCAAACTCTACTCCTGAGATTAATAATACACTATATGTTAACAAAATTGAATTTAAATAAAAATTTTAAAACTTGGGGCACCTGGGTGGCTCAGTGGGTTAAAGCCTCTGCCTTCAGCTCAGGTCATGATCTCAGGGTCCTGGGATCAAGCCCCACATCAGGCTCTCTGCTCAGTGGGAAGCCTGCTTCCCCCTCTCTTTCTGCCTGCCTCTCTGCCTACTTGTGATCTCTCTCTCTCTCTCTGTCAAATTAAAAAAAAAAAATTAAAAATTAAAAAAGAAGAAAGAAGTGGTCGGCTATGCCAGGTAGGCTCCTTGACCCACCACTGGCCCAGCCTGGACCACTGCCTGGCCAGGCCTCTACAATTCCTAGAATCTTTCCCACACATACATCACATCCACTGGCCACCGCCTTCTCTAGCAGCGTCTATTTCCCTGAGGGCCAGAACATACCTGAAGCTGCAGGGCAAGGCGAGCATTTTCTCCCCGAACTGCTAAGACCTCCTCTGACAGCTGCTCCAGCTTCTTCAACAATTCCTTGATCTGATGCCACAAGGAAAGAAACAGAACCGATGAGGCCCAAGTCATTTCCCACCCCAATACCACCCACGGTCAAGGTCAGCTTCCTTTTAGTGGGTATGTAATATATACCAGGTACTTTTACACACATTGTCTCAGTCAGTACTCAATTAATTCTCAAGACAGCTCTTCTTCTGTTCTGAGAACAATACTTCGCTGAGGGAAGTATTAGTATTCACATTTTGTAGATAAGAAGACTGACTTAAGTAACTTGTCAAAATCATATAGCTAGTAAGTAGTGAAATAATGATTTGAACCAAGATCTCTTTGAATTCATGGTCCATGCTGGGAAGTCTATATTGAATCCTGCCCTACTCGTGGCTGTTGACCACTGAGAAATAAGAGATGAGTTTTGTTTTTGTGGTTTGTGAGGTTGAGGCACAAACTTGGTTAATAATAACCAGCAGTAATAGGAATGGTGGCCGTAGGAATTATAAAAATAGCTAACTTTTATTTATTCAGTGCTTACCATTTACCAAAAATCATTTCGAGTATTTTATTTTTTTAAGATTTTATTTATTTGTTTATTTATTTGACAGACAGAGAGAGGGGGAGAGAGAGAGCACGCATATGAGCAGGGGCAGGGGAAGAGGGAGAAGCAGGCTCCTTTCTCAGCAAGGATGTGGGACTTGATCCCAGGACCCTGGGATCATGACCTGAGTCGAAGGCAGCCGCGTAACCGACTGAACCACCCAGGCATCCCTCCAGTATTTTAAATATAATGTCTTATTAATATAATCTTCCCGGGGCGCCTGGGTGGCTCAGTGGGTTAAAGCCTCTGCCTTCGGCTCAGGTCATGATCTCGGGGTCCTAGGACGGAGCCCACATCAGGCTCTCTGCTCAGCAGGGAGCCTGCTTCCTCCTCTCTCTCTGCCTGCCTTTCTGCCTACTTGTGATTTCTCTGTCAAATAAATAAATTTTAAAAATTATTTAATGTAATCTTCCTGACAACCCTATCATTATGCCCATAATATAGATGAGAAAACTGAGGCTTAGATGAGACTTGGAGGCTTTAGAGAACTTACCCGAGATCAAGCAGTAAGTTTTGAAACTGAATTTCAAATCCAATGTCAGACTACACTATTTTCTTTTGTCCGTTTGTCTACATCATCTTTTCCTTCAACACCAACACAAAACTCCTCCTTTCTTTAATTAGCCCCACCCCACACTGATTGCTGTTCTATGTAACATTCCTTCTATTTGTCTGCCCTCTATATTATGCAAAACATACACTTCCTATATCTTTAAATCATTCTACATTTGACCATGTACACAGCTTTTATTTATTTATTTTTTAAAGACTTTATTTATTTATTTGAGAGAGAGAAGAGATCACAAGTAGGCAGAGAGGCAGGCAGAGAGAGAAGGGGAAGCAGGCTCCCTGCTGAGCAGAGAGCCCGATGCGGGGCTTGATCCCAGGACCCTGAGATCATGACCCGAGCCGAAGGCAGAGGCTTTAACCCACTGAGCCACCCAGGCGCCCCGTACACAGCTTTTAATAAGACATCTGATTTCAGGGCACCTGGGTGGTTCAGTCGGTTGGGCGGCTGCCTTCTGCTGGGGTCATGATCCTGGGGTCCTAGGATCCACCTGCGCATCAGGCTCCCTGCTCTGTGGGAAGCCTGCTTCTCCCTCTTCCACCCCTCCTGCTTGTGTTCCCTCTCTGGCTGTCTCTCTGTCAAATAAATAAATTAAAATCAATTTAAAAAAAATAAATAATAAAATTACTAAGTTCATTCGTAGATGGATTTTGGGATTCGTAAAACACGCCCCCTAGGAACATGCAGCCTTTACCCTGACTTCTGGAGCAATCCTTGGGAAACTCAGGTTTCTAACACAGTGGTTTTCAAACATTTTTATTTGCTTTGGTGTTCTCTTTGCCAATGGAAATCTGTAGAACTTGCTGTGACTGAAGTGCGATGGGGGAGGAGAGGAGCTACAGGCTAGTCTTTTCTAACCCCCATCAGTGTCCCAGTTACCTCCCAGGAACCCCAGCAACCCACATTATCAGGCCTCTCTTCCTGGGCTAATCTACTTTTTAAGTGAAAGTGCTCATAACAATAGTCCCTCCAGGGCAGTAGCTAGCAGGCTCTGACCGCACTGCTTCTGAACCCTGAATCCCCAAATGTAACACGTAAGCCCCCATCTCCCTTCTGTTTATACCTTAGCCTCACCGCCGATCTCAACCCCAAAGCCCCGAGACACAAGACGCCGGAGAACACAGTGGTCCTTGCAAACGACGCCTGCCCTGTTACAGGTATTAAGCTGACTGCACAAAGACAGAGTCAGGCTGGCAACCTCCCAAACACACGGCCACTTACTTTCCCCGCCGGCTGCCCGGCCTGCTCACCTTGGCCTCCTTGTCCCGGCAAGCCCCAATGAGATGGTCCACCTTGTCTTTGAACTGCTCGGCTGTTTGCTCAAACTGCTGGGAGCGCGCGCGCAGCTCGCCCGCCTGGCGCTCCTGCTCGGCCGCGCGCGCCGCCAGGTCCCCGCTCTGGCGCCGCTCCTCCGCCACCGCCTCGCGCAGCCGAGCCATCTCCCGGCACGCCGTGTTATACTTTTCCAGCAGGGCTTTCAGCTCCTGGCCCCAAGCCTGGGCCTGGGCCACCAGCGAACCGCGCGTTTTCTCGTGCTGCCGCAGGCTGGCGGCCTCCCGGGCCCGCAGCTCGGCCACTTCCTCGGTGGCCTGGTAGAGCAGCTGCTTCAGCTTCCCGATCTCCTGGCTCTTCCCGCTCATCGTGGCCTGCACGGCCCGCAGCTCTTCCTCCAGCTTCCCCAGGTCTTGCTCCAGAGCGGCCACCTGGGGGGGTGCGGGGGCCTCTGACAAGGGGCCTGGCCCCCCGCGTGGGGCCAGGGGCCCCCGCAGCTGCTGGTTTTCCTCCTCCAGGCGAGCCAGCCCCTTCTGGGCCTCCCGGTGCCGCTCCACCAGGGTGCTGATGCAGGCCTGCAGCTCCTCCAGGGGCTCCGCCGCCGCCGTGCGCCCGGCACTCCCCTTGCCCACCAGGTCTGGCGGCAGGTAGTCCCACAGCCCCTGGAGGCCACTGCTCTGGGAGGCCAGGCGCTTCCGCAGCTTCTCGGTGGCCTCCTTCTCCATGGCCAGTTCGTCCGTCAGCAGGCCCACACTCCGCCGCAACTGCTGCAGCTGGACCTGCGCCTCTGGCTTGGGAACGAAATCCCGCTGGAGCCGCTGGCTCAGGGACTGCAGCTCCCCCTGCAACCGCTGCCTCTCCTGCCCCAGCTCCCCCAGCTCCTCCAGTAAGTTGCTATTGCTGCGTCTCAGTGCTGCTACCTCCTTCTCCAGCTGGCCCTGGGCCGGACCGCCTCCGGGCAGCCGTTCCCCTCCAGCGGCCCCCAGAGGCTCTCCCCGGGCCCCAGGAGCCCTCTTCTCCTTCCCTTCATTCTCTTTGGTGATGGTCGCCGGGCCTGCCTTTGGGGCTCCCTCTCTGGGCTCCTGGGCAGGGGCCTGAGGTTTGCCCTGTAATCCTGCCTTGGCCCGATCCAGCCTCACCAGCACCTGTTCCAGCCTGGCCTCCATCTTCTCCCAGGCAGCCGCTGCAGCCTCGGCCCGGGGTGTCCCCAGAGCCCCCTCCGGGACCGGCCTTGACAAAGCCCCACGTGCGGCATCCTTTTCTCGCCACACGGCAGCCAGCTCCTCCCTCAGCTGGAGCAGGAGCTGATTCATGGCTGCTGGGCCCATGGGTTCAGCCACTGTGCCTGTCGGGTCAGCCCCGGGGGCCTGGGGCCTCTCTTTCTGACCAGCACATGGCTTGTCAGTGCGATCAGGGCCAAGGGCCTCTCCACCACTGGCGCTCAGCTGCTGTCCTGTGGCTTTCCCAACGGTCTCACACCTTGGGCTTTGGGGTGGCTCTTGTTCTGGCTGGAGCCTTCCTTGGGCTTCATGCTGAATCCCCCCCGAGGCTGAATCCTCAGCCTTCTTAGAAGCCAATGTTGGCTTGGCTGCCGCTGCGGCTGCTGCCTGCTGCTGCTTCCTTAGCTCTTGAATGCGCTCGGCCAACAGGCCCAAGGGACAGCCCTGCTCCATGCCATCTCCTCCGGGCCGAAGACTAGAGCTCCGCCCTCCGGGAGCTCCAGGCTCTTGAGCTAGGAGGAGCCCCAGCTCCTGCACCTGCTCTCGAATCTGGTTCTCCAGGCCCAGGTAGGCTGCAGCTTGAGCCTTCGCCTCTTCGGTCTTCCGCACTAGCTCCTGCTCCAACTGAGAAACCTTCCTCTGCTCCTCTTCATACTTCCACCTCCACTCATCTGGGCATGGGTCTTCCTCTTCCTCTTCCTCCTGCTCCTCCTCGGGCTCTGCTTTCCACGGGCTCTTAGGTGGAGAGCCCACCTGAGGCTCAGATGGGGAGGCCTACATAGAAAAAGGAATAGTGAGCTAAAGACAGGCAGCTAGCCTAGACCCAGGAGGGGCTTTGTTCTCTTAGACTCTCTCGATGCCCCAAGAATCACTACCTAGGGGAAACCCCAGTGGGACAGCCTGGGGGGGGTCGGAAGCAAAAGGCACGTAGGGTCTTACCTGGGATGCAAGATCTGCATGTTGAACAAGCCCCTGACCTATATGAGAAATCATGGGGAAAATGAGAGTGGAGACAGGTCCCTCTTCTAGCCCACGCTTTATCTTCAGACTTTTTCTGAGAGGAACAGTGGCCCAGTGTGATGACCCTTCCCACACATGTCTTCGTGGTGCCGGGAGCCACCCCTGTTGAATGGGTCCCCAAGTATCTAGCATCCTTGGTTCCCTTATCCTGGAGACGGGCCAGCTTGCTTATTTTGTTTGCTCACTTATTTATTGGACACAGTGAGAGGCACTGATGGGCACCGGGACCTCAGTGGTGAGCAAAATAGCAGTGGCCTGTCATCTGAGGGCTTTCCAGTCTAGCAGGGGAGATGGAGGGTGACAGCAAACCACACAAATAGATACACAATCACAACTCAAAAATATAGCAGTAGTCGAGCCAGAGTTGCCTTCAGAGGGACACACAGCTGCATTAAGGACTTTTGCGACCACGCTTTCGGCAACTTGGGGTCATTTCACAGTAGCAGCAATCAATAAGTTAAACTCTCAACTCAAGTGACAATTCTTTGTCAGAGGGATTATTTCAATGGGAATAAATGGCATTCTAAGAAGCTTCCTGGATGCTAAGGCTCTCAAGGAGAATTGTGAAGTTACAAAAGGTACTCAGCTTTACCTCCCCGCTGCCCCCGCCGGTTCAGAGCCTGCCGCAGCAGCCGGCACAGCACCTTGTCTCGCGTGCGGAGAGCATAATGCAGAGCGCCTCGCCCGGCGCCGTCCACCGCCCCTGCGTCCGCCCCGTGGCTCAGGAGCAGTTCAGCCACCTCGGCGCTGCCTTTCTCACAGGCCAGGATCAGAGCCGATCTGTGGGTGGGGACAAAGCTGGGCAGAGGCTTTCCCCAGAAAATCCAAGAGTCCTGCTTCCAGAAATTCCACTCACCGAGTCAGATCTCACTCCACGTGGCAGGGAGAACCACAGACCCACACCAGCCAACGACAAGGCATGAGACCAGACCACCCTGCCATGGAGCTGCAGCATCAGAAAGCCAGGGGCCAAGTAGAAGAGCCCTATTTTCATCTTTTCTATACTGAGTTCTGCATAAACTCCTTATTGGAAAAAGGATCCCATTGCTTAGACGATGGTTTGAAAACCAGTAAATTGAACTAATGGATCCAGAAGTATTGATTCGACTTCCAGGGTCATCTATGCCGGGAAGATGGTGGTGGCAGCAGCTGAATAGGAAAGTCTAAGGAAAACTTTCTCAGCTCCCCGAGAGGAAAAGTGCGAAGCAGCAGGCAGCTCTTCCAAACAACTGTTTGAAGGAAGGAGGTTCCCAAGAAAACAGAGACCAATCTTTTCTTCCGCAAAACACACGCACGCATGCACGCACGCACACGCGCATGCGCGCACACACATTTGCCCAGTGGCTCCTGTCTAGAGTGGTCAATGCCTGGATTTGGGCTGGGGAGATGGGGAAGGCTCACTTGTCATCCTTGTCTGTGACATTAACTCGGGCACCTCTCTGCAGTAGCTGTGAGCAGATAGCTGCATGACCCCCCAGAGATGCAATCATCAGGGGCGTCCGGCCGTCCTGCACAGATTGTGGGAAGGGAGGTCATGAAGAGCCAGGGGCTTGACAATTCTACCAACTGCCCTCTCCCGACACCTCTCCAGAAAAAAAGCCCAGATCCAGGGGCTAAATGCTGCTTTCTGAAAGGTTCAAAGCTCTCCAGAAGATAAAGCCTAACCTCTCCCGGGAAGAAAAGGAGGAGCTGGGGGAGATGGAAGAGGAGGCATACCACCCCCCACCCCGCCACCGCCCCCGGTCCCAGAGCTTAGCCAGTCAAATTCAAGAGAGAGCAGCAGCTTCCCTGTGTGGGGCCCTGCCCAGCTGACACTCACGTTATCTAGGACGTCCAGGAAGGCTTCATGGTCACACAGCAGGAGTACACTCGAGGCACAGCCAGAGGAGGCTGGGAAAGTTGAGGGATGATTGGGTTAAGGAGAAGCAGGAAGGACACCTAGTCAGACTATGACCCAGCATTCCCTTCAACCATTCAGCCTGCCCTGTTCTCTAAATGTCGTGCCCCCGTCCCCTTCCACTCCATGGTCCCTGCAGCCCTGCTTCCCCTGGGTCCCTTGGCACACACCTGCCCAGTGCAACGGACTACGATTTTCTGCATCCACAGCATCTTCGTTGGCGCCGTGCTGCAAATAGCCACAAAGGGAAGCAGCATGGGGCGTGGCGGTACCGTCCTTAGCCCATAACCCCCCTGCTGGCTCCCCAATTTCCATAGCACTACTGGGAGGGGAAAGAGGACCGTGGCTAGCCAACTACTAGGCGAGCCCAATCCACTTCTTGCAGGTGATAGGCAGCCTTGAATTTCAGCCCCAATTCTTAAACCTAGGGCCTAAAAAAAATCAGATGATAGACAAATAGGCATGTTAGGGAAAGTGACACCTGAGTTCACACGGGGTACTTTACGATTAAAATTGGGGAACTTGGAAAGCTCTGGGAAGAACAAAAGCAGAGCAGCCATTTGCCCAGTGGCCTGCCAAACTGTGCCTTTTGCACTTTTGGAGACCAGTTTCTGGATTGCCTGCATGTCATTTCACATGTATATTTCTCTTAGTGCTCCTCGACTGCAAGTCCCTTAAAAGCAGACAGCGGAATTGTGGATTAATTTGAACACCTCTGTCCTCCTTCCACCTGCCCAGCCACTCAGCAGTCTGTCCGCGCAGGGCTCTGCCGATGGCAAACAGAGGACTGGCCAGCAGTCCCCCGGGGAACTCTGCTTTCTGACCTGCCCTCAAGGTCCGCCTTAAGCATGGTATCTGCACATAGTAGGTGTTACCTAAATATTTGTGAATTGATGAGTGCAGGTTTACCACCTCTCTTACTGGGGAGGAGAGCGGTCCATTTGGCCCAGTATCGCATGTGACTGCAAGAGCAAGTCAGAAGATGCCGGGCCCACTTGTTCCTTCACTAAAGCAGTACCGAGAGGTTGCTCTTACCTGCAGCAGAACTTTGACACATTGTGGCTGACAGGAGATGGTGGCCAGGTGCAGGGCAGTGCTTCCTGGAAAAAGAAAGGGGGGGGGGGAGATGGAAGGCGGGTGGCCCCACACATGCCGATGACTCACAGGGAGGGAAGGCAAGAGACGCACAGATAATCAGGGGGAGATTAGAGAGAGAAGCTCTCAGCCCCATGGGGCCAGAAATTCCTGTTCCCCTAGTGCCTCGTACCTGCGGTGGAGGTGGGAGTGGGGGTGAGGTAAAGCCAGCTTGCAGGGAGGGGACCCCTGGGAGGATGCTGGCCAGAGTGGATGAGGAGAGAAGTGGGGGACTACAGTCGGAACCTCCAGGAGTTGGCCCCTCCCACTGCTGCTCTAAATTAGTGGGGAGGCCTGCCGTGCGGCCCAGTGCGTGGTCTAACTCACCGTCCTCATTCTTGCTGTTGATGTCAGCCCCGTTCGCAAGCAGTATAGTTAGACATTCTGTCAGGCCTTTGGAGGCTGCCAGATGGAACCTGCCAGAATCAAGGCCAAGGGGCGGAAGGATGAGGGGACCTGGGGAGGAGGGCTATGAGAATCTTCATAAGCACTACCTGCTAGGCTCCTTCACCCCAAAGCCAGTCCCAAAACCAGACAGGGAAGTTCCCCAAGCCTGACTTTCTGAGGAATAGGCTCTGCGGCCTACTGGCACGAAGCCAGAGGAGGCTGGAAACAAAGACAGAAATAAGAGCCACAGGCCTCGGGCAAGCTAGACTATTGCAGGGGTGTCCAGGGAGCACAGAACTACGTGTTGCTCTCACCACGTGACCCTTAACGGCCTGGACTGTCATAGAAGGAAGCAGCCAGAGCAGAGCAGAGGGCTGGACACCGGAAGGGACAAGGGATAATATCCCTCTCGTCCTAATCACTCCATCCAGCCATGTGACACTCATGGCCACTACCACTTTGTTCCTAATTTCCCAAGCTACGTACCCTCCTACTTGTGCAATAAATAAATGCCGTATTTAATGAATGTACCCATTTTCTGTTTGCTTCATGGGCTTTATGTCCTTTTTTTTTTTTTTTTGGCCAGTTCTGTCAATCTGGGCTGTGAGGCGGACCGGACTCAGATGATGTCTCTTCCCTCACTGTGTGCAACCCTTAATGTGTAGCAAACACTGATGGATATGCTTGCTGATCAAGACAAAAAGGGCTCTGGGGATGTAGGCCTTCCCGGGTCCTACCTCCTATCAGGGTTTTAAGCTTTTAATGGGAACCACATATCAAGGGGGGCTCACTTACGGGGACTGGCCGTTCGAGTTCAGCTTGGTGGGCCGGGCCGACTTCCTCGAGGCCAGGGCAGCCACGCGCCCCACATCCCCCCGCTGCACCGCCTCCAGCAGCTTCTGATCACGGCGGTTCCATCTTTCCACCTGGTCCGGGGCCACAGGTTGTGGGAACATAGGGGGTGTGGGTGGGGTGGGAAAAGAAAGGAAGGAGATGGTTAGGGTGCCTGGCAAGGTAAAAGGGACATCCATATGCCATCTTTGTCAGCCCTGGATCCAAAGCTGCTTGGACTCCTGGATTAAAAATCATGTTCTAGGGGTGCCTGGGTGGCTCAGTGGGTTGGGCCTCTGCCTTCAGCTCAGGTCATGATCTCAGGGCCCTGGGATAGGCCAGCCGCATTGGGCTCTCCGCTCAGCGGGGAGCCTGCTTCCCCCTCTCTCTCTGCCTGCCTCTCTGCCTACTTATGATCTCTCTCTGTCAAATAAATAAATAAGATCTTAAAAAAAAAAGACATTAGGGGCACCTGGGTGGCTCAGTGGGTTAAGCCTCTGCCTTCAGCTCAGGTCATGATCTCAGGGTCCTGGGATCAAGCCCCGCATCGGGCTCTCTGCTCAACAGGGAGCCTGCTTCCTCCTCTCTCTCTCTGCCTGCCTCTCTGCCTACTTGTGATCTCTCTCTCTCTGTCAAATAAATAAATAAAATCTTTAAAAAAAAAAAGACATTAAAAAATCATGTTCTAGTACTAAAAGCATAGTATTTTTTTTAAAGATTTTTTATTTTTATTTATTTATTTGGCAGAGAGAGAGAGATCACAAGTAGGCAGAGAGGCAGGCAGAGAGAGGGGGAAGCAGGCTCCCTATTGAGCAGGGAGCCCAATGATGGGGCTCGATCCCAGGACCCTGAGATCATGACCTGAGCCGAAGGCAGAAGCTTTAACCCACTGAGCCACCTAGGCACCCCAAAGCATAGTATCTTAGATGTCCTTTTTCTAAACCATCATGTGACTATTGGGGTTAGTTGCGCATGCTCAGAGCAATCCCAGCCATGATTCCTTTCCCCTTCGCTCTCTAGGTCTTGCTGGAGCAAAGTGAGCCACGCTGAGCACTCCTGATGGGGCTCACGTTACCTCTTGCTTCCCTAGGCTGTTCTGCTTCTTGTCCTCAGATTTATGAGAAATCAAGGCACCCAGCTTCACATTACAGCTAGGAGTCCGAATACCCAGCCATACCATCTCTGCCTGTGGGTGTTGGGCCCCAAAACTGGGAGGGGGAGAGTTTCTGTTTTCCCATCTCATTTCCATGCCCTTATGTCCTTCAGCTGGTTGCCCTTCCCCTTCCAAGGCACAACCACCTAAAAGCAGAGATAGGTCTCTGGCTAGGCCCGCGGAGGCAGTGAGAGGCAGCTCCCCTGCTCTTCCCTCCCCTGCCCTCCCTCCTCTTTTCCCTGGCAGGGAGCAGCTGTCCCTGGCAACACGCAACAGCCGCACCTGGGCCTGCATTGTTCTATCATTCCAGCTTGACTTTTGCGGGTGGTGGGGGTAATTACAATAATTGAGGTATCGCAGGGCGTGAAAGAGAGCCGTGTAAAAACACCCAGGGCCGAAAGCCCATGACGGCCTGGTTGGATCCAGAGAGGGGAAGGGAAAGGAAGAAGGGACGCAAAAGTCTGTAGGGTGGTGAAAAGCTCCTGGATGACTATTTCATCAGCAGGCCTGAGTTCAAGGCCTGGGTCAGCTACTTTCTCAGCTCTGTGACCCAGAGTTTGAACACCTCTGTGACCTCATCGCTGACATGTGGGAAATAATAACTACCTCGTCACGTCGTGAGCATTAAATGAGCTTACCTCATATAAGGTATATAAAATCTCTTCGTAAACTGGAAAAGGCCATACAAGGGCCTTATAACCAACCATATAACCAAACAGGAAGTAGTGAAGGATTACTGGTGGCACATTACATTTTATGAGGTGTAATCTCAACAAGAAGGAGGCTTCGGGAGGAGGTGGGAAAAAATAGGGTCTACAGAAACCAAATAACTAATTTTCAAATACTGTTTACCCAGCCAGGGCAAATTATGTAGCCAAAACAGGGAAGATTTGAAATGCCCAAGCCATAAAATGATCGCGGGCTAGATGGATTCTAAGGTAATACTTGTAATTCTTCATAGTCGTTTCCAGTGCTATTTCGATTAGCCTCTCAACGTCCCCGGAAAGGAATTAGGGCTGATATATTGGATCTATTTGATAGCAGAAGAAACTGAACCACACTCAGGTTGGATAACTATCCCGAGTCACACCACAAAACAGGGGCAAAATTGAGTCTAGAACTCAGGCCACCTGGCGCCCACTCCCGGTTCACACCACCAGACTACACACACTGCTACAGAGCTCTGGAAGCCTTCCTTCTCACCATGTAACCAGTCTCAGAATGCCTCCAGGCCAAAGCCACCCACCCCCAGACGCTACTCCCCGCACAGAGAAGAGTTTCCAAACAGGTTGATTCTCAAAGGACAAAAGAAGCCAAATGACTTCTCCCTATACCAAACAGACTCTGGGACCTAGGAACAATATCATCTAATGGCCCTTGGGGACCAGTTACCCTCAGAAAAAGCTGGAAGCTATAATTATGTCTCCCCCATGGGACACTGCTATCAGCTGACCTCAATCTGAAGTTCTCTGTTTAAAATCCTGTTTCTAACACTTTCTATCCTTGTGAATTTCGGCATGTAACAACTTCTCTGAACCTCGTTCCCTAATGATATGACACACCACAGAGTCGGGGCACAATAAAAGCTAGTCCCAATCCCCTTCCTTCCCAGCCTTGCTGGGCACATTTTGGATATGCCAGCAGTTCTGAGGTCAGAATTCTCCATATAGGGGAGTGAAAGGAAGGGCTCTTGCTCCTATCAGCCAATTTATAACAGCCAGGCTGTAGAGATGGTAAAGGGGCTCCTTGGCAACATAGATACTTTTCTTTCCAGCTAGACAGCTCTAAGTCCACCTGACTTATTTCCTATAACCTTGTTCTACTAAGAAGAATTTAGAATAGGTGGAAATTCATCATGGCCAAACCTCTGCAGAGCTAGGGTGAAGAAGGACAGAGGGATGCTTCCAAATTCCAAATCCATCCACTGCTCATCCCAGCACCTCCGGAAAAGAGGTCCTGGATTACCATCCCAGCCTCAGGGGAGCAATCACCACATTAGTCAGCAGAGTCAAAAACAAGGATAAGCTTTGTACTTCCATAGCCAAGATTAGGGGGCTTTTGTAGAAGTAATTGCAGCCTCTCCTTATCTCTGGCTGTGTGCCTGTAAGCTTCCTATTGAGATGGAATACACCGACAGCAGAGAGAGAAAGAGTGGCTACACTTGTAGGACAGATGAATGGAAATGGAAATGCTGTCCTAAGGAACCAGGAACTGACTCACAGTTTAGTATTTTTTTGTTTTCTGGGTTTTCGTTTGTTTGTTTTTTTGGGAGGGGTTTGTTTGTTTTGGGTTTTTTTTTTTTTGTTTTGTGTTTTAATGCAACTGACATTCCTCTAAGCTGATTCAGCGCCAACTGTTTAAAGCTATTTTCTGGTCCACTTCCTACATAGGCAGAGTAAGCTAAGATGTAAGACACCTTCAAAGGCATCCTCTATTTGACTAAAATAAAATGAGATCCTAAGAGCTGTGTGTGTGTGTGTGTGTGTGTGTGTAACTTCCTATATTCTGGATAACTTAGATTAATTTGAAAATGATCCCTGACCTGTCAGTCCTGATCTCAATCAAAGGATTCGGGGCTCTGGCCCTGGACCCAGGGGTGGGAGTGGAGACCGGCAGGGGCAATCGGCTGGCATGACTGGGAAGCCAGGCTTTGGGAGTGGCCAGGAAGGCTGTCACACTATTTCTCTGACAAACGGGTTTGGAGTGGTTAGCCACCCAGGGAGTGGAGGAATTTATCATAAGGGTGAGGAAGTTTCAGGAGGAAACAATTTGCAGCTGACACTGGCCTATTTTTAAGCTCTTTGGGATCCCATCTTGACTGAGAAAAGCTTTCTTTTTCTTTTTTTTTTTTAAGATTTTATTTATTATTTGACAGAGAGAGGCACAGTGAGAGAGGGAGCACAAGCAGGGGGAGCGGGAGAGGGAGAAGCAGACTCCCTGCTGAGCAGGGAGCCCGATGCAGGACTCGATCCCAGGACCCTGGGATCATGACCTGAGTCGAAGGCAGATGCTTAACCGACTGAGCCACTCAGGTGCTCCTGAGAAAAGTTTTCTTCCCAGCTAAAAAAAAGCCACCCGATTTACTTCCTATGAGCTTGTTACACTAAAGAGAGTTTAGAATGGATGGAAATTCTTCATGGCCAAAAGTCTGTAGAGTTGGGGTGAAGAACAGAGGGAAGGATATTTCCAAATTCCAACATTCAGTCCATTGCTCCCTCCAGAACTTTGGAAAGACTGGAGACCAAGGATTGGAGAATCAGGAAAAATGAAATAATCCCCCCATTCCTAAGAGCAGGCAGATTCCACAGACCTGAAAGGGAAAGGGCAGCGTGGAGGGCTTTCGGTCACCAGCGAAGAATCCGTGTGAATGAGAAAATCATTATCAGTTAAGACAGAGTCTGAGTTGCCTCAGTTTCTGGTACCTATACTAGTCATCCAGAAAATGCATTTTCATTGGTTGATCTATGTGCGTGGAGACTATGTGAAGAAGCAGTCGCAAGTGGGACAAGGACAGGCCTCAACAGAGTTCCTACTCTTGCCTCATAGCTCGCTCACTTCCAAGCTTCTGAGGCCTGCCCTTGAAGAGTGTGAGCTGAGCATTTCTCATGTTTGCTTATGAATGACACCAGTAAGTCGGGTTAGGCTACGTAATATTCCCACAGGTCCCCAGGTCATTTACTACTTCATTTCTAAATGAGCCATAATCCCAATCTCCACAGAAAATGCCATCCCCAGATAGGAAGTCTCTCTATAAGAGCTCTGCAGGGAAGAAACAGCTACACTCTCTCTCTGTGCCCACCTTCCATAATCAGCCTTGTGTTGGGTTCTGGGAGAATGTGGGGGAGTAGAGTGACTTCTACTGGGAACTCCAAGTGTATCCACTCTATCCTCATCTCCTACTGTCACCTTTCCCCAACTCAGTCCAGGGAAGCATAGAGTACAAGCCCTAAGCAACTGGGTGAGGGTTTAGAATGAAGGAAGATTCTGGAGAGAAGCAGGTGGAAGGCCTTGACTGGCCCAAGAACCAGTCTGATAAGCAGACGCTGCAGTGAGCTGGCCAGGGTGGATTCTGCGGGCAACTTACCCAGTTCCTTGGGGAGCAGCCAGACAACTATGCCTCCTCTGCCAGGGCCTGTCAGGATGGTGGACTGCAAGATTAACCCACAGAGAGCCGGCAGAAGGAGGTCGGGGCAAAAGCGGTGTGGGACAACCGCTGGGAAGAGAGGGGCAGAGGTTGATGGGGGGAACAGGAGGAGGCTGCTGGTGTGGGAGCAACCAATTGGAAAGAGGGTTGGAGTGATGTCAGAGAGCCAGTGGTGCTGATGAGAGAACAGGAGTGGAAGGGGCATGGGGTGAGATGGGGGCAGGGACAGAGGAGACTATGAAATAGGGCTAGAGGAATGCACGGGGCTGGGAGTTTGTTGGGCCAAGAGGAGACAGCAAGGATAGAGCCCTATGGGAGGGCAGGACTGTGAGGACAGGTCAGGGCTGAAAATGGGGCCGTGGGGCAGGACTTGGGACATAGAGCGGAACTTGGGGCTGAGCAAGGGCTGGGGATAGGGCAGATGCTTGGAGGTGTTCAGTACTGGGAAACAGCAGAAGTATACAGGGCCTTTAAGAAGGGGCAGGGGCTGCAGGAAACATCTCAGAAGTTGCGGGTGTACATGCTAGGAGGACAAGAAAGGGCCAACAGAAAGGAACTTGGGGAGGGCAGGGATTAGGAAGGCAAGTCAGAGGCTAGCGCACAGGCCTTGAGGAAGGCAGGGCTGGCAGGCCGCATTGCGGGAGTGGAAGCGCTGGAAAGACCCAGAAAGAGAAAAGGCGCTGGTGCATGAAGACGGGACTCAGGACTTCTGTCACCGCAGTGCTCGGACCCCAGCCCCATCCTCCCAGACATTTTGGCACCTACCGCCACCTGTGAGCTGGAGCAGGAGAAGAAGCGCTTCATGGCCGGGGCCAGGGCCACGGGGGGACGGGGACGCGCGGAGAGCGGGGCTACAGGTTCCCGAACCCACGGGACTTGGCTGCAGCTATGCGAGAGCAAGCTGTCAAAAGCAAAGTGGGACCCGCCCCAGGACCCGCCCCAGGACCCGCTGGGTTCAATCAGATACAAGAAACCGAGAACCGGGCTTAAAACTCCGCCCCTGGCCCTGCCCGACTCTGACGTTGCAGAAGCAAAAAACCTGCAGTCTTTGGCGGCCACTTGGGCATGGTCTCAAACCTCGCCCTGCCGAACCAAACCCGCCTCCAACTCCAACCCACTCGGTAGAAGGTACCACTCTGGCTCAGGCTAAAACTCCTCCCCCAGCCCCGCCCCGCCCTGCTGGTTCAGGTGCGGCCCCGCCCCCAAACCCCGCCTCAGCCCCGCCCCCCCAGGAGCCGCTGCTGGAGGCGGGCAGGTCTGGGTTCGTTGGGTGCGCGGTGGTCTCACCAACTGTCGCATTTAACCGCTGCTGATGACATTCTTATTATATCCAGAGACCTCTGGCCCGCCTAGTTACCTCTGCTTCCTTCCCCCATTCCCGGACCAAAAACCCAAGCACAGAAGAGACTCGAAGAGAGAGGTTTGGAAACTAGAGGAGATGGTGGTGCAGACAGAGCAGAGGACTGAGCACCAACGATGCATGACCCTTCGCAATCTGGGAAACAAAACCTGAGGGAAGGGGAATCAGACTTACTATTGCAACGCAACCTCTAAGTTAGAAAATTGCAGAGGGGGAGGGGAGAATTCTTATTTTAAGCAGCCCCCATCTGAAGTAAACCCTGCAAAACTGTCTTCGCTATTTCCACTGCCCTTTAAATCCAGATTCTCAGCAATTCTTGCTCGAACAGTCAGTTACAGCTAACTGTCTGCCTGTCTGTCCTTTGATAAGGGATAGAGGCAGGAAAATGTTCACCTTTAGCCGGAAAAGCTTACTTATAGCCTGCATAGTTTCAGTAAGGATCAAATATGTGATGGTTGCTACATTCTTAAAGGGTTTCATGACTGCCTGTAAATCTCACTGATAGTTAATATGGAAATGAGTGATAATCACCAGAGAAATCTCGTGAAAGTAGAAATTTCAAGAAGACATTTATGATTTAATAACTCCCTGCACTAAGCATATACCAATGGCTTCATACAGCAAAAGTGCAGCTCTTTCTGCCCACAGGTCCTATCTCTGTGCTGCTTAAACTTACCAAGCTGCACCGTACAACATCTCAAGAATTCTTTCTTGACCATCGCTTGGTGATCCCACAACATTTTTGATGGCCCGTCAGAGACAATGGAGTGAGTGTCGATGCAACTTAGTAAATCTATCTTTACCCCCCATGTTTGTTTCTTGCCTATTCTGTTTCTTTTTCAGAGATGTCCTGAATAGTATGACCCTTTGGAATGTGTCTTGACCGAGTGCTCAGGACAGGACCTCTTGCCCATGGCTACACTACAGGGAGGGATGGACTCTTGCTGCCTGGTGGGACACTATTACCTCGGCCCTAAAGGCATTGGGCTGAGAAATCAGACTCCTATTTTTTCCTGTTCTTTTAATGCATATATTCTTGTCAGGCATAGGGCGGCCACATATGTCTTTAGGACAGCCGCCAATTTCAACTCCCATGTAAAGTTTCCTCCTAAATAACCAGGCATGATCCCTTGATGAGCATAAAATCCAAGATACGTCTGACTGTGTGCTTCCCAAAAGGGACCGATGGGAGCTATTACCTGATTGGAGCACTCAGCCAACAGAGGACTACTCCCTTGGGACTGGATCGTGGATAAAGCTCACAGCAAAGTTGTCTGGGGGCGCCTGGCTTGTTCAGGTGGCGGAGCATGTGGCTCTTGATCTCGGGGTTGTGAATTCAAGCTCCACATTGGTCAATGAGCCTACTTTAAAAAAGAAGACAAAAGAAAGAAAGAGAGAGAGAGAGAAAGTTGCCCAGATTAGATAGGGGTTCCATACTTTCCTTTTTTCATATCTATCATTTTGTCCTTATGCATGGGCTATTTGGTGTTCTCAGTCCTGCTCTCTGATTGAAAGTACTTCTAGCTTAGATATATGACGCTTAATATGATATAAAATAGCTGCCCGTGGGTATTATATAAGACTGATGAATCACAGGTCTGTACCTCTGAAACCAGTAATACATTATATGTTAATTGAATTTATTTTTTTTTAAGATTTTATTTGTCAGAGACAGAACACAAGTAGGGGCAGTGGCAGGCAGAGGGAGAAGCAGGCTCCCCGCTGAGCAGGGAGCCCAATGCAGGACTTGATCCCAGGACCCTGGGATCATGACCTGAGCCAAAGGCAGACGCTTAACCGACTGAGCCACCCAGTCGTCCCAGTTAATTGAATTTACATTAAAAAAAATGCTTAAAAAAAATAGCTGCCCCTTCTTAAAAAAGGCCAGGACCTCTACCCCACCCATTAATGCTAGATCTAGAGGCTTACAAAAGATACTATTATTAGTTGTCAAATATATTGGCTCCCCCAAAATGGAAAGAGGCAACCCCAATCTCTGCAGCATTTCAGTTCACTCTCCAGCACCCGTTGTAGTCTGCAATGCAGAAGCAAAGGGAGGTGGACATCCCTTCTCAGGTAGTACAGAAATGTCAGAGCCGTCAAGAAAAAGGGACACCTCCCCCCACTCTGAACCACAGGAAACTTTGGCAGTATTCCTGACAGGACACCATTCGGAAGCCAAGGGGAATTTTGGTAATGGACTCCCACTTGGTTAATGTATTCTCCTCATTCGTTTTGTAGGAATTGACTATGGATTCGACTTCCTCAATCGCAAAGGATTCCCCTATGGGGTGTCTCCTAACACATTGGAGTCAATTTGGACAACAGGATTGAAAGAAGCACCTTATCTTCTTCTGTGATAATGCCTGACCTCAATATTCTCTGGAAAATAATGAAAAATGGCCCTTTTAGGGGTCCTTAAACTTCAATACTATTTATCAATTAGACCTTTTTTGTAAGTGTCAGGGAAGATGGACTGAAATTCCGTATAATCAGGTCTTTATGGCCCTGCACCAAAATCCTGATCTATTCCATACACCCTTGGAGGGCCTGAGGACGTCCCTGTGGAACGTCACCTCGTCACCTCACCCTCTATCCCTCAGTCCCTCACGTCCTCACCCTCTATCCCTCAGTCCACCCTCAACTCAGCCGCCTTGGGCCCTTCCTCCAATCCACCACCCAACTGTGTTCTGTCACGTTCTCTCTGTGCTCCCCTCTCTCTTGTAAATACGTTGCTGCCAAAATCATGTACATGCCTCCCTCTTTTTCCTGTCTCCTACTGTTTTGCTTTTTCTTTCATGTGTCAAAAATAGATCTTGAGACTACTGGATGAATGTGGCCGGACACTTGTTGCTTGGTGGGGGAGGGGAGGGTTTCCTCCCTCCCTCACTTC
Source organism: Potos flavus (assembly GCA_028534135.1). Lineage (NCBI taxonomy): Eukaryota > Metazoa > Chordata > Mammalia > Carnivora > Procyonidae > Potos > Potos flavus. Next base: position 74,070,766 of record CM052900.1, on the reverse strand, counting down.
TGGGTTAATGGCTATGATAATTGGAGCCAGTTGTCTGTGGTTAGTCTATCTCGGGATGGGGACCTTGAGGAATATTCCCAAGCAGCTACCAAAACTCCTTTCATCTCGGGGAGGTTCCCTATCTTCTCCCGCCCAACATGGACTGCCTATTTTCACTTTTTCTTGGTGGAAAGAAAACGTGTGTGTGTTCATCTGTCTGAATTGTTGAACTCTAGGACCCTGAGCCTCTTTCTCTGCTTTCTGGGCTTTTATCTGCCTTCAACTTTGGTGGCCACACCTCACCTCTTCCTCCCGCTCTTCCCGTCTCTGCAGCCCCAGGGGCACGACTTGCATAACTGACTCCTGCAGCGTCCTCTGTGTCTCCAGAGCCCGCCATTGGCTCCGGCTCCTCCCACCCTTGTTAGCAAAAAGTGAAGAGCACCCCTCCCTGAACTTAAACGGCCCACTTCGGATTTCCCCACAGGTGCCCCAGCTAAAAGTTGACAGTGACTTTTAAGCTGAAAAAAAGTGAAAAGTCACAGCGACTTTTTAAACAAATTGACTTTCAGGTTGACCCTGTGACATATTCAGTATTTAAGCTAATGTAAGTTTGTTAGTTTAATTAAGGTAGACATGTCTTTGGAGTTATCAGCATTAAATAGAAAACTTTTATTCTACCAATGATTGCTAATGGTCAAATAAGTTCGTGTTATTTCTGTTGCAATTTGCCCCCAAAAGATGGGTTAAAATGACAGTTAATTTTGTCTTCTCATAAAGTTCTCATGGGTCATTGTTAAAAGAGCTTTCAAAATCTTTCCACCTGAAACTTCGAAGTTTTGTGAAGTTAAATGATAAATTGCATTGAATTCATTGGCTATTTAAATCTTTTCCAAATGAGATAAAATACTAAAGCATTGATTACTGAACATAGGTTTACCTGCTTTAGCTTCTTATCACAGAGAAACTGAAGATAACTGGGTCTCTTGGTAAATGTGCTTTATGTTTTATTGAAAGACTGTACTATGTGGAAAACATGTTTTTAGAAATTATGAGATGCATTCATGGATTTCGGATCTAAAGAATTTTGGTGTAACGGACGGTGCACAGTTGGTTTACTACTTAGTTTTCATGGAGACTAAGGTTTCTAAGAGTTAAAATTCTGCTAAATATAGAATTGATGGAAATAAGCAACTCTGCATGTGGGAAAACAGGAAATATATGAGAAAGGTACAAGGAATGGGAATACATTTTGTCGAGGGAAAAAGAGGGTAATTTTGTCCTAAAATGAGATTGGTTTTTAGAGAGAAAAAGCGTAGGACAAAATCTGAATGAAAAAGAAAGTTGTAGATGGTTTGTAAAGGGAGATCTTTGGGAAAGAATTTTTTTTTTTTTTTTTTTACTTTATCCATGCTCTTTTTTTTATTTCTAATATTATAATTTTACATGATGTTTTCTTGCAACCAGGTAATAAGTCCATGAAGCATTTCATGAAATAACACAAAATATTGCCTCAAACTTCTAATGTGCTTTAGATATGTTTGGATGAGCAGAAAACAGTCCATCTTGTCTTTTGATTTTATAATCCTACTGTCTTTACAGAAAGAACTAGCTGCAGTACAACAGTCTTTCCAGCCCAGCACTTAGTGATTACTATATAATCCTTAGTTTGCTGAAGTATGCATCCTTTGTCATTGAGAATTAGTGTTTTCTAGAATCAAAAGGAAGCCACGTGTTTATCAAAAAGCATCAGTGCAGGCAGCTGTAAGAGCCGAGATGAGAAAGAAAACCCCAAGATTCCATATTGGCCTCTGAATTATCTCATAATCTGGTGACTGGATCAATTTCTACAGTTCTGTGAAGGTCCTCCTCTGTCTCTTTCTTCTCTTTAAAATCATAAAATTGAACTGGGTAAGAATTTCCAGGACTAATGGGAAAGCTGCACTCAAACAGAACAAAAATTAACATAGGACTGAGTGAATTGAGGAAGAAGGTTACAGTTTTTTGTGACTCTTGCTTGAAACATTGCTGGTTCTCTAATGTTTGCTCTTCCAGATTGGTGACGTTTTCTCTTAAAAGTCTCTTCCGTGACTTACAGGAATATGATAAAATAGTCTTTTATGAACAAATTGAAGCAATTTTTCTCCCTACCTAAACCTTCCAGAAATCAGAAACTCATAATGAGTATTCTTTCTTCCATGACAATTACACTTATTTGCATAACTTTGATAAGAATCTGTTCTCCTTATAACAGGACACCACTGGAAATATTGGTTATATTACCAAGGCTTTGACTGAAATGTCATATTTGAGAGAGACATGCATAGACAGTTTTAAGGAACTAAGGTTGACTTTATGGGGCCAATAGAGCCCCTTGGAAATGTTGGCTTGATACCTTGCTCACAGAGTTCCCAGCAGCCTTACCAGATGAGTGAAGAATGTCACTTCTTGGCAAGTGCAGGAATCTCAGGATATTTTGGGGACCTCAAGAAGAGGAATATGCCCAAATCTATAGGTATTACTGACAAGTCTGATGACAACAGTTTGGCTTGGCTCCGGCCTCCAGAGGCTATTAAAAGTTCAAGCTAGAAATTCCTTATGAAAAGTTCCAGCAAAGCAAATAAAAAAGAAAGTTACATGATTAATCACTATTCTTGCTGAGCTTATGTAAATACTGAGGCCAAGTTTGTTAAAACTGGGCTGGTTTTACAACCTAATTAGTGGAAATAAGGGTGAATTTAGAGAGAAAGATTGTGTTCCAATAATACATCCTTTTGGATGTTAGGTTCTAGTTTTGATTAGTTGTCTTCAAATAATTATTGTTTGCCTAAGCTAGATAACTTGAGGTAAACTTCAGAGAGATTGCCATAATAGCTCATATATAGACGGTCTTCCTGCTTATTACTCTGTAAGGATAATAGAAGGGATCCCACAGACACATGATTATTTAAACACCTGGCCAATGGGATGGACTCTCCAACAATTGTGTAACTCAGTTGTCACCTTGATCGATTCTATGTGGCTGGGAAAACAAAATCACTCCTTAAAAGTCAAATCATACCCTGCTCCATGAGATTAACTATGAACTTGTGGAGATAACGGATGGCTCCATTTTCCTTATAATTGGATTGGAGAATGCTCTTGGGGATGCCCTAATCTCCCAGGACAAGTCATCTCCCACTAGCTAGTGATTCCTTAAAATTAGGATATTGTTAAGGCTAGACATCAGGCAAAGAAGGCTTCTTGATGGTTTTATCCCTTAGCCATATATGTCCTGGGAACCACCTCTATAGATGTAAAATCACAAGTAGAGTCTTTCACCAAGTAAACAGTGGCCACCTTTAACCAAACCCAACATGAAGTCACTCCAATACCAGCATATATAGGGATATTTCTACTACTAAAGAGAAAGTTTCTTTGCCTATGGTAAATGTTACATGGGACTCTCTAGGCCATAAGAAGCCTTTCTCTTATCCTCCAACTATCAAAAAAAATTTTTTTTTAATTTTTATATATTTATTTGAGAGAGAGTGAGAGCAAGAGGGAGAGGCAGACTCCCCACTGAGCAGATAGCCCAAGGCAGGACTCTATCCCAGGACCCCAAGATCATGACCTGAGCCCAAGGCAGATGCTTAACTGACTGACCCACCTAGGTGCCCCTCAAACTATCAAAATTTTAACTGAATATGCCAACCCACAGATAGGCTCATGACAACAACTTCCCTGAGTATGTAGTCCTTCCTATCAAGACAGCCAGGAAAGATTACATCAAGTATGGGATGGATATATAGAGCTTAGTCCCACAGTAGGACAACTAAGCCAAGAAGCCCTTTTATGCTGGAAACAGAAAAAACATATCCTTGATTAATGATCCAATAGTACTTGCCAAATGGGATGCCCACCCCCCCCCCAAGAAGCCTGTGACCTTACCGTTATTTTACAGGCAACCCATTGGTTTGCTACTGATGAGGCAAGGTGACCAGATGTCAGAAGGCTAGCACCTAATGGAACACAATGGTTATGTGGGCCAAATCTGTGGCCACGGCTTCCACCAGGGTGGGTTGGAAGATGTACTATAGGTTATGCCTGGATTCATGGCCATGGCACTAAGACTAGCACCAGTCCAGCTAATCTTCCATATCTAAAACAATGATGGACAAGATCCGTGGTCCATGGGTATGACCATCTGACATCTATTTTTCTTCCATCAGTAGTTTTAGAAGATGTCATATGGCACTTTGAGACCCTTGATAAAATACAATTAAGGCCTCAATGACTCTCAAAATAGCATTACATTATTAAACACTAATTCAAGTGTGTAAAGCATTTCTACAAAATAGAATGGCATTAGACGTCTTAATAGCAGCATAAGGAGGAACATGTGCCATTATTAAAGTAAATGTTGTGTCTACATTCCAGATTATGACAAAAATATAGCAGGATGACTTACTGATATAAATAACCAAATCAGTGCTCCTAAAGACCCTGCATTGTCTTAAAGGCCTTAATGATTGGTTAAATTCCCGGTCAGGAGGTGGACTATGGTCCGCCCTAAAGGGTCTTCTTATCGCGCTTCTTATTTTTATTATAATATGAATTCTAATACGTTGTCTCTTTTGCTTTGTTCTCTCCTAGTTTTGAGATACATGCAAGCAGTTCCTGACTCCTTTGCCCAGCCGATAGATGAGCCTTACTACTCAAAACAAATTCGCCCCAATGTCCCCTCTGGACTCTACAGCAGTGGCCTTCCATAATAGTTACTTGTAGGGATAGATTGTGACCAATTTTGGTCCGTAGGTAGGCACATCTCTACGACCCGTCAGCTTGAAGAAGTTGCAGAAGATGAGCCCTTTGCCTTTCAACAAGCTTAAAGATTTAAGGACCGAAGATTGATCAGGGGGAAACGATGAGGGACAGAAGCAGAAACATGGCCACCTTTAGCCCAAAAGGCTCACCTATGGCCTGCATAGTTTCAGTAAGGATCAAATGCGTGCTGGTTACTACATTCTTTTCTTTTTTATTTTAAGATATGTATTTATTTATTCGACAGAAAGAGAGCACAAGCAGTGGGAGTAGCAGGCAGAGGGGGAGGGAGAAGCAGGCTCCCCACTGAGCAGGGAGCCCGATGCAGGACTCGATCCCAGGACCCTGAGATCATGACCTGAGCCAAAGGCAGAGGCTTAATCCACTGAACCACTCAGATGTCCCTGGTTACTACATTCTTAAAGGGTCTCGTCACTGCCTGTAAATTTCACTGAGTTAACATTGAACTGAATGATAATCACCAGAGAAATCTTGAGAGGTAACTTTACAAGTAGAAATTTGAAGACAATACTTACGATCTAATACTCCCTGTGCGTCCTCTCCGCCTTGAGCGCTAAACATATAAGCGCCGGCTTCATACAGCAAAAGTGCAGCTCCTTCTGCCCACGGATCCTATCCCTGTCCTATTTACCAAAGCTTACTCAGCTGCATCACACAACGTCTCAAGAATTCTTTCTTGGGGCACCTGGCTGACTCAGTAAGTGAGGTACATGACTCCTGATCTCAGGGCTGTGAGTTCAGGCCCCATGCTGGGCATGGAGCCTACTTAAAAAAAAAAATTTTTTTTTCTTGACCCTCATGCTCAATGATCCCCCAACATCTTCTCTTCTCTCAGGCCAGAGCCACCACTCAAAGGCCTCTGAAAGCCGAAAGCCTATTTGCGAAAGCTGAGTTCTTCACATAGTTTACAAGGCACAGCAGAAGCTGCACCCCGCCTTCTCTAGTCTCCCCTCTCTCCAGGTCCACAAACACCCCCATGCCCAGGCTGTCTTAATCCACTACCATTCCCTTTCCCACTGGTGATTAATCCTTTCTGGAATGCCTCCTCTCACACTTGTTGGCTCTCCAAGCCACTTTTTTTTTTTTTAAGTTTTTATTTATTTATTTGACAGAGAGAGATCACAGTAGGCAGAGAGGCAGGCAGAGAGAGAGGGGGAAGCAGGCTCCCTGCTGAGCAGAGAGCCCGATGCAGGGATCGATCCCAGGACCCTGAGATCATGACCTGAGCCAAAGGCAGAGGCTTAACCCGCTGAGCCACCCAGGCACCCCGCCACTTTCTCTTCTGTAAAGATTTTCCTTACAACTCTGCCACCCCTGCTCAAAAAAGCACACCTCTTGTGCCAGACACGCTTCTAATCCTTATCTCTATGTTGCATAGCAACCACTTTTGCCATTCTTTGTTTTCGTGTTTGTTTTTCCTACAAGACTGTGCTCTTTGGTGGTAGGAGTTGTGTTTTACATTGTTCTTGTCACCTGGCACATGGTAGGTGCTTAATGACTGATGAGTGAATGAATGAAAGATGAAGGAGGGGATGAAGAAGCAACAAAGAGAAGAAAGGAAGGGATGGTCCTGTGTCTGAGGAGAGCCCGTTCTTTCCACCGTGGCTTCTCAAACTGGCTCTACCTCAAAAGAAGAGGTAACAAGCTTATTGAAGAATAGGCTGGGTTAGAGAAAGTCCCACTCTGGAGCTGAAGGCTAGAGAAGAGAGGGATCTCTAGGTGGGGAAAATATTTAAAATGCTCTTTTAGTCTCATGGATAAAGAATTAGATGAACCAGTCCTCGAAGAAATCCATCTCCCTTTCGGTGCTGACTGGGGATAAAGAGGGAGAGATCTGTCCACATTACCAAGTCAGAAAGTGTATGGTCCACAAAGGTTGATCAAGCAATAGCTTATGTGAAGTGCACTGAGGGTCACTATGGACTCCTCCTGCCACAAATAACTCACCAGCTTGCCACGGAATGGTTGTCTCTGCCTATTGGCCAGACCAGCCACCATTTCTGGAGTTAGGCAACACAGAGAGAGACGTGGTCTTATTTCTAAGGCCATTGCTGAAGTGCACATGTCCCTCGAAGGTACTAGAAGAACACTGGATGTCTAAAAAAAAAATCAAGTAGACTTGCTTTCTACCACTAGAACCTTCTAATGGTCTTAGTGGGCATGAGGGCTTAGGTCAAAGGGGATGAAGCGTGGGATAAAATTTAGTGGCAGGAGACGAAAACACACAGGAGAAGCAAATCTTCAGGGCCTGTGTGAAGGGGAGGTGGGTCACCAGATTAGGAGCACACCTGGTTCTTCCGTAGACCTTCTGACTTAATCCTCAAGACACACAGGAAGGCCGATTATTTTATAACAAAGTATTTTTATAACAATAGTTAACTTTTATTGAATACTTAGTATATGCTCACTTTACTTGAATTATCTCATTTGGTCCTCACAACCTTAGTAAGTTTAAAGACAAGAAAGCCAAGACTTAAAGAAACTAAATCCGTCCAAGGTCAAAAAGTGGTATAGCTGAGATTTAAACCCAAGTCTGTCTTCATTCTTAACCACTGTACCTCATAGCCTCTTACTGTTATCTGAGCCTCAGGGTAGTTATGACTCGCCCAAGGCCACACAGCTAATAAATGGGAGACCTGGGGTTTCAATCTAGGCCTATATGCTTCCAAACCTACACGATTTATAATCTGTTGTCACTTAAGTAGGTGAGGATTGCAGGAGGCTAGAAGACATCTCCGGGGGAGAATCACAGAAAACATTCCGAATATCCTTATAACTTTGCCTTCCAGGATCAACTGCATAAGGTCTCGGGCGGTCCAAGAATCTTCCTGTCACCATTCCTGAGCGGTCCATATCCTAGGGAACTCAAAGAGAGCCAGAAGTCATCTGACACTGAACTTTATTTGTTCTGACCATCTGATATGTTGTCCATCCTGCTAGGAAACAGAGATAATGCCCTGTGCAAAAGACCAGAGACGTGCGAAGATAAACACTGTGGCCAGGCCTCAAGAACAGCCCTGGAGAATAAGTTCTGTGGCTGCTGGTCAAGTGACCGGTCAGGTCTCCTCTTTTCTCAGCACGAAACGGGTACAGATTCTTCAAATGGCTGTCAGACCCGCACCTTGGAGACCAATAACAGACTTTGGTATCCAAGGTCTTGATTACAAAGAAATATACGTTACCCAGTCATTGGTGAATCTAATTCGCTCTACTGCTGGCCAGGACCACAGAATGGGAGGAGAAGTGGTGAGGTGACCCAGAAATAGAAATTGGAACTTTCCAGTAAATATCAGGCAAGGGCTGGCAAACTTGATTCCACCAGAGAAGCCCTACCAGGAATGACTGCAGTTGCCCCAGAAACATTTTCCTAGGAGCTATTTGTGCCACACAACCAATGCTAAGCTGATAAGGGCTTGCTCCCCAGAGACCTCCTGCCACCCACTTTGGCCTCTTCCTCAATGCGGACGTGACTAGGGTCTATGGGGTGTTTAGACCCCACGGAACTGCTGCTTCCCAAAGCCGGTGAAAGGGTTTCCCACCATCAAGAAGAAATCATCTCCCTTCTCTCTGGTTTCTAGAAGGTGGCCCTAAGAAGGGCTCATGAGTGTGTGAGGCCGGAGAGAGGAGAAAACACCCCCCAGGGTATCCAACTCTCTCCGCGGGCTGTGACCAAAGCAACGGGACTCTTCTCTGCTATTCCAGCTCTAGCCACCAGGGGGCCCGTGACTCCGGAGAATCGGGCACCAGGCCCTGGCTTTGCTCCCAGGGACGGCCATGAGTTGGGAAACCCATGCCCGGCAGGCCTGGGGCAGCTCGGTTTCACAGGCACCTGAGGGCGGGCTAGGGCACCATGAAGTCTCAGGTTTCAGGGGGATGGCAGTTGCCCGTCTAAAGGCCTCTCTGTTCCTTGGAATTGTACAGAATGTCTCTTGTGGCTTTTCCTCCTCCCTCCTTTTTTCCTGTTGACTCTCCCCATCCGGCTCTCTGAATCACCAGACTCCACAGGAAAGCAGCAGATGTTGACTTTACTTTTTGAAGCCAACGTCAGCTCCCTTCTGTGGAGCGGGGAGCAGGCAGGAAGGTGAGAGGCAGGGAATGGAGGAAGATCGCCCCCATCCTTTCCAAATTTGAGGGAGGATTATAGGGGGAATCTAAAAGGAGTCAGGGAACCAAGGCAAAAAAAATTCTTGATTCCTGGGGATAAGGAAAAGGGGGCCCCCAACCAAGGCCCCAGAGTTGGCTGTGGCAGCAGGATCATGAGGAGGGAAGCACAGGGGGAGTGTTCTGGTTTGGGCGCCAGCCCTTCTCGTCTGAGGTAAGGCCTCATCTCTTGCCAGCAGCATCCTCATGACTCAAAAGTCAAGTCAGGCTGCAGGTCTGGGGAGACAGTCTAGAGGCTCTTCTTGTCCATCTGAGCCCCCAAACCTCGGCTCTTAGGCAAGTCTTTTGGAGAAGCTGCCAAGAGGACTTTCTAGGGCTTTATGCTACAATCATTGCTCTAATTTATCTTCTCTTTTTTCTTCCTCAGGGATTTTCTTTCGGGCAAAGAAGCCAAGCTGTAGAGGAAGAGAGAAGAGTCATCACCCAATGTCCTGCCTGGGGACCTTGCCAGCGGTCCTCAGACACATCTGAAATCTTCACTTTTGTTCTGCTCCCAAAAATGAGATTCTAGTTTATTTTATTTGGCTTAGTTTCATTCAACCAACATTTGTAGAGTATAGTGGAAGAGGTCTGGGCAGGACACCCACAGCCTACTTAGCCGGCCAGCACAAATCCAGTTCTCCCTGCTGTAGTCCAGGAGCCCTCAACTCATGGGCGTCATGCCCCATACTTCCCACCAAAGCAGTGCTTACCTTCCAAAGACAGAAGACAAGGAGAGCAAGCAGGAGCAGCCCGCCCAGGACACTGCCAATGAGGATCCACAGGGAGATGAGGACAGGGCGGGCCTGAATCACCTCCAGCAGGCTCTGTATGGGGAGGAGAGCAGCTTGGTACTTGTACCCTTTCTCCCAGCTAGCCTCAGCTCACGTTAGAGAGGTGAAATAGAAGCCTCGAAATAGAAGAATAAAAAGAAAGCAACTGAGGCAGGAATAAAGGCAGCAGCACCCCAGCGTCCTGATTTATCCCTTCTGACTCCACAGCTGCTGCCTTATGAGGATGCCTCTGTTCTAAAAAAGCCCCTGGGTACCCTCACCCCACTCCCACCCTCACTCTTCCCACGGCTCTCAAACTCAGGCTCCAGTCCCACCTCACTCCAACGAGAGGCTTCTGTCAGCTGAAGGACACTGTCCTCCTTAGCTCCCAGCTCAAAGGTGCTAACCACTGTCAGAGACTTGAATTTGACCTGTGGAAGACATTGAAAATGAGCCACCATCAGGTGGTGTGGTCTTGGAACCCCAACAGCAAAGATGAGGCTGGTAGGCACAACTTCCAGCACCTTCCAGACCAGAATAAAAGGTTGGAGATCAATGGAGAAAGAGAGGAAGGGTAGTAGAGGGAAAGTCTCTGGCCCTTTATATGTGCTGTTTGCTCTACCCTGTATTATTTCAGTCCCCTTTCTTTGCCTAACCTCTGCCCTTCCTTCAGGTTGAAGTTTAGACGTCATTCCCTCTGGGACTTAGGAAGTGTTTCCTCCTAACCTCCGTCACCCTGGATTAGGTCATAATATTCTGTTTGCTTCTCTGTCTTTCACCACTGGACTAGAAGATCCTTGAGGTCAAGAGCTGTGTCTTTTTTTTTTTTTTTTTTTTTAAAGATTCGTTTATTTATTTTACGGAGACATAGCGAGAGAGAGAACACAAGCAGGGGGAGTGGGAGAGGAAGAAGCAGGCTTCCTGCCAAGCAGGGAACCCGATGCGGGTCTGCATCCCAGGACTCCGGGATCACAACCTGAGCCCAAGGCAGACGCTTAACGACTGAGCCACCCAGGCACCCCAAGAGCTGTGTCTTATAAACATCTGTGTCTCTGGTGCCTAGTGCCTAGCACAGTGCCAAGTACACACTGGTTTCTCAATAAAGCTTTATTGAAAAAATAAATAAATGAATGAAAAAAGGATACTGAAGAGTGGTAAAGAGAGAACCAGACTTAGAGAAGGATGGTGTCTCAGACTTAACTTTCCCATAAAATCTGCCTACATCCCAGGGACCTTGTGCTATTCACAGTAAATCATCCCTAGTAGCTGTTATAGTTGTTATAATTAATAGCTGTTACAATTTAGATGTCATTTCCCTACTCAGAAACTCACACTGACTCCTGACTGCCCATCACATTGAGTTCAATTCCCTCTCCCTAGCTTTGGAGAACCTTCATAACCTAGATCTCTTTCAGCCGTACAATCTTGGCTCCTATTACCCTCTAATACCTATCATGCACGTAATATCAACTATTTATTCATTCGTTTAAGAGAAATGTCTTGGGTCACTATAATGAGTTAGGCATGGTGCTAAGTGTTGGGGATATTCTCCTCAGTGTCTAGTTAATGATCCTTTTATATAGTAGGCACTTGATAGATTATTAATAATAAAATATTTTTTATTCTAAAATTTTAAAAATAAAAAATTAATTAATTAATTGCCTGAATTTAGGTATCCTATAAATGTTGATTATTGATATAGCACCAAGGGATGATAGAGGAAAATACAAGGGTAATAACTAGCTTTAATGAATCCATCTCATTATTCATTTATTCTTTACAACCCTATGAAGTAGGTATTATCTTCTCCACTGTAGAGATGAAGAGAAAGAATCAGAGAGAGATTAAACAACTTGCTCAAGGGGTACCTGGGTGGCTCAGTGGGTTAAAGCCTCTGCCTTTGGCTTGGGTAGTGATCTCAGGGTCCGGGGATCAAGCCCCACGTCGGGCTCTCTGCTCAGCGGGGAGCCTGCTTCTCCCTCTCTCTCTCTGCCTGCCTCTCTGCCTACTTGTGCTCTCTCTATCTCTGTCAAATAAATAAAATCTTTAAATAAATAAATAAATAAATTAATTAATTAATTAAATTTAAAAAATTAAATAAATAACTTGCTCAAGGTCCAACAGCTCGTGGGAGGCAAAGCTGCAACTTGAACATGAGTCTATTCCAAAGACTAGGCTGAAGTTCCAGGTAGGAGCGGAAGAGGGGAGTGGAAGAAAAGATTTACCCTCCGGAAAAATTCATTGTGAACCAGCCTCAGTAGTCCGACAGAGATCTCGGTCCCCTTTGCCAGCCGCCCAAGATGGCACCTCACGACCTGACAGCGAGTGTTAGTCCCGTTCTGCCAGAAGAGAGAGCCAGGTCAGGATCTTGGGGTGGAAAAATCGCCTACTCCCCACTCCAAGTTCTATCCCCTGTCCCAAGGCTCCAAAGTCTACTGCTCCCCACTGCATTCCCACTCTGGATATCTTCTTCACCTTCTTGTGACTCATACCAGTCTGCTTGTGTGCTGAAACTCCTCTGGGTGCACAGGGGGCCTGGGGGGCTTGGTCAGGTTCTGTACTGTGCAGCTTGCCTAGAGGGAGATGCAACTTGAGTGACCCTCTTGATGGTGAGAGGCCAGCCACTCCAGGCTGAGCAGGAGCACACTCCCCACGCATGCTCTGTGGTTCTTCCCTGGACAATCCCTTTCTTTCTCCCCAAAGAAGCCACATGTGTAAAAGAAAGGTCTCCCAGGGTGAGGAGCCCTGAGAGCAGTGACCCAGCAGATAGGGGCCTGGGGAAATTCACCAGATCGAGGTGGTAGGATTCCATACACCCTTAGCCCAGACTCACATTGTCTGTGATGACTTGAGACAATGACAGGAAGTAATTGCCCCCATGGGCTACAGCAGGAAGGAGGGCTGAGATGACGAGGCCACTGACCACGTAGCAGCCAAGGTTCTGAACCTAAGAGGAGGGTTGGAAATGGGAAGAAGTGGGAGACAGAAGCTCCTTCCTCATCTGTTCCCCTTTCCCCTAGATGCCACTGGAAATCGAAGAGAGACTCCTCCCCCTCCCCCTGCTCATGTCGAGGCCCACTCACCCTAAGAGTGGTTTTGAATTCGGGACCCACTGGGAGGGTCCCGTATGGGTGAACCTCATAGCGGTGCAGAGTGGACTCACTGCGTGGACACCAAGTCAGGAAGTACATGGTCACGGCCATGACACAGACACAGGGGCACATGATCAGCCCACAGACATGGATTCAGGGAAGGCAGAGCCAGCACATGGATAAAGAGATAGGGGTACATAAAGAAGATCGAAATGGGACATGACGTAGACTTGGTACAAACTTCATGGTCACATCCCATACCCCTCACCCCAGCTTCAACTCCCAGGGCCCATAGCAAAGCCCTAAACCTAGGACACATAGGAATACCTATATCTAGGAAAGTAAGATGCTTAAAAGGTTCAACTTGAGTGGGATGGAGGGCAAAAAAGATGGAGCAAACTCCCAAGGGTTTGGGGGTAACACTGAAACACGTGGAAGGAAAGGGAGGAAACATAGAGTATGAGTCTGGGGTCAGAACGGGGTGCTAGCGGGGAGCTGAGCCCTACCTGGAGAATAGGAGGTGGGGTTCATATTGAACGTAGGCTGAGGTCTGGGCTGTGTTATCTTGAAGGGTCCCGTTGCTCTCTAGGCTATTGCTGTAGGGTCAGGGGGAGAGGTTCGCGTCCCAGCCCCCTCTCAGACACCCTGTCCCCGACAAGCCCCAACAGGAGAGGCCTGGGAGGAAGTTCCCTTTGTTCTCACCTGGTGGCAGTCAGCCTCACAAGGACCTGGCTCAGGAGGGATGAGCAGCTAAACTCAAACTCCAGCAGGAAGGTCACCTGGGGTCATACGGGGTCATGGTATCTTCCTCTTCACGAGGCCAGCAGGGCGTCAGGAGCCCTTGAGTACCCCCTTCCCTAAACTCCGAGGCCCCGCAGATTCCAGCCTCTGCTGTCTCAGAGCTGCTTTCTCGTCCTGGGCCCCCACTCACCTTGGCTCCGGTCTGAAAGACAGGGTGACCCACACTGCAGAGCCGGACATGAGGGGAGGGGGCGGTGCATTCCACCTTCACCGGGCTGTCCCTCTGAGAGCAGAGGAGTGGTGGTGGGGCTGAGATGAAGCTGCAAGGGCTCTCCTCCCCGCAGCCTCGAAACACTGAGCCTTTCTCTAGAGCCCTTCACAGCCCAGGCCAATACCCCAATCTCCTTTCTCCTCCTGCCCTGACTCCCCCCAAGCCTCTTCAGTCCCAGGCACCTGAGGCGTGAAACTGGCCAGATGGAGGTTTCTAGAGAAGCTGAGACTCAGGCTAGTGTTGTAGGCATTTTCCTTCCTGTTCTCCAGGGTTGCCGACACCAACACTTTCTGCCGACCTCCTCGAACCACGAACGGGTCCTTCCTAAGATAAGGGAGAGCCCAGGAGTTGAAAAGCTGCGAAAAGCATCACTTCTGCTTTCCTGGGCAAGAAACAACCCTCTCACTCCCTTCAAGTTCCTTCCAGTCTGTCTCAGGTCACCCTGGTTCGGCCAGCTCATGTCCGTCCCACCTGGAGCCTTTGATGTCCATATTAGCCCGAAGCACCAGGTCTGTGACACATTCATTGTCAGGGCCACAGTCCTTTGAGAAGGGGACCTAGAGGGGAAAGAAGGGGTTGAGGCCCAATAGGAAGGTAAGGAGAAAGGAATGGAATTAGGGGCAAAGTGAAAAGAGAAGAGCGGAGGCCCAGGTCAAATTTTGCCGTGGTATCAGATGTCCACCCTCCACGTCTCTCGAATTCACTGAGAGGGGCAGGGTTGGGACCCAGGGGCGGGGCGGGGCGGGGCTTGGCACCGCTGACCAGCTTTCGTATGGAGGTGGGTGAGCCCTCATCCAGCACAGGCCCTGGCTTCGTGGTGTTGTCCAATGCAAAGGTCACAGTCAAGGCCAGTGGCCGGAGGTAATCTGAAGTATCCTGAGGAAAACCAGAGTCAAGGATCATGGGGAGCCAGGGTACAGCCCCGGCCCCCGGCACAATGGGATGACTAAGCACCTTCTATGTGCTGGGTACCGTCCTAAGGTATCAATCCCATTATACCGGATTCTAACACAACTCCCGCAATGTGGTTATTATTAGTATCTCCTGCTTTGAGGCAAGGAACCCGAGGTGTGCAGGCCGTGTGACCTGCCAGAGTTCGCAAGCAGTAAATGGCGGAGCTAGGCTTCAAACCCAGATCAGCCTGCCTCCCGACGCTGACCTTCCTTGCTTTCCCATCTTGGCCTTTGGCCTTTGGCTTTTGGGCCAGTCCAGCAGGGATTCGTCTTCCAGTCAGCCTTCCCCCCGCTCCCAGACCCTGCGGCAAACGAAGCACTTACAGCCCCTCCTCACCAGCACGTGGAAGCGTAGCTGCTCACAAGTGACATTCCCCACGCTGAGCCGGAGCCGCCGCGGGGAGAGCCTCTGGCCAGAGCCATCAAACATGGCACGTGCCCCCGCCATCCACTCATCCAGGGATGCTGTAAAGCTCAGATCTGGATGGGGCGGGAGGGAGCAAGGGTGAAGAGGGGTCCAGGGACCGAGGCAGGAGGGGTTGAGAGGTGCTTAGGACGCTGGGGTCACTCACAGAATCGGCGATCCCAGCGGCCGGGAGTGCGCGAGGTCACTTGGAAGCAAAGGGCAGCAGATAGGCAGGCTGCCTCCTGGCCTCGCCGGCTGCAGTCCCTCTGAACCACACTGATGGCTGCTGGCGTCACCTCCAGGGAGGGGGCCAGGCGGACGATGGGCCGGGAGCTGGGGGCAGGGTGGGGAAGAAATGCTAGCCGTAAGAGGAAAGCCCTTTGAAAAAGGCAGTCCCCAGTGTTGGCCTCCCGGAAGTCAAGGGCAAGAACGAGGGGCTGGATGGATGTACACATATTACCCTCCCTGGAACTTTCTGGCAGAAAGAGAAGAGCCAACATTAAAGAAGTGCTTGCCACATGCTAGGCACTGCCTCAAGATCTTTACCCGACTGGGGCACTGAATCCTCAGAACAAGCCTACGAGATAGGCACTATGATTGTTCCTATTTTCAAAACTAGGAAATGGAGGAACAGAGCAAGTTGGTCAAGAAATCCAAATCTAGGGCGCCTGGGTGGCTCGGTGGGTTAAGTGTCTGCCTTCAGCTCAACTCAGGGCATCGTCCCTGCTCCTCCCGCTCCCTCTGCCCCTCCCCCGGCTTGTGCTCTCTCTTGCTCACTCTCTCTGGCAAATAAATAAAATCTTAAAAAAAAAAAAAAGAAATCCAAATCTAAGTCTGCGGCTCCCAAGCCCTTGCTTTTCACAGCCACAGCACGCCCTCCACTGACTCCTGAGCTGGGCCGGCTCACCTGAGCAGGACTGCAGCCCCCTGGGCGCCCACAGCCACATCTACCAGGTCATCTCCATCCAGATCCAGCCGGCCGTCCACACTGCGGCCAAAGTAGCTGAGGGCCTGTGGCATGGAGACGGCAGCAATCCTCTGAGAGGAAGAGAGGGGGGACTGAGCAGGGACACTCACACCTGGGGACCCAGGCTGCCCACCCGGCACACAATAAGGAACATGAGAATAAGAAGGGGGGATTGCGCCTAGGTGGCTCAGTCAGTTAAGCATCTGCCTTTGGCTCCGGTCATGGCCCCAAGGTCCTGGGATCGAGCCCTGCATCAGGCTCCCCACTCAGCGGAGAGTCTGCTTCTCCCTCTGCCTCTCCCCCTCAAATAAATAAAATCTTAAAAAAAGAGAGAGAGAGAGAGAGAGAGAGAGAATAAGAAGGAATAAGAGAAACTAGTCTGTCTAGGACTCCCTAGTACAGCAACCTGTATCCTACTCGACTACTGATAAAAAAGCACTTATCCAGTTTGGGTCTCAAGGTCAGGGAAACATCGATGAACAAGGAGCACACCCCCTACTCCTTCCTCCCATCCACACCCCTGCTTTATCCAGACACTACTGACCTGGGTGGGCCGGGGCCTGAGCCCACTCTGCGTGCCATGATACAGGTACAGAGCTCCACGATGCCCATCCTCCAGGGGTGCCCCCACAGCCACATCAGCAAAACCATCTTGGTTCAGATCAGGAAGGGCAGCCATGGCAAAGCCAAACCGAGCATCCTGGGGGGGTTCTGGCTGAAGCGTTCCCTGGAGTGTCAGCAAGGACTGCTGGTGGAGGGAGAAGACAGAAGATGCTGGCCTGGGTGGCAGTCCCAGCCTCTCAGCCAGCCCGTGAATGGAGGCACCGTCCCTCCCTTCCTCCTCCACCCCCTGCAGACAAGTTTAAGGGGGACCCAGCAAGTCTCACCTGACCCACCAGATACACATAAACACGTCCCGTCTCCTTGTTCTGGGGGCCCAGGAACATGGGGGCAGCCACAAGTAAGATATCGGTTGTTCCATCCCCATCAGTATCCAATGGGCAGAGCTCACTGCCAAAGTAGGAGCCAATCTGGGGAGCGGTGGGGAGTGGTGACCCCAGAGAAAAGACAAGGTGATTGTGGACAAGTGAGAAGTATCTGCCAGCCTGCCCGTCTCGTCCTCACACCCTTGACAGACTCTGCCAACCGGAATTCAACAAAGACTTTTCAGGCTCCTCTCTTGGCCCCTCCCTTTCTTCCCCCACAGCCCAGAAGGTCCCTCAGGATCCAAGGGTCCCACCTTCCCTTGGATGCCCTACCTGCTCCCCCTGGAGGCTCTGGGCAACCCTCACAGTCCCATCTTTCTTAAGCTGGAAGGCGATGACCTTTCCTCTATGTCTAAACCGAGGAGCCCCTGAGAGAAAGAGGCGGCGTCCACCCCGCAAAAGCATGGAGGAAACAGAGTAACCTAGAAGTGGGCAAGGAATCAGGGGTGAAAGAGTAAAAAGATGGGGTCAGAGTAGGAGGGTTCCCTAAAGGCACAGGAGGAGGGCCCAAGGAAAGTAGCAGATCGGTGAGAAACTACTCTCATACCCTCCACTGGTGAAACATTTCCTCCTCACCCCCTCATCCCTTGCAACCCTCCGCCACTCACCCAAGTAGGCTGCGTGGTTCTGCAAAGCAGGGGGAAACTCATCTTCCAGGGCTGTCCGTGGGGGGAAAAGGCGGTGACCTTCTTCAAGCCATAACACGGAGCCCCCCCAGTCATAGGCCCCCACCATTCCAAAGAGAATCCCATCCTGTTGGGCAGAAACAGATGGGGTCACTTGAAAAGACAACAGGAAATGAGAAGTAAAAACCCCAGGAGTGAGAAGGTCACTAAGAGTATGCTGGGGTCCGTTGGAGAGGCATGGAAAGGTCAGCATGGACACTGGTTAAAGGAGGATTCTAGAAGAGCCCTGGGGTGAAGTTGCCTGAGTCTCAGGTTGGGAGGAGTCAGATGTTGAGAGGGGTCACAGCGGGGTCAGAGTCTGTCCAACCTTCAGCCGATGAGTAGAGAAACCAATCTGAGACATTTCCAGCCCAAAAGAGCTTTCATTTTCTCCACGGGACCCTTGAGCAAGAGAAAACATCAAGGCAGTATCAGGGAAGACATCTTTGACTTACTGAACTCACCCAGCACGCCCTCTCCCTGTCCCCCATTTCTCCAGGGTAGTTGTTACCCTCAAGGCCAAAAATCCGGTCTCCCAGTGCATCCACAATGTCAGTCAGTGCAGCTTCATCGGTGACATTGAAGAAGAATCTCTCATCTGGGTCACTGGCGATCGTCCTAATTTCCCGCAGGAAAGAGGTGGGGTCTCGCTGCCTCCGGAGGTAGTGGCCGAGGACCTGGGGGCAGGAGATTCAGGTGGGGTCAGTTAGCTATGCGGAAGGAGATGTCAGAGCTGGCCCAGAACACAGCCGACTAAAGCGAAGGAAGGGAAAGATGGCTGATCTTTGGGAAGTGCTTACTGCCCATCTTCTTCAAGTTCCCAGTCCTCAATGTCACCACCCTCCTCCATCCCACCAGATCCAGAGGACATTCTCACCGCGATCCCGTAGCGGGTCACTCTTCCAGCCTCGCAGGTCTTTAGTGCTGCAGGAAGCTCCTCCCCATCGTGTGATTCTCCGTCGGTGACAACCACCAGCAGCCGGGCAGCCTCTGGTCGGCCCCCACGGGACAGACTGAACCCTTCTGTGCTGAGAAGAGAGAGAAAGGAGTGAGGTGTGATCACGTGTATGCAGACACACACACACACACACACACACACACACACACACACACACACACCCACTGTCAGCAGTTCACCAAGGTCAGGCATCTCTCTTAGTCCATCTCCCTGACAGTGTCCGGCACGGGGACTGGCACACAGTAAGAACTAAAACATTTGAAAGACATAGAACATATAGAGCGGCATATCCTCCATGCAAATAGGTATAAAATCTATTCACTCATAGATTCATTCAGCAAATATTGCATTAGGGAGAGGACACATACTCAGAGAACATAAAATCAAAGAGAGTGGTCAGGACAGGAGAGTCTTCCCAGAGATGAGTTCTGAGTCATGTGTGGCAAGCGGGCTAGGACATGAGTGGTGGAGAACCTGAAGGCCAAGGTCAAAGTGAGAGTGCAGGGATAGGGAGAGTTCCAGCTACAGAGATAAATAAATTAGAAGCATGGAAAGACACAGATATAGACACTTGGAAGAATGTGATGAGAATGTGATGAGATGTGCTGTACTCCGGACCCTTGCCTAACCCCTCTGTGCCCTCCTCACTCTGGCCTCCCAGGCTCCCCTTCCCAGTGCCTCACCAGGCCACCAGGATTGCTTGGGCAGTCTTTGTTTCTCGTCCCTCTCGTCGACTCAGGTTCCTCGCTGCCCTCACCACTTCTTCCTTGGTTCGGAAATCTCCCAGGGACCACTCATGCACGGGGCTCTCCCCATACTGTACCAGTCCCACCTGAAAACAAAGTGTGCACTCACGTGGAATGCGTGTACTGAGGGAGAAGGCAGTACGTGAGGGCAGGGAGAGGGGGCGTTTGGATACTACCGAAGACCCTACCTACATACACCTCCACTCCTCCTCCGCCCCCGCCGTCTCTCCTCCTACAAGGCCATCCATATTGCCGTCTCTTACCTGTATCTGCTCTGGGTCAATAAACAGTCTCCCTACAAGTCTTCGTAGGAAAGTCTGAACTTCAGACCAGGGGTAGATGCTGTTGGAGCCATCTAAGACGATGACAACATCCATGTAGGTGGGACAGCCTAGGGGGAGGGGGTTGCTGATGAGGAACAGAGAGGTAGAAGGATATTGGGCATGGGGACAACAAGGGAAGAGGTCACAGGAGGGTACATTCCATTCCAACACGTTTTAGGCACTTCTGAACATGCAAGGAAGGTAGTAGGCTAGGCCCTGGGTCAATGTAGAAAGGAGTAAAAGAGGAGATGGGCATGCATACAATTTACAAGAGAAAGAAAGAGAAGAAGAAGGAGGAGAAGAGGAAGAAGAAGGAGAAGAGGGAGGAGGAGGAGGAGGAATTAAGTGCTAGGTAGAAACAGA
This sequence comes from Potos flavus, assembly GCA_028534135.1. NCBI lineage: Eukaryota > Metazoa > Chordata > Mammalia > Carnivora > Procyonidae > Potos > Potos flavus. The sequence goes on along the minus strand of CM052900.1, from coordinate 74,050,582 downwards.
GCACCACTCAGTGCTGTAGGTCAACAGAGGGTCAGTTCTGCTGCTAGGGAAGCAAAGGAGG
>CM052900.1:74019954-74050021 GCA_028534135.1 Potos flavus | reverse complement strand
CCACCCAGGCGCCCCTGGAGAACACTTTATTTTTATTTTTATTTTTTTTTTAAAGATTTATTTATTTATTTCTCAGAGAGAGAGAGAGAGAGAGAGAGAGAGATCACAAGTAGGCAGAGAGGCAGGCAGAGGCAGAGGGAGAAGCAGGCTCCCTGCCGAGCAAGGAGCCCGATGTGGGACTCGATCCCAGGACCCTGGGATCATGACCTGAGCCGAAGGCAGCCGCTTAACCAACTGAGCCACCCAGGCGTCCCTGGAGAACACTTTAAATAAAAGGACAGGGAGGTATAAAAATAGATGACAAAGAGGAGAATGGGGAGGGAAATGCCATGGCCAAGGCACAGTGCATGGAGGGGTATAGTGAGAGTTGAGCTTTTGAAGTTGGTTAGATCAGTTCACGGAGTCCTGATGCCCTGGCGAAGAGTCTGAATTCTAATCTGTTAGGCAACATGGAACCTTTGCAGGCATGTTAGTAACAATGAGGAAAGCTACGCAGGCCCCCTGTCCAGCGGCATATTCTGTCCCTGTCTTTTTCCCACCCTGCACCCGGTTCTGGGGACTGAGTCCTCAGGCCCTTCTACTGCTCACGTTGTGCGGTGGGTGCCAGGCTTCCCTGGGGCCGGAATGAAGCATCTACACGGGCACATATCCCAGAACTGAAGACAGAGGAGCCACAAGCACGAGACCAGAGAGGGGCACAAGCCTGGGGAGGGGCAGGGGAAGTGTTACCCCCAGGGCTCGGGAGCGAGGGCATTCTCAGCACCAGCCCTTAGGACAAGGAGGCACTGAAACCACTCCCTGGGATTCCCCTCCTTGCTTTCTAGGGTTTTAAACTTCTTGATCTTGACCCCTCCACATAGACCAGTTTCCCTTACCATACAGCTCTTTTCTCTGCCAAAATCCTTCAGAGACCCCACCCCCACCCTTTCCTTAGCTCACCATGAATCCCCCATCGTTGTCTGTCTCTAGTAGAGACATTCCCAGGTGCATATTCATAGCAGGATGAGATGAATTTCCCAGCGGATAGTCACCTGGTTGGAAGGGGATGGAAGAGAATGAGATCATGGGATCACCTACGAGGTTCTCGAATTTAGGGTGATTTAGAAAGAGGATGAGATCAGGATCAAGTCAAAGATAAGGGAGTATGTAGGATAAGGGGTTGAAGATGAGGTGGCTACTAGCATATCGGGTTAGGAGTGGAAGAGTGAGGCATCTTCTTACCCAAGTGGCCTTTGGCACACGAAGCACTGTGGGAACCTCCTACAGGGCATCGATAAACGTCCCCTCTTCTGTCACCTGAAGGCCCATCCCAGGGGGCACCCACCAGCATCCTGGGAGGAGGACATGAGTATAAGCATTTTGTGAACATGAGCTTTGAGATAAGCCAGAGGGAAAACACATAAGGGTAGCAAGCCACTTCCAAAAGACCAGATTCATTTACATTCCATCTGCCTTGCCTCCCCTTTAAGAGCTCTACCACAGTCCCATCCCATGGCCCTCTGGTTTCCTCCTCACCATCGACGTCCACCCCCGACATGTTGTAAGACGCTATATCCGAATTCAGTCTCAGGTGGCCCTGGGAATAGGCGTGGGCGATGCACATCCAGATTAAAGGGGGAGCACAGACCTGGGGGGCAGGGTCATAAGGATAGGAGCAAGCGGTCAGAGAGGCTAATGAATGCCGGGAGAGGTACAACCAGAGAGGAAGCACAGAGGGAACATTTTGATCTCCGTCTATCTTCCTGTTTCTTACTCATGTACTCAGAGCTCCAAGCAAGGATGATTTCCTTCCTGTGTTTAGGTCCAGATGTCTAACCTGTGGCCCTCTGCCATGCTGGTGCACAGCTGTATTTCCATTCCTACCCCTGAAATCTCATTCACAGACACGTCTGGAAGGGTCAGATTCCTCTTTTCCACATCATTCCTCCTACAAATCCTCCTCCAGAAGCTGCAAGAATCAAAGAGGGAGAGGGCCTTTCTGCAGCCTAGAACAACTGTTCCTTCCAGATTCTCCCAAACGCAGGACCTCAGGGAGGACAAGAGGAGGCTAGTGAATACTGCTGGTCCCTCCTCTTTCTGTCTCTTCATGACTCCCAGTGTCATGGTCACACTCTCAATCTCTTTCTCTACTGTCTAGGTCCCCGCATGATTCCAGCCCTGAAAACCTCACTGGTAATTAACTGGGTGGGGCCACTCGCCTGCCCACACACATGGTTTGCCAACCATCCTTACCAAGGGTCCCATCACCCCAGAGTTTCCCACAGCCCGCTTCTTTTCTAACTCATCCACCCTCCCAACTGCCCCCTGCTTACCTGCCTTTCTTCCTTAACTTTTGGCCCACTCTAAAGACACCCCGTACTCTTGTCCTGGCTGGTCTCGCCCCACCCCCACCCACCCCAATCCCTTTAAGATCAGAGCTGGTATGGGGTACCTGGCTGATTCAGTCAGTAGAGCATGCTATTCTTGACCTCAGGGTCATGAGTTCAAGCCCCATGTTGGGCATAGAATTTACTTAAAAATAAAATAAAATTTAAAAAATGTAAAGAAATCAGAGCTGGTATTTTAGGAAACAAAGATTACAGGGCACTGGTGAGGAAAAATTCCAAGCCTCTGATCCCTCCCATGGTTCTTCCCTGTCTTGCTCTATCCTTTCAAGCAACCCCCTCTCAGGCCACCCCCACCACCTCCACCACCCATGGCTATAAGCTCTGTCTCAAACCACATTCCTTTTCAGAAAGATGTTTTCTATGTGAGCCTTTTTGCATCCAGGAAACTAGCAGGGCTGTATGACCAGCAACTGTAGCTCATTGGTTAGATAAACTGAGTTCTCACCACAGAGTTAGTTATGCCTCGGACTCCAGAAACCACCAAGGGGAGAAGGAAGTTGGGAACAGGATAATAGGAAGCAGACTAGCCACGTGGAAGGTCTCATCATATTTCTTTTTGGTCCGCTCATTCCTCCAGGGCTTAGGATAAAGATTTTAGATAATGGGACACAAATTGGACCCAATGCCCTGCCAGTCTCAATCCTGAAGCACTCATACGTGTGGGCATAAGAATGAAAACATGCACAAACACACAAACACGCGCGCACACACACACATCCCACAGAATCAGTGTTAACTGGTCACCCTAACTCCAAAGATTTTAACCCTAAAGGTCCCAATGCCAAACAACCCATACACCTTCCTTCCCCACTAGGAACCAAGAAGTTAACCTCCCTCACCTGTCAGGAACATGACGGGCAAGAGCAGGTGAGGGATGAGGGCGAGTTCCATGCCTGCTTGTTCTCTGTCCGCGTGAGAAGTCCTCTGTGCCTCTGTCCCTTTCCTTTGCTGTTTTCTTTACTTACCCTCCCATCCTGCCCCCTCCCACTGGCAGCTAAAAATAAAATGGGAGGAGTGATGGTGGGAACTCCGGAGAGCCCCAGACCAAGGAAAGGACTGAGCCATCTTAGCCAATTTCTCTGCCCTGGTGCTGCCCCCTGGAGGCATCATCTCAATATCCAAAGAACACAAGTCTTGACTTCTGCAGTTTCTTTCTCTTCCTTTTTTTCTATCCTTTGTTGTTTGTTGCCAGGCAGTTAATGCTTTCCTCAGGTTTGGAATAGACGGTAGACGTGGGCGACAGAGACTTTTTACTTCTTAACCCTATTTTTCTTACCCTGGGATATGGAAAATGAAAGAGCTGGTGACAGTGATATCATTTCCCCTCCCATCCAGGGGAGTCCCAACACATGAACACAGCCAGCCCACAAACCAAGCCTTGCCAGTCGCATTTCACTTAGTTCTGTCTGTGATTCAGCCTATGAGGACTTGTGGCATTACAGCTTTTGGAGGGACTAGAAATTTTGAACTGGTATGGGGTGTGGGTTGTGGAACCATTATAATTAATTTAATATTAGACCCCATCTTCTTAACTAGGCTATAAACTTCTAAAGTTGGGACCATGGAGCTTCTTAGCCTTTTGTATGTCTATTTCTTCAGTATTATGCCCTGCATAGTGTAGGTATTCAACAAAAGTCTCCGGGTGATGATATTAGTGGCTAATCCCCTGGAACACCCAAACCACAGTAACAGGGGTTAGAGACCTCAGATGACCAGAACACACAGGACCAGACCAAACACTGATGAGCAAACTGATTTTTAATATGCTGACCTGGAAGGCTTGCTCTCCATTGTGGTCACGGCCACAGCTATTTACACAGAACCACTGTACAATATTTACAGCAAGATGCTAGACACAGCATCCTTCTGGATAGGCAAAGAAGGGGTGACAACAGGCTAGGGAACAAAGCCCTGAAATACAAGTGTAAGCAGAAATCTGCAGGTGTGAGTAGAGGGAAGGGCCAAGTCATGAGGGAGGCTGGTGAGGTAGACATGAAGGAGGAAGTATCAAACCATCTCTGGTGCATGAGGGGAGAATCCTGGGACATAAAGTCTCTAGAATTATGATTTGGTGGCATCTGAAGGGGGTAAAATCTGCCACAAGTTGCCTTTGTGAGGAAAAAGAAGAAGGCAGTTAGAACCTTGCAGACCTTCTACCTCCCCTACCAAAAAAGTAATTCTGCTGATTAAATTCCTAGGACAGCAAACTGAGAAGGTAAAAAAAAAAAAAAAATGCAGAGACAGAATCTTAAATAGACTTAAGAAACACAAAGTAAAAAGGGTCAAGAGAGACATAGACATTGCAATGAAGGAGGAAAAAGCAAAAGCTCCAGAAGATCTGAACATTAGAATCATCCCGTTGACTTCACGAGTCACCTCTCTTCACCTCACCTTTCCCGAAGCTCCTCCCTCTACCCCGAAATCTTGGGATTTTAACTCTAACCAAGGAGTAGAATTAGAATGAAGCTGGTACATTGGGGATGATCTAAGATTCCATCTTACCAATTCAGATCCCCTCCTTATCCTGTACCAGAATATCAAGGCTTGAGTCGTAGCCAAGGGCAGATTAGAGTAAGAATAGACAGGATGGAGGACACGAGGCCACAAAGCCCCACAATCCCAGGGCCACAGCGCCAGAGGCCTAGTTTGTCCAGTGGAATGAAAAGATCACAGGCATTTCTGACCACATCCAGCAGAAGTGGGGGATGACCTCGAAGGACGCGAACCAAGAGCAGGACTCGGAGCTGAAGCTTGAGAGCCAGTTGAGGCAAGCCTCCTCCTGGAGTTCCTGGACTCCCAGGTCCTGCAGTTTCAATTCCTCCTGGGGCTCCTCCTCCAGAACCCTTCAGTCGCCGGCTACAAGCTGAAGACTCTTGCTCCATCAGTAGGCGAATCTCATAAGCATCACGGCTCAAATTCATGATGAGGGAAAAGAGATAGTACCTGGGATAAACAGGCCAGACGAGTCAGTAAGGGCACATATAACCACTTGACATATCAAACAGAAGGATTAAACATCTTTTCCCCCACAGTGCAGAGGACTTATGCATGAGAACACCAGCAGTAAGTGCTACTATCCACTATTGGGAATGTCTTCCCAGCTTTCTGTAACTAATCTGTGTTGACATGTACCTTAAGATCCTGGCTTAAAGTCAGGAGCATCATCGAACCTTCCAGGAAGACCCTCAAATTTCACTTGTCCACTTGGCAACCCATTAGCCACACACACATTCAACTTGAACTATAATAATGCAAATGTTTTCAGAGAACAAGTTCCAGCTATTTCAGAGATTCAGACACATTATGGATCTTTTAAATCCCATCCTTTTGTTAAAACAAAACGAAAACAAAAAGTGAGGCCCAGAAGCGTTAAGCAACTTGCTAAATGTGTTAGATTTATCAATTCCTTAAGAACAGTCTATGTTTGGGGCTCCTGGTTGGCTCAGTCAATAAAGCTACCCTTCATCTTGGGGTTGTGAGTTTGAGCCCCATGTTGGGTGTAGAGATTATTTAAAAAACAAACAAACAGGGACGCCTGGATGGCTCAGTTGGTTAAACGTCTGCCTTCGGCTCAGGTCATGATCCCAGTGTCCTGGGATGGAGTCCCCCCTACTCCACCACCCCCTCCTCCGCCCCCACAGCCTTGCTCAGCAGGGAGCCTGCTTCTCCCTCTCCCTCTACCTGCCACTCCCCCTGCTTGTGTGCTCTGTCTCTGACAAATAAATCAATAAGTAAATCTTAAACAAACAAACAGGGACACCTGGGTGGCTCAGTCAGTTAAGTGTCCAACTCCTGGTCTCAGCTTAGGTCTTGATATCAGGGTCCTGGGTTCAGGCCCTACATTGTGCTCCGCACTGGGCATGAAGCCTTCTTAAAAAACAAGCGAACACACCAATGAACAGTCTATGGTTTTGTTTTTTTTTTAAGATTTTATTTATTTATTTTAGAGAGAGAGCATGAGTGAGGAGGGGCAGCGGGAGAGGGAGAAAGAATCTGAAGCAGGCTTCCACTGAGCACAGAGCCCAAGGTGGGGGAGAGAAGGGGGCTCGATCCCATAACCAACTGACCAACTATGAGATGGTGACCTGAGCAGATGCCAAGAATCAGACGCTCAAATGACTGAGCCACCCAGGCACCCCAACAGTCTATGTTTTTTTAAATCCATTCTGACAACAGTGGTCTGTTCTCAATATAACTGTCCTGAATCCAATCACATCTCCCTCTCACACCCTACCAGCACAGTCTCAGCCACCAGCACCTCTTGCTCGAACTACCACTTTAGTCATTAAATTGGTCTCTCCATGGCCACTCTTGCCCCCTGCCCCCAACAATCTAATTTCACAAGTAAATCACATCATTACTCCCCTTTTTAAAACTCTCCATGGGTTCCTTCCTATCCCATTTAAAATGAAATCTAGGGGCACCTGGGAGGCGCCTTAGTCTGAGCCAACATCATCTCTTGGCCATATTAGGGCATCTCCTCCTCTTCTGCCCTACTACAATCCATTTTCCAATGCAGTGAGAGAGATCTTCTCTAAACAGAATTTGAATCATGTCACATCCCTGTTTAGAACCCTTAGGATAAAATTTAAACAAAACTAAGCCAAAAAATCCTACCATTGCCGAAGAGGCCTTGCGTGAATGATCTGGTCCCCTCCACATCCCCAAACCTATGCCCTTCGCTCAGTACTCTCCATCATGCTGGCTTTCTATTTCTCTAATTCCACAAAATCTTTCTTGATTTAAAGCCTTAAAATGGGCTATTTTCTGTTTGCTTTGACTAACTTCTATTCAGACTTCAAGTCACTTCTATTCAGACTTCAAGTCTGAACTAAAACATTACTTCTCAAAGAGTTCTTCCCTGGCCTTTCAGTCAAAATCAGATCCCTTTGTTATATATCTCATAACACCCTGTACATTTCCACAAATAATTGGTTTGGTAGCTGTCTTAATATGACTCCCCCACTGGACTAGAAGCTTAGTGAGAATCGGAACCATATCTGTCTCTCTGCTTTATTCCCTAGCCCATAGTAAGCACCTCCTAAATACTCTTAGAATGAAAGAATGAGGAGGCAGTGAGAGGTATAACCTGTGGTATAGATAGAAGCAGATTTAAAGCAATATTGTATCTTATCTTGCCCAATCTTAGTCATTCATCATGGAAAAGCATCTGTCTTCCATCTGCCTCCATTCGCTATTCTCTGATAGTTTAAAATCTAAATGATGATTGGAAGCCAAGTGATTAAGATGTGTATATTCTGGGAAGATCATGAAAGGTCTTTCACTCATAAAAGGCAAGCTATGCAGTATGGGAAATACAAAAGGTCTTATAGGATAAAAGGATATCAAACCTGAATGAACGCTGGGCCCACTTCTCCTGATCCACACGGGGGGCTAGTCCAGATTTTCCAGCCCACAGGACATTGTCACAGGCGAAGTACAAGGCTCGATTGAGGTGACTAACAGTGATGCAGAATCTCAGGACAACATCTGATAAGTGCACAGCTCGTTTGGCTGACTCAAGGGCATCTGCCGAGTTACCCAGGCGTAGAACTTGTGGAGATTAGCAAGGAGAAGCAAGGATTTGGAAGTAGAGGCAGAGAGTGAGACACAGAGAAAGAGGAAGCAAGAAGGTGAAAGTCGAGAGAATGATAGAAACAATAATTACATTTTTTTTTTAAACGGAAAACAGTTCAAAAAATTTTTTTCTTCAAATTTTAATCTGTGTTCCAGTTTGGTTTTCTCCAACTTGCCCTATTCTCTCCAATCCTTCATTAGTCTCTTACCGTCTCCAGTCCTTCATTAGTCTCTTACCTGCTCTCTTATCTCAACCAAGAGGCATGCAGAGGATAAGTACAGACCCAAATAAGGGGGAAGAACTGGCAGAGAAGGTCCAAGAACAGGAAGCAGGGACTAAGGGGGAATAGCTGGAGATGGAGGAAGTGCTGGAGTAATAAAGCAAAAGCATGGTTACTTACGCTTTCTTCCTAGGCTCAGATGACCCTCCAGTTGTCGAATTTGCTTCTGTAACTCCGGACTGGCCCCACGTTTCTGGAGTGCATGGCCAAGAAGGGAGCAGGCATACTGGGCGGCCCTGCAGAAGAGGCCAGGCAAGGTAAGGTGGAGATATCCCTAACCGACTTCTCAAAAATGTCTCCCAAAAGGAAAGTACTGACTTCCCCCTTTCCCATGTTTGAGAACATTCCCTTTCCTCCTCTTTATGCCCATTTCTTACCGTTTCTCCTTCAGGCCAGGGGAAGGGAAAGGCCGAAGGATAAAAAGGAGCCTAGAAAAGGAGTTGGGGGCATTACTTGGGAGTTGAGAAAAGAAGAGATTTGACAATGATGAAGTCTGAAGTGGACTGTGAAGGCACCAGGGGGGTCGGCCCATCACGAGCACATCAGTGTGAGCATACACATAATGTGTAAGGGAGTGGGGGACAGATGGAGAGATTATTCTTCAAAATAGATGAAGTAGGAGATTTCAAGGCCCTCTAGCTGAATTGAGACGAGAAGACAAGGCGGACGCAGAGGAGTTCCCGGATGACAACAGGGTGAGGGGACAAGGGAACTTAGAGCCACTCAGCTCTGGGGGCCAGAGTCCAGCTATCCATCCCGGGGCGAATGCTCCTCACACCACCGCCCAGTGAGTAAAGTGTAGGTCTTATGTGGACATGGCCACCCTGAGCGGCCTCCCCGCTGGCCCACTCGTGCCTCAGTTTCCCCATCTTTCCGGTGAGCAGAAACGAATCATCTCCTCACGGCCCGCTCAAATCAGCGCCTGGCGGTCCGTCCGGGCCCCCGTAGCCCGAGCTGACCCTTTTTGACCCCCGTAGTATGAACGGACCTCGCCTCACGAGGATCCTTCTTTGTCCCCACCCCCTTCCTATTCGGGCCGCACCTACACAGCCGCTCCCGAGCCTGGCTCTGAGCACTGAAGCGAACCCAGGCGTCCATGACAGCGGCAGTCCCGGCTCCGCAGCCCCGCTCCCGCCCCAGTTCCCGCCCCTAGTCACGCCTCCTGGACGATCAACGGTGTCTCGCGAGGGACAAACATCGCTAGAAAAGAAAGCGAGGGGGGCCGGCCTCGGAATCTAAGAACAAGAAGCGTTTGTCTCTGGACCAACACCGACGTGTTTTTTGGTGTGTCTCCGTCAGAACATACCCTTATCGGATGGCCTCTATTTCCAAAGCACGCATCCGGCGGTACATTCTCCTTTAAATATTCTGGACCGGGGCGGGGCTTGCAGTAGTGGCGGGGCGAGAAGGCAGCGCAGCATCTCGCCTGCGAGGCTGGGATGGGGTTGTCCCCGGGGTGCTTCCAAGACACCCCCTACACACACACAAACACACACACGTGCGCTGCGGCCGAACCCAGGGCTGTAGAGGCTAAAGAAGTCTATGGAAGTAGAAACCAGCACCAGATCCCTGTTCCCTGCGGAACCCTGACTGTTGGGCAGATGACCTCCAGGACACAGATGGAGAGTCTCCAGAGACAGAGGCTTTAATGGACGAAACTCGCAATAACCAGCTTCAGATCCTAATAAGGAGGAGGGCGAAGAATCAGTGGACGAAGCTAACCTCTTCATACTTACACTTCATCCTCCCACCCCTTTCCCTTCCAGGTCACCATGTCTGCAGGCAATGGCACCCCTCGGGGGTTAGCAGCGGAGGAGGAGGTCTGGGCGGGATCAGGAGTACAGGTAGAGGGCTCAGAGCTCCCCACCTTCTCAGCTGCAGCCAAGGTCCGAGTGGGAGTGACCATTGTGCTGTTCATTTCTTCAGCTGGAGGGAACCTAGCCGTCCTGTGGTCAGTGACTCGGCCACAACCCAGCCAACTTCGTCCCTCCCCCGTACGACGACTCTTTGCCCACTTAGCAACTGCTGACTTACTAGTCACTTTTGTGGTTATGCCCCTAGATGCCATCTGGAATATCACTGTTCAGTGGCTGGCCGGGGACATCGCATGTCGGACACTCATGTTCCTGAAACTAATGGCCATGTATGCTGCAGCTTTCCTGCCTGTGGTCATTGGACTTGACCGCCAGGCAGCTGTACTCCACCCGCTTGGACCTCGCTCAGCTGGAAGGAAACTTCTGGGGACAGCCTGGGGACTTAGTTTCCTGCTTGCCTTACCCCAGGTGAGTGACTTGTTGGGACTCAAGGCTAGAATGGACAAGAATTTGGGTAAACAACATGAGCGTTTGAAGTCAAGAGGTGTGCTTGACCAGTGGTCACCCACTAATCCTGAGAGTGGAGCCTCTGCCTATTTTGCAAATTAAGATCACTGCATGTTAATCTGTATCTTATAGTAAGAGCCTATGTCTTCAAAGCAGTACCCTGCATCTATGCCTCTTCCTTTAGCTTTGTTTCCCTATGCTTGGCTTTCACCTTTTTTGTATCCTCCCAGCTTCTTCTTCAGGAGATTGCTGCAGAAAACTCTAGGGATGAAACATATATGGGAGTCTATAAAGAAGACAGTTAAGTCAGGGACTTTGGGTAAAACTCTGTGGTACAGTCATTCATCCACTCAAAAAATAATGTACATCACCCCTAGGCACACTCTAATGCTCTATCAGGGATTAAGCAGCAAAGACCTGCCTTTAGGAAACTTAGACTAGCACAGAAGACCTATTAGTATGCAATTATAATACAGTATGCAGCCAAGCATTATGCTAAAGGTAAGCATAAGGGGCTAAAGAACAATGAGGATGTCTGACCCACTCTTGGACAGTCAGGGAAAACTTCTCAAAGACATTAAAACCGATTGTTTTTTATTTATTAAAATAAGGGAGGCGTTAGACAAGTTAAAGCAGGAGGAATGCTGGAGAGGGTGGAAGGTAGAGGAATTCGAAGTGGTTGTAGCTAAAGTTGAGGGCTAGAAAATGGGTGAGTAATGAGCCTGGATGGGAAGGAAGAGCCAGGTTACAGATATTAAGCTTGTACTTTTTCCTGAGGACAATGGAGAGAGACTAAGGTAAAAGGTGGAGAGTGACATATCAGATTTGTATTTTTTACTCTAGCTTTATTGTGAAAACTGGAAAGAAAACTAGAAAGAAAACAAAGCATCTGAACTTGAGTACCAGTTATCAAATCTCATGTATTGACAATGAACTAGAAATCTAGAAAAAAAACGAAATATGAAGCAACTCCTTTAAGACCAAAAACCAAAACCACCACCACCCTCTGAGGGGAAGGAGTAGAGCAGCATCTTGGGGGGAGACCAGGATTAGGTTTCTACCTAGAAGTGGCTCTGGAATGATAGTGCATTGTAGAATCAGATTTAAAATTTGATCCTTAAATCCTCAAATATTGGAATTACCAAGTTAGTCTGACTATATATATATATATATATATATATATATATACACATATATATATTTAAAGATTTTTATTCAAGTACCTGAGAGAGATCACAAGTAGGCAGAGGCAGGCAGAGAGAGAGGGAAGCAGGCTCCCTGCTGAGCAGAGAGCCCAATATGGGGCTCAATCCTAGGACCCTGAGATCATGACCTGAGCCGAAGGCAGAGGCTTTACCCAGAGCCACCCAGGCGCCCCCTGCTTATAGTTCTAAGACAAAAAAAACAATGCAAAACAATGTTGCAAGTAGGAACCTCTGCTACCCAAAGCTTTAAAAAGCAGCATTGCTGCCTCAGTGCACAAGCTATTACAGTTGTTTATATGAAGCAAATTTTAGATGTGGACTGGGAGGTAGAAGCCTGTTTCTGTTGCATTGTTTTACGTTGTTTTTTTCTGAGTCTAGGCTCTACTACTAACTAGCTATAGGACTTTGGCTAAATCACTTGAACCAATGGGCCACAAGATACTGGATAGGAGTTTCATCCTCTGTTACATTCTGACAACTGTAATCTCCATTTGCTTCAATGGCAAACTGATGATAACATTATGATACATGTGCAAAGGATGGTATTTTTGGTTCCAAATTAGCATCCTCTTGTACAAATTCTGCATTACCCGCATATTGTTATTTAAAATATTAATCCTACCTTCCAGGACTAATATGTCAATACAAACACCTTTTTTTAAGTGTGGTGTTAGTGTGGTGAGGGAGTACAGGAATAGTTAGAAATTATCTTTGAAGGCTCAAGTTTCTAAGTATCACGAGTGGTTGAAAGAAAGGTTTCTACAGTAGGTGGTAAACTGCATATAATAGAGGGAAGGAAAGGCAGAAGTAGGGCTACAGACCAAACTCTAAGTCCAAGAGCCTTGCTTAGTTTTAAACCCCTTTTCACAATCTGTCAGATAGATCTAGGCCCAGTGCGAACCAAACCAAACCAACCAAAAAACCTACAAATATATGGACTCAAGACAGGGAGGGGAAAAACCACTCCCCAGCTAGCTCAGAGTAAGCTGATCTTAACTCCAAGCCATTCAATTGTGTCTGTGGCTGATACTATTCACCTTTCCTAAAAGTCCCTCATACCTGCTGAAATTACTTTCCCAAATGCCTTATATCTGGGAATCTGAGACCCACTAGGCTTGCCTTTTATCAAACTAATAGTGACTCAATCTGCCTTATCTGAACCAAGGTACTAACCCTGAAGCTCTAAACTGAAAAATACCCTTTAGGATTCAAACCAAAAACTCAGCAATTTACCAAAAAGGGGGAGGGGCAGCCAACAGCATTTAGAAAATGTTAAATTTTATTACTTAACATTGTTTCACTGTTATAGTTATTGTACATAAGACTATCACTAAAGGTCACTTCACAGAGTGGCTGCAAAATGGCCTGAAATTTTAGCAGCACCCATTTTATACAAAATTTCTTTTTCCACGGAATTAGACACATCAAAAAAGAAAAAATCACTTCAGCTAAAAACGTTGGTGAGGTGGTAGAAATATCCTTTTACAAAGTGCAATGTTAGAATAGTACTCGCGAAGGCAAGATTCTTTTAAGTCCCAGGATTTAACAAACTTAATGATTAGCTCCGTAGCCTAAAGGAAGACAGGGATTCTCAAGTTTTTAACCTTTTAAACACGGCACTATGGATGAACTCAGCACTACCCAGCTCTGTAGAGAATTAGGATGAATTGGGATAGTGTGACTAGAGAGAAGGATGAAGGGGGACCACTTCTAACAGTCTTCAAACTCCACTCCAGCTGTTCCTGTTCCACACCGTCCGCCGAGCTGGCCCCATCCCCTTCACTCAGTGTGTCACCAAAGGCAGCTTCAAGGCTCGATGGCAAGAAATCACCTATAACCTCTTCACCTTCTGCTGCCTCTTTCTGCTGCCACTGACTGCCATGACCATCTGCTATAGCCGCATTGTCCTCAGTGTATCTAGTCCCCGGACAAAGAAGGGAAACCATGGTGAGACTCCAATCCCCGGGCCCTAACCCATACCCTAAAAACTATTGCCTCTAGCCTCATTTACTGATCTGATAGTTTTCTATCAAACCAGAAGTGACATCGTAACCATCCCTCTAGATCTGATGCTGCAAGTATTTTCTAAATGCCTTCAATTCTAACCAGCCTCTAGCCACCCTCCATTGTTGAGTTAGCTGGGCAAGGATTAAGGAGAAAGGTGATCAGTGTTCTCCTTTAGTCTTAAGACACCATCGAGTCTCCAGGTGGTCTCAGTAGCTTCATAACACCACATCCCAATCAAAACCTTTCCTCCAGCATGTCTGTCCTAATCCCTGGGGGTGAAGGGGGGAGCATTTAGTCCCAATTTGGGAAGGGAAGAGGATGTGCAACATTACCTCCTATTTGCTACATTCTCTTCCTTGTAGCAGGAGAACTCCAGCTCACCATCCCTGCCTGTTCATCCTACACTCAGTTCAGAAGCTGAATGGTTCTGAATATGAGTATGTTTTCTAATTCCCAGCCCCTGCCGGTGAATTTGCCCTCCGTCGCTCCTTAGATAATCGCTCCAGTGTTCGTCTACGGGCCCTGCGACTGGCCCTACTTGTCTTGCTGACCTTCGTCATCTGCTGGACACCTTATTACCTGCTGGGCCTGTGGTACTGGTTCTCTCCCACCATGCTAACTGAAGTCCCCCCGAGCCTCAGCCACATCCTTTTCCTTTTTGGCCTCCTCAATGCTCCTCTGGATCCTCTCCTCTATGGGGCCTTTACCCTTGGCTGCCGAAGGAGGCACCAAGAACTTAGTACAGACTCTTCCAAGGAAAAAGGGTCTGAGAGAATGCCCCGACAGGAAATTCAAGCCCTTAGACAGCTGCAAGTACAAACTAATATGGCAGCAGGAAGGACAGGAGAAACAAAAGAGGCATTCCTGTAACACCCATTTGCAAAGAACAGAGTATATAGGAACAAAATAATTATGCTTTAATATCACAAGAACACCTCACTTCTACCCCCGCTCTCTTCGCTTCCAAGAAAAAGAAATACTGGGCAGCGTCTCTACTTTGATCCTGGCTAAGACTTGAGACTGTATTTAATGTAGAAATTTACACAGAACTGAGGCCCCAGAAGCATCTTCACAGTGACCCATACTGCCTTACTGTAAATAGTGCTTCAGAACTTGCAATGTTAGAAGAGGAAAGTAATTTTAAATGTACAAAACAAAAATGGGACATTTATTCGTAACTCAAAAACAAAAAACAAAAACCCATTAAGCAAGTAGGGCGAGAGATTAAATATAAACACGGTGAGTTCCACCCCAGCCCTATTTCTCCAAGGCTGCATGGTCAAACAGAATCTCTGGAGAGAACGTCTGGACAACAGAGGACCTGTCAGCGCCGCCTCCGGTCTGGACTCCTGCTGCGTCTTCGGCCACCTCTAGGGAAAAGGAAGGGCCCATCAGAGGAACATAATACAACGTCCTTATTCTGTTTTGCTCATGTTCCCTTCACCAAGATAGTTTGCCCTCTCCACTTTACCTCCTCTTGCCCTTGGGTGGACCCCGAACAAAACACCAGTCCACACTGATCGGCTGTCCCATCAAATCCTGGCCATTGAGTCCCTCCATAGCAGCCTGGGCCTCCTTGTATGTTTCATACTCAACTAGAGTATACCCCTGTGACAAAAGAAAAGACAGAGATTAAAATCCTCATATTCCACCAAACACCACCTAAGTATCTTCTTCCTCAAATCTAAACTCATACCCAAATACAAAAATCTATTAACTTTAAACAACAAATGTACCTCATATATCCTTATTGTATATACAAAATGTCTGCTTCCGTCTCTTTGCTATGTCTGACAAAATCAATTTCCAATCTCATTTTATTTCAACTTTGCTCTTGGCCAATCACAGCAAACATGCGAGAACTATCAAAGCTGTCTAAAGGTTATGGGGGAAGAGAGGCAATAGAGTGTCACTTAGGATACCTTCAGGTATCCCGTACGCCTGTCCAGGTTGAGGTGGATGTTTTTTATTTCCCCATACTCTGCAAATTTGTCATGGATGTCTTCTTCAGTGGCTTCCTCATGGACTCCAGTGACAAAGAGAATCCAGCCTTCAACAGCTGTTGGGGAAGGGAGGGAGGTTTGAGCGCAAGAGAAAAACTTCAAGATCACAAGAGTGGCATAAGTGGGGATGCCAGAGATTGGTTAAGGTATCTCCGACCCCATTCCTACTGGATTTTATTTCATTGGTCCATAATTCACTACAAATACAGATCCCTACAGGCTCCATTTTACTTACAGCGTTGTGGTCCAGGTTCATCACCATCCTGTTCCACGCTGTCATAATCCTCACGCATCCGCGCTCGAGACCCTTCTTCTATATGGAACATACAAGAGATCACCAGAAATCCATTCTCCCACTGTTCCCCATGAGTCTGAATGGGGACTCCAAAACTCGTAGCTGTCGCCATTCTAGACTCATTTTCCCCACAAACACTCACCAGAGCCAAAGCCGCGGCCCTTCCGTTTCTTCGCCTTTTCTTTTAGTTTGTGGATGCTCTCTGGAGCCCCAGAGGAAAAAGAATGAGTAACAAAAACAGGTATTTGTAACAAGTCTCTTTACGGACATATTATCTGAAAGCCCCACCACCTCCAGTCCCATTCCCTTCCCGGTCCCGCCCCCATTCCTCCCGAAGGGGGCGCACTCTCTAATCCAACCGAAACCCGGTTCCCCAACTCCCATCCTCCCTGCCGGGAAAGGGAATTATTTTCCTTCTCTCGCACCTTCCCCGCTTCCCGCAGCCGCCTCCACTGTCCTCACCGTCCCCATCCTCATCCATGGCGAAATCCTCGCCCCCAGCCTCATGAAGATCCAGCACGTCCGCCATCTTGCCTTCCTTCTCACTCTCGTCCGTGCCGCTCAGGCACTAGGCACCTCGGGAAACTGTCGCGGAGGGGAAAGGTCTCTGGTTGACTTGCCCAATCAAAAGCTAATTCTAAGTCCCGCCTCCGGCGCGATGAAAATACGCAAATGAAGGCGGGCCTAGTTCGGGAAGATGCCGGAAGTGTTCCTGTAGCCATCTTGAGCAGGTGGTGAGCTGAATGGAACAGCACGCTGAGGGACAGCAAGCTGGTAGGTGTAGGCAACGGCTTCCTATTGATTAGGGCAGGCGAGGAGAAATACTAGTGCCAGGGAAGCACTGCCTAATTTCTTTATTAGAGGATTGTTTTCCGTCTCCTTGGACTCCGTACTAGGAAATGGAACTTGACTGCTTTTTTTCTCTCAAAACTTTTAGATCTGTACGCTGTTCTGAGGAGTAGCTGGATCTGTGATGTAACATTTTAAAAATAGTTCAGTCAGGGGCGCCTGGGTGGCTCAGTTGGTTAAGCGACTGCCTTCGGCTCAGGTCATGATCCTGGAGTCCCGGGATGGGAGCCCTGAATCCGGCTCCCTGCTCGGCAGGGAGTCTCCTTCTCCCTCTGACCTCTCCCCTCTCATGCTCTCTCTCTCAAATAAATAAATAAAATCTTTGAAAAATAAAATAAAATAGTTCAGTCAGCAGTGCTGGCTCAAAAAGCTGCTTCTGGTTCGTACTGTAGCACCCAATGTCTCTCTCAAGGAAACTAACAGACCTTGTTGTCAGTGAACTAGAACTGCTGCTGCTTTTTTTTTTTTTTTTTTTAAGGTAAACTCTCAAACTCTTCCCACCACCTCTGGGAATTAAAGAAAAAAAATCATGGCTGTAAAGAAAATAAGGACTTTAGCATCTTTGGGAAGGGTGCAGGTATTTCATGTTTAAAAACCTAGGGGTTTTTTGCCTAGGAGGCAAAACCCATATTGCCCCCAAATTCTGGAATCCAACAGTAGCGGACTGCACATTCACATATTAATTTTTTTAATCAAACAGTTATAATGTGTATAATAATAGGGAAGGTGCTGGCAATAGGGGGAAAAATAATTACATTATCAACAATCATTTTATCTAACTATATTATGAGAGTGATAATTGCTATATAAAGTTGTTATGGCAGTACAAAGGAAGTTTATAATAGGACTGGGAGTAAGAAGGCTTCCATTTGAACTGGGCCTTTTAGACTGCGTAGTTTTCCGGGCAAAGCAGTTATACTGAGACTAGGAGACACTAATCCGTTTTCCACAGTGGGTAGTGTGATCTTTGAAAAAATCAGCTGGTCACATCCCTACCAAAAAGCCTTCCTTATTTTTGCAGTTGGAATAAAATTAAAACACCACCTGCTCTGCCTCTTTACAACGACTTCCATCACCAAATTCCCTCTCATTAAGCTCTCCCTACATTTTCCCTCAATTATGTTGTCTCCTTCCCATCTCAGGACTTTTGTAACTTTGTGTTCCTGATGCTCTTACTCCAGCTCTTCACATGGCTCATTCAGCCTCATTCTTTAGGTCTCCCAAAAATACTACCAGAATTGAAGGGTTCTCTCCTTTACTGTCACTCTGTTTATCTCCTTCACAGAGCTTAAATGCCTACCTTTAGGTAACCTTGTTTACTTTCTATCTTGTTTATTGTTGATTTCCCATTAGAGTGTAATCCTTATGGCAGAGACTCTTATTTACAACAATATCCTTACAGTTTAGACCAGTGTCTGGCTCACAGTAGACATTTGATACATACTTACTGAAGGAACAAATACCAGAATGGCAAGAAATTCTGTTTGCCTGATGCTGTGTGGGTAGGAAATGAAGCTGAAAGTACAGGTTGGGGCCAAAATGTATGCCATGCTAAGGATTTTGGAATTCTATCCTGTAGGCAATAATTTCTCAACTTCAAGTACGTGGGTATTCATGATTTTTCTCAATCATAGATAGCCCCCATGCTGTTCCTTGATTAGTATTTTTCCTTAAGTAGACGGACTTGTTAATTAAACACATTTATACTGAATTTAAATATCACTGGCATAAATGTAAAATCTGTATTTTTTTCTATGACAGTTTCAGATTAGACTATAACTAAGTAAAAATGAAAACTGTGGGTGTCTGGGTGGCTCAGCCAGTTAAGCATCTGTCTTTCGGGCTCCCTGCACTGCAGGGAGTCTGCTTCTCCCTCTGCCCCTGCCCCCTGCTCGTGCTTTCTCATGTTTTCTTTCTCTCTCTCAAATAAATAAATAAAATCTTTTTAAAAAATTAAAAATATTTGCCCATCTACCACCTAAAATTGTCTCAATACCAAGGCCTCACATATAAAACTTTGGGGAATGCTGCTAAAGACAAAGATAGCTAAGTGGTGGTTTAAGCAAGATAGTGGTACAGTACTAAGTATTTTAGAAAGAAATCTGACAATAGTGTGGAGGATGTTAAGAATGAAGACAGAGGCTATTCGGAAGCTATTGCAGTGCTCCAGCCCAAAAATGATAAATGACTGAACTAAGGCAGTGGATATGGACAAGACAGATTAAGAAGTTTATGTTGGAGGGGCGCCTGGGTGGCTCAGTCCGTTAAGTGTCTGGCTCAGGTCATGATCTCACGGTCCTGGGATCGAGTCCTGAGTCAGGCTCTGCACGTGGCAGGGAGTCTGCTTGAGGATTCTCTCTCTCTCTCCCTTTGCCCCTCTCCCTGCTTTCATTCTCTCTCTTTCAAATAAATATTTTTTAAGTTTATATAGGAGGTAAACTCAATAGCGACTGATTAGATCATGGTAGGGAAAAGTCGAAGATGGACCTAAGATTCTAGCTTAGATAGACAGGTAGATAATAATCCTAATAACCGATTTGGGGAGTCATAGAGGAGCGTGTGCGGAAATAGCTTTTATTTTTTATTTTTTTAAAGATTTTATTTATTTATTTATTTGACAGAGAGATCACAAGTAGGCAGAGAGAGAGAGGGCAGCAGGTTCCCTGCTGAGCAGAGAGCCCGATGCGGGGCTCGATCCCAGGACCCTGAGACCATGACCTGAGCTGAAGGCAGAGGCTTTAACCCACTGAGCCACCCAGGCGCCCCTAAATAGCTTTTATTTTTAAATATGAGTTCCAAGAGCTTGTGTCCTAAATTCAGGTAGTGATGTCCAATGTGTGGAAATAACAGATGTAAAAGCTCAAAAGGGTGAAAGAAATATATTTGAGAATGGTGTGTATAATAGAGTTGAAGTCACCATGGTGGGTGAGACAGTGGAAATGGGTAGAAAGGATCAGTGAGAAATCCAGGCTCCTCAAATGTCTGGAGAAGGGGAGGCAGAATGCCTTCCCCCAGCAGTACAGTCTTATTTCTACCACCCAAAAAATACTAATCAAAATTCTCTCTTAGTATACTTGTAAAAGAAAGGGTCGTTTTAGAGCTTCTCTGATACATAGGTCTCAAGAAAGAGTCAATGTAGCTCACTAGACAAAAATCTATTTTTAATTGTATAAAATTATACATATAAAATACATAGTACTAAAAAGATAAGTAAATTCTTTAACAATGAAAATGGACAGATCAGGGAACAATTTTTCTCAAGTTCCTTGGGATCTTAATGGTTGTTATTTGAGAAAAATAATCAATCCAGGAGGTGCAAGAAGAAATTCTTCCCATAACTCACACCCCTTCACACTTCCCAGAGAAAGGAGCATAGGAGAAATGAGGGTTTATGATTTCTGGATTATAAATCTGAATAAAATCTGAACAGACATACCTATTATTTAATATAGGAGACTCTACTCCAACCCTATTAGTGCTTCGTGGTGTATAGAGATGGGGCTTGGAGAATTCAAAGAGGTCCCTTTCAAACACTAAAACAGTTGCTAGACTCCTTACCGCTGATCCCATATGAACTGGTCACCAAGATGATTCCGAAGGCCAAAAAGCTGACTTTCATCTCAACCCTGTCTGGTCCAAAGGAACAAATTGTGGCCTATTTCCTAACCTATTTCTAAAAAGAAAGTGTATCATCATTAAATGGAAAGTCCAATTGCAGAAACGAGAAACTTCCCAAGCACGTTTTAGAAAGTGCACTGAACTATAATACAGTATAAAGGAGATTACAGAAACAAGGGGAAGTTTATCTTCGAGAGACCTACAAAAAGTTCTCCCAAAGAGGAATGCTTTAGCTGTACTCCAGATCATTTCTCTCCTATTTACCCAGGTGGGGGGCGGAGGGGTGGGGGAAGAGGCAGTCTTAAAAACACAAATAGTTGATCATTGAGCCTCTTTGCCCTCTTGCAGTCTCCCAAGGTTCCAATTAGGAAGTGCCATAATGCCAGGTTCATTTTCCTGATCGACTCATGCTCTAATAATCAATATGCAGGAAGAAGAAAGAAAAGAGAAAACAACTGAATCTATGGACATCTAAGGTAACAAACAGCAGCAACTTTGAGGGAGAGAGGGGAACGTGGCCCTCACCAAACAGGATGGCTGTTTCCAAAGAGCAAAATGATGGGAGGAGAGAGTGTAGGGATATATTTTCCCTTCTACCAATCTTGGAGGGTCTAAATACTGGACTCAACTAAGCTGGGTGAGCAGGGGAGGAAGAGAGAAAAGGGGATATTTGAAGATAAGCAGCTTCAACCCTGACCCTTTCTGAAGCATAGGATACATCTGGAAAGCTAGATTACCGGCTTGATATGGTATCTATGCCCCAGAGGTAATTTAGGTGATAAACACCTATGGGTTGTGTTTATAATTCCTCTCCCTTTTCTGGAAAGTTTCTCAGGAATGATTTTAACAATAAGATCCCAGATCTTCACTTCCTTCCAAATAATAAAGGAAGCCTCAAAGTAAAGTACCACTTGAAGGCAGAAGAGGAGTAAGATAGTGGTGGGGGGAGGGAGGGAGTCTAGGCTAGGAAATACCTAGTTGCTGGAGGAACAACTCTACCAAGTAGGCTCAGCTCAAGATAAACCAAAGCCAAAAGCTTCCTACTCATACCCTGTTTGGAATCCAAGAGAAAGCAGGAATGAGGGTGAGGATGGGGCACATAGTCCTTATTCAAGCTCCCTGTTACAAGAACACTTTGTCAATCATCTTGTGCTATTGAAATGATGACACAGAGTTACTGGGATGTGTAAGAGCCAACAAAGCTCCGAAGACAGCCTCCTCTTCTTACAAAGTGGAGTGGCGATGTTTCAAATGAAACGACATCCAAAAACCAGAAGAAAAGGGATCTCTCAGCAAATAGGAATCCAAGTGTAGAATTTATACATATACATATATATATCTATATATATCTATATTTTAAAGTATAAAATTGAGAAAGTATGTACAGAAATCAACTAAGTCTTAGAAAAGACATTATAAAAAAGGGCCGAGAGAGGACGGGGAGTATGTGAGTGGACGCCTAGCAGTTGGAAGAATGCATATTGCCCAACTGCCCAGCAGCCAGCAGGAGAATATCCTTCTTCTCCTTGTGGAAGCGCAGCTCCTTGCCTGCCAGCCGGGCTTCATCCAGCTCCCGCTCAGTAGAGGCCAGCTCTCTAGACAGTGCCCCTGGCACACTCTGCTCCCGGCTCACCCAGTCCAATGCCATTTGGTGGCGAATATCATCATCCAAGGCCCGGTGTGAATAATGAGCCAATACTTCCTGGAAGGGGAAAGGAATATGAAGGTCACTGACAAGGTCAGGGTTCATACCGCAATGACCCAACAGGACTAGGAACTCTTAGCCTTGGAGTCCTAACTGAAGTTAGCACTTAAGTCCTCTAAGGAGATTCTTAAGGGAAACTTCCTGGTGGGGGAAGCAAGTTCGGCAAAAGAATCACAGCTAAGATCTAAATAAGAAAGATGATAGGAATGAAGAGGGCACTTTAAGGGAGGCTTTCGGTATTCGCAACCTGGTAACTATAGGCCTGCTTGTTTCTAACAACAGCCCCCTCAAAATAGTCCTTCTGCCAGACTCCTCTCACCTACCTATAGAACCTCTTACCTGCCGAGAGCACTGTCTTTCCCTCATGGCCTTAAGGCTGCCATTCCAGTGCAGCAGTTGAAAAACTGTCATTAGTTCCTGGGGGAAGAAGATATGAACTGTCAGGACAGTGATTTTATATGGGGAAGTTGCATCAGAATTACATGGGGAACCTCTTACAAGACGTATTTATAGAAGCATCTCATACCATCTCTGATACGCCCTTTGGGAAAGGAAGGTCTTTATGTTTTGAAAAATATTCTAACCTTCTTTCCCATCCCTTTCAACTGAGTATCAGTGACTTAGGGATTAGTATATATCTGCAGGCTGATCCATGTCATTAGAGCCAGAGAAGTACGTGGAATATAGTACCTGGAACTCCAACATTGACTTGCCCTTATTGGATTCCAACATGAATCGGAAGGCACCAATCCCTGTATTTGGGTTGTCAGCTTCCTCCCTGTTGCCCTGTAACAGAGGAAAGGAAAAGCAAATAGATTTTCAATTGGGATTACTGCCTCAAGCAACACTGTCCAGTAGAAATATAATGCGAGCCCCCGACCTAATTGAAAATTTCCTAGGAGCACCGGGGTGGCGCAGTCGGTTGAACGTCTGACTCTTGGTTTAGGCTTGGGTCGTGATCTCAGTGTCGTGGGATCCATCTGTGTACGGCTCTGCACTAAGCACAGCGTGTGCTTGGATTTCTCTCTCCCTCTCCTTCTCCCCCCCCCAACCCCCCGCGAGCATTTGCAGGCGCTCTCTCTAAATAAATAAACAAATCTTTAAAAAAATAAAAAAACACAATTTCCTAGTTGCCACATTAAGCAGGTAAAACTAATTTTAATAGCATGTTTTATTTAAGCTGATATATTCAAAATACTATCAACTATAATTAGCATAAACATTTTAATGAAATATTTTACATTCTTTTTTTTTAATATTTTATTTATTTATTTGACAGAGAGATCACAAGTAGGTAGAGAGTCAGGCAGAGAGAGAGGGGGAAGCAGGCTCCCTGCTGAGCAGAGAGCCCGACGCGGGGCTCGATCCCAGGACCCTGAGATCATGAGCTGAGCCGAAAGCGGAGGCTTTAACCCACTGAGCCACCCAGGCACCCCTACATTCTTTTTCTTATACTAAGATTTCAAAATCCGAGGTCTCTCTCATGCTTACAGGACATCTCAATTCATACTAGCTATATATCAAGTGCTAAATAGCTACATGTGGCTGATAGCTATTCTGCTGGTCAACACAGACCTAGAAGACTCCAGAGTCATCACACGTACTAACTCAGGGGACAGAGGCCACTCTGATTTTTCCCACCTCACAAAGAGGGAACACTGGTCATAGAGAAGAGCCCTGATTTAGCCAAAATAACAGATTGAGCTCAGCATACAGGATTGGACTCGCCTAAAGGATAATTGGGCAAATGCATTTTCAACGGAAACAGTAGGAGCCATCAGCATGGTAAATTCTGGGTAGCAGTTTGGCCTCTTGGACATTTGCCTTGTGTGTCTTATTGGTGACCTGACCCTGTAAGGGTAGAACTAAGATACACTGTCCTGTGTAAAAAACAATACAGTATAGAAGTTAAGAGCATGGACTGGATCTCTTAATAGTCTTGAAGCCTTGGTGAAGTCATTTAACTTCTTTGTTCCTCTGTTTCCTCATCTGTAAAATGGGAATAATCACAGATCTATCTTGTAAGATTGTTTTGAGAATTAAGTTAAAAAATTATTGGGGTGCCCCAGTGGCTCAGTCTGTTAAGTGTCTGCCTTCAGCTCAGGTGATGGTCGTGGGGTCCTGGAATCGATTCTCACGTCGGGCTCCCTGCTCAGTGGGGAGTCTGCTTTTCCCTCTCACTCTGCCCCTCTCCCTTGCTTATGCTCTCTCTCTCTCACGTAAATAAGTAAAATCTTTTAAAAAATAAAAAATAAAACAATTTTTTAAGAAAGGGATACATGTGGTTTAAAAACTCCAATCATATAAATTGTGGTACATTGTTACATTAGACTGGGTATCCAGTTACACAATCCAAATCCATTCTGGCACTGGCTCTGGTTTCCTGCTATTTGGTGGTGGCTTAACATTATTAGAGATAATTCCAAACCCTGGAGCTGGCTGGGACTTCCAAAATAAGGGCATCTCCTGGTTCATTGGTGACCTGTTGTCAACCCGATCTAGGAAAATAAAGCCAGGAGACTACTGGGAACACAGGTACACAACTTTCTCCTCCTGCTTCCTGAGAAGTTGCCTGCTCTTTCTAGCTCTTTCTACACGACCATTCCTGCCCTACCCCTAAGATTCTACTCTTTTTGGGAAAAGGGACTGGGTAGAGGTCAGGAGCCAATCAAGTTATATCCAAATCCAAATTCAGTTCATTATGGGGCACTTTTCATGGGGCTTTACTGTATATATATTACACTTAAAATAATTCAGTGCACTCAGTAAGTATATCATAAGTGCTAGCTTATTATTTGTTTTCACTGTGCGAGGATCAGTAAGAAGTCAGAACTACACAGGATCAACCCACACTGTTTTGTGGCTCATGAGAAACAATACGCCAACAGGTGGTTAACCTTCACGGGAAAGCAAAGATCACAAAATTTGGATTTAAAAATAAAAGCTAGAGGGAAGAAGGAAAAAGGTAATCTTCACTATCAGCAGGTAGGGCCCTGAAGCAAGTAACCAGTTTCATTTTTGCCTATAATCATTCAATATGATACTTTATTCAGTACCTCCAGAGTTTTCCATGGTACGGTACATAGAAAGTAATGATCATCTCTGTACAACCAAGTGGGGTATACAGAAGAGGCTGCTGGCAGAGGAGGCCATCTGCGCTGGGCCTTGCTCAGTCCCTTGAAAGCTGAGGGGCTCAATATTATGGCACAAGTGAAACCTATTTGGAGTACACCAAAGCGGCATGACCCGCAAGTTGGGAAGATCTACCTCCTGTCACACGTGTACATTTAACATGGCTATAAACGAACTCCATTTATTCAATAAACATTTAAACACAGAATACTTGATACGTGGTAGGAACATTGGAATATAATTGCAAAGAAATTAGAGTTAATTTAATTCAACCTATTCATTTAACGAATGAAGAAACTCAGACCTACAGAGGCTGGGTGATTTGTCAAGACATAGTACAGTACAGTCTCCAAGTCAGGACTTTTAAAGAACAAAAGCTGAAAGCAAAGAAATGTGAACATCCCCCTTTACTCATGGTTAATACCAAATCGATGTTATTTGGAGTATGGCGATTCCACTGGGAAATTAATGAGAAATCTATCAAATTCTCAATTTTGAGGGGTTAATCAAAGAGAAATAATGGCAGGGATAATACTAATTTATATTTCCTAAATGCTTTGTAGTAGACATTGCTGGTGACATTTATTTCCTTCTTCCTTACTATAGAATCTTAATCTTGGTTCCAGTCCTACCCATCTCGCACGTGTCTCTCTCAGGAAAGAGTGATTTTATCCTCTAATTCCACTGGGTAAATCCTAATCCCTTTTGCTTATAATTGGTTTTAAGGTGGGAATTCTGGCCATTGGGAGGTAGGAGGGAGGTCTGCTGGAGGGTTTCTGGGAAAAGATTCCTTACTACTAAAGAGATACTAGAAGTTTCAGGGCACCTGGCTGGCTCAGTTGGTAGAGCATGTGACTCTTGATCCCAGGGTCCTGAATTCAAGCCCCACATTAGGTTGGGTGTGGAGCCTACTGGGTGTGGAGCCTACTTTAAAAAAAGAAAAAGAGAGAGGGAAAGAGAGAGAGGAGAGAAAGAAAGGAAAATGGTCTCTTTCTGTCTCTAACTGTAGTTATGTCTGTATTTAATGTCTGAAATTCTGTAGCTGTGTCCTGCACCCTAAGGGGAGCCAGCCCAAGGACAAAGACAATATCTAAAGGACAGCTGAGTGGAGAGATGGAAAGAATTTGGGCCAGTAGGTGATGACATTCACATTCTTTTTTTTTTTTTTTTAATCCACAATTATATGGTCAATCAACCTTTTTTTTTTTAAAACATTTATTTATTTATTTGAGAGAGAGAGAGTACAAGCAAGGAGAGCAGCAGGCAGAGGGAGAGGGAGAAGCAGGCTCCCTGTTGACCAAGGAGCCCTATGCGGGACCCGATTCCAGGACCCCGGGATCATGACCTGAGCCGAAGGCAGAGGCTTTAACCCACTGAGCCACCCAGGCACCCAGCATTCACATTCTTGATCCATGGAATCAACCAGCCCTGAAATCTTTACTTCTGAACTTCCTATCATGTTAGAGAAGAAATTTCCTTTCTTGATTTATTTCCTCAAGTCAGTTTGAAGTGAGATTTTTCTATTACTTGCATGTTTTTGGTTTCCTCATCTGTAAAATAGGGGTAAAAATGGTTCCTATATTTCCTTTCTTGGAAAGGAATATCAATTGGAAAAAATATCAATTCCTCAGCTGTTATTGTGATGATCAAATGAGATAAAATACATACAAATCCCCTGGAATCGTCCCTGGCACAAAGTAAATACTCAATTAGGATTAGCTATGATTATCATCATCATCATTTGAAAGAACAGACATTCTTTTTGTTGTTGTTGTTGTTTTTATTTATTTATTTATTTATTTTTATTTTTTGTTTTTTTTTTTTAACAGACATTCTTTTTAAGGAGAGTAAATTAATTATCCACCCCATTCCTAGAAAGGAAAAAAGGAAATAAGACACTTCATCTATGAAGGGAGACAAGTGACAATAAAAACAGTCATATAAAAAAAAAAAGAAGAACCAAAAAAAAAAAAACAAGGCTGCCTGGGTGGCTTAGTCTGTTAAACGTCCGACTCTGGACCTCAGCTCCAGTCTGGGTCTCAGGGTCATGAGTTCAAGCCCACACTGGGCTCCATGCTAGGCATGAAGCCTTCATAAACAAACAAACAAACAAACATTGAAGGAAGAAGGGAGTAAGTTCTTAAACCAAAATTAGGAAAAGTAGAATTCAAGCTTGGTTTTTTTTTTGTTTTTTTTTTTAAGATTTATTTATTTATTTATTTGACAGAGAGAGAGATCACAAGTAGGCAGAGAGGCAGGCAGAGAGAGAGGGGGAAGCAGGCTCGCCGACAAGCAGAGATCCCAATGCGGGGCTCGATCCCAGGACCCTGAGATCATGACCTGAGCCGAAGGCAGAGGCTTTAACCCACTGAGCCACCCAGGCGCCCCTCAAGCTCAGTTTTCATTTTGGAGTATCTCTAAAATTCCATAAATCTTGAATTAAAGGTTTCCAGATGCCAAAGAGACACAATGAAAGAAGCAAGATATCAACAAAAACATAAACATACACATAGAATCAGTGACATGGGGAACATGTAATACACAAGAGCAACAGAAAATAAACAGAAAGAGGTAAGATAGGAAAGAAAACAAGAATTCCTGCTCTGTTTCCCAGTGATTTACAAGACTTCCCAACCAGCCAGTTCTCCCAACCCCCACTCTCCTTCTTTCAACACCCAGTAACTTACATTGAAAGATGCCAGAGCCTCAGAGACACTCTTCTCAATGAACTCATCAGTGATTCTTCGGGAAGGATGTTCATTAAACACAGAGTTCATTAGTGCGATCTTTGCAGCACTCCGCCGGGCCTCAGCTTTTGTGGGGCAAAACTAGGAAGGGTAGAGAGAGAGAAAACGGGTACATGTGTGTATCAGAGAGAGGAACGAATTGTGGGAGGGGAAACACTGGGAGAGAAGACGCTGGGACAGTCTTTGGATAAATCAGTTCGTTCAGCACACCCTCCAAAGTTTGTATTGTAAAATGGTTGAGGCATTTGGAAACATAATTTTGATTCCACATCCTGAAGTCATTAAGGAACTAGAGACGGCGATAGCTCATAGCAAATTGAATGCAGAATGAGGAAGGCTGCTGAAGTCAGCATATAATCACTGGATATAAAAAATATCCCTGTTTAAACTGTCGACAGAATTAATTACTCAAAAGCCAGATTCTGCCCAGCCTGTTCAAAATCTCTATCTTGTTCTCCTGTTTTGTGCATAGGCAAGATTTGTTTTCATCCCTCTAGCTAACCTAAGAGTAGAACAAATCTGTGTCTAGGTCGTTTCTGCAGAGAAAACCTCTAGTCTCTACCAGAAGCACCCATCTGGGGTTCTTGGACTTTGCTTTTAGCTTCAAGCAGGCACTTCCCCCCAGTAATGCAGTGAGTCAATGAGCTATCCCTGAACAGAGTCCAAGATCTGAAGAAAGACTTTATAGTCTTTTTTTTTCCCCCCCAGTGGAAATAAAGAGGAGAGGGGTGCCAAGGGGAAGGAAAGCTGACCTGAACAAAGCAAGAAAAAATTAAAAGTTAATTCATGTTTTTTACATCGTATCCAACATGGGTATCATGGGACAAGGCTGATTTTCAGAAATCTTAAATCACTCAACCTTAAATCCCCAGGCACAATGGCATTAATATATAATTCATCATCACTGGCAGCCTCAAAGGCCTCTGTGCCCTCTGTCATTTATGATTAGGATAAGAGGAAAGGAAGAAAGTAATGTTACAGTTTTTCACAAGTCGACCAGCAGATGTTCGCTAATTAACCACCCTTAGTATCGATAACTCCCAATTTCCTTGAGCTGACAGGTCTCGGAATATGGTGCTTGGTGCATTAACCCTAAGTTGTCTTCTTCAATTTCTCTGTTCACTACTGTCTGTCTGTGTCTACTCACTAGTCTGCTGCTCATTCTACAGTGTAGTGCTATTCCTGAAAAGTCGTACGTGAAGAAAACCACCAGGAGAAATTTCGCCTGCCAAAATGGATATAAGAGATATAAGCTAAAAGAAGCCAAGACAGATAATTCTATTCTTTGGGGGAAACACAGAAATCAAATTACTATGATGGCCCAGTTATGGACATCGCCATAAAATTATCAAATCCTTATTCATTAATAAGATGAGATGAGAGAAGGGAGGAAAGACCTTATTCTCTAGAAGAGAGAGTATAAACATTAGTAGTTATCCTGAGCATATATTTATTTCTCTGAAATGGCTGGGGTTCTGAGGGAAAAAATTTAGTCACCGTATTTGAAATGAAGTCTCCTTAGGACTTTTTTGTTTGAGGCAGGAACTGAACCAAAATGGCCCTTATTCATGCCATCGATTTATTAAGTGCCTATTCTTTGCTGGGTGCTGACTTGGTAGTAAGGATTTAAAATTGAACGAGAAAGAAGACAGACACTATCTCTGTCTCCACAGAGCATAATCCACTAGGTGAGATAATCAATTATGATATGTTGTGATAAGTGACATGATAAGGGAAGTTCAAGGGGCTATGGAAGCACATAGCAGGGGTTATAACTTTATCTAAGGGTTATATAAACCACAAAAACACAACAAAATGTCTATTATCTCCTCTAAATTCCTATTCAGACTCTAAGTTGACATTTCAAAAGGCTACCTTCCTATAGGCGATGTCAAAAAATCCGTCTTTGATGACAATATTCATACTAGTCAAATTTCTTT